>CM064068.1:29372054-30070605 GCA_032594955.1 Panicum miliaceum | reverse complement strand
TTCAAAATGAGTGCAAAGGAAAATTTTTGAAAATCAAATATGAGATAAATACCATTTTACCTTTTGGCAAGGGCTTGTCGTTTAAAGTCCGGCAAGCAAGACTTTTCTCCGTCGTTACTTACCACTTGTCGCCTCGTCTCGGAGAAGTAGACGAGGATGAGCTCTCAACCTTCCACCACATTTTCTTGGTCTTCTTTCTTTTGGTGGTCGGAGGTTCTTCTGGCTGGGTTCTGGTGCTCCCTAGAGCGGGCTTCCGTCATAAGCCTGCTGAATTATGAAGCACTGCTCTTTCCTGTATTGAAACTTAAAGAAAATGTTTTTCATTCTGATGCAGAAATGGATGTCTCCCGTCCTGACGTCTATCCTTGCCTTGACGTCCCTTAAAATGGGGCGCCCAAGGATGAGCTGTATACCCGTGTCGCCTTCCATGTCGAGGACGATGAAGTTGGCGAGGACAAAGGAGTTCTTGACACGTACGAGCATGTTTTCAACTATCCCTTCGGGATATCGAATTGTAGAGTCGCCGAGCTGCACGTACAAGAGTGTCGGGGAAAGAGCAGGATATTGCAGTTGCTCAAAAATTACCTTGGGGCCGTGTAACACCTCAGGTGTTTAAATTATGAAATAAGCCTCATTAGCATAACACGATGCATAAACAACTAGGAAAAATTTAAAAGAAATAAATTATAAATTTGGTTTCGCTTTGAATTGAAAATAGTTGTGTATATGTGCGTAGTACATGTACTTTAATCAAGTCGTTTAAAATAATTTCTAAACTACAACTCAAATGAACTTTGGCCTTAAACAAAACTTGTGTAACTTTTTTTTTGAACAACTTTCGTGTTTAGAGATTTTTGAGTTGCAACACGAAAATTTGAGAAACACTTGAAATTGCAAACCAGTCCCTGCCTTTTCTTCTATTTCCGCTGCAGACCCTTCTTCTCCGCTTCGCCCGACCCTTTCGCTTCTTCCGACCCTCGCCCGCCGTGCAGTCATCGCAGGCCACTTGGCCGGCAATGCCTGACAGCGCTAGGCGCCAAGCCAATGCCTGGCCCCGCCCGCACGCCGCGTTCCTCCCCAGTCTGCGCACGCCACGCGCGCGCCGGCGACGCGCGCCTCTGCTCGCCGCCCGCCGCGCCCAATGGGCAAGTCGCGCCGTTCCCGTGTCTCCGCCGCGTTCCGCCAGTCGCCGCGCTCGCCGCCCGGCAAGACAGCTGCGGCAGCTCCTCGCCCAACCCGCGCGCCGCGTGATCTCCCGCTCCCCACGCCAAATCCTCAGCGCCCAATCCCCTCTGCCCGCCGCACGCCGCACCGGCTCTGCTCGCCGCCCACCGCGGCCAGTCACGCGCTCCCGTCGTGTCGCCCGCGCCTCGCAGTCCAAGTTCCACCCTCCTCCCGCCTCTCTGCTGCCTACAAAAGGCCGCACTGAGTCCCCCTCGCGCGCCCAGACACCGGAACGCCGCCACCGCAACCACTACCGCCGTCGTGCCCAGCTCACCGTGGAGCTCACCTCTCCGGCCACCCCTTGCCAGAGTTGAGTCTCCCACCACCACCACAGCAACCCACCACAGCTCACTGCCCCACCCATCGCCGCCCAGAACCGCCGAAGCACCGCCAGCGCCGCCCGCGTCGCCGCCGCTCCTTGCTGCTCCGTGGACAGCTCCTCCGTCCCAGACAAGCCTCGAAACGGGTTCCCCTCGATACCGCGAAGCTCCTCGACCAGCCCACGCTCTCCCCTCCTCGCCGGACCACCATCACCGACGCTCCATCCCGCTGCCGCCCCTCTGCTCCGCGCCGACGAGCCACCTCCGGCCACCCCCAGCCCCGACCAAGGCCATCCCAAGGTAGCTCTCACCTCCCTAGATCTCCCCGACCCTTTTCCCCTGACCGCCGATGAGCCCCCTCGCCGGAATCTGGCCGGCCGCCATGCTAGCGCCGCCCAAGGACCCAATTGCATCGATTGCAATTCTTAAAAGAGTCTGCACGCAAGTTTCTAGTGACCCCTCTGTAAAAGAAAGTTTTAACCCTAGATTCAAAATCAGCAAAATTGTAAAATTCATATAAAATCATAGAAAAATCAGAAAAATACAAACTCAACTGTTCTGGAATCTTTAGATGAAAACCTACAACTTTTGTTACATGCTTTTCTTCAGTTGCTTGCTAAATCTTGCTCTAAATTAAATGGAAGCTTTAATAGACTCTAAATGTACCCCCTGCAGTAGACAAAGTATAAACCTGAAAATATAACAATAGATTAGTTGCTTGATGTGTAGGCCAGTGTAAACTTCTTAATAAAACTTGTTTATAACATGAAGTAATAAAACTAAATTGTAACTGCTGTTATGGTTTGATTCATCTGGTGAAACATTTTCAGAACTGCTGTATTGATGCCTAAATACAACAGAAAAGGTTTAGAACCTTTTTCCTTTCTGTAACCTATTTATATAATTTTGTGGTAGGAAAAATTTCACTAATTCAAATAATTAGTTTCTTTGCTTGGAAAATGTTCAACTTTTTGCTGTTGCACGCTTTAGAGTAGCTCTTGCTGTATAAAAACTTTCATACACAGAAACCCTGTATAACGTCCTGTAGAAATTAATCTTTATTGAACTAGGTGTATCTTGTCCTATTTATTATGCTTTGTATCTTGCACAGTAAAATCTGAAAAATTTACAGTAACACAACCCCCTTCTTGTTTAATGAAGTTGATAGTTTAATTCATACTCTATTAACAATTACCCAAAGAAAACTTAACTAAGTAACTTCACAACCAAATCGATGTTTTGTGAACTGCAACTTTATTGTGAAGGAAAATAATCGTCATTTACCATCGCTATAACTTACACTTGTGCATTCATATAGAATCGACTACTCTCTCCGACGGAACGTACGAGCTGGTGCCCGCGTCCGAGAGTGAGCAGCGTGAAGCTCAAGTAAATCTAACTGAAGCTCTCGAAGACCCGAGCCCAAGTTCGGACGAGCCCCAAGCTAGCTTTACCCAAGAAGGCAAGCCCCGGAGCATGAACACTATTTTTCTAAACTTATGCAACTTATTACTCTACTTTACTTGTGCATTAAGTTTATAGGAGTTGAATGAAAACTTAGTTGCATGAACTTAGGTTCCTATGATTTGAACACTGGATATAAGGTTCGATAGAATGCTATGCTAATAGGACTCGGTAAAAGTCAAGTGATTTTCTGTCACTCGCGAGAATATAGGAGTTGAATATTTACTACATGCTGCAATCATAAGGTCGACGGACGGGGCTATGGTACGATGTTTATGTTGATGATTGAGGCCCCATCTGTTTAGTGAAAAATGCTAAGGCCGCGGTGTGTGGTAGTGGTGGTTAAGTCTTTGAACGTACTAACCACATGCCGAGAATATGGTAATCGGTAAGCTTAAGTACTGGATTGAACCGAGGCCGGAATATACTCCCCACCGTCTTGAATTCGTTCACATCTAGCTAATGGCGGGTGCATGTGCTGCCATGGCTAGGCCATGGGGACGTGTAGTCAAGGGCGGTGGGCCTGTTCCGTGAAGCGGGAATTGAAGGGAAAAGTTGCACGTGCTACTCTGTGAGTAACCACGTGACGTGTGTTTAGGTTTCCCTTGCAAGGTTAAGAAATTCGATTCGAATCGTCCGTTTCTCGCGGTTATTGAGACTGCTTGACCTTTTTACCACATAGAGTAAGAAGAGGAACAATGATGATGATTAATCTTGTTGGATGCAAAATAATTCTTCCACCATGTATGATATTGGATAGTTGCTTACGTAGAATAGTTAAAGAAGACTAGAACTTGGAGCTAAAATTTGAAAGTAAGGACCTACTCATATATGCTTTTCGGCAAAACAAACCCCTCAAGCCAAAAGCCTTGCATGTCTAGGAGTCGGCTAAATATATACCAATAGTCGGGTAAGCCTTGCTGAGTATTAGTATACTCAGCCTTGCTTGTGGCTTGTTTTCAGGTGAAACTTTTGAGGATATGATCACTAGTTTGACTTGGCCTTGTACCCTTCCTCCTGGTTGATCGGTGGAATGGGATACGCCCCCGGCCAACGGTGATAGTGCCGAGTGATGTCTCATACAGGCTTCATCGAACATCCTGTATCATTGAGTAGTTGTCGTATTTCTTTCCGCTGCTTTGAACTCTGAAGAACTCATTTATTTTGAACTCTGAAGTACTTTATTTTACGAATTTGAACTCCTTTGTAATAATAATTTGTAATGAACCCTGTGGTGTAAAACTTGTGGAATGTTGTATCTTCTGGGCTCACCTTCGTGTGGGTACATGTATGTGTGGTTTCGATCGGCAAAAACCGTGGTTGTATCGGGAGGTTACCCGACAGACCAGTGGATTATTCCGTTTGAAGTGCGAGTTAGCCCTGATTGCCCTTTTGGTGATGGTTAGCGCGCTTGAGCCGGATTAATTCAGGTGGTTCTGCCACAGCTGGTACCAGAGCCGAAATGCATACGCCAGAGAATGCAACAAGCCTTAAAAACTTGTTTTCATAAAACTTGACTGGAAAAATGCGTTGCAAAAAGATACGTTGGTTTGTTAAGGATGGTGCCTAGTTGGTAAAGCCCTAAGGGATTATGGGAAAGTTACTAGGTGGCTATCTAACTTATGAATATTATCAACTGACTTCCAGCACATTACTTTCTGTTAAAATTTAGTTTTATGCACAATCGACCCTTAAATTCCGTCACGACGCACTCATAGCTAAGGTAAGAAGGTAAGAATCCTCAGCCAACTGAGAGAGCTTGGCCTTCCTGTCGGTGATGCGAGCCGAACGCTGCCCTCAAGCAGTGGCTTACTTGAGGTGCTGCTAATATACCAACTATTAGTTGATTATATTGGGAGTAGAAGGTTTGGCGCAGGGTATGGCGATCGCTGTTCATACCCCCATCTCAAGACGGTACCCCCCGTGAATACGCTATCTCGATAGCGTATGTTAACGTCGTCTGTACGGCGGGAATTGTACGGATGCCGTTTCTATAGTGAACGGTAATGAATACGGACGCTTTCATGAGTGCTGGCATGAAAGGTTCAATGGATATATATATATATGCTCTATCAATCTTCTGCAGGTACACTAACCGCGATTACGATAAGTTTAAGAACGGCTAGAGATTCCTCGACTAGCTATTATAGTGAGAGACGTATTGTGTATGCCACCGAAACTAACTTCGTAAGACCAAAGCTATTTGGCAATTATTTTATTTTGAGAGGACGAATAGGATGTGCATGCATCATGACTATATAAATCTGAAATTGAACATGCGATTCGTGAGGGTGGTAAGGTTCATGCCCACACATTTGTTTTTGCATAAGGATTATCTAGCAAATCTGTCACATTCTGCCTTATCTGAAAAGATGGATTTATTAAGCTTAGGAAATGATCTTCTCTGAAGAAACTCATGTTGAAATTTTTGTTCCAAAATTTGTATTCTACCTCCTGTCTAAATATGAAAAATTCTGAACATATAGATAATGAGAAACAACAAAGACCTTGAGATGTTAGTTTTCTGTCCAAAATGAGCAGTTCAGCCACATAAATTTTTATGCCCCCTTAATACAGTTTTCTGCAAAAGTGTTCAGCACAAAACTTGTTTTAAATTGACTCAGGAAGCTACTGTTAAAATTTGGTAATTTTTGGCTAGGTAGAGTTTCCCTGGTGCACGAAATCTTGGCCCACTGCTCACTGAAATTTCTGGGTAGACAGTATAGTAAAACCTTAAGAGAACGACCATCTTAGAGCCTTATCTAGCTCTGGAGTTAACTAGCAAAGATGTTCACAATGACCTTAGGAATTTTCTGGTAAAAGTTGAGAATTTTTGGACAAGAACCGTTGAATTTATAGCTATTTTAGCGCACTGTCCAGAACCTGTTCACTATACTGTTCACAGTTTTTCGCTATCTCACCCATTTGGTGTTTTGTTCAGATGGCCGAGCCTGTTGCCATGATGGTGGATGAGGATGGACGCGTTCACTCGCAGTGTCTCCACTGGGAGGGCTTTCCCTCTATCTTGTGGGACGTTCTGCGCACCGCGGGCTATCCAATTCCCCCACATTACACCGGACTGGAGTTTGCAGAGAATGGAGTTATCCAGTGCCGTGTGAACGTGACCATCTTTCCGCACCCGCTACACCCGGAGTAGCCCGCCTTGGAGATTGAGGTTGTTGGTCGCCGTTTGGCCGATACTTGGGAGCTTGCTGCTATGAGGGCGCTCACCACTTTCTGTGCGCAGTGCCCCGAGGCCATCACGCTCACTCCTATTGGTTTGTTTCTTGCTGCCCAAGACAACGACCCCTTTTGGCTCAACAGGGTGCAGCACTCACAGTACTTGGTGGACTTCCATGCCCAGGAGACCATCGAGACCTCCGTGCGATGCATGAATGCACTGTACCGACTTCAGACTCTCCAGAGTCAGGCGCTTGTGCAGCTCACTGATCTTGCACAGGCCTACCACATGATGGCAGATACCAGAGATGGGCAGATTAAGGAGCTCAGTGAGGAACTTGAGGACAGAGACACTCAGATTGGCCAACTTGAGGGCCAAGTTCAGGAGCACGACACTCTCATGGGTGAGAGAGATGATATGATAGCACACTTGGAGGAGCAGCTCCATGATCTGAGCCTTGAGTTGGAGGATGCTAATGAGCACATTCAGTGGCACCATGATCAGAATGCCCCTCCCGACGTGGTGGCTATGGAGGAAGATGAGGAGGAGCCACAGGAGATTGATGGTGTTTCAGGAATGGACTTTGAGGGTGAGGCACTGCAGCCACCTCCGATGGGAGTTCACTCTCCTACTCACAGCGAGTCATCCGTCAACGACCTCGACGACTTCTAGACGATGACCTAGGAGGACTTTTGCATATACTCCTCGATAGTGTAGCCTAACTTTTGGCAAGTGTTGTAATAGGCTAACTAAGAGTTGAGTACCTCTTTTTTAATGAGTACAAATTGACCATTGGATACTCTAGTCATGTAGGCCATGGCTAAAAACTTGGTGGTTTGATTGTGATATTGGAAAGCAGTTGAATCTGCGATTGTAGAAACTTGTCGGAATTTTTACCCATGTCTCCTTACATCTTTGGACTAAGTGTTGAATACCAAACTTGTCCTAAATTTTGTGATCTAGGTTCTCACAGAATTTCAGCACTATTGGATCTTGCTAGTTTGAGTTATAGGCAAGATACTATAACTCGTTCTGCTGAAAAACAGTCAAACCAGCGACGCAAAGAGTGAATCTTTCAACCATCTTGGCCATCGAATTAGCATCTGAGTTGAATACCAAAGTTGCACATCCCTAAATTCCCTGCCCACTTCCAAAATATGAGAAATTTTGGATGAACCTACCAGGAGTTATAAATTTCTTATGGCAGACAGTTTTATGCCCACGATTCTATCCATGATCTTTCAAAAGTCTACTTTTCCGCGCTAATCCTTTTGAATCATGAAAGCAATATGGATCACGTTGCTAATGATGAACATTCACCTTTCAGATGGTTGGAGCAACCCGTGGAAACCCGGATGGTTTCGGTGCTAGTGCTAGTGGATCCCAACCACAACCACCACCTAGTTTAGTGGAAGTAATGGCCGCTCAAACCGAGTTGCTTCGTCAGCTAGTCAAGGGGCAACAAGCGATTTTTCAATACCTGCAGCAAAAACACCATCAAGGGGATGGGTGTAATGTCCACCATCCTCAGGTTGCAGGCTATCCAGAGCTCAATAACAAGATGATGGACACAAGAGACATTTACTCAGACTCCTTATTGCCCCCATCACAACTTCCGATGAAACTTAAGGATCACCAAGTGAAGTGTCGGACTCTCAAGCATGACCTATGCGGCGTAGACTTGACTGGATGGGAAATTACCTGCACAGAATTCATCCCACGAGGTCGATGTCAAGTTAGCAGAACTGCTGACGCCGGCACAGTCCTACGAACACAAACTCGCTCACCTGTTCAGGAAAAGATAGACCATGCCAAATGCACCACACCCAAGGAAGGTTCATTAGGTATGCCAGTAGCGATATCTTCAGATAACAAACAGCCCGGTCGTCCAAGGGACAAAAACCGTTGCTTCATTTGTAGCAGTGCTAACCATTTTGCTCGAGAATGCCCTCACAGCCAAGGCAGGACCGAGGTTCTAGCCAAACCCATCAGAACAAGCGTAAAAGACAGAGGAACAAGAGCGAAAGACAGATTGATCAGCTTGAAGTGCTCCCTAAAGGTGCACCCTTAATGACACGTACATTCTCTATCCATAACAAGCCTGCAGTTATGTAGTTTGATTCTGGTGCATCACATAGTTTCATTAGTGCAAAGTTTGGTGCAAAAGTAGGCTTGGACGTTGTCACACAAAAAGGTCATATATGATATCAACACCGAGTGGTAAAATTGCTTCAAATCAAATGATAAGGCAAGTACCAATCAAGTTGGGTAGTAAAATCATCAACACGGACCTTGTTCTTTTACCCCTTGATGGCATGGATATTATTTTGGGAATGAACTAGATGACTATGCATGGAGTCACACTGGACCTTTCTTCCCGTGCTGTTGAAATAAATTCACCTAGTCACGGAGCCACTACCCTTTACCTACCGTTCCGGGAGTGCACGAATTCTTGTGCTTTCGTGATGGAAGGAATCAAGCTAGATGATATTCCAGTGGTATGCGAGTATGCCGATGTTTTTCCAGATGACTTACCAGGAATGCCACCAGATAGGGATATTGAGTTCGTTATTGAACTGCAGCTCGACACTGCACCTATCTCCAAAAGACCCTATAGGATGCCACCTAAGGATTAGCCGAACTGAAAACACAACTCCAAGAACTACTGGACAAAGGTTTCATTCATCCTAGCGCATCACCTTGGGGATGTCCGGCCCTATTTGTAAAGAAAAAGGATGACAGTTTAAGATTATGTGTGGACTACCGACCTCTCAATGCGGTAACCGTTAAGAATAAATACCCACTTCCCCGCATCGATGTTCTCTTTGATCAATTATCTGGAGCTAGAGTTTTCTCAAAGATTGATCTTCGATCGGGATATCATCAGATAAAGATTCTCCCATGCGATATTCCTAAGACTGCCTTTTTCCACACGATATGGACTATATGAATTCTTGGTCATGTCCTTTGGTCTCACCAATGCCCCTGCCTACTTCATGTATCTCATGAATTCGGTATTCATGCCCGAGCTCGACAAATTCGCCGTAGTTTTCATTGACGACATCCTTATCTATTCCAAGAATGAGCAAGAGCACGCTAAGCACCTGCACATTGTTCTTCAGCGTCTCAGAGACCATCAGCTCTATGCTAAATTTTCTAAGTACGAATTCTGGTTGGATATTGTGAAATTCTTGGGTCACACTATTTCCAGCGAAGGCATAGCCGTTGACCCCAACAAGGTACAAGAAGTGATGGATTGGAAACCTCCTACCTCTGTTCATCAGATTCGTAGTTTTCTCGGTTTAGCCGGCTACTATCGCCGTTTCATTCCGGATTTCTCCAGGATTGCTAAGCCTATGACCGAACTATTAAAAAGAGAGTAAAGTTTGTATGGGATGAGAAATGCGAAAAAGCTTTCCACACTCTTCGAGAACATTTGACTACAACCCCTGTGTTAGCTCAACCCGATAACACCAAGTCGTTCGATGTTTACTGTGACGCATCTGGCACCGGTCTTGGTTGTGTGCTTATGAAAGAAAATCGAGTTATCGCCTATGCTTCACGAGCCCTTCGGCCCCATGAGCAGAATTATCCAACCCATGATCTCGAATTAGCAGCAGTCATTCATACTCTAAAAATATAGAGACATTATCTCATGGGCACTCATTGTAATATCTACACCGATCACAAGAGTCTCAAGTATATCTTCACCCAAGCCGATCTGAATATGAGACAAAGAAGATGGCTAGAATTAATCAAGGATTATGATCTCGAGGTGCACTATCACCCCGACAAGGCTAATGTAGTCGCGGATGCACTCAGCCGTAAGGCCCATTGCCATTGCCTATCAGTGGAAATCTCTAATGAGACATTATGTTCGGAAACGAGAAAGCTTAGTTTGGAAATGATTTCTCAAGGCACTCTGAATCACATCTCAGTCGAGCCCACTCTTCACAACCAGATCATCACGGCACAACTGCACGATGAAGGAGTTAAGATCATCAAACAGAAACTCTCTCTAGGAGAAAAGAAATACAAATGTTTCCGCCAGGACCATAAGGGAGTTCTATGGTTCGAAAGTCGCATAGTCGTTCCGAAGAATCATGAGCTCCGTAAGAAAATTCTGGATGAGGCACACCTTTCCAAATTTTCTATTCACCCCGGCAGTAACAAAATATATCAAGACCTTAGGCAAAATTTCTGGTGGACTAGAATGAAAAGAGAAATCGCTAAATATGTCTCAGAATGCGACACCTGCCAGAGAGTAAAAGCCAGCCACTTGAAAGTAGCCAGTACACTTCAACCTTTGCCTATACCCTCATGGAAATGGGAGGACATAAGTATGGATTTCATTGTTGAATTGCCAAGTACCACACAGAAACATGATTCCATATGGGTTATCGTTGATAGACTCACAAAGACGGCACATTTTCTTCTGGTACACACCACCTATACTGCCAAGAAATATGCTGAGATTTATCTCGATCACATTGTTTGCCTACATGGAGTACCGAAGACTATTATTTCCGATCGTGGTACTCAGTTTGTAGTGCGCTTTTGGGAACAATTGCAAGCTTCTCTTGGTACTAAATTGATTCGAAGCTCAGCCTATCATCCTCAGACTGACGGACAAACTGAAAGAGTAAACCAAATTCTTGAAGATATGCTTAGAGCTTGCGTCATTCACTATGACAAGAATTGGGACAAATGCCTATCCCTAGCAGAGTTCTCATATAACAATAGCTATCAAACGAGTTTGAAAATAGCACCATTTGAGGCCTTATACGGACGAAGGTGTCGAACCCCTTTGAGTTGGTCACAGACCGGAGAATGCAAAATATTTGGACCAGACTTGGTAATCGAGGTAGAAGAAAAAGTGAGAGTAATACAAGAAAACCTTAGAGCCGCACAATCCAGGCAAAAGAGCTATTTCGACAGAAGGAGAAAGCCACTGAAATTTGAAGTTGGTGACCATGTCTACCTTCGAGTTTCACCAACCAAGGGTGTACAACGATTCGGAGTCAAAGGAAAACTATCTCCCCGTTATGTTGGTCCCTACGAAATCATCGAGAGCTGTGGACCCATGGCCTATAGAATTCGACTGCCCCCTCAGCTTGCAGCCATCCATGATGTCTTTCACGTATCTCAACTCAAGAAGCGTGTTCGAGTTCCTACCGAGATTATTAAACAACAGGAAATCTTAGTAGAGCCCGACCTCTCATACGTCGAATATCCTATCAAAATCATGGATCAAAAAGAAAGAAGCACTAGGAGAAAAGTGATTAAAATGTACAAAATTCAATGGAATCATCACACTGAGGAATAAGACACATGGGAAACTGAAAGCTATCTAAACTAAAATTTCTTTGGTTTTCTCAACTCTACCGAAGGTCCACACACTACACACACTAAGCTTATTGTCCGAATCTCGGGGCGAGATTCTTTTTAAGGGGAGAAGGCTGTAACACCTCAGGTGTTTAAATTACGAAATAAGCCTCATTAGCTTAACACGATGCATAAACAACTAAGAAAAATTTAAAAGAAATGAATTATAAATTTGGTTTCGCTTTGAATTGAAAATAGTTGTGTATATGTGCGTAGTACATGTACTTTAATCAAGTCATTTAAAATAACTTCTAAACTACAACTCAAATGAACTTTGGCCTAAAATAAAACTTGTGTAACTTTTCTTTTTGAACAACTTTCATGTTCAGAGATTTTTGAGTTGCAACATGAAAATTTGAGAAACACTTGAAATTGCAAACCAGTCCCTGCCTTTTCTTCTATTTCCGCTGCACACCCTTTTTCTCCGCTTCGCCCGACCCTTTCGCTTCGCCCGACCCTCGCTTCACCCGACCCTCGCCCGTCGCGCAGTCGCCGCAGGCCACTTGGCCGGCGATCCCTGACAGCGCTAGGCGCCAAGCCAATACCTGGCCGCCCCCGCACGCGCGCCCGCACGCCGCGTTCCTCCCCAGTCTGCGCACGCCACGCGCGCCCCGGCGATGCGCGCCTCTGCTTGCCGCCCGCCGCGCCCAATGGGCAAGTCGTGCTGTGCCCGTGTCTCCGCCACGTTCCGCCAGTCGCCGCGCTCGCCGCCCGGCAAGACAGCTGCGGCAGCTCCTCGCCCAACCCGCGCGCCGCGTGATCTCCTGCTCCCCACACCAAATCCTCAGCGCCCAATCCCCTCTCCCCGCGCCCGCCGCACGCCGCGCCGGCTCTGCTCGCCGCCCACCACGGCCAGTCATGCGCTCCCGTCGTGTCGCCCGCGCCCGCGCCTCGCAGTCCAAGTTCCGCCCTCCTCCCGCCTCTCTGCTGCCTACAAAAGGCCGCACTGAGTCCCCCTCGCGCGCCAAGACACTAGAACGCCGCCGCCGCCACCATTACCGCCGTCGTGCCCAGCTTACCATGGAGCTCACCTCTCCGGCCACCCCTTGCCAGAGCTGAGTCTCCCACCACCACCACAGCACCCCACCGCAGCTCATTGCCCCACCCATCGTCGCCCAGAACCGCAGGAGCACCGCCAGCGCTGCCCGCGCCGCCGCCGCTCCTTGCTGCTCCATGGACAGCCCACGCCAAAGCTCCTCCGTCCCAGACAAGCCTCAAAACGGGTTCCCCTCGATGCCGCGAAGCTCCTCGACCAGCCCACACTCTCCCTTCCTCGCCGGACCACCGTCGCCGACGCTCCGCCCCGCCGCCGCCCCTCTGCTCCGCACCGACGAGCCACCTCCAGCCACCCCCAACCCCGACCAAGGCCATCCCAAGGTAGCTCTCACCTCCCTGGATCTCCCCGACCCTTTTCCCCTCGCCGCCGATGAGCCCCCTCGCCGGAATCTAGCCGGCCGCCATGCCAGCGCCACCCAAGGACCCAATTACATCGATTGCAATTCTTAAAAGAGTCTGCACACAAGTTTCCAGGGACCCCACTGTAAAAGAAAATTTTAACCCTAGATTCAAAATCAGCAAAATTATAAAATTCATATAAAATCGTACAAAAATCAAAAAAATACAAACTCAACTGTTCTGGAATCTTTAGATGAAAATCTACAACTTTTGTTACATGCTTTTCTTCAGTTGCTTGCTAAATCTTGCTCTAAATTAAATGAAAGTTTTAATAGACTCTAAATGTACCCCTGTTGTAGACAAAGTCTAAACCTGAAAATTTAACAGTAGATTAGTTGCTTGATGTGTACGCCAGTGTAAAAATATTAGGGCCAGAACCCATCTTTAGCTAAACTTTTTAATAAAACTTGTTTATGACATGAAGTAATAAAACTAAATTGTAACTGCTGTTATGTTGTGATTCATGTGGTGAAACTTTTTCGGATCTGCTGTATTGATGCCTAAATACCACAGGAAAAGTTTAGAACTTTTTTCCTTTCTGTAACCTATTTATATAATTTTGTGGTAGGAAAAATTTCACTAGTTCAAATAATTAGTTTCTTTGCTTGGAAAATGTTCAACTTTTTGCTGTAGCACGCTTTAGAGTAGCTCTTGCCGTATAAAAAGTTTCATACACAGAAACCTGTAAAACGTCCTGTAGAAATTAATCTTTATTGAACTAGGTGTATCTTGTCCTATTTATTATGCTTTGTATCTTGCACAGTAAAATCTGAAAAATTTACAGTAACACAACCCCCTTCTTGTTTAATGAAGTTGATAGTTTAAGTCATACTCTATTAACAATTACCCAAAGAAAACTTAACTAAGTAACTTCACAACCAAATTGATGTTTTGTGAACTGCAACTTTATTGTGAAGGAAAATAATCGTCATTTACCATCGCTATAACTTACACTTGTGCATTCATATAGAATCGACTACTCTCTCCGACGGAACGTACGAGCTGGTGCCCGCGTCCGAGAGTGAGCAGTGTGAAGCTCAAGTAAATCTAACTGAAGCTCTCGAAGACCCGAGCCCAAGTTCGGACGAGCCCCAAGCTAGCTTTACCCAAGAAGGCAAGCCCCGGAGCATGAACACTATTTTTCTAAACTTATGCAACTTATTACTCTACTTTACTTGTGCATTAAGTTTATAGAAGTTGAATGAAAACTTAGTTGCATGAACTTAGGTTCCTATGATCTGAACACTGGATATAAGGTTCGATAGAATGCTATGCTAATAGGACTCGGTAAAAGTCAAGTGATTTTCTGTCACTCGCGAGAATATAGGAGTTGAATATTTACTACATGCTGCAATCATAAGGTCGACGGACGGGGCTATGGTACGATGTTTATGTTGATGATTGAGGCCCCATCTGTTTAGTGAAAAATGCTAAGACCGCGGTGTGTGGTAGTGGTGGTTAAGTCTTTGAACGTACTAACCACATGCCGAGAATATGGTAATCGGTAAGCTTAAGTACTGGATTGAACCGAGGCCGGAATATACTCCCCACCGTCTTGAATTCGTTCACATCTAGCTAATGGCGGGTGCATGTGCTGCCATGGCTAGGCCATGGGGACGTGTAGTCAAGGGCGGTGGGCCTGTTCCGTGAAGCGGGAATTGAAGGGAAAAGTTGCACGTGCTACTCTGTGAGTAACCACGTGACGTGTGTTTAGGTTTCCCTTGCAAGATTAAGAAATTCGATTCGAATCGTCCGTTTCTCGCGGTTATTGAGACTGCTTGACCTTTTTACCACATAGAGTAAGAAGAGGAACAATGATGATGATTAATCTTGTTGGATGCAAAATAATTCTTCCACCATGTATGATATTGGATAGTTGCTTACGTAGAATAGTTAAAGAAGACTAGAACTTGGAGCTAAAATTTGAAAGTAAGGACCTCTCATATATGTTTTTCGGCAAAACAAACCCCTCAAGCCAAAAGCCTTGCATGTCTAGGAGTCGGCTAAATATATACCAATAGTCGGGTAAGCCTTGCTGAGTATTAGTATACTCAGCCTTGCTTGTGGCTTGTTTTCAGGTGAAACTTTTGAGAATATGATCACTAGTTTGACTTGGCCTTGTACCCTTCCTCCTGGTTGGTCGGTGGAATGGGATACACCCCCGGCCAACGGTGATAGTGCCGAGTGATGTCTCGTACAGGCTTCATCGAACATCCTGTATCGTCGAGTAGTTGTCGTATTTCTTTCCGCTGCTTTGAACTCTGAAGAACTCATTTATTTTGAACTCTGAAGTACTTTATTTTACGAATTTGAACTCCTTTGTAATAATAATTTGTGATGAACCCTGTGGTGTAAAACTTGTGGAATGTTGTATCTTCTGGGCTCACCTTCGTGTGGGTACATGTATGTGTGGTTTCGATCGGCAAAAACCGTGGTTGTATCGGGAGGTTACCCGACAGACCAGTGGATTATTCCGTTTGAAGTGCGAGTTAGCCCTGATTGCCCTTTTGGTGATGGTTAGCGCGCTTGAGCCGGATTAATTTAGGTGGTTCTGCCACAGGCCGCTTGTTTGCTACAGTACCCGTTGCTTATTTGTAAAGGTGGCTGACATTTTGTCCCGCTCCTAAAAAAATTTGGGGTGTTGCTACAAATCGTTTTTGTATTAGTGAGCCCAAAATGAGGTTTTGCTGCCGTTGGGAGCATCCTGGTCAGAAAGAAACAGAATCGCACATGGAGAATCGCAAGCCGATGGCGGTGATGTCGCCGGATCGAGAGCTGACGTGCGCAGCAGACCGTCCATCACGCGCTCGCCGTGTCGCCGACGCAATTGACTCGGGCTTTCGCAACGTGAAGCGTGAGACATGCATGTCGCCAGTGCGCTCGATCGATCCGGGGCAAATAATTATCGCTGCGCCAATGCATGGAAGGGCGATTTAGCATGAAGCATGTTTGGTTCGATGTGTATCACCCAAAATGTGATTTAATTTGAACACACCAAGACCAGCCTGTGTGTCACAGAATGAAGCATCAGTGTATCTTACACGACGGCAAAAACAATTTGAAGACGAAAAACCCTATATTCCAGCTGGATGGTTACTAATTGATGATTATTTCCATATACTTCAATTTTTTGTAAGCATCTTAATGAGCGTTTTGAGCTGCCTTTGCGTGGAATATAACAGACAAAATAGTGCAATCTTTTCTCTCAAAAATCTTAAAGCATTCGTGGCCTTCCAAATGTACCATTAAATGTAGCAAACAAGATCAGTGTCATCTAAAAGTATTTACGTGATTAAAAATATCATGTCAAAATTATGAACAAGATCGAGGCAGTCTACATTAATGGCAAGATAAGGGGAGAAGCAAACCAAGCTACTTTTGCGAAAGTGCAATGAAAGAAAATGTCTTCATCATTTTGGATCAGTGTGTTGTTAACAATTAGGATATATATCTTTGATTCTTTTATGCCCATGCTGAGCACTACAGATGATTTTTTCTTAGAATTATCCACATGAACATTTGTACTCGAGGAATAATTTATTTGTTCTTCAAATATGTGTAGATGACTCCGGCACTTGACCCAGTTCTAGCTTCGGAGGTTGTGGGAGATGATAATTCACTGGATCATATCTTTGGGTGGACGCGCTTCGGCCCCAACTATGGTGGTACACCGAAGGAGCTGCAAAAGGATGTGCTGGGGATGGGGCTGGTAGTGGTAAGTACTGAGGCACATACGACAGTGGGTTGTAGCTGAAGGCTGGATACGGAGTATGGCAATGGGGATCCGACGCAGACGGTCCGGCCTTGTCTCCTCCCGAAGTGTAGTTTACAGACTTTGGAACATCCTAGCTTGTGTTTCCATTTCTTCCATCTTTTGTATGGCGAAGGGTACTCATTTGTTTAGTGTCCCTTGTCGCTACCGTGAAAATAACAAAATGGCACCTTCGACCGCTAGGGCCCTCGACCTCCACGACCTCCTCGGCCTCCTCTTCCGTTCTGCCCCCCTCTGTTGGCTGGACTTCGTGAATCATGTGGTTCGGGTCCTCCGGAGAATGTGTTCACTGGCCTCCTCTGATTATATTGCTTTGGCTGGTCCTCATGCCAAGGCTTCAGATAGGACCATTGGATGGTTTTTTCCATCTTTGATGTAGCAGTAGCCCGATCTTCTGATAGGTATTGGTAAATTCGATTGGTGGAGTCTCGACGTTGACGATCCGGCTTCAAATCAAACACGATTCAAATCCTGCAACCGTTACACCGCTGCTCCATTGGTTATCAACCAAGCACAACTTGATTGACCTCGCCGAGAAGGCTTTTCCTACAAGTGAATCGAAGAACACAAGTAAGAAAGGATAAACACACAATTTGAAATTGTAGATGTATATGAAGCAAAGATGGATATGTGGTTCAAGCTCTGAACACAAAACGACTAATTGCCATAGTGGTGTAGAACAAAAATATGGGCCTTAGATCAATGTATAAGGACTTGTTGCCATAGATATAACGATGCAATCTGAGTTTCACACTGGAAAACTAGAACTAAACAAAATCCGAGTCTAGATGGCGGCAGCTACTGAGTTTATACCCTATAGGAGCATGCTAGGGGTGGGGTCAGCCAGGAAGGGGGCACCCACAACATGGGCTTAAGACCCGACACGATACAAAGGACAACGGCCCAAAAGACGGAGGCACAACACCTGATAGATTCTAGACGTCAACCTGTTTCGACGATTCCCGTTGACTCAGGATAAATTTTGATATGGTACCAGTGCCATTGGAAGCTCTACGAAATTCCCTTTCCATCCATATAAAGAACGTCCGAAACGGATTCCGTATGCAGCATGGGCGTCAATTTTAGTGCATGCTGTTCCTGGACTCCGAGGTGGATTTGAACTTAATTTGTTTTAGGCCTCCACCTTGGTGTCTCGAGGTGTCTCGAATTGGATAAGCCTTGGACCTCCTTCTTGATTTGGACACTCTTGCTGAACTCCTTCTTATCCATGCCATTCACCCTTCATGGCCATATGCATTGGTGTCATGTTCTCATCAATCTTCTCCTCCCTCAGCGCTTCAAGTCTCCTCCTTCGGCCCCGATCAGATTTGCAATATTCATGCTTGATGTTGAATAGCTCCTTCACGGAACGTGACTTGCATCTTGATGACGCATTGCATGTACTCCTGCAGGGTCTCAATCTCCCCCTTGCATGCAGTTGTGGAAATCACAAGATGTCAACTACTCCGTCTTTAGCCCTTGGAAGCTGGTTAACAGGTTCGATCGCAGTTGGCTCCATGAGTATATGTCCCCCTTGGGATGCTGCCATACCAATGCTACTCCGGGCCCTTCATCACCATGACGAGGCCTTTGCTTTGATAGTGGAACCTCCTCTGTTTGACTCGACTGCGGCTTCGTACTTGAGAAGAAATTCCCTTGGGTCCGAATCCCCATTATATTATGATAGGGAAACCACATTGAACCACGCTGGCCACGGTACTTTCTCCCGCTCGAGTGTAAGTGGTGATGAAGGCTCATCACGATGCACTGATCTTCAGTGGTAACCCCTTCGGCTTCTGTAGTTTTCTTCTTCAGATTCCTCATGGTAATCATCTTCCATGTGAACGGGGCTAGCTATGGGCCCTCAGATCGCAAGTTGCCCTAAGGTCGCAAGTTGCCTTAAGGATGCCATAGCTGTGGGCTCTCCGTCTCCGCTAGGTCTTCATCTTCTGGATAATGCAATTGCTCTAGCAGTCTTCTCCTCTTTTGTATCTGCTAATGTAGTAACTGACAACACAGCTCATCCTCCTTCAACTGCTTGTACTGGTTCATGGCTTCGGTATTGGCCCCTTGGACCTCTTTGCTCTTTGATCTTATCTGCATATGGGATGTTGACGGCTGTGCTGCTCCAGCAGCTTGTCGTGCACTTGCTGCCACTTCGGCCAACCTGGCTTCAATCCTTCGGTATGCTGCAATGTCTTCCACTTCAACTCCCAAGCCTTCGACCTGGATTTCAAACTATCCATCATATTCACCACATCTTCTACCTCGATCCCCTCTTTGCTTGTTTGGTCCAACCTCGGTATGACAATGATGGCTTGAGTGTCCTCGGTCGGCCTCACCGAGGCGCTGGGTCCCTTTTTCTTCTATGCCATGCGATGTGTTGGGACGAACCACAGTGGGCACCAAAATTGTTGGTCGATAGTACCCTTCAGAATGTAGAAGCACCACAACAGTCCAAAGAAACACTAAAGACACAATCTGGAACACGAGACATCTTCGAAGTAGAAACCAGTTTTCTATTCAACAGGGATCAACTGTCCCGTCAGTTATAATTACGGGGTATTGTAGGGGACCGTTCCCCTACCCCTCTGAATAATTACATCTTTTTACCCCCAACGACTATATTCCTCGAACATTCTATGGGTACATAGTAATTTCCTCTCTAGCCCTACTTCACCGTTCAGCACGCCCCGTTGGCTCGATCTCCTTCCGCAAGGCCCCTTCGTCGCTTGACCTTCCGCCTCCGAGCTTCGTCGGGTCATGGGCGAGTGGCCATCGTTGAGTCACTCCGTCTGTCGTCATCTCAACCCTTCAGGACAGCTTCGGTCATGACCCTTCGGCGCACTCCAAAAGCTCCTCGGCCCTTCGGTGGCCCGGCTGAATGTTGGCCTTGACCTTCAGCTTTTGGAATTTGGAATAATGTAGAGAACTAGAGATGTACAAACACAAGTGAGAGAAAACGTTGCATCAGATTTTTTTTGCACGTTTGGTGTATATAGTAGTGTGCAGGTGTGAAAATAGTTCATCACGGTGGGCGCTGATTTTTCTAATTTCTATGTTTTGAGAATCTGGTGGACGTACGCCTGAGCGATAAGCCATTGTTGAACAACTGAGCACCGACAGGAAATGGTGTGCACCCTGCGTGCGTCCTGCCTCAGTGTAGTGGGATACAGATGAGATCTGTATAGCTGCCGCCATGAGCCAACTGGTGAGGATTATCTTTCTATGAAGTTTCACCAAAAAAGGCACTGCATCTTTCAATTAATAATGATCGTCTAAATTTTTTTCATATTGATAATGGCATATTCTATCCAATTTGTCCATTTTCCTTTTTGGACTATGGGTGACGAATGTGCACAGCACCTTAGCGTGAGTGTTACACCTTTCATGGAAATAATAAAGGACAGGACAAGATAATACAAAATGGTTGTTTGATTAGCATTGAGCACATATAGAAAAAATTCATGGTGCGCAGATCCCTTTAAGCGTGGGGGTTCAATGATATTTATTCTGATTGCATAGCTTTCTTTTGAGAATTATTGATTTAAAGATCGCCCCACCACAACCACACCGAGCTACACTGGTAAGAAACTATTTTTCCACACGGCTCGTTACGGTTGGTTGCTTTGAAATCTGCAGCAATTAATGATGCATTATTGCAGTCTAGATGTGCTAGGCAAAGTAACAAAAATCTAATGATAGATGAAATATCACGTTCCAAGAGAAAAAGAAATATAGATGCATATTAAGCATCTAATATCCGGATTCCGTAATTCCATAGCATGACTGAAATGCGCACGTCGCTGAATGATGGCATATCAACATATATTAAGACAATTACTGTTAATTAATTTCCACGTCTAAAGAATAATAAAGTCAACGACTGCTGCATTATTCATATGCATCGTACATCCTAGAACTACTACAAAAGCTCTCAGATTAGAGCCTCGTCTCTAACAGTTTCTTCTGACACGTTTAAGTTAAGGTTATATCTTAGAACTTAAGTTGAGAGCCGTCTAAGATTACACATACATCGTGGGTAGAAACATATGAGATATTGGCATACCTTTCATAGTTCTAAACAAAAACCGTGAGGGATAGTATTTCACACGGTTGCTGTGAACAAGAACCGTGGGGGTACAAGTGCAATATCTACCTTAGTCCAACCATGAATAGCGATTTTTCCTCATGGTTCCAAACTAATACCTTCGATTTTTTTCAATTAAAACCTCTGGTGATACTATTGTTCCCTACTAACTATTTTGTTTAAAAATCACAACAGAAAAGGTATGATTATAAAGAATATGTTATATGTAGCAGAGTAAAATAATAAATTCAAGGAGAGTTATTAAGTAGGATGAAGTCTTATTGTAGTAATTAAGAATACAACAAAAGAATGATATATGAAGTGTTTAAGTAGGACATAGCTCTAACTAATTAGGAAGCACATAATAAAATGATCATATTGAAGTGATCATGTGCTAACTCTAATGTAAGTGTAACGGTAAGAGATGATGGTATATGAGGGCGGTTAAGTATAGTCAGTTGTAATGGTGGTGATAACAGTGGATGATATGATATATATGTTAAGTAAAAGATCAACTACTATCATGACGAAATGATATATTACATACAAGTGTTTAGCTGGTCTAGGAGGATAAGGCCGTGAAACAAATGTAGGTATATCTAGATACACAAGGAAGACTATGTATTTAGAAAAGCTAAAACAAACTATTATTTGAAACAGGAAAAGTATGTTTGTAGATGGTGAAGCCTTTATTAATCCCGTTTCTCGATCTCAGACGACAACTATTTTTTTCACGTTTCTCTTGTCAACGTGATTTGTAGATCCCATGTGGCTCCAGAGGTTTGTTTTCGGATCAGCTGGTGTTCGTCACGCCATTGCTCCAGGGTTAGAGGGATACCCACAGTACCAGGGTGTGTATGATGAACGGGGCCGGTCGTCGGTGGCTGCTGGTGGATAGTTGGGATCGGAAGAAGGCAAAATGGTCGGAGGCCCCACTACTAGAAAAAGGACCAAAGATCCATGGCATAGATACCAGCTGCTGTTGCAGCCGGTACTGATGCGAGTCATCAGTACCGGCTGCAACAGCAGCTGGTACCTATGCGCTGGACCGAACAGAGTGGAGTGGGGATATTTGGTACTGGGTTGTGGCACGATCCGGTGCCTATGCTCCAGCAAAGGCACCGGTTTAAGCTATGACCCGGTACCAAAACTTCACAGCACTTCCAGTGCCAGGTCGTGGCATGATCTGGTTCCTATGTAGCAGCCATAAGCATCAGCTCGTGCCACGACCCGGCACTTGGTGAGCCCAGCAGCATTAGCACTGGGTCATGGCACGACCTGGTGCCTATGTGTTGGCCATAAGCACCAGGTCGTACCACGACCCGGTACTAATGCGGCTGCCTATATATACAGACCCCCCTCCCCGAGCTGCCATGAATGCAGCACTGTTCATGGCAGCCGTCTGAGGGGAGGGGAGGGGAATTTTTGCGGTTTTTCCACTTCAAGGTTAGTTATAATTTTGTTATACACTTGCTAATTATTTTTTTAATTTTACTTTGCAAGTAATTTATATGTAGTTAGCCAATGAGTTTTACTTTGTAAACAATGTAATTTAGATGTAGTTAGATATATTTAGCTTCTATTTAGAATAATTCAATTTACTTTTGCAATCAATTATTTATTTGCAAGTAATTTACATGTAGTTAGCCAATGAGTTTTACTTTGCAAACAATGTAATTTAGATGTAGTTAGATATATTTAGCTATCTATTTGGAATAATTCAATTTACTTTTGCATTCAATTATTTATTTAGAAATGGCTTGAGTTCATTGAATTTATTGATGAGCAATTAATATTTTATCCTTAGAAATAGCGCTGCAACATGATGCATTGGAGCGTCGTGCGTTCGCTCGAGCATCGGTACGTAATAATTTGAGGCACACTGGACATTCCCTTGAGTTCCGTCCGGAAGAGCGTTTTGGACTTGTTAGCAGTCGTATTCGTCGTTGGATTAAGAAAGCATTTGATTGCCTCCTGCAATGTAATGCAAGGCGCAAATTTGAGTGTGAAATTGACGTCGAGTTGCATGGTACGGATGATGATCACGAGTTGATGGCTCGACGTAATGCAAGGCGTGAAGTGTCGGGGATGGTAGAAATTGACCGTTCCAATACAATCATGACATACCAACGATATGAAATTAATGGATACACATTTTACACAAGATCCCAGGACAAAAAGAGTACCAATCAAAATAGTGGTGTTCGTATAGATGCCATAGATACTAATGGCCAAAGCAACTCATATTTTGGTTACATTGAGGAGATCTGGGAACTAGACTATGGGCCTTTGAAGATTCCACTATTCCGTTGCCAATGGGTGAAGCTAACTGAAAAAGGCATCGATATTGACGAGTACGGAATGACAACTGTAGACCTCAAAGAGCTTGGCTATCGAGATGAACTGTTCGTCCTAGCCAAAGATGTCACTCAAGTTTTCTATGTGAAGGACATGTCTAGCAAACCCAAGAAGGACGACGAGGCAAAGCGTCACATAGTTCTTGCAGGTAAAAGAAAAATTTTGGGAGTCGACGATGTTACTGATGAAGAAGAATACAATAAGGATGAAGACATGACTCCATTCACAGTGTATGTTGACAAAAGTATCCTTTTAGCCTAGGAGGACGCTCCCTACGTACGACATGATCATAATGAAGGGATCATTGTAAAGAAAACTATCGTTAATATTCCATAAGATGTTTAGTATTCTCTTAACATATTTTGACTTATGATCTCAAGTATCCATGTAATATTTTGACTCATCATTTCTAGTATTTGTAATATAAACACACTCTCTCTCTCTGTCTCATTATCTCTAACACACACACAAGGTTAATCATCATTTATATTTGTATTATTTTGAATAATTTTGTCATCATATAATTTTTTGACTAACACACTCTCTCTCTCACACACACACACACACACACTCACTCACTCACACTCTCTCACACATACACACACTGACTCACACATAAAAAATGCAATATTTACATATATTTTGTTGAATTTTTGGGCCCATATATAATTTTCTAGGGAACTAAAAGACTTTCAGAAAGCTAAAACTAAACAAAACCAAAAAATATAGAAAAATGAAACGGCGGGAATCGAATTCCCTGTATGCCTTTAGGTACCGGGTTGAAACAATGACCCGATACCTAAACCGGGGAATTCAGATCCCGCCCGTTGGCGCGCCTTAGGTATCGGGTGCAACGATCACCCGGTACCTAAAGCTCCACCAAAGGTACCGGGTGATGGTTCCACCCGGTACCTAAGGAAGCCTTAGGTACCGGTTATGCTTTTCAACCGGTACCTAAGGGCCCTGTTACATAAGTCCCTGCCCCTCCCCCCCCCCTCTACTCCTTCCATCTTTGATCACCCAGACGCCCGACGCCACCGCGCGCGCCACCGCCGCCGTGCCCTCGCCTTGTACGTGCGCCACCAGCTCCACCATGCACCACCACCTCGACGCGATGCGCCGCGCCACCGTACGCGTGCTTCCCCACGCCGACCGGAGCTCACCTCCGCCGCCGCCACCGCCGTTGCCGCCGCCTCCTCAATTGAGGCTGCAACCATGGTGCCCCGCCTCCCCGGCCTCCCTCCTCCTCAATTAAGCATGACACCATCTTCTCCTCCCTGCAGTGAAGCTCGCCGGCCCAGCCTTGCCCCTCCTCCCTCGCCGGAGTGCCGCCATCGCGGCACAGCATCGGTTGCCGCCCCACTCGCCGTGGCCAGCCCTACCCCAACAACCTCCGGCCCCATCTCCGGTACCAAATCGGTCGCAGGTGATCCCCTCTTGCTCCCCCACCACTTTCCCCTCGCCGGATTTTTGCCGGCAACCATGGTTGCCCCGCCAAGGACTCAACTGCGAGCCTAAATATGTTTCTAGGGAAATATATGCAAGAACCGGGGACCTATCTGCAAAGCTAAATCAGTGAACTTGTAAAATACATATAAAATCAAAAAAATTTGCAAAAATGCAAACTAAAATGTTTTGGAATCTTTCCAACTAGATCTACTATTTTTCTTACATGCCGATGCTATGTTTCTTCATATCTTGATCTCTAGAATAAAAACTAGTTTTATTAGCACTTAGATGTATTTTAGCGAATTGTTAAATTAGTTTAATTTGGTCCAGTTTAGCGACTATATTAATTTCATGTATATGTACTATAATGATTTGTAATTTGAAAGATATATATAATATTGTCTAGTATAATTTCATGTATATGTATTATAATGATGTCTAATTTAGTCTAGTTTAGCAACTAGTTTAATTTGGTATAGTTTAATTTGGTCTAGTTAAATACATATAATATTGTTCATGGAAATTAAATGCGTCATTTTGTAGATTTATTAATTATTGTTTATGGAAATTACATGCGTCATTTCATGTAAATGTACTTACACACACACACACACTTAGACACAGACACATAGACACACACAAACACACACTTAGACACACACACACACACTGAGGCACACACACACACACATGTACACACACACTTAGACACACACACACATGTACACACACACACAACACACACACTTAGACACACACACACACACGCACACATAGACACACACACTTAGACACACACACACACAAATGTACATACACTTACAATCACACACACACACACTTGCTAATTTCTTTATCTTTGATGTCTAAGGGTGTCAAATTAGATGGACGGCGGTGGAGAAGAAGCGGAACGGATCCTTATGGATGCAATCAACGAAGGTAGCAGGGCCGTCTATGAGCATTATGGTGAAGAAGTTGCAAGGACTACTGATTCTTTTCTGAACATGTCCGGAGATGGCAATGCAGAAGAACAAGATGATGACTTTAGGCTGATGCATGTGCAGCCCGTTCGTAGCGATAATCCTATCAAGGTACCTATCTTATGCATATATTCTTACAGAATCTTGAATTACAATTTGTATTAGTATTAGTTTTGTTAATAATATATATATTTCAGGACTCGTCGAAAAAGAGCTTGTCGAAAGGGAAATGATGGCAAACCAAGAAGATGGAGGGAAGACAGGTCGTCACACAAGTGGACGCAGAGGGCTGCCCATGTGCTCCTGAGGAGGCCAGTACAAAATTTACAACCCAGTGTGGTGTTGTTGTTCGGGCACGTGTGCCGATCACCATAAGACTCTGGAAAACGAAGAATCCAGACAAAGAACACTACGCCGTGCCTCCACACCAAAAGGAGATATTGTGGAGAGAACTCAAGGATATGTTCACTCTTCCTGAAGGAGTAGATGAAGAACTTTTAAAGAAATGTGCATTGAAAAAGATGGCCCTTGAATTTGCAACATTTAAGAATAAATTATTTGGAAACTATATCAAGAAGGACAAGGAACCAGATTGGGACAGTTTTCTCCAGGTCAAACCTTACTGGGAGGAGTTCAACCAATACAAGTTGTCCGAGGAAGCTCGAGAGGCATCCGAAAAGAACGCGGTCAATGTGGTGCAAAAGAAATACAACCACCACCTCGGGCCGGCTGGATAGAAGAAGGCGATTCAGAAATGGCAGAAGATGGAGCAGGACCTCATGGATAGAGGTATCCGGCCGGCGACTTGGGACTGGCAAGAAAGATCAAAGCAATGGATGTTTGCTAATGGTGTCACGCTTAACCAAGAGGATGGTTCTTTGGTCGTGCCCCTGTAATGGAAGATGTGGCCCGGAATTTAGTCACAGTAATACAAGAGGCCAGAGAAGGAACATTCCAGCCTCACAGGGAGAACGATGAGCTGACTAGGGCCTTACAGAATCCCGAACACCCAGGACGAGCACACGACATCGGCGTGGTCCCTTGGAAAGTTGCTTGGGCTGGAGATAGCACTTACAAGACTCATCACAAAAGCAAGGCAGAAGAGGAGGACAAATTCCGTGCCTTACAAGATGAGATGAATAGAAAAGTGCAAGACCTACAACATGAGATGGACGCACGGGTCCAACAGGCAGTGCCACAAGCTCTCAGTCAGCAACAGAGCACTGGGGCGCACCAGAAAGTTGTGATTAGCCCGACCACTCAGCGACGTAACTGCTGCGTATCCACGGCGGCCCTTGGTGATGAACCCACAGATAACATGCCAGTGGTCGACACGAATGATACCTAGTGGATGATATCACAATGCAGACAGCATGTGAGCTACATGTGAGAGTTAAAAATATCACCGCTCCGGTAGCCTACGGGTCGGCCTTATCGGTGATTCCTGGTGGAACAATTCATGGTATGCCGGTACCCCCAGGCTACTCCGTTATCAACGTGGAGCAGATCGTCGATGCTGGAGAAAATGAAAAACTCGAGCTCGACTTTGTTGGAGGGGATGGAGAACGGACGTTGGGAGAGGCACTCCACGATTGCATTCTATGGCGCAAAGCCGACATCAAACTTATTGGGAATACACGTACAACGGCTCCCCAAGATCCTCCTTCTCCGCCAGGCCCGGATAATAATGATGATGATGGCGACTTTGGTGGTCCTTCGTCTACGCCACCACGGGCGCCCTCACCACCGGCTCCTCCAGCACAGGCCAAAGGAAAAAAGAAGACCTCATCCCTCCCACCACGGGATGCAACCCCAGGCCCCAAGAAGCGAAAGGTTGTCGTAAAGAAAATTGGGCCTAACAAGAAATTGGAGTACGAGTTGTCCGGTGATGAACTGGATGAGCATGTGCGCGAACGGTTGGACGAACATTTCAAACCTAAACCGAAAGAGAAGAGGGTGCGCGTTGATCCTGCAACAGCAGAAAAGGTTTACAACAACTTGAGAGACATCCCTGAGAGACCAGTAAAACTACCCTCAGATTACGACCGCACGCTGATAAAGGCCCACCGGAGAATGAGGCAAAGTGGCAAGGGCGTTCCTCAGCTAGGAACACAATAGAAGGAAATTGAGCCCCTTCGGGTGACGACGGAGCAAGTGCAAACCGCCGCGGAGTTTTTGAAAGAAGCGGGTTTGACCCTTGAGCAGGCAACCAGAGAAGATGAGGATATACCAATCGCCGAAGTTACAGCACATCCATACGAGCATGGAAAACCCTTCGTCACTGATGAGGAGTTCCTAAACCTACCCACGCAGATGCGCACATTCCATAACCTGTACATGGAATGTTCGAAGGACGGCCAGCACAAGTTTGGAGTTAAGTATCATAATCATGATTTCTACCGTAGGGCCGATGACTTCTGGGTTGATTTTGAAGATATGCATTCAATATACCGTCGAGATGCCCTCGACATCTCTCTCGTGACTTGCTGGATTTTGTAAGTATCGAGCAATCTCTACATTCAAATGTTGATATTAATCAACACTCTTCTAATTTGTGACATCTCTCTAATTTAATTATATTGTATCATGTAGAATGGAGCTTCAAAGGTGCCGAAAAGAAGGATGGGATCATCAGTTGGGTTTCATGAATCCCATGCTTATCAATCAAAAAAATTTAAAGGACAAATATTAGGAAACATGTAGAAACATGTACCAAGCCCTGATGGACAAACATTACAAATCCTATATATTCATACCCTACAACTATGGGTAAGTTCTGATCGACTAGTATATTACTTTAATGATGTATATATTTATATATATATGCATGTTTATCTATATGTGCAGCTTCCATTGGATTTTGCTCTCACTCTGCCTGGAGTCTAGTAGAGTAACAGTGTTTGACTCCATGAGATACCCTAGGGACAACATCGAACACTTTTTACAACCATTGAACAGGCAAGTTTATTTTATTTACACAAAACACAACTATTTTTGGATCGAATATTTACCTTTCATTCTTATACGCAGGGTGTGGAAAGCTTTTGTGTAAAAGCAACCTGGTGATTTTAAGAATCAATTGAATGTTAGAATGGACTTCCCGGTATGTGGATCCGCTACTCTTTGCATATCTCATCTACTATTATGTATACGGATACAATTATAACTCATTTGTTTCTTTTTTTGTGTTCGAGAAAAAAAGCAGGAAATAATTGGTGCGGGTACTACGTATGTGATTACATGCGCACCCTACACTACTACAAAAAATGATTTACCGCGACCTTTTTAAAACACCTCCGAGGCGGTCAGTAATTTCAACCGCCTCGGTTAATGGTATTGGTTAACCGAGGTGGTCATTTTTTATTAACCGAGGCGGTCAATAAACCCGCCTCTCTAAATAGATTAACCAAGGCGGGCAACCTTATAATGACCGCCTCGGTTAATATAGGTTAACCAAGACGATTATTCTAAAGCAAACGCCTTGGTTAATAGATTAACCGAGGCGGGCTCCCTATGAGACCCCTCCCTATCGCCACGTTAGGGTTTGGAACTTGTATCTCTCCTCTCCCCTCCCTCAGCCGCCGACGCCCCTATCCTCCCCCCCCCCCCCCTCCCTCTCCCTCTCCCTCCCTCTCTCTCTCTCTGTGCTGCTTCGCCCCCCAAGCTATTACAGCGAATAGTATCATCCTATCCTAGCTGCCATCTTCCAGCCGGCATCCCCTCCCAAGACTCTGCGGCGCCACATGAGCACGGTAGCAGCAGCAACAGTTAGCTAACAGTGTGGACCACTGCCCTCGTCAACCCCGGCGGGGCCATGTTCGACGACGGCTCATTGGTCACGGGAGCAAGTGTCGACGCGTGCCGCCGCCCCGGCCCTGGGGCATCGCGCACACCCAGCTACCCTCGCCGCAACCAAACAAGGAGCCACCTCCCTGACGGTCGCCTCTGCCGCGGCAGCACGGATCCGGCGCGCAGGAGGCCGGATCCGGTGGCGCGGCTCTCTCTAGCAGCAGTGCATGGCGACGGCCCTCTTCAGTAGCAGTGCAAGGTGAAGGCGAGCACGCGCGGGCCAGGGGCCGGCGCTGCGGCGGCCAGGCGGGCCGGCGCGAGCAGACCTGCATGGCGGAGCTAGCAGACGCCAGATTTCGACGGCGAGCGGCCGGATCCCGAGTGGGGGAGGCCGGATCCGACCGCTGCACGCGGCGGCAGGTGGCGGGACATGGCGATGGGCTCAGCGGGCTCATCCACGGATTTTCCTTTTTTTATTTTTTTTATTTGATTAACCGAGGCGGGCCTCAAAACCACCTCAGTAAATCGTTTGATTTAATGCTACCTTGAGTGCGAGGCGGACGAGCTTGCTCGCCTCAGAAAATTGATTCTGCCGGCCTCTGTTAAGATTATTGTAGTAGTGCTAATCCATTTTAGGAGAGCTACACCAGAGAACATAAGAGTACGTGCGCAAACCACTGATAAATATGTTTCTAGTTATCCTGACGCGAATAATTGATATATTGAGCTTTATTTTTATATGAAATTATAGATGACATAAATAAGGGATGAAGTTCTTCAAGTGGATAAGACCGTGGCCGTGTCGGAGCAGCTCATAGGATTTATTTTGAGGGAGATCCTGAATCCTAAAGGCGAGTTCTACCACGATGGCCATTCGGTCCGTAGAGAACCCGAATCGACGTCGTGATACAAATGATCTCTAGTCCTTGTAATCGTGACATTTGTATATTTGTAAATATTATTATATCAAAATAACTTAATTACATGATTTGCAGTGACACTTAGTTATTTTCGTACATTATTTTAATTTGAACGCGACCAATGATCGTATAGTAGTGTATAGCTCGGGTACGCATACCAATTCTGCATGCATAAATAATAAGGGGGGAAAACTTTTTGGTACCGGTTGGAAAGACCAACCGGTACTAAAGGTGGCCTTAGACACCGGTTCAAATGCCCGGTGTAGAAAGCCGAGACTTATAGTCTCGGTTTGCTAGTACCGGGTGGCAAACCGGTGTCTAAGGGTTTTACCACCCGGTACTATAAGCCTGTTTTCTAGTAGTGCCCCAATAATGCATTGATGATACGAGCGACATGGAGACAAAACAGCTAGCGAGAAACGCATCGAACAGTTGAAGGACAAGAGGTTGAAAGCATAACTGTGGTGGGACGAAAGAAGGGACGAGGGTGTGGTCCGATTAACATCCACAGGGTTGAGGTACGGGAAAAGCTAGTTTACGGTCGACCGTACAGTCGATCTGATGCATGCACATGTATGAAAAGGAACTCCGTTCAGGCGCTCCATTTCCGTGCGCTCGGACAACATAGCCGTCTAACCTGCTCGTAGAAACATTTCGATATCCCACAGAATGAACCCAAAAAATTATACAACAGTTTCAGAAAAATTAGAAATAAATCTTTTTGATAAAATCTGAAACAAAGATTGGGAAAAAACCTCCTCGACAAAAAATAAAGCAAAAAATTTAGAAGAAAAAGTTTATGAACGAAAATTTATAACAAAACGTTGTAGGCAAAAAGTTTGCTGAAAATAATGAGAACAAGAGTTATACGAAAAATTTTTGGAAAATCACATACAAAATTTTTGAAAGAAAAATGATGAATGAAATTGGGAAAAATGTTGGCACAAAAACCTTTTTTTTGAAGAAAAAAATCAGGATCAAAAGTTATACCGTAGAAAACTCGAAAAAAGGAAAATAAAATATAAAAAAGAGGAAAAGAAAAATCTGGCGCTTCGGGCTGCGCCGCCACCAGGCAGCCCGCCACCGTTCCCACGTTGGAGCACGCCGCGCCCACCGTAGCTGCCGTGAGGGAGCTCACGGTGCCCGACAGCCCTCCCTCCGCGCTACAGCAGGTGCCGCCGCGCCCGCGAGGGCATCCCGCGGCCCCATCTCCCTCCGCTCCGTCGGGACCGTTCCGCCGCCTGCCGCGCTAGCTGCCCCTCTCGCTATGCTCTCGTGTGGAGCCGCCGTTGCCTGTTGCGGGGCTGTTGCTCGGGTATCATAAAGCAGCCGACGTCACGCCGAGAGAGAAAGAGAGGAGGAAAGAAAATGGGTGAAAACGATAAGGTTGTTTTCATTGGAGCGGGAACCACCATGTGCTCGAAGGAAAAGGAAGGAAGCCGGTGGAATCGACTGTGAACGATGGAACTTGTGGTCGACGGTAAAGTAAGTTTCGTGTTGTGCTACGTCAATGGGAGAATGCAAAAATTCCCTTTACAATTCATGAAATATTCGAAAGTTTTTTATTTAAAACTTGTAACCCTTGGTGAGATCGATAACACTGTAGTAGACTTTTCCAATTGAAGTCATTAAGATGCCCAGATAGGTAAGATTTAGTAAGGGAGCATCACTCAAGATAACGGGTTCGAGTCATCAGTAAGAACCTCATGCACGTGTATTTGGTACACGAAATATACATGAAGTGCAACTAGCTAGCTAGCAGTGGCTTCTGACCCTATGTTATTTTTGGACGACGTTCAGATACCACCAATTGTTGAATAATTTGGCTTCTCACTATAATCGGCGTTACTTCTGACACAGGCTCAAAAAGCATAAAAGAAAAAGATTGTGTATTGTGATTATCCAAAGTAAGCTTTCAATTTAGTCTGCTATGTACTTTTAGTTAACAATACAGAGGGCGCCACTACTGTCAGTGCTGTTTATTTTTGAAAAATGAATAAAAAGGGATCTCGACAATTGTTTTCCCAGCCTACAGCTCACGTCGAGTAAACGTTGATACACTACGGGAGCCTAAAAAACACCCGGCAAAGGCTTTGCCGTGGGTAACACTCGGCAAACATCACACCGTAAAAATTTCGTCGACGAAGACCTCTTTTCCGAGTGTTTTTTTTCGAGCAACTAGGCAAAGAATTTGTTGTATGCTAAACTGACACATGAAAACAAAATTTTTGGAAGAAATAAAAAACACTCAGCCACTTCCTGCTCCGCTGCCGCCGCGTGCCCCTGCTCCGCCGCCGGCATGCGCCCCGCTCACCCAACGCCGCGCTCGCCCGGCTTGCCGCCGCTGCGCTCCTAGCGCTGCCGCCGCGCGCCTCCTGCTCCGCTGCCGCTGTGCACCCCCGCTCGCCGCCGCCGCGGTGCACCCGCTCACTGCTGCTACTGCTTTCCTATGCCGCGCAGAGCCGCTATTCATCCCCCACGCCGGCAGCTCCCACACACAGGCAGCTCCGCGCGCCATGGAGGCCCCATGTCGGTCGTCCCGTGCGCTGCTGTCCTCATCGCGTCGCGCAGCCCTCCTAGCATTGCCGCGGTCCCCCTCGGGCCGCCGTGGCTGCGGGTGGCGGGAGAGAGAAGGGCAGGTGGCGGCGAGGGAGGTGCGGCTCGTTCCACTCCATCGCAGCCCCCTCGAGCCGTCGTGACTCTGCCAAGCGGGAGAGGGAAGACTGGCGGGTGAGGGAGAGGAGGGGAAGGGCGGTAGGGGACGCAGAGGAGGAAAAGAAGGGAGGGCGGCGGGGGAGAGAAGTGAGGGGATGAGACATACAGGATAAGAGAGAGGGGGTGAGAGGATGAGATTGAATTGTTTGAGTAGAGAGCTCGCGGGGGACTAATGGGCTTTGTCGAGTGTCGGATCGGGACACTCGGCCGAGTGCTAGACAGGGACAAACCTTTTTTTCATTTTTCTTCTTCCCTTCTTCTTCTTCTTCTTTTTTTATTCTTCTAAATTTATTCCGATGCACTTTAAAAATACCTTGTCAAATTCACTCAACCATATGTATTTCATTTTTCTACACATATTATTCTATTATTTTATGCAGTTATAGCTCAATTCAATTTATATTAATTAAAATTCTATAATTGCACTTAATATATTAAAATTATCAAACAGTTCCAAAAAATTACCAAAATTTCACATGAAACAAATCTATGTCCTCTATTACCTATACAAAAAGTTTTGTAATCAAACCACAATTCGATAGTCACTTTGACTCCAAATCTTATCGAATCCTTCTCATAGCTACGATTCTTTGTCTGAGATGCTTTGATTCAAAAACATCGTACATGACAAAATGAGCGAAACCTTCTCAATTTTTTCTATAGCCTCCACGTATGATACCATCACATCATGATAAATCTCATAATTTTCAGACTTTGTTTGTTTTTTATTAAATTTAAAAACCATTCAGCCACATGTTCGTGGTCGTGTTTCATGAACAAGATGTTCGAAATTCCTTTTCATTTCCCAGGTAAGGCCTCAAACTGGGCTGAATAATATGAATATTATTTTTCTACTCATTTTATTCTATTATTTGAATCACTTGCAGTTCAAATTTGACTTGATTCAAAAAATTGCTTAAAATATAATTAATTAATTAAATATAGCAAACAAATATAAAAATATACCAAATTTTAACAGGGATTACCACATGTTGTATGGGCAGAGTAGAAAAAATTTGAAGGCTAGGAAAGGAAAAGGTTTTATTTCTACGCTGAGTGAAGAAAAACACTAGGCAAACTTGTTTGTTTGCCGAGAGAAAAAAAACACTCAGCAAAGAGCTTGTTTGCCGAGTGTTTCTTTTTTGCACTCAGCAAACAAGTAAGTTTGCCGAGTGTATTTATTTTCCTGAGCATTTTTCGCAAAGCACTCGTCGAAGAGACTGTTTATCGAGTGCTAGAAGGATTGCACTCGGCAAACTATTTAGCATTCGGCAAAGAGCCGGTTTCAGGTAGTGATACTGACAAACGTGGCAAGCTAGCGTTTTGGGAACATATGCACAACTAGTTCAACTTTTTAAATGCGGTTGAGTTTTCTTGAAAATAGGGCTGATTATTGCTTATTTTAGTTACAAATTTTAATATGTTTCCTGGTGACAGGGAAAAGGGACCGACAAAAGTTCATCAGGGGCTAAATTGTCATGCATGGTACCGATTATATACCGAATCATGAAATCACGAGGTATATATTGCGCTAATAGTATAATATTCCGCAGATCGTCTCACACTAATCTTTGATTTGTTTTTGTTAACAAATTAAAGTAGCAGCACATGAAAATAGGAAAGGCGCCTAGTCAAAATCACGGAAAAGCCACAGCACTTGGCGCGCCGCTTTGCAGCGGCACTAGCCCACCGTGGTAGGCATTGAGCATATAATAAGTAGCTAGGGGCTGTCATTGCTCAGTATCTCAGCACTCGCCATTGTCAACAAGGAAGTTCACATCCTTCTCATCATTGGCCTCTCATTAACATCGTTGGCATCATGGCAGCAATAATTAGTTGAGTTGCACTGTTGATTAGTGGGCGATCGTGCGTTGCTACCTGGTGCTGACGAACTAGGTGTCGGCGGATTTTGTTACTGACCGGTTCCGAGCTCAGGCTTCAGCGCAGCTGATCGGTTCCCTGCTTTCCATGCATTTACCGACTGGTCAGGTTTAAGCGCAGCAAATGTTTAGAATTAAAATTACAAGTAATTAGCATCGTGCCCGTGCATTGCTACGGATAATATAAGTTTTATCTGGATCTATATGATATCATCAATTTTCTAAACTTCTACTCCGTGTGTATTATTCAGTTCTAATTGGAGTTCCGATTGATTTGTATGGTTTCGATTAGGATTTCGATCCATTTGTCCTATTCCGATTAACGGAGCAAGGTATCAATCCTTGCTTTAAAAATAGGTAAAGATAGAAAGATATTCAATAAAAGCTCACGTGGATGTCTGAAACAAATATGCTGAAGACATTATGCTTGAAATTTTACTAAGTTTGAACTCATGTAACCCAAGACTTTGTATTTGTAGCTCAGAAACTTTAGTTTACACAACCTTGTATTAGGTTCTAAACAACTTTTACAATAAAATATCAAAAACTTTTGATTCCTATATAGAAAACCTAGGGTCTCAATCTTTGAATGTACTTCATATTAGTACTTTCAGAAACTTATGGACCTCATCCATAAATCTTTCTTTTTTTAGGTTTGAAATATTATAAATACATGATTAAAATTTATATGTCCTTCAATTTCAATTTCTATACTTATATACACATGACTTTATAATAGAATTGAAAAACTTCTTACTCGTGCTTGCAAAACTTTGGAGAATTCCTGACTTTGAATGTCCATTTTCATAAATTTCATGTTCGTATTCGCAAAACTTATGAACTATATGTACAAAAAGTTTTTGTTCATAGTTCAGAAATTTCAAAATGTATGATTAAAAATATATATACTTGATTTTTATATTGTTTACATAACACTTTAGGATATGAAAAACTTTTGAGAGTGCTACATACAAAACTTACTCCCTAACTTTGAATGTGCATATTCAACTTCGTAGTATTTTAAAAAAAAATTATACATTGTATCTATTAAACTTTATATATATAGTTTGAAAAATTCCAACTGCGTGATTAAAATATTTTTTCCTTGAGTTTTAAATTCTATACAAGGATCTTTATATAAGAATGTGAAAAACTTTTGACTAATATATGGAAAACTTTGTAGAATTCATAATATCAAATATATTGAGAAACTTCGTATTCTTTTTTAAAAAAATTGAGAAACTTCATATTCGAATGTGCAAAAGCTTATGAATCACATGTGCATAAGCTTACTATTTTTAGGTCAAAACATTTTGACTTTTGCAGGCAGCTCGTACAGGTGCTGGCGACACATCTACGGCAATGACGACCAAGCTCGTGTGGGCGGCGTCAGCGAAACTAGTGTTGGGGCATGGGCAAGCAGCGATGGTGGGGGAGCTCGAGAGGTGCAACACGCGGTGGCCGGTGGCGGAGAATTCGGGCAGCGCGGCTCGCGGCGACGGTCGTGGCGGGGAGCACGAGCATCTAGGCCATGTGAATTGTGAAGAAGCTGCGGAGGGAGCAGAGCATCTCATGAAGTTTGAGAAAGGGTGAAGGAGAAGGAAGGATGTGAGAATTACTTCGTGAGAAAGACCAGGATAGAGATAAAGCACCGCATGAGTAGATAAGATTACACTCATCTCTTACTAAGGCGTGCCCATTCGCTGCTAGCAGATAGCAGCGCACGCGCGCCCAATAACAAAAAGAACAACACCGACGACCTCCCATTGTCCTACTCCTCATCCTCATCGTTGTGGCGAGTGGCGCCGCGGCTTGGATACAGCGGACTTCTTCTCCACGGTGTCGCGATAGCGGCACTTGCGCGTCTATTGAGTTTCGAGAACTATCAACGGGTGATCAGTCAACAATCAAAAGCATGCACGGACGGCACGCACACGGTGAAAATAATAAGGGCTTGTTTGAAAGATCGGTTTTAATCCAAAAACCAGTGTAAATTACATGTCCGGAAAATATATAAGCTACATTGCAAAATGATGCTTGGATGAAACTTGTTATGATCTTTTACTCTTTGTGGCTGGATGCAAAATATGTTCAGCATCTGGGCTCCAGTTTCGTGCTTTGTTCTGAACCGGAGATCCCGTCATGTGCAGTAAACCTCCTCCGCCTTACCGACCCTTGACCCCCTCCCAGGCGCTGCTGTCCTCCACTACCGGATTCACCCTATTTGCCGTGTGCCAGGGGCACACGGCAAAGCCTATATTGCATACAGCAAAGGCTTTGTCGTGTGTCACATACGGCAAAAGGCACACGCGGCCGGCAAAGCGGTGTTTGCCGTGGGCCCTTTTTCGGGCACAAGGCAAAGACTATACCGTGTGCTAGAATAGGTCACGGCAAAAAAAAATAGCCCAAACGGCGGTTCGATGGTAACGGCCTCTTTGCCGTGTGCCCTGAAGCACACGGCAAAGATTATAGCTTTGTCGTGTGCCGTTGATCAGGCACACAACAAAGGTTGGATCTTTTCCGCGTGCCATTGCCTTGGCCACGGCAAAGGTTGGATCTTTACCGTGTGCCGTGGCAAAGGCACACGGCAAACCCTGTTTCCAGGCGGCCAGATTATGGCCTCTTTGCCGTGTGCCACGTCCAATGCTCACGACAAAGTGGCCTAATTATTCATACTTTTTTTGTTTCACCTATATGGTACCCCAATAAAATACATAGATATCACAATAAACACCACATGCATTTTATATATCACAATAAGCATCACAGGAAGTTTGTATGGTCAAAGTAATCCACAAATGCGAATAAAATCGTTCATCCACAACCGCAAGTCCATACAAGTTGATACAAGTCCATAGAAGTCGATACAAGTCCATACAGGTCGATACAAGTCCATACAAGTCCGAATGCAAAGGAACCATATCTGTCCATACAGAGGAACTCACTAGGCCGGCGGCGGCGGCGGCTGCTGCGACCACGGAGCCGGCCACTGCCCCCACTGAGGCGCCCACGGAGGCGGCCACTGAGGCGATATCTCTGGAGTGACTGGCCCATCAATGGATGCCGCGGATTGATTCTGCACATATGTGTTAGACAAGATTTAAGTTAGGAACATTCGAACTAAGTTATTGTAGTTGTATTATAAGTCATTAGTTGTAAGTCATTGCAGATTTATCCATCATTCAAAGTACTAAGTGACTATGAGAAATAGAAGTACCGGGTTGTCAAGTCACTTACAGGAGTACTAGCTGCACGAGGTAGAAGTGGAGGTGGACAATAGGCAACAGGTGTGGCGCCTTCCTGCGCCCCCACCTCCTCCTCTGCCTCCTCCTCCGCCTCCTCCTCCTCAGGCTGATCCTCCTGCTCCTCCTCCAACTCCTCCTCCACCTCAGGTACCGCGTCCTCCTCCTCAGACGACGACGAGGCAGCTACAGGCGTGGGTGACCTCCTGCGAGTCACCTTCTCCCCCCTCCTCCTTTGAGCCGTGCCGGAGTCCTCAGCCGCTGCAGGCACTGATGAACTCGCTCTCCTCCCCCTCCTCCCTCGAGTCATCCGGGAGGACTCAGCTCTCCCGCTAACTCTGCCGATCACGTCCGTGAGCGACCTCATGATACCTCCACCGTGTCCCACCATCTTTGATCAATCACCTGCAATTAAATAGAATAAACCAATCAGTACATGTATTAGAAATTAAGTAGTACAACTAGTAAAATAAATAAAATATAATTAGATAATAACGTAGTATTACACCTATAAATTAAATTGTACAGATCTTACATGTATTAGAAATACTCATCATGATCCGGATTCACTGGATCATATGTCTCATCATCACTATCATGTGTGTCGATATAATCAACGCCATGTTCCAAAGGAGGAACGTTGTCATCATCACTGTCATTGCCTAAACGTAATCGCTCAAGTAATTCTAGGTCCTTCAAATTATGAACCTCATCCCCGGCATCCTCATGAACAACCCTGTCATTGTCTACTCTCATTACGATCGTTTCGGTTAAGTCAATCTCAAACCTCCCTTCTAGCCCATCTTCTTGAAAGAACTCTCCGGCATATGTGTTTAGATCTATATTGTAATCTTCATTGTTCGGCACAGGTAATTTACCGTGTGGCAACACCTTATACACAACATCCCAACCCTTGAGACGGTCGTCGGTTTGGCATGGGTATGAGAGATAATAGACTTGCATGGCCTGTTGAGCCACAACATAGACATCGTCTCTTCGGTACATGGACGACTGTCAAATTTTGACTAGCCCGAGATTCGGGGTCCTGTTCACAGCGTGAGGATCAAACCAAAGACATTTGAGCATGACTGGTTTCAGAGGTTTGGAACCATGAAACATGAGTTCGTATATTTCGTCGATTCTTTCATAGTACTCAAGCCCATCATTTCCTGGCGTATAAACTCCTGTATTTGTGGGCTGACTCTGCTCGTGCCTTGTTGTGTGAAAGCGATATTCAATCATGTCATAAGCGCCAAATGACTTGACCCTATAGGCACAACCATTGGCAACCTGTCGCAGCTCGGCACTCATAGACATATCGGTTTGGCCCTGCAAGTTTATGCAAGATAGTTCATCATATTATTTGTGCATACGAGCAACTTGTTACGTCATACTATGAACGAGCCAAATTAGACATTACCTTCTGTTTGAATCAAGAAATGAAATCAGGTCTTCTAATTCCCACACCCTGTCTAAGAAAGGTCTCAGCTTCCTGGAGGGTAGGTGCCCTTGATGGACGCCAGAATTTCAAATGAAATTCCCTGTACCAAAGAGGAACGATGGGGTTGGATGCATAAAAAAGGGAGTGCTCGAGAACTAAATGTTTGTTGAGAACTTACTGTATGTACGGCTGCACTTCAGAAAGGTTGGTCAACACATATAGCATGATAGTGCGCCACTCTTCATGATTCAAGGTCTTGATTGTCGCATCACTTGCACTTCCAAGTTGCCCTCGGAAAAGGCTGAGATTCGATTCATCTTCCCCAACATTGTAACAAGAGGGTGGATTATGCACGCTAGGAAGGTTGTCAGCATAGTATTTTGATGTGAAGTTTGACACCTCCTCCAGAATGTATGCCTCTGCGATGGAAGCTTCAATTTTGCATTTATTTTTACATTTTGTTCGAAGAACCTTTTGACATCTCTCAATTGAATAGCACCAACGGGCCTGCACGCCCCCCCCCCCCCATTCGTTCCTCGTACGGAAGGTGCAAGATCATATGTTGCATCGGATTGAAGAACCCGGTGGAAAGATCTTCTCCAACTTACAGAGCAACACAGGCGCCATTCTCTCGATTTCTTCAATCACTGTCAGAGATAACTCCTTAGCACAAAGCGGCAAGAAGAAAAAACTCAACTCTACCAAGACTTGCCAGACATGATCAGAGACATAGCCTCGAACCATCACCGGAAGAAGCCGCTTGATCCATATGTGGTAGTCATGACTCTTGAGCCCGTTGATTCGCACAGTAGACAAGTTCACTCCCCTCCTCAGATTCGCTGCGTACCCATCGGGGAATATTAAGGTTTGGAACCATTCTAGTACTTCCCTCTTTTGGGCCCTCGTCAATACGAAATCGGCCTTAGGATTTCTCCATGACTTGCCAGCTCTGGGAGGCATCATGTCTAGCTTTGGTCTATCGCATAACGTTGTTTGATCCACTCTCACCTTAACGTTGTCCTTTGTCTTATCTGCAATATCCATGATGGTTCCCCAAAGTGCCTTGGCGACATTATTTTTCAGTGCATCATATCAATGTTATGTGGAAGAAGGAGGTCATGCATATAGGGGAGCCTTCACAAGCCCAACTTCTGCGCCCAGGCATGTTCCTCACCATATCCCACAAAACAACCACCTTCTTCATTGGCCATGAGAGCATTTAACTGAGCACGACACCTGTCATCATCTGCAGTGGAGGGTCTCTAACTTTGACACCTTTCATAAATTTCTTCTTGTCTCATCAGAATGGATGGTCAAGAGGGAAGAATTGTCGATGTTTGTCAAATGAAGAATACTTGCCACCCTTCCTCAACCAAATGAACCTCAGAGCCGCCTTGCATACTGGGCAAGGGAACTTCCCGTGGACACACAGCCGCAGAATATCCCATACGCCAGAAAGTCATGCAGGGAGTAGTGGTACCAAACATACATTCTGAAGTTTGTCTTTGTAGCTCGATCATCAATCAGAGGCTCCATGTACACACTTATATTATTCCTGGGATATTCAGGAATTATTAACGACAAAAATATGTTATGTTATGACGCCGGGGGGGGGGGGGGTGGAGGGGGATAACGAACATGGGCCAACAAGTGTGAGGGGTAGCCAACATTCTATAAGGATTGAAGCCATCTGTTGCCAGCGCAACATGTACATTATGAGCGTCATCAAATTTCTCACGATGAATCCCATCAAAATGGGTGCATGATTCAGCATCGGATGGATGTACAAGCTTATCAGGATTGTATCTAGTTCCCTTTTTGTGCCATGTCATCTGTTTTGCAGATTCCTCGGTCATGAATAGCCGTTGGATCCTCTGTATGGGCGGAAGGTACCGTAGAATTTTCACGGGGACTGCGAGTTGCCTCTTCTGACCATCACTAGGGTGTACCTCCACGAATCTAGAGGATTCACACTTTGGACAATATTTTGCTTCCACATATTCTTTCCTAAATAAGATGCACCCCTTAGGACAAGCATGTATCTGCTCATATGGCATCTTAAGTCCATGAAGCAATTTTTGTGCCTCATACATGCTCTTTGGCTGAATGTGACCTTCTGAAAGTAGGCTGCCAAGAACTGTCAACATAACATCGAAGGCGTCTCGACTGAGCGTACACTGGGACTTCACGGCCATTAGGCGCGCAATGGCATCCAGTTGTGAAACCTTGGTATGCCCGTGAAGGGGTTGCTATGCTCCAGCCAACATGTCGTAATACACCTTTGTGGTTGCCTCTGGCTCGTCCTCCCGACGTTCTTCATCAATGTGTGCTTCATGAAAGTCATCTAACATGCCTGCTATCCCGGCATCAGCATCATGATCCTCGACGCGTTGTCTCACGACCTCGTCTCTCGTACGATAGGCTTCACCATGGTAGGTCCACCGGGTATAGTCTCTAGGGAATCCATAATTGCAAAGATGTTGTGTCATGTCTTGCTTTGTTTGTCGATGCGTGTTTCCACATCTGCTGCAGGGACACCAAGTGGTCTTGGCTCCTTTAAGCTTTGCAAATGCTCAATCCAAGAAAGCATTGATCTTCTGAATCCAATCCATGGTCAAGTCACCCCCACGTTTCCAGCCCGTGTACATCCATGCCCGGTCTTCCATCCTCTACCATATCAGTGAGTAAGATAAAACTTATTTGCATCTGCACGATGTCTATACTTTCTAATAGGTGAAGATAGTTCCTAATCCCACCCAAGGATGGGTAGATAAGGTAGGTTTCCATGCTCTATTATGATCCGGGACAGAATTTCGACAGCACCTCCTCGTTGTTCTCCAAATACACATCCCGGCAGGGAGATTGTGTATCCGGAGAACAACAAGGAGATGCTGCCGAAATTCTATCCCGGATCGTAGTAGACCATGGAAACCTACCCTAGCTATGCATACTCGCTTATTGATATGCAAAAGTTTGCATATTTCGAACCGTATCTCTTTCGAACGGGAGACGCCTAACAAGGTTACGTGATCTACGAACAGGATATGAGAAGAGGGGTCTTTTGCACGTGCTCACCTAGGGGCTTGACGGCGGGTGGGGCGATACGTGCGTGTCGGTGCAGACGGATCGCGGCACAGCTCGACAACGGTGCATAACGATGGATCCATTTTCAGATTGAGAATTTACGGCATATAATTTTTATGTAACAATTTCTATGTGCCCAGCTCGTAATAATGTTTGTTATTGTGGCATATAATCATATTGTTTGAGGGAATTCAATTTGGACACAAAAAATTCTATAAATTCTTGAGAAAATATTTACTTGAGCAAGTTCCCCTGAAGCAGAAGGTCCTAAATTTTTCCTACAACATCTAGTCATCAATGTAACATGACTATAAATGTTTCACTTTCTGAATTACTGCTAAAACAATTAAATATATTTCCTCGTGGCACAGAACAAGATATAATAAAATCTGTAGCTAGACTTCTAATCCACTGTCTATGATTACCACTGTAGCTAGAACATGAGATACATTTACTTGCTACATAAGCTAACTAAACTGCGTATGATTACCAATGGTGTGCGGCGGCGGCGCTGGAGGCGGCGTCTGGGCGCCACGGCCCGAGGTTGAGGTGGCAGTGGGCGTGGCGGAGTTGAGACCGGGTGTGGCCGTGGCCGGTCGGGCAGCCGGGGGCGGGGACCGCGCGTGGCCGGGGTAGGACGGCCGGGCGTGCGGCGGCGACGGCAGGCCGGTGGTGGCGGCGGTGGCGGCGTGCGTGCATAGTGTGTGAGTGCGTGCGTGGTGCGTGGTAGGGGCCAGGCGAGGGCCGGCATGCCTAAGTGTGGGGGGTACCTCTTTGCCGTGTGCCCCCCGATCTGGCACACGGCAATTCATGTTTTTTATTTTTTTTTACTTTTTTATATAATAATTCAGTTTCAGTTCCATAATTTTTTTAACTAAATTTGATTGAATGTACCTTGTAAAAATCTAGCTAAAGTCACCTAGAAATTTATGTTTGATGATTCTATGAGAGAAATTCCATTATTTTATGTGTTTCAAACTCAGTTTCAATTTCTATCAACTAAATCATTAATTCCAAAATGAGTTTCAATAAATTTGATTGAATGTACTTTAAATTGCTTTCCAAAGTCACTCAAGAATTCATGTTTAATGATTGTATGAAAAAACCCATTATTTCATGCAGTTAGAGCTCAATTTGAATAATGTATATCACATGATATTGTTTAATTGTAAAAAAATTAAAATTACCAAACGGATCCAAAAAATAACCAAAATTTGGCATGAAATAATCTAAGTTGTGAATGGCATATAGAAAAAGTTTTGAAGTCAAACCCCAATTCGCTAGTCATTTCGACTCGAAATCTGAACGTTTCTTTCTCAACTTTACAAATCTTCTCCGGAGATGCTTCCATTTGTGAAGAGTGTACGTGGCAACTTGTGTGAAACCTTCTAATTTTTTTACCACAACATCCATGTATGAAATCATGATACCATGACAAAGTTTATGATTTTCAGACTTTGTTTTGTTTTTATAAAATTTTAAACCGATTCGGGCACACGTTCGTGGTTATGGTTCATGAGCAAGATGTTAAAAATTCCCTTCCATTTGATGAATACAGACTCACATTGTACTCAACAACGTAAATGTCATTTTATGATTCATTTTATTCCATTGTTCAAAATAATTGCAGTTCAAATTTGACTCATGCACAAAAAATTCGATTAATGAAATAAAAATTGAATATAGCAAAAAGTATGGAAAACATACCAAAACATAACATGGAACACCAAGTTAAGTTTGTGGACAGAAGAAAAAGTTGTAGGTGCAGATTCAATTATTTTTTCAAAAGTTTGCCGTGTGCCAAGACAAAGACACCCGGCAAATCATAAAGTTTGCCGTGTGCCTACCCTAGCACACGACAAACACTGACGGTCGGCCAACGGCCGTTACTGTCAGAACGTTTGCCGTGTGCTAGGCGTTAGGCACACGGCAAAAAACACCTATTTGTTGTGTGCATAACGTTTGTCGTGTGCTAGGCGTTAGGCACACGGCAAAGTGCTTCTGTTTGTCGTGTGCTTTTAGCGGTGGCACACGGCAAACAATCTGTTTGCCATGTGCCACATCTTTTCTGTGTGCTTTCTTGTTGGCTCACGGCAAATAGGCTGGGCACACGGCAAAAACTGTGGCACACGGCAATTTAGTCATTTTCGGTAGTGCTCCTCGGGCCGCGCAGCCCTCCTAGCACCGCCGCGGTACCCCTCGCGCCGCCATGGCTCCGAGTGGCGGGAGAGAGAATTGGACGTGGTGGCCAGGGAGGAGCGGCTCGAACCGCGCGATCTCAGCCCCCATCGAGCCTCCGCGACGAAGGCACGCGGGAGAGGGAAGACCGGTGGGTGAGGGAGAGGAGGGGAAGGGCTGCGGGGGCGGCAGAGGAAGGGAGGGCCACGGGGGAGAGAAGTGAGCGAATGAAACAGAGAGGATAAGAGAGAGGGGGTGAGGGGATGAGATTGAATTGTTTTGAGTAGAGAGCGCGCAAGGGACTAATGGGCTTTGCCTAGTGTTGGATGGGGGCACTCGGCCTAGTGCTAGAGAGGGAGCACTCGGCAAATCTTGTTCTTCATTCTTCTTCTTCTTCTTCTTCTTCTTCATTCCTTCTAAATTTATTCGGATGCACTTTAAAAATACCTTATCAAATTCACTCAACAATATGTATTTGATTTTTTCACTCATATTATTTCATTATTTTATGCAGTTATAGATCAAATTCAATTTATATTAATTAAAATTCTATAATTGCACTTAAATATTAAAATTATCAAACGGTTCCAAAAACTTACCAAAATTTCACATAAAATAATCTATATTCTTTATTTCCTATGCAAAAAGTTTTGTAATAAAACCACAATTCGACCGTCACTTTGACTCCAAATCTTATCAAATCCTTTTCATCGCTACGATTCTTCCTCTGAGATGCTTAGATTTGTAAACATGGTACATGAAAAAATGAGTGAAACCTTCTCAATTTTTTTACCACAGCCTCCCCGTGTGATACCATCACACATCATGACAAATCTCATAATTTTCAGACTTTGTTTGCTTTTTTTTGAAATTTAAAAACCATTCGGCCACATATTCATGGTCATGTTTCCTGAACAAGATGTTTGAAATTCCTTTTTATTTTATAGGTAAGGCCTCAAAGTGGGCTGAATAATATCAATATCATTTTTCTACTTATTTTATTCTGTTATGAATAATATGAATATCATTTTTCTACTCATTTTATTCTGTTATTTGAATCATTTGCAGTTCAAATTTGACTTGATTCAAAAAAATAATTTTAATACAATTAATTAATTAAATATAGAAAACAAATATAAAAATATAGCAAATTTTAACATGGATTACCACATGTTGTATGTGGAGGGTAGAAAAAGTTTAAAGGATAGGGAAGGAAAAAATTTTATTTCTTGGCGGAGTGCAAAAAAAACACTAGGCAAACTTGCTTGTTTGCCAAGAGAAAAAAAACACTCGGTTTGTTTGCCGAGTCTTTCTTTTTTGCACTCAGCAATCAAGCAAGTTTGCCGAATGTTTTTCGCGAAGCACTCGTCAAAGAGACTGTTTTCCGAGTCCACGAAGGGTTGCACTCGGCAAACTATTTAGCACTCGGCAAAGAGCCAGTTTCCGGTAGTGATACCGACAAACTTGGCAAGCTAGCGTTATGGGAACATATGCACACAGCTAGTTCAACTTTTTAGATGCGGTTGAGTTTTCTTAAAAATAGAGATGATTATTGCTTATTTTAGTTACAAATTTTAATATGTTTCCCTGGTGACAGGGAAAAGGGACCGACAAAAGTTCATCAGGGGCTAAATTGTCATGCATGGTACCGATTATATACCGAATCATGAAATCACGAGGTATGTTGCGCAAATAGTATAATATTCCGCAGATCGGCTCACACTAGTCATTGATTTGTTTTTGTTAACAAATTAAAGTAGCAGCACATGAAAATAGAAAAGGCGCCTAGTCGAAATCACGGAAAAGCCACAGCACTTGGCGTGCGCGCCGCTTTGCTGCGGCACTAGCCCACCATGGCAGGCACTGAGCATATAATAAGTAGCTAGGGGATGTCATTGCTCAGTATATCAGCACTCGCCATTGTCAACAAGGAAGTTCACATCCTTCTCATCATTTGCCTCTCATTAACATCGTTGGCATCTGGGCAGCAATTAGTTGAGTTGCAATGTTGGGGCAAGAACAACACCGACGACCTCCCATTGTCCTACTCCTCCTCATCCTCATCGTCTACGTTAGCGGTGAGCTGCCAGTCCATGAAGGCACGCGCGCACGGCCGAGAGGAGCTCTCTGTTATCTTGATGTCTCCTTCTTGCGCGAACTAATAATCTTTTTATTTGTACGATAAATTCATCATCAGGTGTTTCCTCCAGAACATTGACCATTGCGAACCACTGCGGGCACACCGTGTGGCCGGGGATCTTGTCAAGCTCGGGCTCCCCAGCGCTAGAAACCACCGGCTTTGCCCTCGAGCCGGGCCAGTCTCGGTCCCTGCCGGCGCCACACGGATGGTCGGGACGCCTCTGGGGCCGCACGCACTGCACGGTCGACTCGACCGGCAAGTTCGCCTGCGTCACCGGCAACTGCGGCTCCGGGCGGCTGGACTGCGCTGGCCACGGAGCCAAACCGCCGGCCACCCTGGCGGAGTTCACGTTCGACGGCCACGGCGGCATGGACTTCTACGACGTCAGCCTCGTGGACGGGTACAACCTGCCGATGCTCGTGGTGCCGCACCACACGCACGGCGCGGCCGCAGGGCCCAACTGCGTGCTGACGGGATGCGTGATGGACCTGAACGCCGCGTGCCCCGCCGAGCTGCGGGTGGGAATGGGATCCGACGACGGCCGCGCCGTGGCGTGCAGGAGCGCGTGCGAGGCGTTCGGATCGGCGGAGCACTGCTGCCATGGGGAGCACGGGAACCCGAACACGTGCTGGCCGACGGCGTACTCGCAGTTCTTCAAGAAATCGTGCCCGCGGGCCTACAGCTACGCGTACGACGACGCCACCTCCACCTTCACGTGCGGCGGCGGCGGCGTATCCTACTCGATCACCTTCTGCCCAAGCACAACCAGGTTAGCTAGCTATTTTTTCGTACAAAAGTCGTGTATGGCTTTCTCCAGCGTAAACTATGTGTGCTATCGTTGATCGTTCCGTTTTTGTGCATTCATTCAACTGCAGCGTGAAATCAGTGGGAACAGATGCGGCGTCTGTCGGCGGCGGACGAGTAGGGTCGGCGGCGTGGCGAGTGGCGCCGCGGCTTGGATACAGCGGACTTCTTCTCCACGGTGTCGCGATAGCGGCACTTGCGCGTGTCTATTGAGTTTCAAGAACTATCAACGGGTGATCAGTCAACAATCAAAAGCATGCACGGACGGCGCGCACACGGGAAAAATAATAAGGGCCTGTTTGAAAGATCGGCCTTAATCCAAAAACCAGTGTAAATTACATGTCCGGAAAATATATAAGCTACATTGCAAAATGATGATTCGATGAAATTTGTTACGATCTTTTACTCTTTGTGGTTGGATGCGAAATATGTTCAGCATCTGGGCTCCAGTTTCGTGCTCTGTTCTGAATAGGAGATCCCATCGTGAGCAGGAAGCCGCCTCCGCCTCACCGACCCTTGACCCCCTCCGCACGTCCCCTCGAGCAGGCCGAGTGCCCACAAGAAATCTATCCCTCGCAGATGTGAGTGGAATTGATCCAATCGCAGAGAGCGCCTCCCGCCCCTGTTCATCATCCTCCTCGAGCTCCAGAGGCCGGGCGTCAGGGAACGGGATTGCTGGGGCGCCGCTAACCACCGGCGGCCTTAGAAGTGGGGGAGGGGGGCAGGGAAGCCAGGTGGAGGAGGCGGGGTGCTGGGCGGCGGTGGGGACGCTGCCGGGCAGGGCGGCGGCTTGACATCCATTGAGCCGGGGACCGGGCGCGGGCGCTCGGTCAGAGTTGATTAGTAGCGGCGGTGGTGGAGAGCGGCGGCGGAGGCGGATGCGGCACCGGAGCCAGGGGAGTAGGGGGAAGGCAAGGGATGCATATGCTAGGAATAGACGCCCTCGAGTGCACAGGCCTCCCCCTGGGTCTCGTGCTTTAGAGAGGATAGCTGCTCCGTGGGTAACGGGGGCAGAGGTAGAATCAAAGAAAGGAAAAAGATATGAGGACAAACTAGTGTTGACACCGTTTTTTGACACGTGTTTCAGCAACAGAGGCAAAAGACTTGATGAGGAAGAATCGGCTATCAGAAGCAGATGGGGATAAATGGCGCTGGCAGATGACGTCAGCAAGTTATCTTAGAGATAGGGAGTTTTGTTATTTAGGAAGGTTTTTATTTCTTTTTTTTTCAAGTAATATAAGTCGTGATCGACCTAGGGTTTGTAGCTTAGGTTATAAATAGCTGCTCCCGGGCATGGACCAGGACTATCCAATGATCAATACACAAACCGTTTTTTCCTTTTTTCTCTTTTCGGCAGCTTCGCCCTAGTTGCAGTAGCTTTTTTCTTTTACGAGTTCTTTCCTGCTAGAAGGGCTGCATCGACTTCAACCACCGACGTGCTGATCTGGCACGTAGGGCTGCATCGCTTTCGACCACCGATTTGCTGGCAAGTTCCGAGTCGAACGAGGTAGATAGGCTCAAGGTCGACGACGCATCGCTTCTTCCTCTATCCTGTATTAGTTCAAGTTATCTAGCAGATTGGATCTAGGTCTGGTTTGTTCATCAAGTTATCAATATCAGCTTGTTACTGTTAGATTAACCTGCTTAGTCTAGCTTGTTTCTTGCGGTTATCACAAGTTATCGGTATTTACTAGATTTGGCAGGATTAGATTCATTTGATCTTGTTTTATTTAGTTTCACCACAATTTATCCAGCCTAGATCTAAATACCATCGGTCTACGCACAACTTCTCTGTGCTTCTCGCTAGGCCGATAGGGTTCAGATCTAGGTGTTGTCTACGAGGCTTCACTAACCCGTTTAGCATTACTTCACCCACACAATTGGCCGAACTTGTGGCCAATTGATCCACTGACGCGTCGGATGCTTGGCCGACGCGCGCGATAGAACGATTCGGACAACAACACATACGTTCCGGTAATTCAACTGCTTTATCTGTCCCTTGTCAATTGTAGGTCAAATTGACTGGCACGCCCTGCACCACCACGCAGCCATTTTTGGACGCCGCGCAGGAGTGAATCAAGAGGCTCCCGGGTCCTCGCGTGTGCCGGTGCTGAGGGCCGACCTGGGGCTTTTTGCGTCAACACGCTTTTGGCACTCTCGGTAGGACACGACAACAACACCACGATGACCAACAACAATGGAGCCAATGATGATAAGGTCTCCCATCCCACTATGGATGATCTCAATGAAGAACAGAAGCGGCTAGTTGAAGAAGTCGTGAAGCAATCTCAAGACGCTTGCCTCAGGTCATTCGCTTTGACCAGAAGAGGGTATGCCAGGGCCGGGGGGGCATCTCTGTCACTCAAGACTCGGCCAAGTTCAAGGAAATGTTCGATTAAGCCACGCTCTGATCAATCAGTCAGGGGTGCTGATCAAGAACATCAAGGACGCTGTCAAGAACGTCCTAGCAGAGGGCACTCAAGGGGGTAACATAGGACCATCCTACTCCAATGAGGTTCCACCGGCCACTGCTGGTGTCACAATATCAGCAACGACGGCCGATGGCGTTCTGCCTAGTACGACAAGTGTGCCAATGACCGGCGCTGGACCAAGCTCTTCGCCTTATGTGTTGAAGCGCCCATGTCCATCAGCAACACATGCTTCATCGCCACTGACGACGGCAATCACTACTGATCCAGCGATGAACACATCTACATCAAGCAGAGGTATGTTCGACACTCCAACAGGGTTCGTACCATCTATGTTGTGCATGCCAATGGAATTCTGGCCATACATCTATCCACAGATGTTCGGACAAAGAGGCAACACGATGAATTTCCCTACTACTACGCTGTTGTTGACGGTCCTTAAGTAACAAATCCGACCGTCAATGATACTCATGAGCAAAGGAAAACCATGCCTCTTACTCACATATTTGTATCACTAACCTAGTTCCACAGTTGTTTTGGAGAACTTATCATTCCAGGGATGCAAGTCCGAAATAAGAAGAAAACACGAAGAACACGCAGCAAAACATGCACAGAAGATCCTCCGCTTCAACATACTTACAAGAAGGGCCCACTTGACAGCCCAACCGACGTACAAAGGCGGCAAGCACGCAAAGGATCAAACATGGACCCACCTATCAGTGCCCCAGCCAAAGGCGGTGGCCAGAGGCGGCAGGGTGGGTTCGGCCGCACCCCCCTGGAAGCCGTTCAGGTGCGTCTTGGCGGGAAGATTCCTCTGATCCTCCCAAGGTCGGTTGCAAGTGTTTCCATACGAGGAGATGGCGGGAACCGACCACAAGAGCTATAAAAGGAGGCCCTCACACTCATTTCAACACACACCACTTGGAGTCATTCTCTCTACTCTCACTTGTGACTTGTATTCCTAGGGTAGTGGAGCTAGGCAAGAATTCTCTTAGCGAATCTAGTCGTCCTCGGGATCGGAGAGCAATCCCCGATTCTCAGTATGGCTTTGTATTTGACTTGTTAGTATCCTATTCATATAGAGCTAAGCTTTGGTTGTTATGTTATCTTGATAGTCTATCATGCTCTTGCTTGTTATTCTATCCTGGTAATGTCTCATGCCGTAGCTTGTTGCTTCACTAGTTATACTCTCCTTATGCTTAGACCAGATGATCTGGGTAAGGATAGTGATTCGTTGTGCCTTCGGGTTTGCATTAGTGTTTTGCTTGTCTTTCCGAAGGGTGGGAGTCCCAGGGACACTAAGGTAGTGACCTCATACACGGCCATGGTGCTCGGGTATGCGGGATCCTTCGGATATGCTCGAGCTCCACGGTATTGCAGCGGTAGGCCACAGAAGGTGACAACTCTGTTGGTCCGCCATGACGTTCCGTCATGGTTAGTGAAGTCCCCCACGTTCGGGTTTGGGGTAGGAGTTCTGAAAGATGTAACGTCCTGGATGTACTCCGGGATGGGACATTCTCCCTGTTATCCCTATTTTCCCGGCACCTGTAGTTCTAAGCATGATTAGAGTGTAGCCCTTGCTTGTATGAATAGATACTAATAGGACACCCTTTGTATGCCTTTTCTCCCACTAACCCGTAGGTTTATTCGTTTATTCTTTATTCTGAGTTTGGCCCATGTGTGTGTCACTCTACCCTTATTCTATCTCTTATCATGACTTACCCCTGTTTATGCTATAGTCTATGACTTATTCATATCGTCTTGCTCTTGTACCAAGTAAACTCTTACAATCATGCCCTCCTTTGGAAAAATGTAAATAACGATACCTGAATACTCACCGGGTGAAATGCTACAACGGTATATCCGTGCGCTTGCGGATCCTTTTCTGTAATTGTTAAGACATACCAGCCAGCGTTTCCTAGTGCCGCTGCTAGGGGCTTAACTGTTCCTAAGTGGTGACGCTAAGAAATGCCAACAACTGTTGTTGGTGCCGTCTACTCCGAACATCCGGCATCCACCATAGACTCCACCGGCGCTAACTCAAACTGGGGGGCATCACGCAGATACATCGGCCATCCAGCCGATGGAAGATCATGTGGGACCGCCGATGAGTCCCTAAATCCAGAGGGCCTTTCAAGTTGCCAGCCTTCTGTCACACCCGATTCTAGAAAGAACCAGATGCATCTCATATGTGCGCCAGGATCTCGTTCACACACATATGGTAGACGGAAAGTGTAATATATCAAAGACAATGCTCAAAAGTACTAAATAAAGTATTTAACAATATTACACTCCGTATATAAGAGACACAAATGTCTTTAACGATAAACCGTTATACCCTATACGAAGTCTTCAACAACTCCGTCTTCCACAGGCGATGACTGGTGAACGCAGGACCTAGAACTCCTCGTAGTCGTCGAAGTGCTCCTCTTCAAAGTTCTCTTCTGAACAGCAGGGGCAAGGGTGAGTACTCTTATGGTTGGTACTCAGCAAGTGGGGTGAAAATGCAAGGCTATCAAGGATAGGCTGAGGTTTGCAGCAGCGGTTGCTTTTAGTTGGTCAAATATTTATTATCAAGCATCTATTAACTAGGTTTAAGTTTATACCAATCCCTCTTTAGCAAAATTATAACAGTACCATCAACTCAAGTATTAACCACGAACCACGGTTTATTTAATCTTCAAGTTTAAATTATCATGTGAGGGTCCAAGCCACTCATAACCGTGAGTACGGCTGTTATAACAGTTTGACTCTCTGCAGAGGTTGTACACTTTACCCACAAATCGTGTTTCCCTGAGTCGCCCGGGTTTGCAAAGCCCTTAAACACTTCCGAGGTGAGTGGCGAGGGTACACTACGAAGCCTTTACAAAGACATGTCGAGAGCTAGGCAGCCCGCTAGAGTTTCAGTAGCGGCGTGGTCCATAAACCTCCCTAATGGTCAGCTCCTTAGCAAAGGCAGCTACCCCAAGAGGACCGGGCTATGACCCCTATCACCGACCCCCTCCTTGCCCTTTCGGTAAGGCCACCAGCAAACTACACATCTAATTAATTGGCTAAGGTCAGAGCCATATGACTTTGTGGTTGCACTGTTCACTTGGGTGGTTCTCCATGTTCCCATTAACAAAGTCGATCTTGATATTACGCGATAAAACCACAATATGAAATGTGTTCAACATTAACAAAAGAGTAAACCAATACCAATCCCAAAGTTTGCAACTAAGCGTAACTACCCAACAAAATAGTAAACCCAGGTGTTTCAAGGTTTGGGGTAAAAGACTAGGTATGTCCTTAGCATAGGTAATCCCATCAAGTTTATGCAAGCAACAATAAAGTAAAGTGTATTTTCATGCAGTTGTTGGGATCAAATAGAATATGCAGAGGGGGAAATCCACTTGCCTCCAAATAGCTGCTGATTCTCTTCCTCGTAAGCTTGCTCTTGATTTGGCTCGAACGTCACGTTGTCTACGCGATCACACAAACAAGCATACGCAAACAAATAAGGAAACAATACAACAAACAGTACAAACAGAAAGTGAAAAGATGCTAAAGTTGTAGTTCATGGTGCAAAGATCGTGTGGGCTCAAGAATCGCGGAAATCGGAATTGAAACGATGAATCTATGGTTAAAATAGTGATCTGAGGACCTAACTGCTAGGGTTTTAAGTCTCCCGAGGCTAGATCTGAAGAATTCAGGGGCTAAAATATAATTAAACCTTATACAGAGGGTCGGGGTACAAAACTATAGGTTCCGGACGGCGGGTTCTAATTCTGGAAAAGTCAGGGGTCGGGACAAAAGAAGAAAGGGCTCAACTCTAATTATTTTTCTACTGATTTGGACTGCGGGTTGATTCCTGGAAAACTTAGGGATCTTCCTGCAAAGGTTTCGGGATCGGCTAGGGTCAGATAAATCTGGTCCGTTGGATCAGAATCGGCGGCGGATCAGACGAATCGGCGGAGTAAGGGTCGGGCGAATCGGCTGAGTAAAGAGTGGGTCGGGTAAATCGGCTGAGTAAGGAAAAGGTCGGGTAAATCGGTCGGGTAAAGTGAAGATCGCTCCTGGCCGTTAGATCTAGATCGAGCGGCAAAGGAAGGGTCGGGCGAGGCGGAGTTTTAACTGGGCATCGGCGGCGAGCGAGTGCGGCGGCGGACGGCCGGAGCTTCACCGATTCCGGTGTTCCGGGGCTCAATTCAAGCTGGATCTATGGCGGGAATGAGTGGGCGGTACGGTGAAAGTGAGGGTGAGTACAGGTTGGCTGTGCGGCGGCTGTGAGCTGGCGGCCACGGCGGCGGGCGGAAACAGGGGTCCGGCGAGCAATCTGGTGGGCGGCGGAGCAAGAGAGAGAGAGTGGAATCTGGTTGGCTTGTTGCTCACCAACTTGCGGAGCTCTGGCGGGAGTTGAAGACGGCGGAGCAACTGCAGACCGGCGAGTCGACGGAGAATCGGCGACACGGGTCGGCGGTGTTCCTCCGAGGCGCAACTTCCAGCGGTCGTGACAACGTTGTGTAGAGGAAAAGATTTGAGTTTGGCGTGGGTTGCAAAGCAGAGCTTCGGCAGGATTTTATAGGGGCAGATCGGCCGAGATTAGGAAGGCGGTGCTGCGGAAATCGATCAGGACTCGGGTAAGAAGAAAGAAAGAGAACGGGGTACGAACAACGGAGTCGTTCCGGACTCTGGGTAAGGAAAGAAGAAAGAAGAAGAAGGCGCCGACAGGTGGGTCCTGGCTGTCGGTGGAAGCAAGGTTCGGCTAAGGGAAATCGGCCACTGGGTCGGCCGCGGGAAACGATAAAGAAAAAGAAAAGGAATTGGGCTGGGCTGAAAGAAAGAAATAGGAGAAGAAATAAAGATGCATGCACAATTTTAATTTATGATTTTTATGAAAATACTTTTAGAAATTTTAGCTCCTATATTTTGGGTGTTACACCTTCAGATGCCAAACCTCATGGTGCAGCAGCCTGAAGTTGATTGGGCCAGCAAGATAGCCGATGTGATGAAGAATCAGTTCGGCTTGAAGCTAAAGGAGCCTGCATTCATGTACAGGAAGCCTTACCTCGAGGCTTACGATCAGATCCCACTGCCTCATCGGTATAAGTTGCCAGACTTCACCAAATTCTCAGGACAGGGCAATATGTCAACCGTTGAGCACATCAGCAGGTTCCTGATGCAATGCGCGGAAGCCACAGTGACGGACGCCTTGAAGATCCGCTTGTTCCCGCTATCTCTCTCTGGATCGGCCTTTGCCTGGTTTGCATCGCTGCCAGCCAACTCCATAATTACTTGGGCCGATCTCGTGAAGCAGTTCCACAAGTACTTATTCACAGGAGTACCGGAGATGAAGATCACCGACCTAACTGTAGTGCAACAAAGGAACAACGAGCCCGTCCCGGATTACATTCAGAGATTCAGGGATGTGAGAAGCCATTGTTTCAACATGTCTCTCAGCGACGATCAGTTAGCTGAATTGGCCTTTCAAGGACTCCTGCCACACATCAAGGAGACGTTCTCATCCCAGGAGTTCGAGAGCTTGAGTCATCTAGCATCCAGGCTTGCTAATGTTGGTGTTCGAACCTACGATGTCATGAAGAACATGTTCTAGATGAAGGTCAACTATGTTGGGGATTCTTCTGAATCAGAAAGCGAGGCTGAAATTGCCGTTGCTGAATGGGTCAAGTCCAAGAAGCCAGTCTCGTGCCCGTTCGCAAGGAAGGAGGCCGAAAGCTACGGGTTCGACATCACAAAGGCCGATAGGATCTTCGATCTACTACTACATGAGGGTCAACTCAAACTGCCCTCCAACCATGTGATCCCATCGGCCAACGAGTTAAAAGGGCGCCGGTATTGTAAGTGGCATCATTCTGTTACTCATGATACTAACGACTGCAAGACCTTATGGAAGGAGGTCCAAACGGCCATCGAGCAAGGGAGAATCAAGTTCAACAGGCCAATGAAGACTGATGAACATCCCTTTCCAGCCAGTGCAGTTGACGTGGGATCCCAAGAAGTCGACGGAACAGCATAGATATCACCCTCTGATCATTCTAATTGTGATACTGAAAATCCAAAGACTGGTGTATCGGCCAACGGCAGAGAGAACCAAGGCCGATACGAATAAGGTAGAAGTTTCAGGAAGCCACGCAGAGTTGTCACATCTCAGATGCTCCTGAACAAGTATCAACGCCAACAAGAGAAAGAAAGACGCCATCAAGAGAAGGACAGGCGTGATGAAGAGCACTGGCAGCGCCTGTTTTTTTCATTCTGCTGGAACGAGGGTTTGCGCTTGCCATCGGTCGATGACTGTCCTGGATGCAATGGGACACATGAAGTCCGATATGATATCATGAGGCAACGCCATGAAGACAATCATTGGTAGTCGACTTTCAGGGGCAAGCATTGCGTCTCTGTCCATGATCGGCTGGGTCCACGGATTCCTGAGCAGATGACGATTGAAGAACAAGCTGCAGCCCGTGTGCCTGATGAAGCGTCTCTAGATCGATCACTTGAGCGTCATGATAGATACTAATAGGACACCCTTTGTATGCCTTTGCTCCCACTAACCCGTAGGTTTATTCGTTTATTCTTTATTCTGAGTTTGGCCCATGTGTGTGTCACTCTACCCTTATTCATATCTCTTATCATGACTTACCCCTGTATATGCTAGAGTTTATGACTTATTCATATCGGTCTTGCTCTTGTACCAAGTAAACTCTTACAATCATGCCATCCTTTGGGAAAATATAAATAACGATACCCGAATACTCACCGGTGAAATGCTACAACGGTATATCCGTGCACTTGCGGATCATTTTCTGTAATTGTTAAGACATACCACCCGCCGTTTCCTAGTGCCGCTGCTAGGGGTTTAACTGTTCCTAAGTAGTGACGCTACGAAACGCCAACAAGCATTTCGGGTGCCGTTGCCGGGGAGTGGCATTGATTAAAAAGAATTTACTTGTACATGATCATGGCAATGTGTCTAAGTAATAGCTGTAGCTTATTCAGGCTAATGTTGCTTTTTGTTTTCTCCTGAATTGGATGAAAGCAGGGTAGTGTATGACTGGTTTCTCCTTGCCAACAAATTTCGTTGAAGATCTAGAGAAGCTCGTGAGAAGGGTCCGACCTCGCGTCGTCCCTCCTCAAGTCATTCTTTCGACAAGAGCACCAGTCCTTCCAGCACCAACAACCTTAACCGAATCCATGGCTGAGAAGACCCTTCGCGATTTCTCCGTCCCCTCCGCCGCCAATGTGGCGACTGGACCCAACATCAATGTTGGGGACGTGAACTTCGAGCTCAAGTCCAGCCTCATAAACATGGTGCAGGCTAGCCCGTTCTGTGGCAAACCGAACGAGGATGCTAACACCCACCTCCAGAACTTTCTGGAGTTATGCGAGACCGTCACTATACGGGGCGTTGAGACTGACGCCATCAGGCTCCGGTTATTTCCCTTCTCCCTGCTGGGGAAGGCGAAACAATGTTTTTAGAAGAATAAAGAAGCCGTTAGTTCGTGGGACAAATGTTCCACGGCCTTCTTCGCCAAGTTCTTTCCACTAGGTAAAACCAATGCCTTACGTGGAAAGATACCCAGTTTCCAGCAGACGGGGATGGAGTCAATCCCCGAAGCTTGAGAGAGGCTTCAAGAATACATACTCGCCTGTCCTCATCATGGGATGGACGAGTGGCTCGTGCTCCAAAGCTTCTACAACGGGCTGACTCCAACTTCAAGAGCCCACATAGATGCCGCTGCTGGTGGAGCCTTTCTCGACCTCACAATCACGAAAGCAAATGCATTGGTTGAGAAAATGGTCTCCAACCAGGGCTGGAACGAGGAGCGTTTCCAGCCCAAGAGTAAAGGCGGAATGCACACAGTAAAAGAAGTTGATATGCTCTCCGCCAAAATGGACCTCCTACTCAAGCGCCTCGACGAAAGGGCGCATTCAAGGAGCGTATGAACAACTACGCTCAAGCTATAGACTCGCACCCCGCGTGCGAAGTCTGTGGCAATGGTGGACACACGGGAAATGATTGCCCCGATTCACGTGAAGACGTAGCCTACATGAACAACAACAACGGCTACCGTCCACAAGGAGGCCAAGGGTGGAACCAATCAAGGCCACCCTACCGAGGAGGAGGTAATAGTTTTAACTCAAATTTCAATTCAAACCAACCCTCCATCAAAGATCTTGTTTTTGGCCAAGCTAAAATAAATGAATCTATAAACAAAAAGCTTGCTGCCAATGATAAAACTCTTGAGAGTTTAAACATAAAAGTTGAAACTCTTTCTTCAGCTCTCAAGAATCAATTAAGCTTTAATAAAATGATTGAAACGCATCTTGCTCAAATTGCTGCCGCTATTCCTATTGTGAATGACGGGAAAATTCCGGGGCAACCGGAAGTTCCCGTTGAGACTGTCAATATGGTGTCTACCAGATGGGGTAACCCGTCTCGGAGAATACCACGAGTTAACCATGCAGGAAAACCCTCACATGCCAAAACAAATGCATGGGGAGGCCTGATAGCAGCATTACACGGAGACCCAGGAGTGCCGATGATCCATTGCTCCATCTACGATCAGCAGTACAGCCGGGCCCTCTGTGATCTAGGGGCAAGCATAAACATCATACCGAAGGTAATTTTTGAGCAATTGCAATATCCTGCTCTATCCCCAACGCTCATCTACGTGCAGCTCGCCAATTCCACAATTCGATATCCCGAAGGGATAGTCGAAAATATGCTCGTACGAGTCAAGAACTCCTTCATCCTCGCCAACTTCGTTGTCCTCGACATGGAAGGCGACATGGTAATACAACTCATCCTTGGACGCCCCTTTCTAAGGGACGTCAAAGCAAGGATAGACGTCAGGGCAGGAAACATCCATTTTCGTATCGGAACGGAAAATATTTTCTTCAGATTCCAATACAAGCAAGAGCAGCGCTTCATAATTCAACAAGCTTGTGATGGAAGCCCGCTCTGGGGGGCACAGAAGAACCGTCCACACAGCCCAAAAGAAAGAAGACCAAGAAGGTGTTGCGGAAGATCGAAAGTTTGTCTTCGTCTAATTCTCCGAGACGAGGCGACAAATGGTAAGTAACACCGGAGAAAAGTCTTGTGTGTCAGACTTTAAATGACAAGCCCTTGCCAAAGGTAAATTGGTATTTATCTCATATTTGATTTCTCCACAATTTGATTTTTTCACCTCATTTGATTTTTCTCCACTGCAAATTTGATTTTCCAAAATTCTCTTGGATGCTGGAGTTTTTCTAGCCATTTTTCCTCTTCACAAAAGCTACAAAAAAAATATTTCCGAGCATAAAATTCCTTTGAAAAATTTATTTGAACATCTTTTTGGAGCAAACTTTATTTTACCAACAAAAACTCAAAAGCATATGGCCGTTAGGAGGCAGTGGGCTAAGGCATGGTGCGGCCGCACCTAGGGGTGCGGCCAACCCCACCCCAACGGCTATCTGGCCCATCTTTTTCCAACGGCTACTAGCCGTTGCTAGATGACCGTTTTCAAGGTGCTCGTGCTTCATCTCTTTAAATAGAGGCTGAGAGAGAGGGGTGAAGCACTCACACTTCACTTCTTTCACTCACTCCATCTCACACTCTTTGCTCTTGGTTTTCATTGGATTTTTGCTCAAGATTGGATTCAAGGAATCTCTCTCATTCCTTTGCTGCAAGAAAAATTCCACGCATTCGTAGGAACAACCGTTCAGTAAGAATGTCCATTGCGTTTTCACTAACGCAACCCAAACCTAGTTGTTCTTGTTGTTCTCGTGTTCAAGCATGAAGGGCGTGGGACGGAAGCTCTCCGGTGCACTCAAGAAAATGACGGGAGCAAGCTCATCTCGTTCCCGAGGTGGCACAAGCTCCCATCACTCTCCGGAAGCAACTCCGACACCAAGCATGATGGACTACGAAGAACAAGGCAAACAAGAAGAAGTGCAAGAAGAAGTACAAGCCAAGGACATGGCGATAGATGAAGATGATGCCCTGTACCTCGACTTTCACACCGACCGCGAGTGCCAAGCCTACGCCATCCTCAAGTGTCGAAGCTTTGGTCACACCAAAGCCTTCGACCCGGAACTTCTCACGAAAATAGGTATGGATCTCGACTTTGCGAATGTTTGGCATGCGGTCGTATGGGAAAGTTTCGTGCCCGTTGAGGAGTATGGTGCTCGACTCCTCACCATTCAGTTTCTTTGCACTCTTGAAGAGGTGGATGATGGTGTTTGCTTTCGGCTTTTTGAAAAAGAGTATTATCTTACTTGGAAAATGTTGAGTCACCACCTTGGTTTTAGCAAATTCTTGCCGGTTTCTCTTGAGCATGCTTGCCGCGGTTTTAATCGCCTTGATTTTTGGGGTTTGATTTCGGGTCAAGTTGTTCATGGCAAATTTGCACCACGGTGCAATGACATTCAAAATCCAACCCTTCATTTGATGCACAAGTGGCTTGCCATCACTCTCAAGGTGACGGGTCCTATTGTCATGACTTGATGATCCTATATGCCATGGTCAACTAGATTTGAGTCTCTCCCATTGGCTTCAGAATTTCAAGGTGACGGGTCCTATTGAATGCACGATAACCCGCATCGCTTCAAGCATTGGCGCCTTAGAAGAAAACAATGTTTCCTTCATTGAGGGTGACGGAGTTTTTATCGATGAGGCTTATTTGGTTCAAGGCCACATCCTCAAGAAGGGCCCAAATGACTCCTTGATTTTCTTCTCTCTGGGTTATGCAAATGAGATCCCATTGCCAAACGTGGGGTATTATTTGTATAATTGCCAGTCACTAACTGCCCCTCTCATTCTGAAAGAGTCGGCAAGAAGGCATAGTGTTTCTGGTTTACCTCGCAGGACCACAAGGAGTAGGAGTAGAAGAGAAACCAAACCAGCAGCACAAGTGGGAGGTTTTTCCTGACACAGCGCAAGCACTGGGGAGTGGGCACAACAGGCTCCAAGCCGCCGGTCCACCAGCTCCAGTTCAGGCAGAATCCCGAGCCTCGCATGACGCACAGCCTCCAGCCGTGACTTTGGCTCCGTCACTCAGCAGCTAGGAGAGCTTCGGGTCCAGGCCGACAACATTGAAAACACGCTGCACCAGCACATCGAGAGTAATCAAGCATGGCAACAGTACACCAGCGAAGGGAGCCACGCTATGGAGCAGATGTAGTTGCAGCAGCAGGAGGAGTGGAGGGCTTACTACCGTTGGAGAGGGTTTAACCCCGACCAACAGCAGTGAGCCTGAAGCTAGCTTGGGGGAGGACCCCCACAGAGAGGTATCTTGTATCTTAACTTCTCTTTTACCGCTTTCAAAACCTATATGCATGAAATAAAACAAAAATCTGCAAAACTAAAAATAAATAAAAATTTGCAAAACCAAAAAGACCAAAAATATTTACTTGCTTTTGTATGTGTAGTAAGCATGGTGTAGTTTTCCTTGTTGAGATGATGAATAGTTGCTCTGTTAATTTCCTTCTCATGCCTAGTTACAATCTAGTGCTCTTCCTAAGTTTTGGGTTCGTTGGCTTTATGTTCAAACCTTAAACTCAAAACTTGTGGGTAGCAAAAAGCATGATCCAAATCTAGGTTGTTGTGAGTTATGATATGGTTGAATAGAGCTGCTATGATCTTCTCCAAGTGAAGCTTGATTTCCGAAGTATTTATCTTTTCAAAAGTACAAAAACAAACAAAGTTCCTCAATGATTCGAAATTCCTATCCAAAGCCATATGTTGTTCCTATTGAAAACCTTCCATATATGCAACTTGTTATCTCTTGAGCATTGTCAAATTGTTGTGACCCTTAGTGAGATTCACTTCATACTCCCATGATCAAGATCACGTACACAGTCCACCATATGCTATGCTTCTACACAGGAAGTAAGCAAGTATTCCATTCATCCATCCGCAAATAAAAACTCCACTTTGCCTCATGACCACTCTCTCTAATATCATGAAGATGAGGATGGGCTATCTAAATATATATATATGTATGTATATATATATAGAGAGAGAGAGAGAAAGATGCATGCCCAAAGAAGGTATGCCACATGCCCACAAGGCATGTCAAAAAAAAATAGAGAAGAGAAAGAAAAAGAGATAGCCCATGCGCAAAAGAAGAAAATAAAGAGATGGTCAATGCAAAGGAGTTCATCCACCATCCACCAAAAATATCCACACACTTGCACATCTTGATAAAGGTTTATGCTTGTCTCTCCTTTGGATCCGGTTTTTGACTTTGCAATCTATGAGAAACAAGTGTGCCTTCATATCCTCCATACCTACAGCTCCACAAATTTTAACCTTTAGAGATAGGGTGAGGAAGAAAGGCAAAATAAAAAGCCTTGGTGAGGAATTATACACAAAAGAGCGATCCGAGAGATCATTTGAGGAACTTTGAAATTTCTTTTTGAAAAACTTTACAAAAACCCTCCGGATTGACAGTTGAGCAAAGGAGCAAGAAATACTAGCACTCTACAACACCATTCTGACTTTCAACCGCTAAAGATGAGGAGAAGCTACAAGCCCCACAGGAGTAAGGTAAGAGGTAAAGATCAAGGCTAACTTATTCAAAATCATGGTAAGAACACTTTGTTGTTCCTAAGGCATAGGTTGGAAATGCAACATTGAAGCAACTCCTGATCAGCAACACAAAGCCTTGTTTTGCTCAGGGACGAGCAAAAGGCTAGCTTGGGGGTGTTCTTGATGGTCCTTAAATAACAAATCCGACCGTCAACGAAACTCATGAGCAAAGGAAAACCATGCCTCTTACTCACATATTTGTATCACTAACCTAGCTCCATAGTTGTTTTGGAGAACTTATCATTTCAAGGATGCAAGTCCGAAATAAGAAGAAAACACGAAGAATACACAGCAAAACATGCACAGAAGATCCTCCGCTGCAACACACTTACAAGAAGGGCCCACTTGACAGCCCAACCGATGTACAAAGGCGGCAAGCACCCAAAGGATCAAACATGGACCCACCTATTAGTGCCCTAGCCAAAGGCGGTGGCCAGAGGCGGCAGGGTGGGTTCGGCCGCACACCCCTAGAAGCCATCCAGGTGCGTCTTGCCGGGAAGATTCCTCTGATCCTCCCAAGGTCGGTTGCAAGTGTTTCCATACGAGGAGATAGCGGGAACAGACCACAAGAGGTATAAAAGGAGGCCCTCACACTCATTTCAACACACACCACTTGGAGCCATTCTCTCTACTCTCACTTGTGACTTGTATTCCTAGGGTAGTGGAGCTAGGCTAGAATTCTCTTAGCGAATCCAGTCATCCTCGGGATCGGAGAGCAATCCTCGGTTCTCGGTATGGCTTTTTATTCGACTTGTTAGTATTCTATTCATCTAGATCTAAGCTTTGGTTGTTATGTTATCTTGATAGTCTATCATGCTCTTGCTTGTTATTCTATCCTGGGATGTCTCATGCCGTAGCTTGTTTTGACATGTCTCTCAGCGATGGTCAGTTAGCTGAATTGGCCTTTCAAGGACTCCTGCCACACATCAAGCAGAAGTTCTCATCCCAGGAGTTCGAGAGCCTGAGTCATCTAGCATCCAGGCTTGGTAATGTTGATGTCCGAAACTACGACGCCAAGAAGAACATGTTCCAGAAGAAGGTTGACTATGTTGGGGATTCTTCTGAATCAGAAAGCGAGGCTGAAATTGGCGTTGCTGAATGGGTCAATTCCAAGAAGCCAATCTCATGCCCGTTCGCCAAGAAGGAAGTTGAAAGATATGGGTTCGACATCACAAAGGCCGATAGGATCTTCGATCTACTACTACAAGAGGGTCAACTCAAACTGCCCTCCAACCATGTGATCCCATCAGCCAACGAGTTAAAAGGGCGCCGGTATTGTAATGTGCATCATTCTGTCACTCATAATACTAACGACCGCCAGACCTTCAGGAAGGAGATCCAGACGGCTATCGAGCAAGGGAGAATCAAGTTCAACAGGTCGATGAAGACTGATGAACATCCCTTCCCAGCTAGTGCAGTTGACGTGGGAGCCCAAGAAGTTGACGGAACAGCACATGTATCACCCTCTGATCATCCTAATAGTGATACTAAAAATCCAAAGACTATTGTATCGGCCAACGGCAGGGAGAACCAAGGCCGATACGAACAAGGTAGAAGCTTTAGGAAGCCACGCAGAGTTGTCACATCTCAGATGCTCCTGAACAAGTATCAACGCCAACAAGAGAAAGAAAGACGCCATCAAGAGAAGGATAGGCGTGATGAAGAGCACTGGCGGTGCCCATTCTTTGCATTCTGCTGGAACGAGGGTTTGCGCTTGCCATCGGTCGATGACTGTCCTGGATGCAATGGGACACAGGAAGTCCGATATGATATCAAGAAGCAGCGCCATGAAGACAATCATTGGTAGTCGAATTTCAAGGGCAAGAATTGCGTCTCTGTCCATGATCGGCTGGGTCCATGAATTCCTGAGCAGATGACGATTCAAGAACAAGCTGCAGCCCGTGTGCCTGATGAAGCACCTCTAGATCGATCACTTGAGCATCATGATAGTTACAGATATGATCCAGAAGAATACCCGGATTGGTGTATCATGGGGTTGACCCGTTCTTAGAAGAGGAGGGTTCAGAGACTCCGTAATCGGGAGCAGGAAGAAGCGCGCGCCTATGAGAAGAAGACAGTCAAATCACAAGTGTGGCGCGTGAAGGCCGATGAAACTACCCCGTCAGCATTAGTCAATATGGTTTGTGTACAACCCATGGAAATCAAGACACCAATGCTCGTTGGTGAAAAGGAAGCGATAGCAGGACTTGCGCTGAATCCAACCCAAGCATTATTCAGGAAACCAGATGAAGAAGAGCAAAAGCATCTGAGACCTTTATATGTGAAAGGGCATGTTGATGGCAGGCTAATGACTGAAATAATGGTTGATGGAGGATTCGCTATTAATATTATGCCCTATGTCATTCTCCAATAGCTTGGGTATGATGAGGAAGATATGATGGGTACTGATATGATGCCTAAGAGCTATGAAGGGAGAGTTTCACCTGCTCAAGGAGCAATCTCTGTTGATCTGACTATTGGAAGCAAGATCCTACCTACTGTTTTCTTCGTCATAGATGGTGAGGGTTCATATAACCTGCTCTTGGACCGAGATTGGATTCATGCTAATTGTTGCATCCCATCCATGTTGCATCAATGCCTTATTCAGTGGCTAGAAGATGGTTCGGTTGAAGTAGTACATGCGGATTCATCTCTCAATGTTGCCCGGGTTGATCCTCCGATTTGGGGATTTAATGATGTGGAATGCATAACAGGGAAAGTTTGGAGGAAAGATTTCTTGAAGATGGAAGATTTTGCCTAGATCTGGTTCAGGAGAATAACCCGAAAATACCCATTCCATGAAGGAATTTGAACAAGCATACCATCAGCTGAAGAGAAAACGATGTGGAAAATCCATGGCCGATGAACTACTCTTGTAAAAGCCGGTCATATTGATCAGGCTCGGATGGCTGATACAGTACGTATCGCCCTTAGTCCAAAAGGTAAAAAGCTCTGACATTTGTAGAAAGGAGATTGTTCAAGATGAAAATCACATACATATCACAAGAAAATACATTTTAGTTATTGGAGAAGACCCTGTTCACCACATTCTCGACATCAACTTCAGAACTGATGATACCAGCTACCTCATCAAGATCATTGGCAAGTTCTTCAAGGGAATCATAGTCAGTATCTTCAAAGACTGGCCGGAAGCTCCTAAGGTTGTAACCCAGTTGAAGAACTTGCACAACTGCTAATGAAGGAGTTGCTCCTTGACGAATTCCATGGCTGGCAATGTGCCTGGCTCGATTGGGAATATCTTGCAGTCGGTCAGCGATTGTAGAACCCCTGGCGTTCATTGTACTAGTAGCGGTGATTGCAGCCAGCCGGAGTTCTCAAAGTTGAGATTCTAATGCTGACAGACACATTGGATAATAAGATTAGGAAAAGAAGATGAGTAAGAAGAAGGATCTTACCATTGATTCTAGCTTCGGAATCAGCAAGGAGTGCGCGAGAACTAGATGCTTCTCCATTAGAGATCAGCAATGCCATCTCAAGGCGATTGATTTCACAGGTAGTCTCGGAGTAACGGTCGCAGGCTTCATTGTTATCGCGGATGAGTTGGATGATGAGATCTGCGTTTCTGAAGCTAGCGGAGGAATTAATTGAACTCGTAGATGGGCGAAAGGGACTGATGGCCTCGTCGTCACTGAAAGAGCCAATGATATGTTCAGCCTACAATGTGAAGGGATGTAGAGGAAACAGATTTGTTACCTTCGACGGGGCAGAAGAGCGGCAGGAAGACGGTGGAAGGGCCCTCCCCTATGCGTTTGTCGCCAGCCATAGATCCGATCTGGAGGATGCTGAAAGAAGAAAGGGGATACCACAGTCCCTGAAGGTTGGTAAAGAAGGCTCTAGCTACCTGGAGTCTCATTTATGAGGGTAGATGAGGGGCAGAGTTACTGTGCCAAGAACGAAGAATTGGTAGAATGAGGAAGAAAAGGAGCAGGGGTAGAATTGGCAACGTGGCAGATGATGTCAGAAAGTTATCGTAGAGATAGGGAGTTTTGTTATTTAGGAAGTTTTTTTTTTTTATTGTCAAGTAATATAAGTCGTGATCGACCTAGGGTTTGTAGCTTAGGCTATAAATAGCTGCCCTCGGGCATGTACCAGGACTATCCAATGATCAATACACAAACCCTTTTTTCCTTTTTTCTCTTTTTGGCGGCTTTGCCCTAGTTGCAGTAGCTTTTTTCTTTTATGAGTTCTTTCCTGCAGGATGGGCTGCATCGACTTTGACCACCGACGTGCTGATCTGGCACTTAGGGCTGCATTGACTTCGACCACCGATTTGCTGGCAAGTTCTGAGTCGAACGAGGCAGATAGGCTCAAGGTTGACGGCGCATCGCTTCTTCCTCTATGTAGTAGTTCAAGTTATCGAGCAGATTGGATCTAGGTCTAGTCTGCTCCCCAAGTTATCGATATCAGCTTGTTACTGTTAGATTAACCTGCTTAGTCTAGCTTGTTTCTTGCTGTTATCACAAGTTATCAGTATTTACTAGATTTCGCAGGATTAGATTCATTTGATCTTGTTTTGTTTAGTTTTACCACATTTTACCCAGCGTAGATCTAAATACCATCGGCCGACGTGCAGCTTCTCTGTAGTTCTCGCTAGGCCAATAGGGTTCGGATCTAGGTGTTGTCGACCGAGGCTTCACTAACCCGTTTAGCGTTGCTTCACCCACACAATCAGCCGAAACTATGGCCGATTGATCCACAGACGCGTCGAACGCTTGGCCGACGCGCGCGACGGAATGATTCAGACAACAGCCGATACGTTCCGGTAATTCAACTATTTATCTGTCCCTTGTCAATTGTAGGTCAAATTAACTGGCACGCCCTGCACCACCACGCAGCCAGTTTTGGATGCCACGCAGGATTGAAGCAAGAGGCTCCCGGGTCCTCCATGTGCCAGCGCTGAAGGCAGACCCATGGCTTTTTGCGTCAACAACTAGGTTCGAAGAGAATATAGCAACCGTTCCCCAGCAACGGTGCCAGAAAGCTTGTTGATATTTCCTAGCATCACGAATAAATCCGCAAGCACACAGATGACATTGTAGCTTTCACCCGGGAGTATTCCAAGGGTATCATATCCACTGAGGAATGTCTATGTATTCTCTAAGGTTCAGGTTCGTCCAAGGACAACGCACCAATTAGAGGCAAGGGGTAGAGAGGATTCCTAAGGCTAAGAATCAAAGGTAAGATAGAATTATCCTAGTCGTTCACATCGGGCTACTGGCTTCACCCAGAATAAGACTAGTGAGCTCCAGTAATACGACACTGGGATATACCCGAACAGGGAGGGTTTCGCTGGATAACAGGGCTGTCACCACCTGCTACCTATCTCATCTAACCATGGGATATACCACAACCAACAGGTAAGTCTAGTCTAAACACCACGTCTACACTATCGTTACTAACTCTAGCCTTAGCTACAAACTAGAGTACCCACTAAACTAGTGAACTATTGATCTAGCAAACAATTAAGGGGAAGTAGCTCTAAACATAACTAAGAAACTAGAGCACAAAAGAAGTCACGAACACTTACTATGATTGATAAGCATCCGTCAAGGTACAAGCTGGAGAAGAGCACCGATGGGCCCACCGGCACCTCCCCGACTCCCCCTCACACTCCCCCTAACTCCTAAGCACTACCTAGGAAGCCTACACCTCTAAAGAGGAGCTCCAAACTCCAAGAGTGGGAGAGGAGGTGAAGGTGAGTTGTGTGTCTCATTTAGTAGCCCCTCCTCTTGTATTTATAGGGGTAAATAGGGGTGCTCTCGGCCGGCAAGCTCGCAAACTCAGGCATAACTGACTTCTAGAGTGCACCATATGCCGCCACATGGAAGCTGGAGGCGAGGGGGCCCACCCCCAGTTCGGCCGAACCAGGAGCACCGTGTTGACGCTCAATACGGACCTATTTTGAGCGTCAATTTGATTAGAAAATTGGGATAACTGGCATACTTATCTTGCATATTTATCTAGAATAATGTCGTTTCCACATTCCTCTTAGAGAATTCGCAATGCAGGGAAATAGAGCAAAAATCATGTGTAAACCAGCACTCCAATCCAAGGCAAACGACGTCGACCAATCGGAGCGCACCGTTCAGCCTCCCACGGATCAAAGGGCCCACATACCAGTACAACTGACCTTGGACAGACCCCACTCACGCACAGGAGCAACATGGACCCACATGGCAGCCACCCAGAGAAGATTGGGCTCGATCTAGCCCAGACCCAGGTCGGCCGACCCATATAGGATCTTGTTTAATACTAACCAACCTTCCTTGAGGGATCTTGTCTTAAGCCAAGCAAATACCAACGAAGTGATCCAAAAGAAGCTTGCTGGCAACGACAAGACCTTGGAGACTATCCAAGCGAAGATGGATGGCATCTCCTCAACTCTCAAGAACCTGCTGAGCTTCAACAAAATGTTTAAAACTCAACTAGTTCAGTTGGCGCCGCTGTTCCTTCTGCAGAGACAGGGAAGATTTCGGGGCAACCCGAGGCTCCCCTGGAAAGCGTAAATGCCATCAACACATGTTGGGGTAAGCCAGCGCAGGGAATTTCTACTGCTAACTATGTAGGGAACCTTGCACGCTCACGCAGGGCACGGCGAGGTGAACTAATAGCACCAAGAGTGAAAGATCCAGGATACCTAATGATTAGTTTTTCTATCTACGACTGTCACTTCGAGCAAGCTCTTTGCGACCTCGGAGCAAGTGTCAACATCATGCCCAAGGTAACATTCGAGAATCTTGGATATCCTGCAATGTCCCCGACCTGTATGTGTGTGTAGCTTGCAGATTCGACAATCCAGTACCCTGAGGGGATCGTATAGAATCTCTTAGTATGAGTCAAGGACTCGATCATCCCCACGGACTTCATAGTACTCGTTGTGGAAGACCTGGGGATCTCGCTCATTCTTGGGCGACCATTCCTAAGAGACACCAAGGCCCGGATAAATGTCGGAACAGGGAAGATTCATCTCCGAAGCATGGGCAAGAAGATGACATTCAGGTTTCAAACCAAGGAAGTAAACATGTACCTGATCCATCAAGACCATGAAGGAAATGGGCTTTGGGAAGAACCATGGCCCCCATCGGAAGATCTGCCTCCCACACCACCAACAACACCAAAGATGAAAACCAAGAAGGTGTGGAGAAAGAAGAAGACATCATCGTCCTCTACAACCTCTCCAGGTATGGACGACTCGACCTCGAGTTAAATAGGTATGGAGAGGGTCCTGCTCATCGGACCTTAAACCAAGAGCTAGCTTGGGGGAATTCTTCCTCCAAGTCAACTGTATCCTTTACTGCTTTCAATAAAATTATAAAAACTCTAAAAACCAAACAAATATTTCCTGCTTTAATTTGACTTATCCATATGCTTGCTAAGCATGTTCTGTCCTCCTAAGTTGTAAGGATGAATAATTGTTATCCTCTTGCTTGTCTGTCTTGCTTAGTCCTAAAGCATGATGTTTTCTAAGTTTGAGTTTGCTGGCTGTTTAAACCTTTGTGCCATGAACCCGAACATCCCGTGGGTTGCACATGCTTTATCTAAGTCTAGGTTGTTGTGAGTTTAGATACGGAAGATGGAGCTTTATAATCTTGTCCTAAGCGAAGCATGAAATCTAGAGTATTTTGTTTTCAAAAATTTAAAAGGGAAAGACAAGTTTCTCAATGATGTTCCAAGTCCTACCAAAGCTATATGTCATTTACATTGAAAAAAACCATATACATATGCTGCTTGCTATTTCATTGAGCTTTGTCAAATTGTTGTGACCCTAGTGAGATGCTTTTCATATCCTCTTGATCAAGATCACACACACGTTACACCCATTGCACCATTCCTACACTGGGAATTAGCAAATTCCTTCCATCACCAAATAAATGCTCCATGAAGTTCGTGGTCTCTCCTCATGTTGTCCCTGAAAAAGATTAGACTTGGTTATCCCTGAAAAAAAAGAGAAAAGAGAAAAAGAAAAGATGGCATGCCAAAGAAGCATGACCTAAAAGAAAAGAGAAGAAAGAATAAGAGAGGGGATAGCCATGTCTAAAAGAAAAATACAAAAATAAAATAAAAAGGGAGAGAGACCACAAACCAAAAAGGAGTAATCATACCGCTTATCCATCCACACACATGCACTTCTTGGTCATGGGTTATGACTAGCTTTCTCCATTGATCCACTCTTTGTCTTGGCAATATATGAAATGCAGGTATGCTTCATCCACTCCGTACCATGACCTCCACAAAAAGCTTTAGTTTTGAGAAAGGTGAAGTGCCTTGGTAAGGCTCCATACACCGTTGAGCGATCCGAGTGAATCATTTGAGGAACTTAGTCTTGTTTTAATATTTCCAAAAAGAAAACCTCCAGATGGATTGCCGAGCAAAAGGAAAGGTACTGCTCTATCAACTGTTCTAACTTTCAACAGCTCAAGACGAGAAGAAGCTCATAAGCCCCATAGATGATGAAGGTAACAAGGGCCAGGTAATCATGCCAACATTACTCATCCTCAAGGAGATCATCTATGCCTTAGACTTGACACGACAGCAGGTAATGAGTCTAACAATTTTCTGATCAACATCCTGATTTGTCCTGGTTTGCTCGGGACGAGCAAAGGAGAGCTTGGGGGTTCTTGTTGATGCTCGATTACGGACCTATTTTGAGCGTCAATTTGATCAGAAAATTGGGATGATTGGCATACTTAACTTGCATATTTATCTAGAATAATGTCATTTCCACATTCCTCTTGGAGAATTCGTAATGCAGGGAAATAGAGCAGAAATCAGGTGTAAACCAGCACTCCAATCCAAGGCAAACGACGTCGACCAATCGAAGCGCATCGTTCAGCCTCCCACGGATCAAAGGGCCCACAAACCAGTACAACCAACCTTGGACAGACTCCACTCACGCACAGGAACAACATGGACCCACATGGCAGCCACCCAGAGAAGATTGGGCTCGATCTGGCCCAGGCCCAGGTTGGCCGACCCATGTAGGTTGGCCGGCCCACTAGGGAGGCACCGACCTACCACCTTTGACGTGGCGCTTCCCCATTGGCTCCTTAAGGCGGTTTGTCAAGGCTTCGGGCAAATGGACATCGAGGAGCTGCTGCACACCCCCCTCACTCACCTCTATAAATATGAGTGGGGGTGCTACAATAGAGACCACCACAAGTTAATGCTCAACCTCAAGTTTCTTTCTTTGCTTAGTCTCTAGGATAGTGGAGTTTAGGTGAAGTAGCTCTTCTTCGGTTCCCGAGTCTTCATAGGAGTATTCGGTATGGGTTTTGCTCTTCCTCTCTTGTGTAATATTCATAATTCTCTAGTCGAGTTATCTCTTAGTGTATTGTACTCTTATAGTATCTTTCCTGTTTATTCAGACGTGCATGCTATGCTTAGCTTACTCCTAGGACCTATATCTTGCATGATTAGACATGGTAATATATCTATACTAAGGCATTTGCTCCAGTATTCATATGTTTGCTCTAGTGTGATGTCTGTCCATCCGAAGGGTGGGGGCTCCGCGCGAGGCATTAGAGTATCGCTCATTAGCGTAGACATGGTGTCTGGGCTAATTAGTGTTGCTGGATGCGGCTCTATACCATGGTTAGTTGATGTAGGCGGCAGGTGGTGACAGCCCTGTCCGTCCTTTGTAATCCTCCCCATTCGTGTAGTTGCTGTAGGAGGTGCATAAAATAGCCGTGAAGATCTAGTGGCCACCTTGCCATATCTTGTGCAGTCTCCCGTTGTGCCTAGATGCCTAGTACCTGTCTGTATTCATGTGTATGTATGTGCGTTCCTAGTATAGACTATTCGCTTAGCCAAGAGTGGATAAGTCCTTAGATTAGCTTTCTTCTTCCTTTCTCCCTTCCTGTAAACTTTGCATAGAGTAGAGCTTGAGCAACTTGTGTGTCACCACTACCTCATTACCATTTATTATCTTAACCCTATTTATACAATAGAATATCCATGTTAGAATCAATCAACACACTAATCCATTCCAATAACCATCGCCTTCCCTGCGGAAATATAAATACGACCCCGTACTCACGGATAAAATGCTACGATGGTATTCCGTGCGCTTGTGGATCCTTCTGTACAACAACAACAACAACATAACCTTTTTTGTCCCAAGCAAGTTGGGCTAGGCTAGAGATGAAACCCATAAAAAAAACAAAGATAACGGATCTTCAGGTACGTGGATGGCGAGTCTCCAAGCGCTCCTATCCAAAACTACCTCTTTGGAGATATTCCACTCCTTAAGGTCTCTCTTAACCGACTCGTCCCAAGTCAGTTTAGGTCTACCTCTACCTCTCTTTACATTTTCGGCTTGCTTTAGAACCCCACTACGCACCGGCGCCTCAGGGGATCTCCGTTGGACATGTCCAAACCATCTCAATCGATGTTGGGTAAGTTTCTCCTCAATTGGTGCCACCCTGACTCTATCATGAATAACTTCATTCCGGATTCTATCCCTTCGTGTGTGCCCGCAAAACCACCGCAACATCCGCATCTCTACTACACTCAATTGTTGGATATGTCGTCTTTTTGTAGGCCAACATTCAGCACCGCATAACATCGCCGGACGAATCGCTTTTTTAACTTTTGTGGCACTCTTCTGTCACATAGGACGCAAGAAGCTTGATGCCACTTCAACCAGGCAGCTGAGATTCTATATCTAACATCTTCATCAATGTCGCCATCCTTTTGAAGAATCAATCCTAAATACCGAAATACCCCACGACATTGCTGGCGCTGTTGCTGGGAAACACCTATCCTAGTGACTGCATTATAAAATGCCAACACACCGCCGCTCGCAACCGCCTTTGTCTGGGTCACTGGTATGTGGGCCCTTATGACGGTTCCAGGTGAGTCTCGCAGAATTGAGTCGGTTTGGTCCTGTTTGTGGGCCCATTGATCCGTGTGCTTGCGCCTAATTGGCCGGAGAGGTGTTCCCTTGGATTGAGGTGTGTTGTCTTGCTCTTGAAGTGTGTTTCCTCCTTTGCATGAGCTGCATACACATATTCACCAACACATATGGAGTTTGGTACTTGAACACCTACTCTTTGTTGGTCGGTGCGCTCCGATCGGTCGGCATCTTGCGGCACAGATTCTAGAGCTTGTTTTACCTGCATTTCTTGTCTAATTTCCTAAATTCCAAAATCTCCATGGGAAATGTGGAAATGGTATTATTTGGGGTAAATATGCAGGTAAAGTTGTATGTCTGTCAGCCTGTCTGCCTATGGCCATGGCTATGCATGATGATCGATGAGGTAGAAAAAAAGCTGTTCTAGGAGACTACTACTACTACATTGCAAGGATTAGCTAGTTGAGAGAGAGCCCAATCTTCAATCAGAGTCAGTTGTTGGGTTTACGTATTGGCCGGATGGGCCAGGCTACAGTCGCATATATGCCAAGTCGAGCAGCGACAAACTTGTATTTCAAAAGATTCCCTCCCAACATCCTCCTACCCAACATCCTCTCTAGCATGTCAAAAAGTGGAGAAAAACTTTATAGCAACATCAAAGCCTGAATAATATGGAAGATACTCAACCAAAAATACACATGGAACATTAGACCCATAGTTGCAAAAAAAGGTGCAAGATAAAAATAAAGTTCTCGCCAGAGAGGCAAGTGTTAATTCTTATGGAATGCATCCTGGTACTGGTGTGTTTGATTCTGCCTTGCAGTAAATATTCGATCTATTCATATGGGAAATAAGGCTACGAAATAAGGCTACCAATTCAGAGAGGATCATCATCTTTTGAAATAAATTCTTACGAGCTGATCAAAACACAGTGTATATATATGGTAGCATCCATCCATGTCTTGTCAAGTCAAAACTCATCAGGTGTGTGATGGAATATAAAAGATAGCTCAAACAATTGTATGCTAGCATTTGCTCTGATAAAAAAAATCTCAATGAGATTTACATAATGACTACTTGCAAGTTTGTGCCGGATAAAACTACTAGTCCTACGGTTCCATGTGTGCACATGCTTCCCTAGCAGGGCGGTGCCATGGTGGTATGCAGGAGGAAGATACCGTGGTTTCATGGGGCAGCGATGCAGGATGGGGGCATTGCAGCTCACCTGAATCGAATGCCAGCAACGGTTGTTGTGGTCAATGCCAACCAAGTAGGTAGTGGGAGGATCGATCCCCCAAGCAGTTCGCATCCAAAAGCAGCGGGAACGACGATCCCCTTCCACCTCATCATCGATCCTCCTGGATCAACCTTGGTGCAGTGCAGGCGAAACAACGGGGCGGCGACCTACCCGCGGCTGTCTCCTTGTCTCCGGTGTACTCCCCCATGATGCAGGTGAAACAAAGGGTGCGGCAAGCTCAGCGCGGCTTCCCTTCTCTTCTCCAGCGTACTGTGCCTCAGTGTTGTCGAAACGACGGGCGGCGAGATCAGGGCGGCAGCCCTCCTCATCTTTGGCGTCCTCCCCCTCAGCACAGATGATTCTATCGGCAACCGTGAGCGCGATAGACAGATCATTGCGGCTGCCCTCCTTGTCTCCAGTGATTTTAAACACAGATAGGCAGTGCCTCCTCCGCTTCCATCTGAAAGTTGGAAAATTGGCTGCCACCAACCGGTGAGCTTAATCCAACACTCGAAAGCATAGGGGGAGGTGGTGCGTGAAATGAACCGGGTTTTCGAAATGAGGACCCGACTCTCTGTATCATCGTGATAGTCCCTGGATCAGTAGCTATCACATACAGAACTCATTTCAATTACATATCATAGTCATACAACTCGATAAATCATTACATGTGTTTAATTAATACATAATCCAAAGGATTTGTAATACGAGTTTTTCGGTACAAGCCCCTTGGGCTATAGGAACAAACAAAAATCGAAAGTGGCAGCTAAACTTCTAGGCCATCCTTCATCTTGGGATAACTCTCCTCCATAGGCAAACTTGAGCGTAGCACAGGCCGTCCTTAGTCATTCCTTCATCATCGGTTTCTTCTTCTAGTTGAATCCTGCATCTACCAACTATCCCCAAGGAGTGGGATAGATTCACGTCACCATCCGTATGCAAGCTTTAAGTGGAATGCTAGTGGTATAGAGAATAGCCAAAGGATAAGGCTGGGGTTTTCCTATGCAGGCAGCAAGCAAGTTCTTATCATCATCCCCAACACCTCAACATGGGCCATCCTGTCATCCCGGGCTCCGGTTTACTCACACCTTCCAAACCCACCTAGTCAATGTGAGGACTCCCTCTCCTCGCACCTCAACTGCCCCCAGGCAGGAATGTCATGACTAGAAGGACGTAGAGATCAAGTAACACTAATCTAAAAAAGTGAAGCCGGATCAAGAGTTGTACATGACCGAGTACGCGGCTATACATATAGTTTTCACCCTGCAGGGGTTGTACACCAGTACCCACTTGGGCTGCAAGCCGGGAGCTAACTGACTGAGACACAACCCACAACCATGACTCTCTAGCTAATACGGTACCATCCTGCTTTCCCGGGGTTGGGATCATTCGGCGCAACGAATGGCCCGGGACTGTGAATCTCTAACATGGACAATTGGTTTTGAGAGTCTCAAAGACTAGGATTGGAAACCCCGATCGGGCCCGGTGCACCGCCAATCCTCCATGGGCGTGCCCGGCTTGCCCCTTTCTAACACATACACTACTCCTACAGTCCTGGTACCGCACGGCTAGGAATGGTTGGAACCCCTACACATACAGGGGTAAGTGCCGTGCACGTTTGACATAGTTCAATCTTCAGGTCCACTAACTGAAGCCTTAAGCGCTGAGGCGAGTATCTTCCACAAACATGTATCTGGCGCAATGGTCCGTCAACGGCACTCATTACAGGTATAGCCCCCAACTCCTCCAAAACGTCCCGAAGGACCAATCATCCTGAAAGACTTGTACCTGCCACAGGTACTCCGTAGGGTGTGCCCAACGCACACCCCAAGCCCTTGATCAGAAGATCAAGTTATGTTTAACTCGCCCTAGCTAGATTCCTATTCACCAGCTCCTCAAGAGTATCTCCACTCACTGCAAGACTATATCACCATATCCCACACATACACATTCAACTATAGCCAAAGCATCTCATGTATATTCAATAAAGGTATTACAGGAGTACAAGGACTCTAGATGTAAAAATAGGCTATGCAGGTTCATTCCAAGGTAACACATCAAGGAGCAAAAGCGTATCTAGCAAATAATGCTTAATAGGCATTCAGTTCATAGATGGGCGTGAACCTGATGGTTCTTCGTGGTTCTTCTAGGTCTTCTGTGTGTCGGGAAAGTTCTTCTGGATCTTTGGGTCGTTCGGGACGTCCTCCTAGGTCTTCGGGTCATCCCGAACGTCGGTCAACTCCGTCTCGTAGGGACCTAATTGTAAATACTATTAAGTATAGGGAACAAAGTGCAAAAATGTAAAAAAGTATCCAAATAAGATCACAACAAAACCTACTCTAACAGGTAGAGCACGATTTTAGAAGAATTATGAAACTGGTTTCATAATCTTCGGAGGTCTGGTTAATTAGTTGTGAATTTTCCAAGTTTAAATCATTTTCTAAAAATGATAAAGGATTATTGGAAAAGCAAATCACAAAGTTAGCCACGTGGCAGCTCCTAGGTACGCCACATGTCAAGCTGACTAAAGCATGACGTCAGTCTGACATCAGCAGGTCGGTCCGGGTTGGCTGACGTCAGCATGGCCCATGCTGACGTTAGCGTTGACTCGGTCAACGTTGACAGGTCCAACGACCACGTCAGCGGGGTCAAGCCGGTCCCACTGGTCAGCCTAACACAAAAGGCTGGCAGGTGGCATCCACTAGTCAGGCTGGGTTTAAAAGAAAAAGAACGGGGCGGTTTGGTTACTGGGCTGAAAGGGGGATGGGCCGGCTCGGTCGGCCCAACTCGGCTTGGCTTGACTCCACGGGCTCGCTCGGCGTATGACAGAGCAAGCCGGCCTAGGCATCGCTGGCAGCTTGCTGGACCGGCTCGGCCTGCAGCTATCAGGCCGGCTCGCGTTAGTGGACTGGCTCGTTGTTGGCAGTCATTATCTCGATAATCGACCCCCACATTCTCGAAATAAAATGGAGTTTATAACAAGAATCATGTTTATTTCATATAACTAATAAGGTTCCATGAGTTTTCTGTGAAGTATTCGATGCGGGGAACAAGCACACCAAAATTCAGTAGAAACCGACACAACCCTAGTTCGGCCGCACCAAGGTGGTTCGACCGCACCAGGGCTGAAGCCAAATCAAACCATCTTCGGTCACATGCAAAGAAACACAGAAGGATCACATCCCATGTGTTGGTTTGGAGTCGGTTCAATCTGAGGGACTCTGTGTATAACCCACGGATCCATGGGCCCACAAACTCAAGCAAAGAAACTTCTTTCACCAGGAACCAGCACACAGGAACATCATACACCATCGAAGCAATACGTCGATGGAACGGAGGGCCAAAAGGCCGGGGGTGCTAGTGTGGCCGCACCAACCCTAGTTCGGCCGCAACAGCTTGAGCCCCAATCAACCTCAACCGCCTCGGACAGGAAGTTACCGACATCAGAAGATCATCTGCACCATGGAATTCTTGAGGTGGCGTATCCTGTGGTTTGGCCGCGCCCCCTTGGTTCGACCGCACCGGGCCAACCACCAAACCACCTCAACTTTCTCCTACAAGTACCCCCTGCTGTCCTAAGCACTATAAATAGGGGCAGCTGCCCATTTGATCGACACACACCAGGAGGAATCACTACTTTACTTTCTACTTAGTTGAGTTAGGCTAGTAGTAGTTGGGAGTTAGAGTCGAGTCGAGCTTCGCCTCGAGGTTCCGGAGTCATCTTCGGGAGTTCTGGTATAAGCTCTTGTATCTTTTCATTTACACTTTTGTAAGACTTTGAGCCTTTAATATAAATTTATCTTCTATCTATCTTGAGTTGATTTCCCTTAGCACTTACTTCATTATTAGTGCAAGTATCTAGTACTAGACCAGGTTGGGTTAGATTGGCACTAGAGTAAAGTGTTGTAGTCCCTTGTATGCGGGTTTCACGTTCTTTCTCTTAGGCTCTTATACCTCAGAGCCTCGGGGAGAGGGTGCTCTCTTGCTTGGAATCCCAGGAGAGTATTAAGTTATATCTATTGGCGTGGTGCCTAGAGTTATCATGTAACTTGAATTGCACCCAACCCCACGGAGAGTTGTGGTAGCCGGCTGGTGGTGATAGCCCTGTCCAGCCTATGTATTCCACCACGTGAGAGCGGTTGGTGCTGTAGGACTTAGGAGTAGACCGCACAAGTTTCCCTTCTCATCCCTTTCTGGAGCGTGTCCCATCCGGACGCCCGAAGCATACTTGGATCAGCTGCAATAGTCTCTCTTCCTTGTCTTTGCTTCCGCCTTTGAATCTATGCTAGAGTTGGCTCAAGAACATAACAAGTATCTAGGAATCTATCTCGTCTCATTGTCTTCCCACTACTCAGGTCGCTCACTTATCTATTTATTTATCTTGATATCCTCGTGTGTCACTGCTATCATTTTCTATCATATATTTATCATTACATTACCCCTGCCGAGTTGTTATTCACTAAAGTCTTGATTTATTCTTGAGATTTATTTACCGATTGCCTTAGCCATAAGTACTTCCCCGTGGAAAATATAAATTACGATACTCTGGAATACTCTTGGGTGAAGTTCTACAGCGGTGATTCTGTGCGCTTGCAGAATTAATCTTGAATTATATCTGTGGACCGTACAAACTACCAAGAGGCATTTCTGACGCTGTCGCTGGGTACTTAACCGTTCCTACTGATTGCGTTAAGAAGTGCCAACAAGTACTTCTGGCGCCGTTGCCGGGGAAGCAATTGGCATAGGACATCATTAAATATTTCTTAAGGATCTATCATAACTTAGTGAAACACTTCTCAAGCAGGCTTACCCTTGTTCTGTTTTCTTCTTTTTGGATGAAATAGAGCAGTGCATGACTGGTTTCGAATTTCCATCAAATCTCCAACACAATCTGGAGTCACTGGTGAGGAGAGTACGACCTCGTGTTGTTCCTCCTCAAAAGAGACTCTCAATCACGAGCCCAGTCACCCGTACTGACAACACACCATCAACATCAACTAGCATGGCCGGCAAGTCGATCCGTGACTACTCCGCTCCGTCCACCACCAATGTTCGCGTTGGTCCGGAATTGGCAATTGGAGATGGAAGCTTTGAACTCAAGCTAGCATAGGAAAGATGAGGATGGGCTAGCTAAAAAAAAATAGAGAAAAAGATGCATACCCAAAGAAGGTATGCCACATGCCCACAAGGCATGTCAAAAAAAAATAGAGAAGAGAAAGAAAAAGAGATAGCCCATGCTCAAAAGAAGAAAATAAAGAGATGGTCAATGCAAAGGAGTTCATCCACCATCCACCAAAAATATCCACACACTTGCACATCTTGATAAAGGTTTATGCTTGTCTCTCCTTTGGATCCGGTTTTTGACTTTGCAATCTATGAGAAACAAGTGTGCATTCATATCCTCCATACCTACAGCTCCACAAATTTTAACCTTTAGAGATAGGGTGAGGAAGAAAGGCAAAATAAAAAGCCTTGGTGAGGAATTATACACAAAAGAGCGATCCGAGAGATCATTTGAGGAACTTTGAAATTTCTTTTCGAAAAACTTTACAAAAACCCTCCGGATTGACAGTTGAGCAAAGGAGCAAGAAATACTAGCACTCTACAACACCATTCTGACTTTCAACCGCTAAAGATGAGGAGAAGCTACAAGCCCCACAGGAGTAAGGTAAGAGGTAAAGATCAAGGCTAAATTATTCAAAATCATGGTAAGAACACTTTGTTGTTCCTAAGGCATAGGTTGGAAATGCAACATTGAAGCAACTTCTGATCAGCAACACAAAGCCTTGTTTTGCTCAGGGACGAGCAAAAGGCTAGCTTGGGGGTGTTCTTGACGGTCCTTAAATAACAAATCCGACCGTCAACGATACTCATGAGCAAAGGAAAAACATGCCTCTTACTCACATATTTGTATCACTAACCTAGCTCCATAGTTGTTTTGGAGAACTTATCATTTCAGGGATGCAAGTCCGGAATAAGAAGAAAACACGAAGAATACTGTGGCAGAACCACCTGAATTAATCCGGCTCAAGCGCGCTAACCATCACCACGCGGGCAATCAGGGCTAACTCGCACTTCAAATGGATTAATCCATTGGTCTATCAGGTAACCTCCCGATACAACCACGGTTTTTGCCGATCGAAACCACACATACATGTACTCACACGAAGGTGAGCCCAGAGGATACAACATTCCACAAATTTTACATCACAGGTTCATCATAAATTATCATTACAACTGAGTTTGAATTCATAAAGCAAGTACTTCAGAGTTCAAAATAATTGAGTTCTTCAGAGTTCAATGCAGCGGAAAATCAACGATAAACTACTCAACGATACATGATGTCTCGATGAAGCCCGTACGAGACATCACTCGGCATTATCATCGTTGGCCAGGGGCGCATCCCTTTCCACCGACGAACCAGGAGGAAGGGTACACGGCTAAGTCAAACTAGCGATCATATCCTCGAAAGTGTCACCTGAAAACAAGCCACAAGCAAGGCTGAGTATACTAATACTCACCAAGGCTTACCCGACTAGTGGAATATACTTAGCCAACTCCTAGACATGCAAGGCTTTTTGGCTTGAGGGGTTTATTTTGCCGAGAAGCATATACAAGTAGGTCCTTACTTTCAAATTTTAGCTCCAAGTTCTAGCTTTCTTTAACCATTCTAGGTAAGCAACTATCCAATATCATACATGGTGAAAGAATTAATTTTTCATCCAACCAGATTAATCATCATCATTGTTCCTCTTCTTACTCTATGTGGTAAAAGGGTCAAGCAGTCTCAATAACCGCGAGAAACGGACGATTCGAATCGAATTTCTTAACCTTGCAAGGAAAACCTAAACACACGTCATGTGGTTACTGCCAGAGTCACACGTGCAACTTTTCCCTTCAATTCCCGCTTCACGGAACAGGCCCACCGCCCTCGACTACACGTCCCCATGGACCACGAACCCGGCCGGGCCATGGCGGCACAGGCACCCGCCATTAACTAGATGTGAACGAATTCAAGACGGTGGGGAGTATATTCCGGCCTCGGTTCAATCCGGTACTTAAGCTTACCGATTACCATATTCTCGGAATGTGGTTAGTACGTTCAAAGACTTAACCACCACTACCACACACTGCGGCATTACCATTTTTCACTAAATAGACGAGGCCTCAATCATCAACATAAACATCGTACCATAGCCCCGTCCGTCGACCTTATGATTACAGCATGTAGTAAACATTCAACTCCTATATTCTCGCGAGTGACAGGAAATCACTCGAGTTTTACCGAGTCCTATTAGCATAGCATTCTATCGAACCTTACATCTAGTGTTCAGATCATGGGTACCTAGGATCGTGCAACTAAGTTTTCATTCACCTCCTATAAACTTAATGAACAAGTAAAGTAAAGTAATAAGTTGCATAATTTAGAAAATAGGGTTCATGCTCCGGGGCTTGCCATCTTGGGTAAAGTTAGTTTGGGGCTCGTCCGAACTCGGGTTCGGGTCTTTGAAAGCTTCAGTTAGATTCATTTGAGCTTCACGTTGCTCACTCTCGGACTCGGGCACCAGCTCGTACGTTCCGTCGGCGAGAGTAGTCGATTCTATATGAATGCACAAGTGTAAGTTGTAGTGATGATACATGATATTTATTTTCTTCACGATAAAGTTGCAGTCCACAGAACATAGATTTGGTTGTGAAGTTACTTTAGTTAAGATTTCTTGGGCAATCGTTAATAGAGTGTAACTTAAATTAATTAACTCCATGAAACAAGAGGGGTTGGGGGGTTGTGTTCTTTTGGAAACTAATTTTTCTAAGCACAACATGGATTAAACACAACTTCTGGACTAGGTAACTTCTGGTGATGAAATTTTTGTTTAGAGTACATTATGCAGAGACAACAGCTCTGTAAAAATTTCAGATATTTTTATGCATCAGAGTAATTATGAAAAATGTATTACACAGCCATGGCTAGAACCTAGTTATTTTTATACAGAACAAACCATGCAAGTATTGATACCAAAAATTTTACAGGTGGTTAACCTATCCACATATATGTTACTGTAAACTGTTCAGATTTTATTGTGCATGATACGAATCATAATAAATAGGACAATATACACTTAGGTTAATGAAGATTAATTTCTACAGGATGTTTAACAGGGTTTCTGAGTATGAAACTTTTTATACAGCATGAGCTATGCTAAAGTGTCTCACAATAAAACGTTGAACATTTTCCAAACAAAAACACTAATTATTTGAATTAGTGCATTTTTCCTACCACAAAATTATATAAATAGGTTACACGAAGGAAAAATGTTCTAAACTTTCTTATGTGGTATTTAGGCATCACTATAATAGCTCTAGAAATGTTTCACAGCATGAAACACAATATATCAGCAGGTACAAATTAGTTCTATTATTTCATGGCATGAACAAGGATTAAAAAAAAAGTTTAGCTAGGGATGGATTCTGGTCCTAATATTTTGACACTATCCTACACATCAAGCAACCAATCCACTGTCCAAAAATCAGATGCAGCACTGGTCTACAATAGTGGGTTCATTTAAAAGCTATTAAAATTTCCATTTAATTTAGAGCAAGATTTAGCAACCAACTGAAGAAAAGCAAGTAACAAAAGTTGTAGATTTTCTTCTATTGATTCCAGAACAGTTAAGGTTGTATTTTTCCAATTTTTCTACAATTTTATATGAATTTTACAAGTTTGCTGTTTTTGAATTCAAAGGGGCGGCAGCGGTGCTCCGGCGAGGAGGGGAGGGCGTGGGCCGGTCGATGAGCCTCGCGGTGCCGAGGGGAACCCGTTCCGAGGCTTGGCTCGGACGGAGGAGCGTCAGAGTGGGATGCCCATGGAGCAGCAGGGGAGCGGCGGTGGCGCGGGCGGCGTTGGCGGTGCTCCGGCGGTCAAGTTGGTCGGGGAAGAGGCCGGTGAGCTTTAGTGGAGGGAGGGCAAGCTCGCTGGGTGATGAGTTTGGGTAGTGGGAGGCTGGAGCATGGGGCTCCACGGGCGGGTGGTGCACGACGGCGGCAATGGCAGCGGCGGCGGCGTTCTGGTGGGTCAAGGCGCGCGCGAGCGGCTCAGGGCCGCTTTTATAGGGACAGGAGGGAGGGAGAGAGCCGGGCGACGCTGGGGCCGGGATGGCACGGCGGAGGTGTGCCATTGGGCGTGGCGAGCGGCGAGCAAAACTGGCGCGGCGTGCGGCGGGCGCGAGCAGAGGATTGAGCACCGGGGATTTGGTGTGGGGAGCGGAGGATCACGCGGCGCGCGGTTGGGCGAGCAGCTGCCGCAGCTGGCTTGCCGGGCGGCGAGCGCGGCGACTGGTGGGCGCGGCGGGGGCTCGGGCACGGCGCGGCTTGTCCATTGGGCGCTGTGGCGGCGAGCAGAGGCGCGCGTCGCCGGCGTGCGCGTGGCACGTGCGGACTGGGCAGGGTCGCGGCGTGGGGGAGGAGCGCGTGCGAGCAGGGCGCGGCCAGGCATTGGCTTGGCGACAAGCGCCGGTCAGGCATCGCCGGCCAAGTGGCCAGCGGCGACTGCGCGGCAGGCGGAGGGTCGGGCGGAGCGGAGAAGGGAGGGTCAGCGGCGACTGCGCGGCGGAGGGTCGGACGGAGCGGAGAAAGAAGGGTCTGAAATGAAAAATAGAGAAAAAGGCAAGGGCTGGTTTGCAAGGTCAAGTGTTACTCAAATTTTTATGTTGCAACTCAAAAATCTCTGAACATGAAAGTTGTTCAAAATGAAAAGTTACACAAGTTTTGTTCCCGGCCAAAGTTCATTTGAGTTATAGTTTGAAAGTTAATTTGAAAACCCAAAAAGCTTGATTTGTGGGACCCGTCATTTTATGGGTAAAATTTCATATTCTCTCCTGGGCTTCAACTAGACTTTTGTTTATCCTGTCATCAATGGTGTGCCTATTGAACTTCATAGCCATAAGTGCTTTGAGGTGAGAGTTATTTAATTTGTTTGATTAAAGTACATGTACTTATGCACATATACACATCTATTTTCAATTCAAAGCAAAACCAATTTATCATTCATTTCTTTAAAACTTTTCTTAGTTATTTATGCATCTTGTTAAGCTAATGAGGCTTGTTTAGCAATTTAAAATACCTGAGGTGTTACAGCCTTCCCCCCTTAAAAAGAATCTCGCCCCGAGATTCGGACAATAAGCTTAGTGTGGACAATGTGTGTACCTTCAGTAGAGTTGAGAAAACCCGGAAAATTTTGGTTTAGATAGCTTTTAGTTTCCCATGTGGCTTCTTCCTCGGTGTGATGATTCTATTGAATTTTATACATTTTAATCACTTTCCTCCTAGTGCTTGTTTCTTTTTGATCCATGATTTTGATAGGGTACTCAACATATGAGAGGTCGGGCTCTACCACTACTTCTTGTTGTTTAATAACCTCGGTAGGAACTCGAACACACTTCTTGAGTTGAGATACGTGAAAGACGTCATGGATGGCTGCAAGCTGAGGGGGCAGTCGTATTCTATAGGCTACTGGTCCACAGCTCTCGATGATTTTGTAGGGACCAACATAACGGGGAGCTAATTTTCCTTTGACTCCGAAACGTTGTACACCCTTGGTTCATGAAACTCGAAGGTAGACGTGGTCACCAACTTCAAATTTTAGTGGCTTTCTCCTTCTGTAGAAATAGCTCTTTTGCCTGGATTGTGCGGCTCTAAGGTTTTCTTGTATTACTCTCACTTTTTCTTCGGCCTCAATTACCAAGTCTGGTCCAAATATTTTGCGTTCTCCAGTCTGTGACCAACTTAAAGGAGTTCGACACCTTCGTCCGTACAAGGCCTCAAATGGTGCCATTTTCAAACTCGCTTGGTAGCTATTGTTGTATGAGAACTCTGCTATGGAGAGGCATTTGTCCCAATTCTTGTCATAGTGAATGATCCAAGCTCTAAGCATGTCTTCAAGAATTTGGTTTACTCTTTCAGTTTGTCCATCAGTCTGAGGATGATAGGCTGAGCTTCGAATCAATTTAGTACCAAGAGAAGCTTGTAATTTTTCCCAAAAGCATGCTACAAACTGAGTACCACGATCGAAAATAATAGTCTTTGGTACTCCATGTAGGCAAATGATGCGATCGAGATAAATCTCGGCATATTTCTTGGCAGTATAGGTGGTGTGTACCGGAAGAAAATGTGCTGTCTTTGTGAGTCTATCAACGATAACCCATATGGAATCATGTTTCTATGCGGTATTTGGAAATCAACCAATAAAATCCATACTTATGTCTTCCCATTTCCATGAGGGTATAGGCAAGGGAAGTGTACCGGCTACTTTCAAGTGGCTAGCTTTTACTCTCTCACATCTGTTGCATTCTGAGACATATTTAGCTATTTCCCTTTTCATTCTAGTCCACCAGAAGTTTTGCCTAAGATCTTGATACATTTTGCTGCTGCCGGGGTGAATAGAAAATTTTGAAAGATGTGCCTCATCAAGAATTTGCTTACGGAGCTCAGGATTCTTCGGAACGACGATGCGACATTCGAACCATAGAACTCCCTTATGGTCCTGACGGAAACATTTGTATTTCTCTTCACCTAGAGAGAGTTTTTGTTTGATGATCTTAACACCTTCATCATGTAGTTGGGCCATGATGATCTGGTCGTGAAGAGTGGGCTCAACTGAGATGTGATGCAAGGTGCCTTGAGGAATCATTTCCAAACTAAGCTTTCTCATTTCCGAACATAATGTCTCATTATAGAACTCCACTAATAGGCAATGGGCCTTATGGCTTAGTGCATCCGCGACTACATTAGCCTTGCCGGGGTGATAGTGCACCTCTAGGTCATAATCCTTGATTAATTCTAGCCATCTTCTTTGTCTCATATTCAGATCGGCTTGGGTGAAGATATATTTGAGACTTTTGTGATCGGTGTAGATATTACAATGAGTGCCCATGAGATAATGTCTCCATATTTTTAGAGCATGAATGACTGCTGCTAATTCAAGATCATGGGTCGGATAATTCTGCTCATGGGGCCGAAGGGCTCGTGAAGCATAGGCGATAACTCGATTTTCTTGCATAAGCACACAACCAGGACCAGTGCCAAATGTGTCACAGTAAACATCGAACGGCTTGGTGTTATTGGGTTGTGCTAACATAGGCGTTGTAGTCAAACATTCTCTGAGAGTGTGGAAAGCTTCTCCACATTTCTCATCCCACACAAACTTTACTCCCTTTTTCAATAGTTCAGTCATAGGCTTAGCAATTCTAGAGAAATCCTGAATGAAACGGCTATAGTAACCGGCTAAACCAAGAAAACTTCAAATATGGTGCACAGAGGTAGGAGGTTTCCAATCCATCACTTCTTGTACCTTGCTTGGGTCAACGGCTATGCCTTGGCTGGAAATAGTGTGACCCAAGAATTTCACACTATCCAACCAGAATTCGCACTTAGAAAATTTAGCATAGAGCTGATGGTCTTTGAGACGCTGAAGAACAATGTGCAGGTGCTTAGCGTGCTCTTCCTTATTCTTGGAATAGATAAGGATGTCGTCAAAAACTACGACAAACTTGTCGAGCTCGGGCATGAATACCGAATTCATGAGATACATGAAGTAGGCAGGGGCATTTGTGAGACCAAAGGACATGACCAAGAATTCATATAGTCCATATCATGTGGAAAAGGCGGTCTTTGGAATATCGCATGGACGAATCTTTATCTGATGATATCCAGATCGAAGATCAATCTTTGAGAAAACTCTAGCTCCAGATAATTGGTCAAAGAGAACATCGATGCGGGGAAGTGGGTATTTATTCTTAACGGTTACCGCATTGAGAGGTCGGTAGTCCACACATAATCTTAAACTGTCATCCTTTTTTCTTTACAAATAGGGCTGGACATCCCCAAGGTGATGCGCTAGGACGAATGAAGCCTTTGTCCAGTAGTTCTTGGAGTTGTATTTTCAGTTCGGCCAATTCCTTAGGTGGCATCCTATAGGGTCTTTTGGAGATAGGTGCGATGCCTGGTTGCAGTTCAATAACGAACTCAATATCCCTATCTGGTGGCATTCCTGGAAAATCGTCCGGAAAAAATATCGGCATACTCGCATACCACTGGAATATCCTCTAGTTTGATTCCTTCCATCACGAAAGCACAAGAATTCATGCACTCCCAGAACGGTAGGTAAAGGGTAGTGGCTCCGTGACTAGGTGAATTTATTTCAACAGCTCGGGAAGAAAGGTCCAGTTTGACTCCGTGCATAGTCATCCAATTCATACCCAAAATTATATCCATGCCTTCAAGGGGTCTTCTGAAACATCATGGATAGAATCATGGACAGAACACTGTCTGCCATAAGAAACTTATAACTCCTGGTAGGTTCATCCAAAATTGCTCATAATTTGGCAGTGGGTAGGGAATTTAGAGATGTACAACTTTGGTATTCAGCTTAGACGCTAAATCGATGGCCAAGATGGTCAAAAGATTCACTCTTTGCTTCGCTGTCTCGGCTGTTTTTCAGCAGAACGAGTTATAGTATCTTGCCTATAACTCAAACTAGAAAGATCCAATTGTAATGAAATTTTGTGGGGACCTAGACCACAAAATTTGTGACAATTTTGGTATTCAACACTCAGTCCAGAAATGTAAGGAGACATGGGTAAATATTCCGACAAGTTTCTGCAATCGCAGATTCAACTGCTTTCCAACATCACAATCAAACCACCAAGTTTTTAGCCATGGCCTACATGATTAGAGTATCCAATGGTCAAGTTGTACCCATCACAAAAGAGGTACTCAACTCTTAGTTAGCATATTACAACACTTGCCAAAAGTTAGGCTACACTATTGAGGAGTGTATCCAAAAGTCCTCCTAGGTCATCAACTAGAAATCGTCGAGGTTGTGGACGGATGACTCGCTGCGAGTAGCAAAGTGAGCTCCCATCGGAGGTGGCTGCGGTGCTTCACCCTCAAAGTCTATACCTAAAACACCGTCAATCTCCTGGGGCTCCTCATCATCTTCCTCCATAGCCACCACGTCAGGAGGGGCATTCTGATCATGGTGCCACTGAATGTGCTCATTAGCATCCTCTAACTCAAGGTTCAGATCATGGAGCTGCTCCTCCAAGTGCGCTATCATGTCATCCCTTTCACCCATAAGAGTGTCATGCCCCTGAATTTGGCCCTGAAGTTGGCCAATCCAGGTGTCTCTGTCCTCAAGTTCCTCACTGAGCTCCTTAATCTGCTCATCTCTGGTATCTGCCATCATGTGGTAGGCCTGTGCAAGATCAGTGAGCTGCACAAGCGCCTGACTCTGGAAGGTCTGTAGTTGGTATAGTGCATTCATGCACCGCACGGAGGTCTCAATGGTCTTCTGGGCGTGAAAGTCCACTAAATACTGTGAGTGTTGTATCCTGTTGAGCCAGAAGGGGTCGTTGTCTTGGGTAGGAGGAAACAAACCAATAGGAGTGAGCGTGACGGCCTTGGGGCACTGCGCACAGAAAGTGGTGAGCGCCCAAATGGCAGCAAGCTCCCAAGTATCGGCCAAACGGTGACCAACAGCCTCAATCTCCAAGGCGGGCCACTCCTGGTGTAGTGGGTGCGGAAAGATGGTCACGTTAACACTGCACTAGGTAACTCCATTCTCTGCAAACTCCAGTCCCGCGTAATGTGGGGGAATTGGATAGCCCGCGGTGCTCAGAACATCCCACAAGATAGAGGGAAAGCCCTCCCAGTGGAGACACTGCGAGTAAACGCATCCATCCTCATCCACCATTATGGCAATAGGCTCGGCCATCTAAACAAAAGATCAAATGGGTGAGATAGTGAAAAACTGTTAACAACATAGTGAATAGGTTCTGGACAGTGCACTAAAATAGCCATAAATTCAACAGTTCTTGTCCAAAATATCTCAACTTTTATCAGAACATTTCTAAGATAGTTGTGAACAACTTTGCTACTAAACTCCAGAGATAGATCAGGCTCTAAGATGGTCTTTCTCTTAAGGTTTTACTTTACTATCTACCCAGAAATTTCAGTGAACAGTGAGCCAATGTTTCGTGCACCAGGGAAAATCTTCCCAGCCAAAAATTTCCAAATTTTAGAAGTAGCTGCCTGAGTAAATTTAGAACAAGTTTTGTGTTGTACACTTTTGCAGAAAACTGTAGTAAGAGGGCATAAAAATTTATGTGGCAGAAGTGCTTATTTTGGACAGAAAACTGACATCTCAAGGTCTTTGTTGTTTCTCGTTATCCATATGTCCAGAATTTTTCAAATTTAGATAGGAGGTACAATACAATTTTTGGAACAAAACTTTCAACATAATGTTCTCCAGAAAGGATCATTTTCTAAGCTCAATAAACCCATCTTTTCAGATATGGCAGAAATGTGACAGATTTGCTAGATAATCCTTATGCAAAGACAATTGTGTGCGCGCATGAACCTTACCACTCTCACGCATCGCATTTTCAATTTTAGATTTATATGGTCATGATGCATGCACGTCCTATTCATCCTCACAAAATAAAATAATTGCCAAATAGCTTTCGGTGGCATACACAACACGTCTCTCACTATAATAGCTAGTCGAAAATTCTCTAACTGTTCTTTAACTTATCGTAATCGCGGTTAGTGTACCTGCAGAAGATTGATATAGCATATATATATATCCATTGAACCTTTCATGCCAGCACTCATGAAAGCGTCCACATTCATTACCGTTCACTATAGAAACGGCATCCGTACAATTCCCGCCGTACAGACGACGTTAACATACGCTATCGAGATAGCGTATTCACGGGGGTACCGTCTTGACACGGGGGTATGAACAGCGATCGCCATACCCTGCGCCAAACCTTCTACCCCCAATATAATCAACTAATAGTTGGTATATTGGCAGCACCTCAAGTAAGCCACTGCTTGAGGGCAGCATTCGGCTCGCATCACCGACAGGATTCTTACCTTCTTACCTTAGCGATGAGTGCGTCGTTACAGAATTTAAGGGTCGGTTGTCCATAAAAGTAAGTTTTGACAAAAAGTATTGTGTTGGAAGTCAGTTGATAATATTCATAAGTTAGATAGCCACCTAGTAACTTCCCCATAATCCCTTAGGGCTTTACGAACTAGGTACCATCCTTAACGAACCAACGCAATTTGCAAACACAATTTTTGTGGTCAAGTTTTATGAAAACAAGTTTTTAAGGCTTGTTGCATTCTCTGGCGTATGCATTTCAGTTCTGATGCCAGCTGTGGCAGAACCACCTGAATTAATCCGGCTCAAGTGCGCTGACCATCACCACGTGGGCAATCAGGGCTAACTCGCACTTCAAATGGAATAATCCATTGGTCTGTCGGGTAACCTCCCGATACAACCACGGTTTTTGCCGATCGAAACCACACATACATGTACTCACACGAAGGTGAGCCCAGAGGATACAACATTCCACAAATTTTACATCACAGGTTCATCATAAATTATTATTACAACTGAGTTCGAATTCATAAAACATGTACTTCAGAGTTCAAAATAATTGAGTTCTTTAGAGTTCAATGCAGCGGAAAATCAACGATAAACTACTCAACGATACATGATGTCTCGATGAAGCCCGTACGAGACATTACTCGGCATTATCATCGTTGGCCGGGGGCACATCCCATTCCACCGACCAACCAGGAGGAAGGGTACATGACCAAGTCAAAGTAGCGATCATATCCTCGAAAGTATCATCTAAAAACAAGACACAAGCAAGGCTGAGTATACTAATACTTAGCAAGGCTTACCCGACTAGTGGAATATACTTAGCCGACTCCTAGACATGCAAGGCTTTTTGGCTTGAGGGGTTTGTTTTGCCGAAAAGCATATACAAGTAGGTCCTTACTTTCAAATTTTAGCTCCAAGTTCTAGCTTTCTTTAACCATTCTAGGTAAGCAACTATCCAATATCATACATGGTGAAAGAATTAATTTTTCATCCAACCAGATTAATCATCATCATTGTTCCTCTTCTTACTCTATGTGGTAAAAGGGTCAAGCAGTCTCAATAACCTTGAGAAACGGACGATTCGAATCGAATTTCTTAACCTTGCAAGGGAAACCTAAACACACGTCACGTGGTTACTCCCAGAGTCACACGTGCAACTTTTCCCTTCAATTCCTGCTTCACGGAACAGGCCCACCGCCCTCGACTACACGTCCCCATGGACCACGAACCCGGCTGGGCCATGGCGGCACATGCACCCGCCATTAACTAGATGCGAACGAATTCAAGACGGTTGGGAGTATATTCCGGCCTCGGTTCAATCTGGTACTTAAGCTTACCGATACCATATTCTCAGCATGTGGTTAGTACGTTCAAAGACTTAACCACCACTACCACACACTACGGCCTTACCATTTTTCACTAAACAGACGGGGCCTCAATCATCAACATAAACATCGTACCATAGCCCCGTCCGTCAACCTTATGATTGCAGCATGTAGTAAACATTCAACTCCTATATTATCGAGAGTGACAGGAAATCACTCGACTTTTACCGAGTCCTATTAGCATAGCATTCTATCGAACCTTACATCTAGTGTTCAGAGCATGGCTACCTAGGATCGTGCAACTAAGGTTTCATTCAACTCCTATAAACTTAATGCACAAGTAAAGTAGAGTAATAAGTTGTATAATTTAGAAAATAGGGTTCATGCTCCGGGCTTGCCTTCATGGGTAAAGTTAGTTTGGGGCTCATCCGAACTCGGGTTCGGGTCTTCGAAAGCTTCAGTTAGATTCACTTGAGCTTCACGCTGCTCACTCTCGGACTTGGGCACCAGCTCGTACGTTCCGTTGGCAAGAGTAGTCGATTCTATATGAATGCACAAGTGTAAGTTGTAGTGATGATACATGATATTTATTTTCTTCACCATAAAGTTGCAGTCCACAGAACATAGATTTGGTTGTGAAGTTACTTAGTTAAGATTTCTTAGGCAATCGCTAATAGAGTGTAACTTAAACTAATTAATCCATGAAACAAGAGGGGTTGGGGGGTTGTGTTCTTTTGGAAACTAATTTTTCTAAGCACAACATGGATTAAACACAACTTCTGGACTAGGTAACTTCTGGTGATAAAATTTTTATTTAGAGTACATTATGCAGAGACAACAGCACTGTAAAAATGTCAAATATTTTTATGTAGTAGAGTAATTATGAAAAATGTATTACACAGCCACAGCTAGAACCTAGTTATTTTTATACAGAACAAACCATGCAATTATTGATGCCAAATATTTTACAGGTGGTTAACCTATCCACATATATGTTACTGTAAACTTTTCAGATTTTATTGTGCATGATACAGAGCATAATAAATAGGACAAGATACACATAGGTTAATGAAGATTAATTTGTACAGGATGTTTTACATGGTTTCTGAGTATGAAACTTTTTATACGGCATGACTACTCTAAAGTGCCCACAGTAAAAAGTTGAATATTTTCCAAACACAAAAACTAATTATTTGAATTAGTGCATTTTTCCAACCACAAAATTATATAAATAGGTTACAGGAAGCAAAAATGTTCTAAACTTTTTTTGTGGTATTTAGGCCTCATTATAACAATTCTGGAAAAGTTTCACAGCGTGAAACACAATATATCAGCTGGTACAAATTAGTTCTATTATTTCATGGCATGAAAAGGTTTAACAAAAAGTTTAGCTAGAGATGGGTTCTGGTCCTAATATTTTGACATTGGCCTACAAATCAAGCAACCAATCTACTGTCCAAAAATCAGATGCAGCACTTGTCTACAATAGTGGGTTCATTTAAAAGCTATTAAACCTTCCATTTAATTTAGAGCAAGATTTAGCAAGCAACTGATGAAAAGCATTTAACAAAAGTTGTAGATTTTCTTCTAACAATTCCAAAACAGTTGAGGTTGTATTTTCTGATTTTTCTACGATTTTATATGAATTTTACAAGTTTGTTGTTTTTGAATTCAAAGTTTAAACATAGGTTTATAGTTATGCCCCGTGAAACTTGTGTGCAGACCCTTTTAAAGATTTCAATCGTTGCAATTGGGTCCCTGGACGGCGTTGGCACGGCGGCCGGCTAAATTCCGGCGAGTGGGCTCATCGGCGGCGAGGGAAAAGGGATCAAGGAGATCCAGGGAGGTGAGAGCTACCTTGGGGTGGCCTTGGTCGGGGTTGGGGTTGGCCGGAGGTGGCTTGTCGGCATGGAGCAGAGGGGCGGCGGCGGTGCGGGCATCGGCAACGGTGCTCCGGCGAGGAGGGGAGGGCGTGGGATGGTCGATGAGCTTCGCGGCGTCGAGGGGAACCCGTTCCGAGGCTTGGCTCGGACGGAGGAGCGTCGGAGTGGGCTGCCCACGGAGCAGCAGGGGAGTGGCGGCGGCGCGGGCGGCGCTGGCGGTGCTCCGGCGGTTGAGATGGTCGGGGAAGAGGCCGGTGAGCTTTAGTGGAGGGAGGGCAAGCTCGCTGGGTGATCGGTTTGGGCTGTGGGAGGCTGGAGGATGGGGCTCCATGGGTGGGTGGTGCACGGCGGCGGCAATGGCAGCAGCGGCGGCGTTCTGGTGGGTTGAGGCGCGCGCGAGCGGCTCAGGGCGGCTTTTATAGGGACAGGAGGGAGGGAGAGAGCCGGGCGACGCTGGGGCCGGGATGGCACGGCGGAGGTGTGCCATTTGGCGTGGCGGGCGGCGAGCAAAACTGGTGCGGCGTGCGGCTGGCGCGAGCAGAGGATTGGGTGCCGGGGATTTGGTGTGGGGAGCGGAGGATCACGCGGCGCGCGGTTGGGAGCGGCTGCAGCAGCTGGCATGCCGGGCGGTGAGCGCGGCGACTGGTGGGCGCGGCGGAGGGTCAGGCGGAGCGGAGAAAGAAGGGTCTGAAATGAAAAATAGAGAAAAAGGCAGAGGCTGGTTTGCACGGTCAAGTGTTACTCAATTTTTTGTGTTGCAACTCAAAAATCTCTGAACATGAAAGTTGTTCAAAATGAAAAGTTACACAAGTTTTGTTGCCGGCCAAAGTTCATTTGAGTTATAGTTTGAAAGTTAATTTGAAAACCCAAAAAACTTGATTGTGGGACCCGTCATTTTATGGGTAAAATTTCGTATTCTCTCGTGGGCTTCAACTAGACTTTTGTTTATCCTGTCATCAATGGTGTGCCTATTAAATTTCGCAGCCATAAGTGCTTTGAGGTGAGAGTTATTTAATTTGTTTGATTAAAGTACATGTACTTATGCACATATACACATCTATTTTCAATTCAAAGCAAAACCAATTTATCATTCATTTCTTTTAAACTTTTCTTAGTTATTTATGCATCTTGTTAAGCTAATGAGGCTTTTTTAGCTATTTAAAACACCTGAGGTGTTACAAATATGCAGCAAAACATGCACAGAAGATCCTCCACTACAACACACTTACAGGAAGGGCCCACTTGACAGCCCAACCGATGTACAAAGGCGGCAAGCACCCAAAGGATCAAATATGGACCCACCTGTCAGTGCCCCAGCCAAAGGCGGTGGCCAAGGCGGCAGGGGGGGGGGGGTCGGCCGCACCCCCCCTGGAAGCCGTCCAGGTGCGTCTTGGCGGGAAGATTCCTGTGATCCTCCCAAGGTTGGTTGCAAGTGTTTCCATACAAGGAGATGGTGGGAACCGACCTCAAGAGCCATAAAAGGAGGCCCTCACACTCATTTCAACACACACCACTTGGAGCCATTCTCTCTACTCTCACTTGTGACTTTTATTCCTAGGGAGTGGCATTGATTAAAAAGAATTTACTTTTACATGATCATGGCAATGTGTCTAAGTAATAACTGTAGCCTATTCAGGCTAATGTTGCTTTTTGTTTTCTCCTGAATTGGATGAAAACAGGGTAGTGTATGACTTGTTTCTCCTTGCCAACAAATTTTGTTGAAGATCCTGAGAAGCTCGTGAGAAGGGTCTGACCTCGCGTCATCCCTCCTCAAGTCATTCTTTCGGCAAGAGCACCAGTCCTTCCAGCACCAACAACCTTAACCGAATCCATGGCTGAGAAGACCCTTCGCGATTTCTCCGTCCCCTCCGCCGCCAATGTGGCGACTGGACCCAACGTCAATGTTGGGGATGTGAACTTCGAGCTCAAGTCCAGCCTCATAAACATGGTGCTGGCTAGCCCGTTCTGTGGCAAGCCGAACGAGGATGCCAACGCCCACCTCCAGAACTTTCTGAAGTTATGCGAGACCGTTACTATATGAGGCGTTGAGACTGACGCCATCAGGCTACGGTTGTTTCCCTTCTCCCTGCTGGGGAAGGCGAAACAATGGTTTTACAAGAATAAAGAAGCCGTCAGTACATGGGACAAATGTTCCACGGCCTTCCTCGCCAACTTCTTTCCGCTAGGCAAAACCAATGCCTTACGCGGAAAGATATCCAGTTTCCAGCAGACGGGGATGGAGTCAATCCCCGAAGCTTGGGAGAGGCTTCAAGAATACATACTCGCCTGTCCTCATCATGCGATGGACGAGTGGCTCGTGCTCCAAAGCTTTTACAATGGGCTGACTCCAACTTCAAGAGCCCACATAGATGCCGCTGCTGGAGGAGCCTTCCTCGACCTCACCATGACGAAAGCAAATGCATTGGTCGAGAAGATGGTCTCCAATCAGGGCTGGAATGAGGAGCGTTCCCAGCCCAAAGGTAAAGGCGGAATGCACACGGTAAAAGAAGTCGACATGCTCTCCGCCAAAATGGACCTCCTACTCAAGCGCCTCGATGAAATGGCGCAATTCAAGGAGCGTATCAACAACTACGTTCAAGCCATAGACTCGCACCCTACCTGCGAAGTCTGTGGAAACAGTGGACACTCGGGGAATGATTGTCCCGAGACACGCGAAGACGTAGCCTACATGAACAACAACAACGGCTACCATCCACAAGGAGGGCGAGGGTGGAACCAATCAAGGCCACCCTACCAAGGAGGAGGTAACAATTTTAACTCAAATTTCAATTCAAACCAACCCTCCATCAAAGATCTTGTTTTTGGCCAAGCTAAAATAAATGAATCTATAAACAAAAAGCTTGCTGCCAATGATAAAACTCTTGAGAGTTTAAACATAAAAGTTGAAACTCTTTCTTCAGCTCTCAAGAATCAACTAAGCTTTAATAAACTGATTGAAACGCAACTTGCTCAAATTGCTGCCGCTATTACTTTTGTGGATGACGGGAAAATTCTAGGGCAACCGGAAGTTCCCGTTGAGACTGTCAATATGGTGTCTAATGGATGGGGTAACCCGTCTCGGAGGACACCATGAGCTAACCATGCAGGAAAACCCTCACATGCCAAAACATATACATGGGAGGCCTGACAACAACATTACAAGGAGAACCAGGAGTGCCGATGTGGCAGAACCACCTGAATTAATCCGGCTCAAGTGTATTAACCATCACCATTAGGGCAATCTCGGTTAACCTTACACTTCAAACGGAATAATCCACTGGTCTGTCGGGTAACCTCCCATACAACCACGGTAAAGCGGATCGAAGCCATACATACAAACGCTCATGCGAAGATGAGCCCAGAGAATACCACATTCCAGCAAATATTACAAAATTATCATAGGTGCATATTACAAACCAAGTTTGAGTTTAGTAACCAAGTACTTCAGCGATCATATCCAATAAGTTCTTCAGAGTTTAAGTTGCAGCAGAAATAAAATAACGAAAGCTACTCGACGATACAGGATGTCTCGGTGAAGCCCGTACGAGACATCACTCGGCATTATCTCCATTGGCCGGGGGCGTATCCCATTCCACCGACCAACCAGGGGGAAGAGTACACGGCCAAGTCAAGCTAGCAATCATATCTTCGAAGGTCTCACTTGAAAACGAGCCACAAGCAAGGCTGAGTATACTAATACTCAGCAAGACTTACCCGTGTAGTGGAATCTACTCCACCGACTCTAGACATGCAAGGCTTTTTGGCTCAGGGGTTTGTTTTGCCGAAAAGCATCTACGAGTGGGTCCTTACTTTCAACTTTTAGCTTAAGATTCTAGTTTCATTAACCATTCTAGATAAGCAGCTATCCAATATCATTCATGGTGAAGCATTAAATTTCATCCAACAAGTTTATTCATCATCATTGTTCCTCTTCTTACTCTGTGTGGTAAAAGAGATTAAGCAGTCTCAATAGCCGTGAGAAACGGACGATTCGAATCGAATTTCTTAACCTTGCAAGGGAAACCTAAACACACGTCACGTGGTTACTCCCAGAGTCACACGTGCAACTTTTCCCCTTTCTTTCCGGGTTGTGGATCGGGGCTACCCTCCGAGAGTACAAGAGCCCCACGCCACGGTTCGGCGCCGGGTCGTGACCACTCTCTGCACTCGCCATATGCACATGGGACCGAAGTTCAAAGGGTAGGATGCTGTCTCCTTGCCGGGCCAATCAGGTACTTAAACTTACCGATTACCATATTCTCGGCATGTGGTTAGTACGTTCAAAGACCTAACCACCACTACCACACACTGCGGCCTTAGCATTTTTCACTAAACAGACGGGCCTCAATCGTAAACATCGTACCATAGCCCGTCCGTTATCCTTATGATTGCAGCGTGTAGTAAACATTCAACTCCTATTTTCTCGCGAGTGACAGGAAATCACTCGGCTTTTACCGAAGTCCTATTAGCACAGCATTCTATCGAACCTTACATCTAGTTTTCAAGCATGGGTTCCTAACATCATGCAACTAAGTTTTCATTCAACTCCTATAAACTTAATGCACAAGCAAGAGAGTAATGAGTTGCATATTTTTGGAAAGGAATAGGGTTATGCTCCGGGGCTTGCCTTCTTGTGCAAAGTTAGTCCGGGGATCGTCTGAACGTTGGCTCGGGTCTTCAACTGCTTCAGTTAGATTTGCCTGGGCTTCACGCTGCTCACTCTCGGACTCGGGTACCAGCTCGTACATTCCGTCGGCGAGAGTAGTCGTTTCTACACGAATGCACAAGTTTAAGTAGTGGTGATGGTAAACGACATGATTTCCTTCACGATAAAGTTACAGTCTGTAAAACATGAGTTTTGTTGTGAAGTGAGTTACTTTATCATTCGTGGGCAATCGTTAATAGAGTAGAATAGTACAATGAGTAACTTCGTTAAGCAAGGTGGGGTGGGTGTTCATGGGAACTTATGTTCCTCATGGAAACATGATTTAAGTGTAACTACTACAGCGAGTAGTTTCTGGTCATGAAACCTTCGATCTAGGCACATCAGGGAAAGATATGCTTACTGTAAAATTTTCAGATATTTTCATGCAGCAGATTAATTATGAAAAATATAATACTTGGTTGCTGCTAGATTCTTGTGGTGCAAAAACTGAGACTATGATTTTTACAGGGCTTTCATTTAATCAAGCAGGAGCTACTGTAATTTTTATAGGATTTATTATGCATTTTTCAGAGCATAGTAAATATGACATTACACACCTAGGTTATTTAAGGATTTATTTTTACAGGATCCTACACAGGATTTTTATCCATGAAACTTTTTACACAGCATCCTCTACCACTGAGTATCTCCTAGTAAAAATATGATAATTTTCCAGGCTAAGGTACTAGTTTCCTGATTTAATGTATGTTATTAGCACCTAAATCAAATAAATAGGTTCCTGTGAGGTAAAAAGTCTCTAAATTTTTCTATGGTATTTAGGTACCATTACACCAGTATGGAAAAAGTTTCATTAGGTGATTCATAAACTAACTACAAGGATAAAAATATTTAGCCAATCATGGTATGAAACTAAGTTTAATAAACAGTGTAGATAGAGATGGAATTTGGGCCTGATCTTTTTACATTGGCTTATAAAACAAGTAAATTTCCTACTTCAAAATTTTTAGGACCAGCACTTGTCTCAAGACAAGTCTATGAATAAAAGCCATTAATCTTTCCATTTTATTTAAAGCATGATTTAGCTAGAATATGAGGAGATGCCTGTAACAAAAGTTGTGGAGTTTATCCTAAAGGTTCCAGAACAGTTGAGTTTGCATTTTTCTGAATTTTCTACGATTTTATACGAATTTTACAATTTCACTAATTTTGAATCTAGGTTTGAATCTTTCTTTTACAACTGGGTCCTTGAATCTTACGTGCAGACCCTTCTAAAGATTTCAATTACTGCAATTGGGTCCTCATGCGGCTCGGGTACGGTGGCCGGCCAAAATTCCGGCAAGGGGCTCACCGGCGGCAAGGGGTGAGGGCTGGGGAAGGATCAGGGGTGCGAGGGCTACCTCGTGGGGGTCTTGGTCGGGTGGGGAACGGCCGGGAGTAGCTCGCCGGCGTTGGAGCAGGGGCGGCGGCGGCGGCGGTACGCGTCGACGGCGGTGCTCCGGCGGGCTTGGGGCGGTCTGGTCTGGACGGGGAGCTTCAGTGGAGCGTGGGGAAGCTGCTCCGGTACTTGGCTGGGGCGGAGGGGGTCGGGGTCGAGCTGTCCGCGGTGACCAGAGGCGGCGGCGGCGGTGACAGCACGGGCGGCGGTGCTCCGGCGGTCCTGGGCGGCGTTGAGCGGGTCGGTGAGCTTCGGTGGGATGATGTGGTGGTGGCTGCAGGTTCAATTTGGGCAGTGGATGGCTGTAGAGGGCTATCCACGAGCGGGTGGAGCTCGGCGGCGACAATGGCGGCGGCGGGCGTTCTGGCTGCTGGTGGCTCGCGCGGGCGGCCTGGGGCGGCTTTTATAGGGGCAGGAGGGAGGTAGGGGTGCCGGGCGACGCGCGGGGGTGGAGGCACGGCAATGGCGCGGGGTTTGCCGCGGTGGGCGGCTCGGTTCACCGGCGCGGCGTGCGGAGGGCGGAGCGCGTGACCGGCGGCCAAGGATTTTTGTGTGGCGAGGTGGAGATAGCGCGGCACGGGGATTGGAGGACAGCTGCAGCAGCGGCTCGGGCGGGCGGCAAGCTCAGCGACGGGCGGGTCGCGGCGGACGGTGCGGCACGGCGCGGTGCGGCCGTTGGGCGCGGCGGGCGGCGAGCAGAGGCGGGGCTGGCGTGGCGCGCGCGGCGAGCGCGGACTGGGCAGCGCGGCGGTGGGGGGGGGGGGGGTGGTGGCAAAGCCGGGCTTGGGGGCGAGGGCCGGCGGCCACTGGCTTGGCGGCTTGCGCCGGTCAGGCATCGCCGGCCACCTGGCCGGGATGTCGGGCGGGGAGGGGAGAGAGAGGAGGGGCGAAGGGTCTATTTGCGAGAATTTGAAAAGTTCCAGGGGGCTGGTTGCAAACAGGATGTTTTCTCCACTTTCTAATTTGAATTTCAAAAACTTTTGAACATGAAAGTTGTTCAGAATAAAAAGTTCTACAAGTTTGGTTTCAGGCAATACCTCATTTGGCTTGTGGTTTGAAAGTTAATTTAAAAATTCAAAGGTATTCATATGTGCCCAATTTCAATTTGAATTGCAACTTAACTTGTTCTAATTCTTTTCACCCTTTTATTAGTTGGTTAAGCATAGGGTTGGGCTAATGACATTGCTTTAGAAATGTAATTTATCAGGGTTGTTACAGCCGATGATCCATTGTTCCATCTACGATCAGCACTACAGCTGGGCCCTGTGTGACCTAGGGGAAAGTATAAACATCATGCCCAAGGTAATTTTTGAGCAATTGCAATATCCTACTCTATCCCCAATGCTCATGTACATGCAGCTTGCCGATTCCACAATTCGATATCCCGAAGGGATAGTCAAAAATATGCTCGTACGAGTCAAGAACTCCTTCGTCCTCGCCAACTTCGTCGTCCTCGACATGGAAGGCGACACGAGAATACAACTCATCCTTGGACGCCCATTTCTAAGGGACGTCAAGGCAAGGATAGACGTCGGGGGCAGGAAACATCCATTTCTGTATCGGAACGGAAAATATTTTCTTCAGATCCCAATACAGGCAAGCGCAGCGCTTCATAATTCAACAAGCTTATGATGGAAGCCCGCTCTGGGGGGCACAGAAGAACTGTCCACACAGCCCAAAAGAAAGAAGGCCAAGAAGGTGTGGCGGAAGATCGAAAGTTCGTCTTCGTCTAATTCTCCGAGATGAGGTGACAAACGATAAGTAACACCGGAGAAAAGTCTTGCCTGTCGCGCAGGCGGCCTGGGGCGGCTTTTATAGTGGCAGGAGGGAGGTAGGGGTGCCGGGCGACGCGCGGGGGTGGAGGCACGGCAATGGCGCAGGGTTGGCCGCGGTGGGCGGCTCGGTTCACCGGCGTGGCGTGCGGAGGGCGGAGCGCTTGACCGGCGGCCAAGGATTTTTGCGTGGCGAGGTGGAGATAGCGCGGCACGGGGATTGGAGGACAGCTGCAGCAGTGGCTCGGGCGGGCAGCAAGCTCAGCGACGGGCGGGTCGCGGCGGACGGTGCAGCACGGCGCGGCGCGGCCGTTGGGCGCGGCGGGCGGCGAGCAGAGGCGGGGCTGGCGTGGCGCGCGGCGAGCGCGGACTGGGCAGCGCGGCGGTGGGGGGGGGGGGGGGGGGGGGGGGGGCAAAGCCGGGCTTGGGGGCGAGGGCCGGCGGCCACTGGCCTGGCGGCTTGCGCCGGTCAGGCATCGCCGGCCACCTGGCCGGGATGTCGGGCGGGGAGGGGAGAGAGAGGAGGGGCGAAGGGTCTATTTGCGAGAATTTGAAAAGTTCCAGGGGGCTGGTTGCAAACAGGATGTTTTCTCCACTTTCTAATTTGAATTTCAAAAACTTTTGAACATGAAAGTTGTTCAAAATAAAAAGTTCTACAAGTTTGGTTTCTGGCAATACCTCATTTGGCTTGTGGTTTGAAAGTTAATTTAAAAATTCAAAGGTATTCATATGTGCCCAATTTCAATTTGAATTGCAACTTAACTTGTTCTAATTCTTTTCACCCTTTTATTAGTTGGTTAAGCATAGGGTTGGGCTAATGGCATTGCTTTAGAACTATAATTTATCAGGGTTGTTACAGCCTTCCCCCCTTAACAAGAATCTCGCCCCGAGATTCGGTAAACCTTAGTGTGGACATGGGTGCACATACCAGTGGTTGAGATAAGAAAACCAGGGAAATTTTGGTTTAGGTAGCTCTCGGTTTCCCAGGTGGCTTCTTCTTCAGTGTGATGATTCCATTGAACTTTATACATTTTAATCACTTTCCTCCTGGTCCCTCTTTCTTTTCGATCCAAAATTTTAACCGGGTGTTCGACATACGAGAGGTCGGGTTCTAACAATATTTCTTGTTGTTCCACAATCTCGGTAGGGACTCGAATACACTTCTTGAGTTGAGATACGTGGAAGACATCATGGGTGGCCGTGAGCTGAGGGGGCAGTCGTAATTTGTAGGCTACGGGTCCGCAGTTCTCAATGATTTCGTAAGGACCAACATAACGGGGAGCTAGTTTGCCTTTGATTCCGAATCTTTGCACTCCCTTGGTTGGTGAAACTCGAAGATAGACGTGATCGCCAACTTCGAATTTTAGGGGCTTCCTCCTTTTGTCGGAATAGCTCTTTTGCCGGGCTTGTGCAGCTTTAAGATTTGCTTGTATTACTTTTACTTTCTCCTCTGCCTCGATTACCAGGTCGGGTCCATTTATTTTACGTTCTCCGGTTTGTGACCAGCTCAAAGGAGTTCGACACCTTCGTCCGTACAGGGCCTAAAATGGTGCCATTTTCAAACTCGTTTGATAGCTATTGTTGTACGAGAACTCTGCTAGGGGTAGGCATTTGTCCCAATTCTTGTCATAGTGAATGACGCAAGCTCTCAGCATGTCTTCAAGAATTTGGTTTACTCTTTCCGTTTGTCCGTCAGTCTGAGGATGGTATGCTGAGCTGCGAATCAGTTTAGTACCAAGAGACGTTTGCAGTTGTTCCCAAAAGCGTGCTACAAACTGAGTACCACGATCAGAAATAATTGTCTTAGGTATTCCATGTAGGCAAACAATACGATCGAGGTAAATCTCGGCATATTTCTTGGCAGAATAGGTGGTGTGTACCGGAAGGAAATGTGCCGTATTTGTGAGTCTATCAACGATAACCCATATGGAATCATGTTTCTGGGAAGTGTTTGGTAGTCCAACGATGAAGTCCATACTTATGTCTTCCCATTTCTAGGAGGGTATAGGTAACGGTTGAAGTGTACCGGCTACTTTCAAGTGGCTAGCTTTTACTCTCTGGCACGTGTCACATTCTGAGACATACGTAGCAATTTCTCTTTTCATTCTAGTCCACCAGAAGTTTTGCCTTAGGTCTTGATACATTTTGCTACTGCCGGGGTGGATAAAGAATTTGGAAAGATGTGCCTCATCGAGAATTTGCTTGCGGAGTTCATGATTCTTCGGAACAACTATACGACTTTCGAACCATAGAACTCCCTTATGGTCCTGGCGGAAACATTTATACTTCTCCTCACCTAGAGAGAGTTTTTGTTTGATGATCTTAATTCCTTCATCATGCAGTTGTGCCATGACAATTTGGTCGTGAAGAGTGGGCTCAACTGAGATGTGATTTAGAGTGCCTTGGGAAACCATTTCCATGTTAAGCTTCCTCATTTCTGCACACAATGTCTCATTGTAGGATTCCATGGATAAGCAATGGCAATGGGACTTGCGGCTTAGTGCATCCGCGACTACATTAGCCTTGCCGGGGTGATAGTGCACTTCAAGGTCATAATCCTTGATTAATTCTAGCCATCTTCGTTGTCTCATATTCAGATCGGCTTGTGTGAAGATATACTTGAGACTCTTATGATCAGTGTAGATATTGCACTGTGTACCCATGAGATAGTGCCTCCATATTTTCAGGGTGTGAATGACAGCTGCAAGCTCAAGATCATGAGTGGGATAATTCTGCTCGTGGGGCCGAAGGGCTCGTGAGGCATATGCAATCACTCGATTCTCTTGCATAAGCACACATCCTAGACCAGTACCCGATGCGTCACAATACACATCGAACGACTTGGTATTATCGGGTTGAGCTAACACAGGTGCAGTAGTCAGATGCTCTCTGAGAGTGTGGAAAGCTTCTTCACATTTCTCATTCCATACAAACTTTACTTCCTTCTTTAACAGTTCAGTCATGGGCTTAGCAATTCGAGAGAAATCCGGGATGAAGCGACGGTAGTAACCGGCTAAGCCGAGAAAACTGCGAATCTGATGAACAGAGGTAGGGGGTTTCCAATCCATCACCTCTTGTACCTTGCTGGGGTCAACAGCTATGCCTTCGCTGGAGATCGTGTGACCCAAGAACTTTACAGTGTCCAACCAGAATTCACACTTTACATGGTCTCTGAGTCGCTGAAGAACAATGCGAAGGTGCTTGGCATGCTCTTCCTCATCCTGGGAATAGATAAGGATGTCGTCGATGAACACTATGACGAATTTGTCAAGTTCGGGCATGAATACCAAATTCATGAGATACATGAAGTAGGTAGGGGCATTTGTGAGTCCAAAGGACATGACCAAGAATTCATATAGTCCATATCTTGTGGAGAAAGCAGTCTTAGGAACATCGCACGGGCGAATCTTGATCTGATGATATCCCGAACGAAGATCAATTTTTGAGAAGACTCTGGCTCCAGCTAATTTATCGAAGAGTACATCGATACGAGGAAGTGGGTATTTATTCTTAATGGTTACTGTGTTGAGAGGCCGGTAGTCAACGCATAACCTCAAACTGTCATCTTTCTTCTTTACGAATAGGGCTGGACATCCCCAAGGTGACGCGCTAGGGCGAATGAAACCCTTGTCCAGTAGTTCTTGGAGTTGAATTTTTAGCTCTGCCAATTCTTTAGGGGGCATCCTATATGGTCTTTGGATATAGGTGCAGTGCCCGGTTGCAGTTCGATGATGAACTCAATATCCCTATCCGGTGGCATTCCTGGTAAGTCGTCCGAAAAAACGTGGCATACTCGTTTACCACAGGGATATCGTCTAGCTTAGGTCCTTCCATTACAAAAGCACAAGAATTTGTGCACTCCCGTAATGGTAGGTAAAGGCTAGTGGCTCCGTGACTAGGTGAATTTATCTCAATGGCTCGGGAAGAAAGGTCCAGCGTGACTCCATGCATAGTCATCCAGTTCATTCCCAAAATAATATCCATGCCATCAAGGGGTAAAAGAACAAGGTCTGTGTCGATGGTTTTACTACCCAACTTGACTGGTACTTGTCTGACCATTTGGTTTGAAGCAATTTTACCACCCGGTGTTGATATCATATATGACCCTTTTGTGTGACAAACATCCAAGCCTTCTTTTTCACCGAATTTTGCACTTATGAAACTATGCGATGCACCAGAATCAAATAATATAACTGCAGGCTTGTTATGGATAGAGAATATACCCGACATCACTGGGCTCCTTCAGGAAGCTCTGCAAGCGTGGTGAAGTTAATCCGTCCTTGCTTGACCTGCAGGGTCTGTCTCTTGCCCCTGTTCTTGTTGTTCGGGTTGGATCCCTGACCTTGGTTGGGCGGCCCAGACTGAGGGCATTCTCGTGCAAAGTGGTTGGAACTCCCGCATTTGAAACAACGATTCGCGGGGCTGGGTCGAAGAGACTGTTGAAGAGTGGGCCTCGGACCATTCTGTGGAGGCATCGGGGGTCGTACCATGCCTGGCGGCTGTGGGGGTCTGGCAATCCATCTCCCTGGCTGAGGGGCCCTTGGTGGAGCTGTGGGTGCGGCATTTTGCACGATGCGATACCTTGGTGGCTGAGCAGTTGAAGGTCCAGCGGGTGCCTTTCTCTTCTTCTCTGCCCGGTGTGCCATGATACAGTCTTACTGGGTAATGGCCATATTGACCAATTCGTTGTAGGTGTCAGCCCTGACTAGGTTCAGACGCTCCTTGAGCTTGGTGCTTAGTCCTCTGCGGAAACGGTCACGCTTCTTAGCATCCGTATCAGCGTGATAGCCCGCATACTGGCATAGATTGTTGAACGCCTGGGCGTATTGCAGCACGGTGCGGGTGCCCTGGGTGAGAGCTAAAAACTCATTTAGCTTTCTTTCCATGAGACCCTCGGGGATATGATGTGCCCGGAATGCGGTCTTGAATTCGTCCCAGTCGACCACATGATCAGCCGGGAGCATCGCAAAATAGTGGTCCCACCACAGACGAGCGGTACCGCGAAGCTGTTGCGTGGCAAAACGAACTTTGTTGGCCTCTGAGCATGGGGCCACAAGTAGTGTGAACTTGGATTCGATGGTGCGAATCCATGCGTCTGCGTCCAGGGGTTCCTCTGTCTTATGGAACAAGGGCGGCTGGGTCCCCAAAAAATCCGTATATCCTGCAGCTTGGGGGTGGTGGACATTTTGCCCACCCCGCTGGTGGTGTTGCTGTCCTTGCACCAGCTGACGCAGCAGCTCGGTTTGAGCGGCCATCACTTCCACCAAACTGGGCGGGGGTGGTGGCGATTGTCGCGGTCTGCTGCCACCGGCACCAAAACCCTCGGGGTTGCCACGTATTGATCCAACCATCTGAAAAGTGAACGGTTACCATTAGCAACGCGATCCATATTACTTCCTCGATTCATAGAGGACTAGTGTAGTCATAGACTTCCGAAATCACAGATAGAAGTATGGATAGAATTTCTGTTTGCTATGAGAAAAATCATAGCTTGTTGTGGGTCCATCCAAAACATCTCATACTTTGGCAGTAGTTAGAGAACTTAGGGATGCACCACTTTGATATTTAACTTTGGTGCTAGAACTCTAGCAAAGATGGTCGAAAGGCTCGTCCTTTGCCTTACTGTCCCAGCTGTTTTTCAGCAGATCGATAGGTGATTTTTTGCCTATAACTCAAACTAGCGAGGTCCGATGATGCTGAATTTCTGTGAGAACCACGATCACAAAATTCCTGACAGGTTTGGTATTCAACTTACAGCTCAGAAATGTAAGGAGACATGGATAAAATTTCCGACAAGTTTCAGCGATTGTGGATTTCATCGTTTACCAACTTACAACGAAATCACCCAAGTTTATCGCCGTTCCTTACATGCTGAGGGTATCCACATGGTTCAGGTGTACCCATCACAAAAGAGTTACTCAACTCCTAGTTAGCCTATTACAACACTTGCCAAAAGTTAGGCTACCCTATCGAGGAGTATGTGCAAAAGTCCTTCTAGGTCATCATCTAGAAATCATCGAGGTCGTTGACGGACGACTCGCTGTGAGTAGGAGAGTGAGCTCCCATCGGAGGTGGCTGCAGTGCCTCACCCTCAAAGTCCATTCCTGAAATACCGTCAATCTCCTGTGGCTCCTCCTCATCTTCCTCCATAGCCACCACGCCAGGAGGGGCATTCTGATCATGGTGCCACTGAATGTGCTCATTAGCATCCTCCAACTCAAGGCTCAGATCATGGAGCTGCTCCTCCAAGTGTGCTATCATGTCATCTCTCTCACCCATGAGAGTGTCGTGCTCCTGAATTTGGCCCTCAAGTTGGCCAATCCGGGTGTCTCTATCCTCGAGTTCCTCACTGAGTTCCTTAATCTGCTCATCCCTGGTATCTGCCATCATGTGGTAGGCCTGTGCAAGATCAGTGAGCTGCACAAGCGCCTGACTCTGGAGAGTCAGAAGTCGGTAGAGTGCATTCATGCACCGCATGGAGGTATCGATGGTCTCCTGGGCATGAAAGTCCACCAAGTACTGTGAATGCTGCACCCTGTCAAGCCAAAAGGGGTCGTTGTCCTGGGCAGCAGGAAACAAACCAATGGGAGCGAGTGTGACAACCTTGGGACGCTGCGCACAAAAAGTGGTGAGCGCCCTCATGGCTGCAAGCTCCCAAGTATCGGCCAAACGGCGACCAACAGCCTCAATCTCCAAGGCGGGCCACTCCGGGTGTAGCGGGTGCGGAAAAATGGTCACGTTGACACGGCACTGGGTAACTCCATTCTCTGCAAACTCCAGTCCGGCGTAACGTGGGGGAATTGGATAGCCCACGGTGCTCAACACGTCCCACAAAATAGAGGGAAAGCCCTCCCAGTCGAGACACTGCGAGTGAACGCGTCCATCCTCATCCACCATCATGGCAGTTGTCTCGGCCATCTGAACAAAAGATCAAATGGAGTGAGACCAAGAAAAAGTGAGAAAAGCACAGGGACAGATTCTGCATAGAGTGCAAAAATAATCATAACTTCCACAGTTCATATCCAAAAATTCTCAAATTTCACCAGAACACTCCTAAGGAATTTGTGCACCACTTTTCTATTCAACACTTTGGCTGGATTAGGCTCTAAGATGGCTGTTCCCTTAAGGTCTCACTTCTCTGTCTACCCAGAAATTTCAGTGAACAGTGGGCCAATGTTTCGGGCATCAGGGAAAATATACCCGGCCAAAAATTACCAAATTTTAACAGTAGCTACCTAGATAAATTTGGAACAAGTTTTGTGTTGTACTCTTTCGCAGTAAACTGTAGGAAGGGGGCCTAAAAATTTAAGGGGCAGAAGTGCTTATTCTGGACAGAAATCTGACATTCCATGGTTTCTGTTATTTCTTATTATCCATAAGTTCAGAATTTTTCATTTTTTTGAACAGGAGATAGAACACAAAATTTGGAACAATTCTTTCAACATGAACTTTACCAGATAAGGTCATTTTCTCTGATCAATAAATCTCTCTTTTCGGTCATGGCAGATTTGTGACAGATTCGCTAGATAGTCCTTATGCAAAATCACGCTTAGATACGCAAGAACCTTACCACTCTCATTCAACGCATTTTCAATTTCAGATATATATGGTCATGATGCATGCACGTCCTATTCGTCCTCACAAAATAAAATAATTGCCAAATAACTTTTGGTCTTACGAAGATAGTTTCGGTGGCATACATGATACGCCTCTCACTATAATAGCTAGTCGAGATTTTCTAACCGTTCTTTAACTTATTGTAATCGCGGTTAGTGTACCTGCAGAAGATTGAGAGAGCACATACATTTCATGAACCTTTCATGCCAGCACTCATGAAAGCGTCCGTATTCATTACCGTTCACTTATAGAAATGATATCTGTACAATTTCCGCCGTACAGACGACGTTAACATACGCTATCGAGATAGCGTATTCACGGGGGTACCGTCATGAGACGGGGGTATGAACAGCGATCGCCATACCCTGCGCCAAACCTTCTACTCCCAATATATTCAACTAACAGTTGGCATATTGGCAGCACCTCAAGTAAGCCACTGCTTGAGGGCAGCGTTCGGTTCGCATCACCGACAGGAAGGCCAAGCTCTCTCAGTTGGCTGAGGATTCTTACCTTGTTACCTTAGCGATGAGTGCGTCGTTACAGAAATTAAGGTCGGTTGTGCATGAAAGTAAGTTTTGACAGAAAGTAATGTGCTGGAAGTCAGTTGATAATATATAGAAGTTAGATAGCCACCTAGTAACTTTCCCATAATTCCTTAGGGCTTTACGAACTAGGTACCATCCTTAGCGCACCAACGTATTTCGCAACACATCCTTCTAGTCAAGTTTTATGAAAATGAGTTTTTAAGGCTTGTCGCATTCTCTGGCGTATGCATTTCGGCTCTGGTGCCAGCTGTTACCAGCTGTGGCACCAGCTACGGCTCTGATACCAGCTGTGGCAGAACCACCTGAATTAATCCGGCTCAAGTGTATTAACCATCACCATTAGGGAAATCTCGATTAACCTTACACTTCAAATGGAATAATCCACTGGTCTGTCGGGTAACCTCCCGATACAACCACGGTAAAGCGGATCGAAGCCATACATACAAACGCTCATGCGAAGATGAGCCCAGAGAATACCACATTCCAGCAAATATTACAAAATTATCATAGGTGAATATTACAAACCAAGTTTGAGTTTAGTAACCAAGTACTTCAGCGATCATATCCAATAAGTTCTTCAGAGTTTAAGTTGCAGCGGAAATAAAATAACGAAAGCTACTCGACGATACAGGATGTCTCGGTGAAGCCCGTACGAGACATCACTCGGCATTATCTCCATTGGCCGGGGGCGTATCCCATTCCACCGACCAACCAGGGGGAAGAGTACATGGCCAAGTCAAGCTAGCAATCATATCTTCGAAGGTCTCACCTGAAAACGAGCCACAAGCAAGGCTGAGTATACTAATACTCAGCAAGACTTACCCGTGTAGTGGAATCTACTCCACCGACTCTAGACATGCAAGGCTTTTTGGCTCAGGGGTTTGTTTTGCCGAAAAGCATCTACGAGTGGGTCCTTACTTTCAACTTTTAGCTTAAGATTCTAGTTTCATTAACCATTCTAGATAAGCAGCTATCCAATATCATTCATGGTGAAGCATTAAATTTCATCCAACAAGTTTATTCATCATCATTGTTCCTCTTCTTACTCTGTGTGGTAAAAGAGATTAACCAGTCTCAATAGCCGTGAGAAACGGACGATTCGAATCGAATTTCTTAACCTTGCAAGGGAAACCTAAACACACGTCACGTGGTTACTCCCAGAGTCACACGTGCAACTTTTCCCCTTTCTTTCCGGGTTGTGGATCGGGGCTACCCTCCGACAGTACAAGAGCCCCACGCCACGGTTCGGTGCCGGGTCGTGACCACTCTCTGCACTCGCCATATGCACATGGGACCGAAGTTCAAAGGGTAGGATGCCGTCCCCTTGCCGGGCCAATCAGGTACTTAAGCTTACCGATGACCATATTCTCGGCATGTGGTTAGTACGTTCAAAGACTTAACCACCACTACCACACACTGCAGCCTTAGCATTTTTCACTAAACAGACGGGCCTCAATCGTAAACATCGTACCATAGCCCGTTCGTTGTCCTTATGATTGCAGCGTGTAGTAAACATTCAACTCCTATTTTCTCGCGAGTGACAGGAAATCACTCGGCTTTTACCGAAGTCCTATTAGCACAGCATTCTATCGAACCTTACATCTAGTTTTCAAGCATGGGTTCCTAACATCATGCAACTAAGTTTTCATTCAACTCCTATAAACTTAATGCACAAGCAAGAGAGTAATGAGTTGCATATTTTTGGAAAGGAATAGGGTTATGCTCCGGGGCTTGCCTTCTTGTGCAAAGTTAGTCCGGGGATCGTCTGAACGTTGACCCGGGTCTTCAACTGCTTCAGTTAAATTTGCCTGGGCTTCTCGCTGCTCACTCCCGGACTCGGGTACCAGCTCGTAAGTCCCGTCGGCGAGAGTAGTCGTTTCTACATGAATGCACAAGTTTAAGTAGTGGTGATGGTAAACGACATGATTTCCTTCACGATAAAGTTGCAGTCTGTAAAACATGAGTTTTGTTGTGAAGTGAGTTACTTTATCATTCGTGGGCAATCATTAATAGAGTAGAATAGTACAACAAGTAACTTCGCTAAGCAAGGTGGGTGGGTGTTCATGGGAACTTATGTTCCTCATGTAAACATGATTTAAGTGTAACTACTACAGCGAGTAGTTTCTGGTCATGAAACCTTGGATCTAGGCACAACAGGGAAAGATATGCTTACTGTAAAATTTTCAGATATTTTCATGCAGCAGATTAATTATGAAAAATATAATATATGGTTGCTGCTAGATTCTTGTTCTTTTTGTACAGAACAAATGGTGCAAAAACTGAGACTAAGATTTTTACAGCGCTTTCATTTAATCAAGCAGGAGCTACTGTAATTGTTATAGGATTTATTATGCAGTTTTCAGAGCATAGTAAATATGACATTACACACCTAGGTTATTTAAAGATTTATTTTTACAGGATCCTGCATAGGGTTTTGGTCCATGAAACTTTTTACACAGCATCCACTACCACTGAGTATCTCCTAGTAAAAATATGAGAATTTTCCAAGCTAAGGTACTATTTTCCTGATTTAATGTATGTTATTAGCACCTAAATCAAATAAATAGATTCCTTTGAGGTAAAAAGTCTCTAAATTTTTCTATGGTATTTAGGTACCATTACACCAGTATGGAAAAAGTTTCATAAGGTGATTCATAACCTAACTGCAGGGATAAAAATATTTAACCAATCATGGTATGAAACTAAGTTTAATAAACAGTGTAGATAGAGATGGAATTTGGGCCTCATCTCTTTACATTGGCTTATAAAACAAGTAAATTCCTACTGCAAAATTTTTATGACCAGCACTTGTCTCAAGACAAGTCTATGAATAAAAGCCATTAATCTTTCCATTTTATTTAAAGCATGATTTAGCTAGAATCTGAGGAGATGCCTGTAACAAAAGTTGTGGAGTTTATCCTAAACGTTCTAGAACAGTTGATTTTGCATTTTTCTGAATTTTCTACGGTTTTATACGAATTTTACAAGTTCATTGATTTTGAATCTAGGTTTGAATCTTTCTTTTACAACTGGGTCCTTGAATCTTACGTGCAGACCCTTCTAAAGATTTCAATTACTGCAATTGGGTCCTCGGGCGGCTCGGGTACGGTGGCCGGCCAAAATTCCGGCAAGGGCCTCGCCGGCGGCGAGGGGTGAGGGCCGGGGAAGGATCAGGGGTGCGAGGGCTACCTCGTGGGGGTCTTGGTCGGGTGGGGAACGGCCGGGAGTAGCTCGCCGGCGTTGGAGCAGGGGCGGCGGCGGCGGCGGTACACGTCGACGGCGGTGCTCCGGCGGGCTTGGGGCGGTCTGGTCTGGACGGGGAGCTTCAGTGGCGCGTGGGGAAGCTGCTCCGGTACTTGGCTGGGGCGGAGGGGGTCGGGGTCGAGCTGTCCACGGTGACCAGAGGCGGCGGCGGCGGTGACAGCGCGGGCGGCGGTGCTCCGGCGGTCCTGGGCGGCGTTGAGCGGGTCGGTGAGCTTCGGTGGGATGATGTGGTGGTGGCTGCAGGTTCAATTTGGGCAGTGGATGGCTATAGAGGGCTATCCACGAGCGGGTGGAGCTCGGCGGCGACAATGGCGGCGGCGGGCGTTCTGGCTGCTGGTGGCTCGCGCGGGCGGCCTGCGGCGGCTTTTATAGGGGCAGGAGGGAGGTAGGGGTGCCGGGCGACGCGCGGGGGTGGAGGCACGGCAATGGCGCGGGGTTGGCCGCGGTGGGCGGCTCGGTTCACCGGCGCGGCGTGCGGAGGGTGGAGCGCGTGACCGGCGGCCAAGGATTTTTGCGTGGCGAGGTGGAGATAGCGCGGCACGGGGATTGGAGGACAGCTGCAGCAGCGGCTCGGGCGGGCGGCAAGCTCAGCGACGGGCGGGTCGCGGCGGACGGTGCGGCACGGCGCGGTGCGGCCGTTGGGCGCGGTGGGCGGCGAGCAGAGGCGGGGCTGGCGTGGCGCGCGCGGCGAGCGCGGACTGGGCAGCGCGGCGGTGGGGGTGGGGGGCAAAGCCGGGCTTGGGGGCGAGGGCCGGCGGCCACTGGCCTGGCGACTTGCGCCGGTCAGGCATCGCCGGCCACCTGGCCGGGATGTCGGGCGGGGAGGGGAGAGAGAGGAGGGGCGAAGGGCCTATTTGCGAGAATTTGAAAAGTTACAGGGGGCTGGTTGCAAACAGGATGTTTTCTCCACTTTCTAATTTGAATTTCAAAAACTTTTGAACATGAAAGTTGTTCAGAATAAAAAGTTCTACAAGTTTGGTTTCAGGCAATACCTCATTTGGCTTGTGGTTTGAAAGTTAATTTAAAAATTCAAAGGTATTCATATGTGCCCAATTTCAATTTGAATTGCAACTTAACTTGTTCTAATTCTTTTCACCCTTTTATTAGTTGGTTAAGCATAGGGCTGGGCTAATGACATTGCTTTAGAAATGTAATTTATCAGGGTTGTTACAGCCGATGATCCATTGTTCCATCTACGATCAGCACTACAGCTGGGCCCTGTGTGACCTAGGGGCAAGTATAAACATCATGCCCAAGGTAATTTTTGAGCAATTGCAATATCCTGCTCTATCCCCAATGCTCATGTACATGCAGCTTGCCGATTCCACAATTCGATATCCCGAAGGGATAGTCGAAAATATGCTCGTACGAGTCAAGAACTCCTTCGTCCTCGCCAACTTCGTCGTCCTCGACATGGAAGGCGACACGAGAATACAACTCATCCTTGGACGCCCATTTCTAAGGGATGTCAAGGCAAGGATAGACGTCGGGGGCAGGAAACATCCATTTCTGTATCGGAACGGAAAATATTTTCTTCAGATCCCAATACAGGCAAGCGCAGCGCTTCATAATTCAACAAGCTTATGATGGAAGCCCGCTCTGGGGGCACAGAAGAACTGTCCACACAGCCCAAAAGAAAGAAGACCAAGAAGGTGTGGTGGAAGATCGAAAGTTCGTCTTCGTCTAATTCTCCGAGACGAGGCGACAAACGATAAGTAACACCGGAGAAAAGTCTTGCCTGTCGGACTTTAAACGACAAGCCCTTACCAAAGGTAAATTGGTATTTATCTCATATTTGTTTTCTCCACAATTTGATTTTTTCACCTCATTTGATTTTTCTCCACTGCAAATTTGATTTTCCAAAATTCTCTTGCATGCTGGAATTTTTCTAGCCATTTTTCCTCTTAATAAAAATTACAAAAAAAATATTTCCGAGCATAAAATTCCTTTGAAAAATTCATTTGAACATCTTTTGGGAGCAAACTTTATTTTAGCACCAAAAATTCAAAAGCATATGGCCTTTAGGAGGCAGTGGGACAGGCTGTCAGCCCATGGGCCTAGGCAGGGTGCGGCCGCACCTAGGGGTGTGGCCTACCCCACCCCAACGGCTATCTGGCCCATCCTTTTCCAATGGCTACTAGCCATCGCTAGATGACCGTTTTCAAGGTGCTCGTGCTTCAGCTCTTTAAATAGAGGCCGAGAGAGAGGGGTGAATCACTCACACTTCACTTCTTTCACTCACTCCCTCTCACACTCTTTGCTCTTGGTTTTCATTGGATTTTTGCTCATGATTGGATTAAAGGAATCTCTCTCTCATTCCTTTGCTGCAAGAAAAATTCCGTGCATTCAAAGGAACAACCGTTCGGTAAGAATCTCCATTGCATTTTCACTAACGTAACCCGATCCTAGTTGTTCTTCTTGTTCTCGTGTTCAAGCATGAAGGGCGTAGGGCGGAAGCTCTCCGGTGCACTCAAGAAAATGAGGGGAGCAAGCTCATCTCGTTCCTGAGGTGGCTCAAGCACCCATCACCCTTCGGAAGCAACTCCGACCCCAAGCATGATGGACTACGAAGAACAAGGCGAACAAGAAGAAGTGCAAGAAGAAGTACAAGCCGAGGACATGGAGATAGATGAAGATGATGCCCCGTACCTCGACTTGCGCACCGACCGCGAGCGCCAAGCCTACGCCATCCTCAAGCGTCGAAGCTTTGGTCACACCAAAGCCTTCGACCCAGAACTTCTCATCAAAATAGGTATGGATCTCGACTTTGCTAATGTTTGGCATGCGGTCGGTTGGGAAAGTTTTGTGCCATTTGAGGAGTATGGTTCTCGACTCCTCACCATTCAGTTTCTTTGCACTGTTCAAGAGGTGCATGACGGTTTTTGCTTTTGGCTTTTTGAAAAAGAGTATTATCTTACATGGAAAATGTTGAGTCACCACCTTGGTTTTAGCAAACGCTTCACAGTTTCTCTTGAGCATGCTTGCCGCGGTTTTAATCGCCTTGATTTTTAGGGTTTGATTTCGGGTCAAGTTGTTCATGGCAAATTTGCACCATGGTGCAATGACATTCAAAATCCAACCCTTCGTTTGATGCACAAGTGGCTTGCCATCACTCTCTTTCCAAGAGGTGATTTCCGAGTCGTGCGCAACGATGAGTTGATGGTCCTATATGCCATGGTCAACAAGATTTGAGTCTCTCCCATGAAAGAAATAGTTAACCGTTGGCTTCAGAATTTCAAGGTGACAGGTCCTATTGGATGCACTTCTTTGATAACCCACATCGCTTCAAGCATTTGCGCCTTAGAAGAAAACAATGTTTCCTTCATTGAGGGTGACCGTGTGTTTATCGATGAGGCTTATTTGGTTCAAGGCCACATCCTCAAGAAGGGCCCGAATGACTCCTTGATTTTCTTCTCTCTGGGTTATGCAAATGAGATCCCGTTGCCAAACGCGGGGTATTATTTGTATAATCGCCAATCACTAACTGCCCCTCTCATTCCGGAAGAGGCGGCAAGAAGGCATAGTGTTTTTGGTTTACCTCGCAGGACCACATGGAGCAGGACCAGAAGAGAGCGGTTGGTGCTGTAGGACTTAGGAGTAGACCGCACAAGTTCCCCTTCTCATCGCTTTCTGGAGCTTGTCCCATCCGGACGCCCGAAGCATACTTGGATCAGCTGCAATAGTTTCTCTTCCCTGTCTTTGCTTCCACCATTGAATCTTTCTAGAGTTGGCTCAAGAACATAAGAAGTATCTAGGAATCTATCTCGTCTCGTTGTCTTCCCACTACTCAGGTCGCTCACTTATTTATTTATTTATCTTGATATCCTCGTGTGTCACTGCTATCATTTATCTATCATATCTTTATCACTACCTTACCCCTGCCGAGTTGTTATTCACTAAAGTCTTGATTTGTTCTTGAGATTTATTTACCGATTGCCTTAGCCATAAGTGCTTCCCCGTGGAAAGTATAAATTACGATACTCTGGAATACTCTTGGGTGAAGTTCTACAGCGGTGATTCTGTGCGCTTGCAGAATTAATCTTGAATTATTTCTGTGGACCATACGAACTACCAAGAGGCATTTCTGACGCTGTTGCTGGGTACTTAACCATTCCTACTGATTGCGTTAAGAAGTGCCAACAAGTACTTCTGGTGCCGTTGCGGGGGAAGCAATTGGCATAAGACATCGTTAAATATTTCTTAAGGATCTATCATAACTTAGTGAAACACTTCTCAAACAGGCTTACCCTTGTTCTGTTTTCTTCTTTTTGGATGAAATAGAGCAGTGCATGACTGGTTTCGAATTACCATCAAATCTCCAAGACAATCCGGAGTCACTGGTGAGGAGAGTACGACCTCGTGTTGTTCCTCCTCAAAAGAGACTCTCAATCACGAGCCCAGTCACCCGAACCGACAACACACCATCAACATCAACTAGCATGGCCGGCAAGTCGATCCGTGACTACTCCGCTCCGTCCACCACCAATGTTCGCATTGGACCGAAATTGGCAGTTGGAGATGGAAGCTTTGAACTCATGCCAGCATAGGAAAGATGAGGATGGCCTAGCTAAAAAAAATAGAGAAAAAGATGCATACCCAAAGAAGGTATGCCACATGCTCACAAGGCATGTCAAAAAAAAAGGGAGAAAAAGATGCATGCCCAAAGAAGGTATGCCACATGCCCACAAGGCATGTCAAAAAAGAAAAGAGAAAGAAAAAGAGATAGCCCATGCTCAAAAGAAGAAAATAAAGAGATGGTCCATGCAAAGGAGTTCATCCACCATCCACCAAAATTATCCACACACTTGCACATATTGATCAAGGTTTATGACTTGTCTCTCATTTGGATCCGGTTTTTGACTTTGCAATATATGAGAAACAAGTGTGCCTTCATATCCTCCATACCTATAGCTCCACAAATTTTGACCTTTAGAGATAGGGTGAGGAAGAAAGGCAAAATAAAAAGCCTTGGTGAGGAATTATACACAAAAGAGCGATCCGAGAGATCATTTGAGGAACTTTGAAATTTCTTTTAGAAAAACTTTACAAAAACCCTACGGATTGATGGTTGAGCAAAGGAGCAAGAAATACTAGCACTCTACAAGACCGTTCTGACTTTCAACCGCCAAAGATGAGGAGAACCTACAAGCCCCACAGGAGTAAGGTAAGAGGTAAAGATCAAGTCCAACTTATTCAAAATCATGGTAAGAACACTTTGTTGTGCCTAAGGCATAGGTTGGAAATGCAACATTGAAGCAACTCCTGATCAGCAACATAAAGCCTTATTTTGCTCAGGGACGAGCAAAAGGCTAGCTTGGGGGTGTTCTTGACGGTCCTTAAATAACAAATCCGACCGTCAACGATACTCATGAGCAAAGGAAAACCGTGCCTCTTACTCACATATTTGTATCACTAACCTAGATCCCTAGTTGTTTTGGAGAACTTATCATTTCAGGGACCCAACTCCGAATTAAGAAGAAAACACAAAGAACGCGCAGCAAAACATGCATAGAATATCCTTCGCTACAACATACTTACAAGAAGGGCCCACTTAACAGCCCAACTGACGTACAAAGGCGACAAGCATTCAAAGGATCAAACATGGACCCACCTGTCAGTGCCCCAGCCAAAGGCGGTGGCCAGAGGCGGCAGGGGGGTTCGGCCGCACCCCCTGGTTCGGCCGCACCCCCCCCCCCCCTTGAAGCCGTCCAGGTGCGTCTTGGCGGGAAGATTGCTCTGATGCTCCCAAGGTTCGTTGCAAGTGTTTCCATACAAGGAGATGGCGGGAGCCGACCTCAAGAGCTATAAAGGGAGGCCCTCACACTCATTTCAACACACACCACTTGGAGCCATTCTCTCTACTCTCACTTGTGACTTGTATTCCTAGGGTCGTGGAGCTGGGCTAGAATTCTCTTAGCGAATCCAGTCATCCTTGGGATCGGAGAGCAATCCTCAGTCCTTGGTATGGCTTTGTATTCGACTTGTCAGTATCCTATTCATATAGAGCTAAGCTTTGGTTGTTATGTTATCTTGATAGTCTATCATGCTCTTGCTTGTTATTCTATCCTGGTAATGTCTCATACCGTAGCTTGTTGCTTCACTAGTTATACTCTCTTTATGCTTAGACCAGATGATCTGGGTAAGGATAACGGTTCGTTGTACCTTCGGGTTTGCCTTAGTGTTTTACTTGTCCATCCGAAGGGTGGGAGTCCTGGGGACACTAAGGTAGTGACCTCATACATGGGCGTGGTGCTCGGGTATGCGGGATCCTTCGGATATGCCCGTGCTCCACGGTATTGCAGGGGTAGGCCGCAGAAGGTGACAGCTCTATTGGTCCGCCATGACGTTCCGTCATGGTTAGTGAAGTCCCCCACGTTCGGGTTTGGGGTAGGAGTTCTGAAAGATGTAAGGTCCTGGATGTACTCCGGGATGGGACAGTCTCCCTGTTATCCCTATTTTCCCAGCACCTGCAGTTCTAAGCATGATTAGAGTGTAGCCATTGCTTGTATGAATAGATACCCATAGGACACCCTTTGTATGCCTTTGCTCCCACTAACTTGTAGGTTTATTCGTTTATTCTTTATTCTGAGTTTGGCCCATGTGTGTGTCACTCTACCCTTATTCATATCTCTTATCATGATTTACCCCTATTTATGCTATAGTCTGACTTATTCATATCGTCTTGCTCTTGTACCAAGTAAACTCTTACAATCATGCCCTCCTTTGGGAAAATATAAATAACGATACCTGAATACTCACCGGGTGAAATGCTACAACAGTATATCCGTGCGCTTGCAGATCCTTTTCTGTAATCGTTAAGACATACCAACCGGTGTTTCCTAGTGCCATTGCTAGGGGCTTAACTGTTCCTAGTGGTGACACTAAGAAATGCCAACACCTACGCGGCCTCCAAAACTGGCTACGTGGTGGTGCAGGGCGCACCAGTCGATTTGACCTACAATTGACAAGGGATAGGTAAATCGGTTAAATTACCGGAATTTATCGGCTGTTGTCCGAATCGTTCCATCGTGCGTATCGGCCAAACGTCCGATGCGTCAGTAGATCAATCGTCCACAGCTTCGGCCGATTGTGTGGGTGAAGCAACGCTAAATAGGTTAACGAAGCCTCGGTAAACAACACCTAGAGTTATAGAATGTCCAACTTGACCCATACTGGACCGGTCAGACCGGTTGGTCAGGGCGGTTAGACTAGTTTTGACAGCCTAGTCCGAGTTAGGAGTTGTATTTTTCCATGATGTTTGTATAAGATTCGACTCCTAATGGGGTAAGACCTCCCCTCCCTATAAATATAAAGGGCCATGGCCGATTGAGGTATTCAATGGATCAATCAATCTATCTTTCTATCGCTTTTACCTTTGACCTCCCAAACCCTAACTTTTCCAACCCCGATATGCTGTTCTTCCCTCGTCTCCATGGAGTTTAAGGACGCTCTAGGTGGTCTGCCGATCCTAGAGCAACCCAGGGTGCGCTTGCTCCGATGGGGTCGCTCCCGGGCGGGCGTTCGTTGGATCCTCATCGGGCTGCCCTAACGAGACCGGTCAGACCGGTCCACCATACCGGTCTGACCAGTTGGCGGTGTGCCGCTACGAGCTGTACGTTCAATGCTCGGTATTTGGCGTAGCATGTTTCTGCGTCAACATACTTTTTGGTGACTCTGCTGGGGAAAGGGAATCTGGCTATCATAGTCGATCCATCAAACTCCAGCCATATGATGGCGCTTGAAGGGTTACCCGAAGATCTACGCAAGGGTATCATTCTCATTGTTATCGGGTAGCGGAACAAAGTGTCATCATGATGAAGATATATGTCATCAATGAGTTGAGGATGTTCGATCTACCAAGGCTCAGTATGTCCGTAACTAGCTTTATAAGTGGTTTACTTAGTTTTGTGGATGAGCTGATCAATGAAAAGAAGAGTCTAGATCCAATTCATGTTATTCAAAAGTCAGCTATTGAAAAGCCGACTTATAATCCTTGTAAAAATTTGCCAACTTGTGATGTTGCTGGTCAATATACAGTTCGGCCGTTTCAAGCGGATATTGTTGACCCAATAACCCCTAGCGAGAGCACAGATGTTGTATCTGATACTTCTACGCTTGGGGGGCAACAAAACAAAGGCAAAGTTGCTGGTTCTGCCGCAACCGGTCTGACCGGTGTGCAAACCGGTCTAACCGCTTCGTCCAGGGTTTTGCAAAATAAAGCAAGACCTAAGATGGTTAAACCCAAAAAACCTGAGATTGGTGTTTGGAAAATAGTTTAACCCAAAGGCCGTGGAAAGCATCAAAAGGAAAAGCCAAAGCCAATTCATAGAGAGCTTCCGGTTGAATCCAAAAAGCAAAAGAATGACAATGATGCTAGTCAGCCAAAACATCCAAAGCGCTCAAAATCTACTCCAAGACAGCGATCCCATGATCAGAATCAGCAACAAAATTATTCTCCTATGATAATGTTGTTTTCATTACATCGATCGCATATACCTATGCCATAGAAACCTTGCTGCAATGTGCTTTATTTCTATTCACCATGGTCTTGTTATAATTCATGGATGCAGTCGTTTCCTCAATATTTCTATCCAGATTATATTACTTGTAGGGAGCCCGCAATTAATGAGTCATATCACCTGCAAATAATGATCGTTTTCATCAAAAAGATCCATCTATTCAGAAAAAGAAGCACAACGTGATCAATTTTGACGTTTCCTAGCGTCACGAATAAATCCGCAAGCGCACAGATGATGTTGTAGCTTTCACCCAGGAGTATTCCAAGGGTATCATATATCCACTGAGGAATGTGTGTATATTCTCTAAGGTTCAGGTTCGTCCAAGGACAATGCACCAATTAGAGGCAAGGGGTAGAGAGGATTCCTAAGGCTAAGAATCGAAGGCAAGATAAAACTACCCTAGTCGTTCGCGTCGGGCTACTAGCTTCCCCAGAATAAGACCGGTGAGCTCCAATAATACGACACTGGGATATAATCGAACGGGGAGGCTTTCGCTGGATAACAAGGCTATCACCATCTGCTACCTACCTCATCTAACCATGGGATATACCACAACCAACAGGTAAGTCTAGTCTAGACACCATATCTACAGTATCGTTACTAACTCTAGCCTTAGCTACAGACTAGAGCACCCACTAAACTAGTGAACTATTGATCTGGCAAATAATTAGGGGGAACTAGCTCTAAACATAACTAAGAAACTGGAGCACAAAAGAAGTCACGAACACTTAAGCATCTGTCGAGGTACAAGCTGGAGAAGAGCACCGGTGGGCCCACTGGCACCTCCCAGACTCCTCCTCACTCTCCCCCTAACTCCTAAGCACTACCTAGGCAGCCTACACCTTTAAAGAGGTGCTCCAAACTCCAAAAGTGGGAGAGGAGGTGAAGGTGAGTTGTGTGTCTCATTTAGTAGCCCCTCCCCTTGTATTTATAGGGGTGAACACGGGTGCTCTCAGCCGGCAAACTCGCGAACTCAGGCAGAACCGACTTCTAGAGTGCACCAGAGGCCGCCACGTGGAAGTTGGAGGCGAGAGGGCCCACCCCCAGTTCAGCCGACCTAGTCGTTCGGCCGAACCAGGAGCACCGCCTCTCGCAACCGCCTTTGGCTGGGTCACTAGTATGTGGGCCCTTATGGCGGTTCCAGGTGAGTCCCGCATAATTGAGTTTGTTTGGTCCTGTTTGTGAGCCCATTGATCTGCGTGCTTGCGCCTGATTGGACGGAGAGGTGTTCCCTTAGATTGATGTGTGTTGCCTTGCTCTTGAAGTGTGTTTCCTCCTTTGCTTGAGCTGCATACACATATTCACCACACATATGGAGTTTGGTACTTGAACACCTACTCTTTGTTGGTCGGCGCGCTTCGATCGGTCAGCATCTTATGGCATGGATTATAGAGCTTGTTTTACCTGCATTTCTTGCCTAATTTCCTACATTCCGAAATCTCCAAGGGAAATGTGGAAATGGTATTATTTGGGGTAAATATGCAGGTAAAGTGTCTCAATCATCCCTATTTTTGGGTTAAATTGACGCTCAAAATTGGTTTGTAGCGAGCCTCAACAATTAAGCAAGTCTATTGTGTGAAGAAAGATGGATGATTGAACAAAAATTCAGATTTGACACTAGATAAATAAAAGCCAACCTTTGTAGAAACATCAGCTAGTTCTATTAATCAAACTGTCAATAATGATCCGATAATGTAGCTGAACAAGAGACAAGATCGGTTGGGGGGCAAGACGAAAAGCAAAGTGCCAGATCTATAAAAATTGGTCAGACCAATCCTGAAACCGGTCCGACCGGTCCATATGGAAGTTTCGGGAGCAGCCCCAAAACTAAGAAGAAGGAAAGGCCGAGCTTTGAAGAACTCCCAGCCAAATATAAGAAGGGAGCTGCTCGTAAGTAGAAGAGATGGCCAAGTAAAGCTGAAATGGTAAAATCATTACCAAAACATCAAGAGCAACAAGGTATTCATGCTGCTGCGTCCTATCCTTCCGCTGGACCGTTTATTCCTTAGTTTTGGTCTTATCCTTGTTATTATTCGCCTTATGATTATAATGTGATGCACATGAAACCATATATCATGCAATATCCTATTTCATATTCAAAGTATGGTTTGCCATAACGACCGATTGCTACTAATAGTAATCTGGCAAAGAACAGCGCATGTGTTGATGTTAAAAAATGTGAGACGGACAACAGGCAAAATTCAGTATATATGCCGCCGAGGTGGTGCCTGTAACACCCTAAACTTGGCTTACAAAGTTCCTAGCTTTGTTCTACAATTTTCAGACTCCGTTAGTTTTATTTCCGGAATATTTAAAACTCACCATAGGCTTAAACTTTATTTTCTGCATTCATCCTGGTGCATATTTTATTTTTGTTTGAATGTGTTTGAGTTCTAGGAGATTTCCAAAAATTTTTCACGAATTTTTCTGGGATTTATTCTAATTTCTATGAGTTATTCCTTTTTCTGGGCACCACAAAATATATCTTTTTCTTTTTTCTTTTACCCCTTTTTCTCTTTCTTCTCCTTCCCCGCCGGCCAACCCTCTCCCCCTCCCTCTCTTTTCTTTCGGCCCAACACGGCCCAGCCCGCACCCCTTCCTCACTCCCTTCTTCTTCCGCTAACCTTCCTTCCGCCAGGGTCTAGCTCGGACCCGGCTCCGACCCCCTCCACCCGGACCCATGGCACAGACGCTGACTCTGTGCGCGAAACCCGCAGCGCACCCTTTTTTCTCCTAGCCCCGCAACACCCCCGCCGCCTTTCGCCCTAGCCGCTCCACACGCTCGCGCCATGACCGCGCCGCCGCTCCGAACTCGAGCTCCGCCCGCACTGATGAGGATGCGAGGGTGCCCGATCTTCCGTAAGGATGATAACAATCGATTTGTCGACAACCCGACACAAGCGATCCGGCTTCCGATCAACAAGACCCGAGCCTGCAATCAAAGCACCACGTCATCTCTTGGTTATCAACCGTGCGCTGCCCAGTCGATCTTGCCCAGAAGGCTAATCACTGCCTGCAAATCGAAGAACACAAGCAATAACAAGAAAGAATGCAACCAAATTGCTGATGAAGGATTAATCTCACAAAGTTAGGGTCTCACAAACAGATGGCAGCGAAACTGTTCTTGACAGAATAATCTAAGCAAAACCCAAACCCTAACTAGGGTGATGACTACTGAATATAAAGGGTTAGGGGCGTGCAAGTCCCCTGGACGCACCCCTAATGGGCTCCAACACGATACACGAGCCAATGGCCCAAATGACAGCGGCGCAGCACCCTGATAGATTCTGGACGTTCAATTATTTTGACGATTCCTGTTGACTCGGACATGATGATGACGTGAGACTAGTGGTATTAGAAAGATTATCTCCTTATCTTTCCATACATATGTAGAACGCCGAATTTGGGCTCCATATGCAACCTGGGCGTCGATTTTAATGTACGCTGCTACTAGACTCCGAGGAAGACTCGAAGTCGACATGGATTGGGCCTCCAACTCGGCTTGGACGCCCTTGCTTGCCTCCTAAGGAGGTGGCCAAGGGGAAGGACGTTCAAGGGATTCCTTGAAGTGTCCCTCATCTCCTTGGGGCGTTCTCCAACTTGGGCCAGGGTCCCAAGGATGAATAACAAACCCATGACAATGACGTAGCTCCTGGCAGAAACAGGGACATATAGTCTTGATGATTTGGAGATCTTTCCGACGTGATATTGAAGTGGGAAAAGATCTATTTGAAAGCTTATCAAGCAAGATTTCTATCAAGTGCTCATTGAACTCAATAGCACTCCAGATGGATGAATTATGACCTTTCCAGTGAAGCAATGTTGGCCTGCTGACGAGCTGATAGTTCAACTTTGATGGACTTCACTTTGAGACACATTTATACCTACAATCAAATAATAACATGTACATGTGGAACCAAGTCAATTGTACCAAAAATCACTATGCAAATGTAGGAACGAGCTCACCTTATAATCAATGATCCTATCCGAAAGTGTCATGTCCTCATCATCCTCCCCTTCTTGACAGCAAACCGCCCTCGGTTTGGTCTTAGTTGGAGGATAGGTAGTAGGTAATAACCAATAGTGCTCTCTTTCTTGTGACTTATCCTGTTTCTTTAAATCAAAACAAGAGGAACTTGACATGACATGATTAGAGGTATTGCATCCCTCTACTTGATTACATTGTTGCACAACCAAAGGAGCTTTCAGATTTGAACAAATATAAAGCTGATGTACCATATATTCTCCTTTGAAGTTATATTTACCAATAAAGTGATATGTACATTGATATAACCATGGAAATTCAGTGCATACAAATTTCTCCTTCAAATTACTTAGAGCACACAGAGTATCAAATTCTATATAACCCATAGTATTTAAAGAAGACCATAATTTCAGCTCATCATGTGCACTAGCAATAGGAATAAACAGATTATATTCAGTGCAAGTATATGGTTCCAAAGCAATGATATCATGCATATGTACTAGTTGTGACATAGAAATAATCGAATCATTATCACACAACTGTTCTTTATCACAAGCATTAGCAAGCAAATCAGCCTGTGACAAAGATAAATTATGAAAAGATTCCACTAAATGTTGCTCTATGATAGCATGATCCATGGATAAGTTCCAAAGACCAAAAGAATCCTCACCTTGCGTGAGTGCAGCACCATGAGCATTACCTAAGTTCTCATTTTCAGCAGGAGTGATAGGTGCATTGTGAAGTGATTGTTCTGAATTTTCACATGAGGTTGTGAGTTTCTCATTTTCTTTCGCATCATCCTTGTCCTCTAGCGTTTGTTCATAATCCTGCAGAAGGTTAGGCATAGCAAGAGATGCAACAATAGACTGATCCTCTAACTGATGCTCCTCATCATCTGAGTTAATTATATGAGATGGATTAACAAAAGTTTCTCTCACAAGAAATTTCATATCATCCCAAGTTTGAGGTATATCTAATGGACTTAAGGTCTCCCACCACGTTAAAGCAGAATCTCACAAGATACTAGTTGCATTCTTAACCTTCCTCCTTGCACACATAAAACAATTAGCAAATATTTTATCTATGGCTATTTCCCACTCAATGTAGTCATCAGCACCTATGCCATCATAGGTTGGTGGATATGAACAACCTGTCATTGTTAGAAGATAGCAAATGACAACACAAAAGTATTATCCCTATCAACTACTACTTAGGTGCAGTGGTGCTTCTCAACACAACAAAAGGAAGCGTCTTACCAAGTTCTTACAAGGTTCTTACCACTGCAAAGCATAGGATGGACAACCGGTGGCTGGTTCTTACCTTGAGAGAGTGGTACAATGATTGCAAAGCTTGAATACTTGCAGAACAGGAGTAATATGTGGAGCTTGGGGAGGCATATATATATATATATATATATATATATATATATATATATATATACACATATATATATATATATGTGGCACACAATTCGGAAACAAATAGCAATGCTGAATAAATGTCCAAAGTACTTGCCTAGTTGCTGGTCTAAACTTACTCCTATGATGAAATCAGATCATGACAAATGAAGTGAATAGATGAAGGCAATACGGACAAGGCAATAGAATAGAACAAATCAGCTTGCTATGTGTCCTCCTTATGTACTCCTACTCTTTCTTTCGTTTTCTTTTACTCTTCACAGTTTTTTATCTTTTTTTCTTTTCAATATTTTTCTTTGAACCAGGAACACAAGAGAAAGAACCACAAAAAGTTTCACAGCAATTAGATGTAAGCTCTGGTTTACGGAAAATTAGGAAGATGGTATGAAAAACTTGGAACTTGTTTGCTCGAAAACTTAATCTTCCTTGCAGAATTTTGCAAATTTAATTTCTGCCAAACTGAAAAGTCAGTAACCAAAGGATGTAAAATTTTCAGTAGATGTCCGTGAACAAAAAGTTTGCCCAATTTCGAGTCTGTATGCAAAAGTTATGACTGTTTTATGGAAGGACCTTCAAATCAGGACGTTGAGAGAGGTTACAGTTGGTGTTTGATGGATGGATTAGCAACAGATGTATAGATCAATGAACTAATGGATGAAACAAATCTAAACCAGCAACCAAACTCGACCAATGACACAAACTCAACACTACAGACTCTGAAACTAAATTGTGCAAAAGGCTAAAGACAATGGTTATTGGATAGGGGAAAACAAACGGCGACGACAAAGGCGACAAAAACTAGGGCTGATTGTGGACTATGGGACGAAGGCGAAAACAAGAATGGTGGAAGTGCAAACCTGATGGTAAACCTGTCTCTGGATACCACTTGATGGGGATGCGAGGGTGCCCGATCAGCCGTCAGGATGATAACTATCGATTTGTCGATAACCCGACACAAGCGATCCCGCTTCCGATCATCAAGACCCGAGCCCTCAATCGAAGCACCACATCGTCTCTTGGTTATCAACCGTGCGCTGCCCGGTTGACGTCGCCTAGAAGGCTAATCCCTGCCTGCGAATCAAAGAACACAAGCAAGAACAAGAAAGAATGCAACCAAATTGCTGATGAATGATTAATCTCATAAAGTAGGGGTCTCACAAACCGATGACGGCGAAACTGTTCTTGACAGAATAATCTAAGCTAAACCGAAAACCTAACTAGGGCAACAGCTACTGAATATAAAGGGTTAGGGGCGTGCAAGTCCCCTGGACACACCCCTAATGGGCTCCAACATGATACACGGGCCAATGCTCCAAAAGACGGCGGCACAGAACCCTGATAGATTCTGGACGTCCAATTATTTTAATAATTCCTGTTGACTCGGACCTGATAATAATATGGGACTGGTGGCATTAGAAATATTATCTCCTTAGCTTTTCATACATATGTAGAACGTCGAATTTGGACTCCATATGCAACCTGGGCATCGATTTTAGTGCACGCTGCTCCTGGACTCCGAGGCAGACTCGAAGTCGACATGGATTGAGCCTCCAACTCGGCTTGGACGCCCTTGCTTGCCTCCTAAGGAGGTGTCCAAGGAGAAGGATGTCTAAGGGATTCCTTGGTGTGTCCCTCATCTCCTTGGGGCGTGCTCCAACTTGGGCCAGGATCCCAAGGATGAATAACAAGCCCATGACAACGACGTAGCTCCTGGCAGAAAAGATCTATTTGAAAGCTTATCAAGCAAAATTTCTATCAAGTGCTCATTGAACTCAATAGCACTCCAGATGGATGTATTATGACCTTTCCAATGAAGCAATGTTGGCCTACCGACGAGCTGATAGTTCAACTTTGATGGACTTCACTTTGAGACACATTTGTACCTACAATCAAATAATGACATGTACATGTGGAACCAAGTGAATTGTACCAAAAATCACTATGCAAATGTAGGAACGAGCTCACCTTATAATCAATGATCCTATCCGAAAGTGTCATGTCCTCATCACACGCCGTCGATTCATCACCTCCGGCTACCGCCGGTCGCCCTTTTGCCCAGCCCAAGGACCGCGGTGAGCCAAGGGTCCTTTTCCCCTCCGTCTTGCCCTCTCTCCACCCCTAGTAGCCCCCTGCTGTGGTCGTCATAGTCCGCCGCCGCGCCGCCTCGTCGCCAGCCACCGCAGGCACCTGGCTGCCGCTGCAGACGCCCCGGGCCCGGCTCCCCGCGTCGCGTCAGTGCCGTAGCGCCCTTTGGAACTATTTTTAGCGCACCAGAGCATGGAGTCACGTGTGCTCCGGTGAGCCCTCGCCGTCCACCGGCGCCCCGCCGCCGCTCTCCCCGCCAACCGTCGTTCAACCATTAGATTAGCACCGAACAGCCCAGGACGCGTCAAACCAGTCAGCCGCCGGTCATCCATGGCCGTTATGCAGAAAACCCATTGCCTTTCTTCATAATTAAGTCTCAGTTCTTCCTTATTCAAAAGTATTTCTATTTTAGCCGCAACACTCGCCCTCGCTTACCCATGCCATAGGGACTTCAGCAGAGCCCTGGGATGCAGCAAGGGCAGGGTCAATTTCAGTGCCCTAACTAGATTCAGGGTGAGTACCAGCGCACAAATCAGATGGACCAACATCCCAACTTCACTCAGAACTGCCAGAACCTGCCAGCGGGTCCTCAGATGAAGACCAGCGCCCCTAGCACATCTGTTGGGAAGGGATGCTTCCACTGTTGTGAGACAGGTCACTTCGCCAACGCTTGCCCCTGAAATCTGCATAGAATGCTTCAGGGCAGTTCAACAATAATGGGCAGAGGAACAACCAGTAGTAGCAAGTGCGCAATGGGAACCACAACCAACATGCCAATAGGGGACAGCAAAACTATGCTCGCGGGAGAGTGAATCGTGTGTCTGCAGAGAGTGCTCAGGAAGCTAAGGATGTGGTGCTCGGTATGATTCTTGTCAACTCAACCCCCGCTTCAGTTTTATTGACTCCGGTGCATCACATTCTTTTATTACTGCTCAGTATGTAGCAAAACATAGTATACCCATGAGTCCATGAGAAACCCTATGATAGTTAGTTCACTTGGTGGAGGAATGCAAGCTGCTTACATATGTCCTAGAGTGAGTCTAGAACTTATGGCGGTAACTTTTCTAGCTAACTTAATAGTTCTGGACTCAAATGAGATTGATGTGATCCTTGGTATGGATTGGTTGAGGAAATGTGATGGGGTGATCCAGTGTGCCAAGAGGTCAGTACTTCGAACTAGCCCGCAAGGGGACAGAATTGATTTTGTTGCAACCTTGCTGTCAGCCGCAGATTGTGTGGTTAATCAACTAGAAGGCACCAGACTAGAAGATATCAGAATTGTGTGTGAGTTTCCGAATGTCTTTCCTGATGATTTGCCAGGTATGCCACCTGATCAAGATATTGCGTTTGTTATTGAGCTTTACCTGAAACTGCATCCATATCTAAGAGACCTTATATAATGGTTGTTAATGAACTAAAAGAACTTAAGAAACAACTAAAAGAATTACTTGATAAGGATTTTATTCATCCTAGTTCTTCACCTTGACGTGCACCTGTCATATTTGTGGAAAAGAAAGATGGTACTTAGAGGATGTGTGTGGATTATAGATTACTTAATAAGGTAACAATCAAGAATAAATATCCCTTGCCCTGTATTGAAGATTTGTTTGATCAGTTAAGAGGAGCTAGAGTGTTCTCTCAGATTGATTTGAGATCAGGTTACCATCAAGTAAAAATCAGACCGTCTGATATTGAGAAAACAGCTTTTACGACCAGGCATGGGTTAGATGAGTTTATAGTTATGTCTTTTGGGTTGACAAATGCTCCAGCTTATTTTATGTGCTTGATGAATAAAGTCTTTATGGAGTAGCTTGATAAGTTTGTGGTAGTATTTATTGAAGATATTCTGGTGTATTCGAAGAATGAGGAAGAACATGAGGAACATCTGAGATTGGTATTGCAAAAATTGAGGAAAAATCAGCTATATGCTAAGTTTAGCAAGTGTGAGTTCTGGTTGAATGAAGTGTCTTTTCTTGGTCATGTTATCACTGATTTAGGTATTGCAGTGGATCCAGGGAAGGTTAGGGATGTGTTGAATTGGGAACCACCTCAGACTGTGTCAGAGATCCCGAGTTTCTTAGGACTTGCTGGATATTATCACAGATTCATAGAAAATTTCTCCAAGATTGCTAAACCTCTTACATCACTTCTGGAGAAAGGAAAGGAATTCAGGTGGTCAGATGCCTGTCAGAGTAGTTTTGAGGAATTAAAGAAATGATTGACTACCGCACAGTGCTAGCTATGCCAGATATTCACAAGAATTTTGATATATATTGTGATGCTTCTCTACAGGGTCTGGGTTTTGTGCTTATGCAGAAAGGCAAAGTTATAGCTTATGCTTCAAGGCAGTTGAGGAAACATGAGCAGAATTATCCAACACATGATCTGGAACTGGCAGTTGTGGTACATGCACTCAAGATCTAGAGGCACTATGTTCTCGGAAACAGATGTGAGATTTACACCGATCATAGGAGTTTGAAATACATCTTCACTCAGAATGATCTTAACCTCAGACAACGCAGATGGTTGGAGCTAATCAAGGATTATGATTTGGGTATTAATTACCATCCAGGAAAGGCAAATGTTGTAGCAGATGCTTTGAGCAACAAAAGCCATGCTAATGTGGTGCTTGCATATCCTTTGGAGTTGTGGAGAGAAATCGAGCGACTCAACCTTGGGATAGTGTGCCACACGGAAGGGGTAACTCTAGAAGTGGAATCTACAGTAGAGCAGGATATCAGGAAGGGCCAGCTTGAGGATGAGAAAATGAAAGAGATCAGAGAGCTTATGAAAGAAGGCAAGGCTCCCGATTTCACAGAAGATGCTCAGGGTACAATCTGGTTCAATAAGAGGTTGTGTGTGTCTGACATAGAGTCAATCAGAACAACAATCTTGAGAGAAGCCCATGATTCAGCTTATTCGATCTATCCAGGAGGCACCATGATGTACCAAGATCTGAAACAGTTGTAGTGGTGGTATGACATGAAGTGAGATGCGACTGCACAAGTGGCTTTGTGTGATATTTGTCAGAGGGTCAAGGCAGAACATCAGAGGCCAGCTGGTTTAATTCAGCCATTGCAGGTTCCTGAATGGAAGTGGGAAGAAATCAGCATGGACTTTATTGTGGGATTACCTCGAACTCAGAGTGGTTATGATTCTATATCGGTGATTGTGGACCGTCTGACCAAAGTAGCTCACTTTATTACAGTGAAGGTCACATACTCTAGTGCCAGACTAGCAGAGCTGTATATGTCAAGGATTGTGTGTTTACATGGTGTGCCTAAGAAGATAGTTTCAGACAGAGGTACTCAGTTCACTTCCCGTTTCTAGCAGAAGTTACATGAGAGCATGGGTATGCAATTGAATTTCAGTTCAGTTTATCATCCTCAGACCGATGGTCAGACAGAGAGGATCAACCAGATTTTGGAAGACATGTTAAGAGCTTGTGCCTTGAAGTATGGGTCTAGTTGGGACAAGAGTCTGTCGTATGCTGAGTTCTCTTACAACAACAATTTTAAGCAAGTCTCAAGATGTCACCATTCGAAGCCTTGTGTGGCAGGAAGTGCAGAACACTCTTGCACTGGAGTGAAACAGGTGAAAGTCAAGTGTTTTGTCCAGAAACCCTGGAAGAGGCAGAACAACAAGTTCAGGTCATCAGGGAGAATCTGAGGACAGCCCAGTCTAGACAGAAGAGTTATGCGGACACCGGACGCACAGAGCTGGAATTTGAGGTTGGTGACTATGTCTATTTGAAGGTCTTGCCTATTCGAGGTCTTCGCAGGTTCAAAGTCAAGGGAAAGTTGTCGCCTAGGTATATTGGACCGTTTTAGGTACTAGAGATATCGGTTGGAGTTTCCTGCTCGCCTCTCTGATGTGCATGATGTATTCCATATCTCCCAGCTGAAGAAGTGCTTGCGAGTACCTGAGGAACAGTTGCCCCTAGATGAGCTCAATGTGCAGGATGATTTGACTTATACAGAACATCAAACCAAAATCATCAAGACAGCAGAGAGGGTCACCAGAAATAAGGTTATCAAGATGTGTAAGGTTCAGTGGAGTCATCACTCAGAAGATGAGGCGACTTGGGAATGAGAGGACGAACTGAAGGCAGAATTTCCCCAACCCTTCTCAAATCCATCCTAATCTCGAGGACAAGATTCATTTTAAGGGGGGTAGATTTGTAACACCCTAACATTGGCTTACAAAAGTTCCTAGCTTTGTTCTACAATTTTCAGACCAAACCAACGTAACAAGGCAGCAAACATCAAGGGATAAGGTCTAGGCCCACAAACCAGTGTCCCACGCGAAGGTGGTGGCAAAAGGCAGCAAGAGGGGGTCGGCCGCACCCTAGGTACGGCCGCACACAGCCTGCCTCCCCGTCCAGGTGCGCCTTGGTGGGAAGATCACACTAATCCTCTAGAGGTCGGTTGCAAATGTTTCCATAAGAAGTGATGGCGGGAACCGACCTCAAGAGCTATAAAAGGAGCCCTTCACCCCCTCATTCACACACCACTTGGAGCCATTTCTCTCTACTCTCACTTGTGACTTGTAATCCTTAGGGTAGTGGAGCTACGCTAGAACCTCTCTGAGCGAATCCAGTCATCCTCAGGATTGGAGAGCAATCCTCGGTTCTCGGTATGGCTTTGTATTTGACTTGTCGGTATCTTATTCATATTATAGAGCTGAGCCTTGGTAGTTATGTTATCTTGATAGTCTATCATGCTCATGCCTGTTATACTATCTTGGTAATATATCATGCCATAGCTTGTTGCTTCATCAGTTATACTCTCTATATGCTTAGGCCAGATGATCTGGGTAAGGATAACGGTTCGTCGTGCCTTCGGGCTTGCCTTAGTGTTTTACTTGTCCATCCGAAGGGTGGGAGACCCGGGGACACTAAGGTAGTGACCTCATACATGGGCGTGGTGCTCGGGTATGCGGGATCCTTTGGATATGCCTGTGCTCTACGGTATTCCAGGGGTAGGCCGCAGAAGGTGACAGCTCTGTTGGTCCGCCATGACGTTCCATCATGGTTAGTGAAGTCCCCCACATTCGGGTTCGGGGTAGGAGTTCTGAAAGATGTAACGTCCTGGATGTACTCCGGGACGGGACATTCTCCCTGTTGTCCCTATTTTCCTGGCATCTGCAGTTCTAAGCATGTTTAGAGTGTAACCTTTGCTTATATGAATAGATGCTATTAGGACATTGTTGTATGCCTATGCTCCCACTAACCCGTAGGTTTATTCGTTTATTCTTTATTCTAAGTTTAGCCCGTGTGTGTGTCACATTACCCCTATTCATTTCTTTATCATGACTTACTCCTGTTTATGCTATAGTCTATAACTTATTCATATCATCTTGCTCTTGTACCAAGTAAACTCTTTACAATCATGCACTCCTTTGGGAAAATATAAATAATGATACCTGAATACTCACCGGGTGAAATGCTACAGCGGTATATCCGTGCGCTTGCGGATCCTTTTCTGTAATCGTTAAGACATACCACGCGGCGTTTCTTGGTGCCACTACTAGGGATGGGATTAACACCACCGTTCCTAGTGGTGACGTTAAGAAATGCCAACAAGCATTTCTGGCGCCGTTGCCGGGGAGTTGCATTGATTGAATAGATTTACTTGTACACGATCATGGCAATGTGTCTATAAAATAGTTGTATCTTATTCAAGCTAATGTTGCTTTTTTGTTTTCTCCTGAATTAGATGAAAATAGAGTAGTGTATGACTGGATTCTCCTTGCCAAAAAATTTCATTGAAGATCCAGAGAAGCTCGTGAGAAGGGTCCGACCTCGCATCATCCCTCCTCAAGTCATTCTTTCAGCAAGTGAACCAGTTCTTCTAGCACCAACAACCTCAACCGAACCCATGGCTGAGAGACCCTTCGTGATTTCTCCGTCCCCTCCGCCGCCAATGTAGCGACTGGACCCAACGTCAATGTTGGGGACATGAGCTTCAAGCTAAAATCTAGCCTCATAAACATGGTGCAGGCTAGCCCATTCTGTGGCAAGCCGAACGAGGATGCCAACACCCACCTCTAGAACTTGCTGGAGTTATGTGGAACTGTTACTATGCGGGGCGTTGAGACTGACGCCATCAGGCTCCGCTTGTTTCCCTTGTCCCTGCTGGGGAAGGCGAAACAATGGTTCTAAAAGAACAAAGAGGCCGCCAGTACGTGGGACAAATGTTCCACAACATTCCTCGCCAAGTTCTTTCCGCTGGTCAAAACAAACGCCTTACACGGAAAGATATGCAGTTTCCAGCAGACGGGGATGGAGTCAATCCCCGAAGCTTGGGAGAGATTACAAGAATACATACTCGCCTATCCTCATCATGGGATGGACGAGTGGCTCGTGCTCCAAAGCTTCTACAACGGCCTAACTCCAACGTCAAGAGCCCACATAGATGCCGCTGCTGGAGGAGCCTTCCTCGAGCTCACGATTTCCAAAGCCAATGCGCTGGTCAAGAAGATGGTCTCCAATCAGGGTTGGAACGAGGAGCGTTCCCAGCCCAAAAGTAAAGGCAGAATGTACATTGTAAAAGAAGTCGACATGCTCTCCACCAAGATGGACCTCCTACTGAAGCGCCTCAACGAAAGGGCGCAAGTCAAAGAGCGTATGAACAACTACGCTCAAGCCATAGACTCGCACCCCGCATGCGAAGTCTGTGGTAATGGTGGACACTCGGGGAATGACTGCCGCGAGACTCGCGAAGACGTAGCCTACATGAACAACAACAATGGCTACCGTCCACAAGGAGGCCAAGGGTGGAACCAATCAAGGCCACCCTATCTAGGAGGAGGTAACAACTATTACTAGAATTTCAATTCGAAACAACCCTCCATGAAAGATCTTGTTTCTGGCCAAGCTAAAATTAATGAAACCATAAACAAAAAGCTTGCTGCCAATGATAAAACTCTGGAGAGTTTAAATATAAAAGTTGAAACTCTTTTTTCTGCTCTCAAGAACCAGTTAAGTTTTAATAACATGATAGAAATTGAGTTAGCTCAAATAGCTGTTGTCGTTCCTGTTGTGGACGATGGGAAAATTCCGTGGCAACCGAATGTTCCCATTGAGAATGTCAATATGGTGTCTACCAGATGGGGCAACCCGTCTTGGAGTCTGCCACGTGCTAACCATGCAGGTAGACCCACACACGTCAAGACAAATGCATGGGGAGGACTGACAGCAGCACTACACGGAGACCTAGGGGTGCCAATGATTCACTACTCCATCTACGATCAACACTACAACCAGGCCCTCTGTAACCTTGGGGCGAGCATAAACATTATGCCTAAGGTGATATTTGAGCAAATGCAATATCCTGCTCTTTCCCCGACACTCATGTATGTGCAGCTAACCGACTCTACCATTCGATATCCCGAAGGGATAGTAAAAAATATGCTATACGAGTCAAGAACTCCTTCATCCTTGACATGGAAGGCGACACGGGTATACAACTCATCCTTGGGCGCCCCTTTTTAAGGGACGTCAAGGCAAGGATAGATGTATGGACGGGAGACATCCGTTTCCGCATTGGGACGGATAATATTTTCTTCAAATTCCAATACTGGGAAGAGCAGCGCTTCATAATTCAGCAGGCTTATGACGGAAGCCCTCTCTGGGGGGCACCAGAATCCCAGCCAGAAGAACCGACCACACAACCAAAAATAAAGAAGACCAAGAAGGTGTGGCGAAAGATTGAAAGTTCATCCTCGTCTAATTCTCCGCAGCGGGACAATAAATGGTTAGTAACGCTGGAGGAAAGTCTTGCCTGTCGCACTTTAGACGACAAGCCCTTGCCAAAGGTAAATTGTTATTTATCTCATATTTGCTTTTTCACAATTTGATTTTTCACCCCCATTTGATTTTTTCCACTGCATATTTGATTTTCCAAAATTTCTCTTGCACGCTGGAATTTTCCTAGCCACTTTTTTCCATTTTCAAAAAAATCCCAAAAATATTTCCGAGCATAAAATTCCTTTGAAAATTTCATTTGAACATCTTTTCGGAGAAAACTTTATTCGATCACCAAAATTTCAAAAGCATGTGACCGTTAGGGGGCAGTGGGCCTAGGCTGTCAGCCTGTGGGGCCAGCCAGGGTGCGGCCGGACCTAGGGTGTGGCCAACCCCACACCAACGGCTCTCGGGCCCAGCTTTTACCAACGCCTACTAGCCGTTGTTAGATGACCGTTCCCGACGTGGTCGTGCTTCAGGCCTCTAAATAGAGGCCGAGAGAGAGTGGTGAAGTGCTCACACTTCACTTCTTTCACTCACTCCCTCTCACACTCTTTGCTCTTGGATGTGTGGCCCAGCCCATAAGGGCCATGCAGACTATTTCTTTATGCCAGCCTACTTCCCAAGGGTGGGAAGAATCCTGTTCACGACAACGACTCCGCTTTCATTGAATTTTTCCTCAAGTTTGGATTCAAGAAATCTCTCTCTCTCATTTCTTTGCTGCAAGAAAAATTCCGCACATCCGGAAGAACAATATTCGGTAAGAATCTCCATTGCATTTTCATTAACGTAACCTGAACCGAGTTGTTCTTGTTGTTCTCGCGTTCAAGCATGAAGGGCGTGGGACGGAAGCTCTCCAGTGCACTCAAGAAAATGAAGGGAGCAAGCTCATCTCGTTCCCGAGGTGGCTCAAGCTCCCATCACTCTTCAGAGGCGACTCCGACCCCAAGCATGATGGACTACGAAGAACAAGAGGAACAAGAAGAAGTGCTAGCCGAGGACATGGAGATAGATGAAGATGATGCCCCGTACCTCGACTTGTGCAGCGACTGCGAGCGCCAAGCCAACGCCATCCTCAAGCGCCGAAGCTTTGGTCACACCAAAGCCTTCGACCCAGAACTTCTCACGAAAATAGGTATGGATCTCGACTTTGCTAATGTTTGGCATGCGGTCGGTTGGGAAGGTTTCATGCCCGTTGAGGAGTATGGTTCCCGACTCCTCACCATTCAGTTTCTTTGCACTTTTTAAGAGGTGGATGACAGTGTTTGCTTTTGGCTTTTTGAAAAAGAGTATTATCTTACATGGAAAATTTTGAGTCACCACCTCGATTTTAACAAACGCTTTGCCGGGTTCTCTTGAACATTCTTGCCGCGGTTTTAATCGCCATGATTTTTGGGGTTTGATTTCGGGTTAAGTTGTTCATGGCAAGTTTGCACCTCGGTGCAATGACATTCAAAATCTGACTCGTCGTTTGATGCACAAGTGACTTGCTATCACTCTCTTTCCAAGAGGTGATTTTCGAGTCGTGCGCAACGATGAGTTGATGATCCTATATGCCATGGTCAACAAGATTGGAGTCTCTCCCGTGAAAGAAATAGTTAAACATTGGCTTCAGAATTTCAAGGTGACAGGTCCTATTGAGTGCACTTCTTTGATAACCTGCATCGCTTCAAGCATTGGCACCTTAGGAAGAAACATTGTTTCTTTAATTGAGGGTGGCCGTGTTTTTATCGATGAGGTCTATTTGGTTCAAGGCCACATTCTCAAGAAGGGCCCGAATGACTCCTTGATTTTCTTCTCCCTGGGTTATGCAAATGAGATCCCGTTACCAAATGCAGGGTATTATTTGTATAATTGCCAGTCGCTTACTGCCCCTCTCATTCCGGATGAGGCGTCAAGAAGGCATAGTGTTTCTGGTTTACCTCGCAGGACCACAAGAAGCAGGGCTAGAAGAGAAACCGAGCCAGCGCCACCACCGCCACAGCACCAGACTTCATAACATCATGAGTGCAAGCACCGAGGAGTGGGCACGGCAGGCTCCAGCCTCCGGCGGAATCCCGAGCCTCGCACGACGCACGGCCTCCAGCCGTGACTTCGGCTCCGTCACTCAGCAGCTAGCGGAGCTGCGGGTCCAGACCGACAACATCAAAAATACGCTGCACCAGCACATCGAGAGCAACCAAGCATGGCAGCGGTACACCGGCGATAGGATCCACGCCATGGAGCAGAGGCAGCTGCAGCAGCAGGAGGAGTGGAGGGCTTACTACCATTGGAGAGGGTTTAACCCCGACCAACAGCAGTGAGCCTGCAGCTAGCTTGGGGGAGGACCCCCACATCGAGGTATCTTGTATCTTAACCTCCTTTTCGCTTTCAAAACCTTATGCATAAAACAAAACAAAAATCTGCAAAAACTAAAAACAAAAAAAATTTTGCAAAACCAAAAAGATCAAAAAAAATATTTACTTGCTTTTGTATGTGAAGTAAGCATGGTTTAGTTTTCCTTGTTGAAATCATGAATAGTTGCTCTATTAATTTCCTTCACATGCCTAGTTACAATTTAGTGCTCTTCCAAAGTTTTGGGTTCGTTGGCTTAATTGTGACAACCCTGGTAAATTACATTTCTAAATCAATGTCATTAGCCTAACCCTATGCTTAACCAACTAATAAAAGGGTGAAAAGAATTAGAACGAGTTAAGTTGAAATTCAAATTGAATTTGGGCACATTTGGATACTTTTGAATTTTTAAATTAACTTTCAAACCATAAGCCAAATGAGATGTTGCCTCAAACCAAACTTGTAGAACTTTTTATTCTGAACAACTTTCATGTTCAAAAGTTTTTGAGATTCAAATTAGAAAGAGGAGAAAACGCCCTGTTTGCACCCAGCCCCCTGAAACTTTTCAAATTTTCGCGTTTAGGCCCCTCGCCCCCCCCCCCCCCCCCCTCTCTCTCTCCCCTCCCCACCCGACAGCGCCGCCAGGTGGCCGGCGATGCCTGACCGGCGCGAGGCGCCAGGCCAGTGGCCACCGCGCCTCTCCCCCACGCCCGGCTTTGCCCCCTCCCCACCGCCGCGCTGCCCAGTACGCGCCCGCGCGTGCGCACGCCGCTGCCGTGCCCGGCTCGCCGCCCGCCGCGCCCAACCGCCGCGACGCGCCGTGCTGCCCCGACTCCCGCGCCCTGCCCGTCGCTGCGCCTGTCCTCCGCCCGAGCCGCTGCAGCAGCAGCTTCTCCAATCCACGCGCCGCGCTATCTCCTCGCGCCCACGCCAAATCTCCGGCCACCAGTCACTCGCGCCCGCCCGCCGCACGCCGCGCCGGCGCCCTGCTGCTGCCCGCCGTGGCCAGTGCCATGCCTCGCCGTGTCTCCGCCCCGCGCGTCGCCCAGGCACCTCCACACCCCCTCCTGCCCCTATAAAAGCCGCGCCCCCGGCCGCTCGCGCGAGCCACTGCACCCAGAGAACCTCGCCGCCGCCATTGCCGCCGCCGAGCGCCGCCCGCTCGTGGACAACCCTCCACAGCCGCCCCCTGCCCAAATTGGAGTGCCAGCCACCACTACATCATCCCCCTGAAGCTCGCCGACCCACCCAACACCGCCCAGAACCACCGGAGCGCCGCCGCCCGCACTGTCACCCGCCGCCGCCGCCCCTGCTCGCCGTGGACAGCCCGACCCCGACCTCCTCCGCCCAAGCCAAGCCCCTAAGCAGCTTCCCCACGTGCCACTGAAGCTTTCCGTCCGGACCAGGCCGCCCCAAGCCCGCCGGAGCACCGCTGTCGACGCGTGCCGCCGCCGCCGCCGCCTTTGCTCCAACGCCGGCGAGCCCTTCCCGGCCGTCCCCCACCCGAACAAGACCCCCACGAGGTAGCCCTCGCACCCCTGAACCTTCCCCGACCCTCACCCCTCGCCGCCGGCGAGCCCCTCGCCGGAATTTCGGCCGGCCGCCGTACCCGAGCCCCCCGAGGACCCAATTGCAAGAATTTAAATCTTTAGAAGGGTCTGCGCGTAAGATTCAAGGACCCAGTTGTAAAAGAAAGTTTCAAATCTAGATTCAAATTCAGTGAACTTGTAAAATTCGTATAAAATCGTAGAAAATTCAGAAAAACGCAAACTCAACTTTTCTGGAATCCTTAGAAGAGACTCTACAACTTTTGTTACAAAAAATTTCTCATTTTCTTAACATATTTTTCTCTACATTAAATGGAAGCTTTAATGGACTTATTTTGTACCCACTGTTGTAAATCAGTACTGACCCTAAATTTTGGGCAGTAAGCTAGTTGCTTGATGTTTAGGACTGTGTAAAAAGATCATGCCCAAATTCCATCTCTAGCTACACTGTTTATTAAACTTATGTTTCATACCATGTTTGGATAAAATTAATTGACCCTGCAGTTAAGTTATGAATCACCTAATGAAACTTTTTCTATGCTGGTGTAATAGCACCTAGATGCCAGAGAAAAATTGGGAGACTTTTTATCTCACAGGAACCTAATTATTTGATTTATGTGCTAATAACATACATTAAATCAAGAAAATAGTATCTTAGCTTGGAAAATTCTCAAATGTTTACTAGGAGATACACTGTGGTAGGGGTTGCTGTGTAAAACGTTTCATGGACAAAAACCCTGTGGATGATCCTGTAAAAATAAATCCTTGAATAACCTAGGAAAGTAATGTCATATTTTCTATGCTCTGAAAACTGCGTAATAAATCCTACAAAAATTACAGTAGCTCCTGCATGCTTAAATGAAAACTCTGTAAAAATCTTAGACTCAGTTGTTGCCCCATTTATTCTGTACAAAAAGAACAAAGATCTAATAGCAACTATGTAATATATTTTTCATAATTAATCTGCTACATGAAATTGTCTGAAAATTTTACAGTAAGCACATCTGTCCCTGATGTGCCTAAATCCAAAGTTTCATGACCAGAAACTACCCACTGTAGTAGATATACTTAAATCATGTCGTTACCATCACCACTACTTAAACTTGTGCATTCATGTAGAATCGACGACTCTCGCCGACGGAACATACGAGCTGGTGCCCGCGTCCGAGAGTGAGCAGCGTGAAGCTCAAGTAAATCTAACTGAAGCTCTTGAAGACCCGAGCCCAAGTTCGGAAGAGCCCCAAGCTAACTGCGAAGGCAAGCCTCGGAGCATAACCCATCGCTTTCCTAAATTATGCAACTCATTACTCTTTGCTTGTGCATTAAGTTTATAGGAGTTGAATGAAAACTTAGTTGCATGATGTTAGGAACCCATGCTTGAAAACTAGACGTAAGGATCGATAGAATGCTGTGCTAATAGGACTCCGGTAAAAGCCGAGTGATTTCCTGTCACTCGCGAGAAAATAGGAGTTGAATGTTTACTACACGCTGCAATCATAAGGACGCGGACGGGCCATGGAACGATGGTTACGATTGAGGCCCGTCTATCTAGTGAAAAATGCTAAGGCTGCAGTGTGTGGTAGTGATGGTTAAGTCTTTGAATGTACTAAACACATGCCGAGATTATGGGAATCGGTAAGCTTAAGTACCTGATTGGCCCGGCAAGTGGACAGCAACCTACCCTTTGAACTTCGGTCCCATGTGCATATGGCGAGTGCAGAGAGTGGTCACGACCCGGCGCCGAACCGTGGCGTGGGGCTCTTGTACTCTCGGAGGGTAGCCTCGATCCACAACCCGGAAAGAAAGGGGAAAAGTTGCACGTGTGACTCTAGGGAGTAACCACGTGACATGTGTTTGGGTTTCCCTTGCAAGGTTAAGAAATTCGATTCGAATCGTCCGTTTCTCACGGCTATTGAGACTGCTTAACCCCCTTTACCCACAGAGTAAGAAGAGGAACAATGATGATGAATAAATTTGTTGGATGAAATTTAATGCTTCACCATGAATGATATTGGATAGCTGCTCATCTAGAATGGTTAATGAAACTAGAATCTTAAGCTAAAAGTTGAAAGTAAGGACCCACTGGTAGATGCTTTTTCGGCAAAACAAACCCCTGAGCCAAAAAGCCTTGCATGTCTAGAGTCAGTGGAGTAGATTCCACTACACGGGTAAGTCTTGCTGAGTATTAGTATACTCAGCCTTGCTTGTGGCTCGTTTTCAGGTGAGACCTTCGAAGATATGATTGCTAGCTTGACTTGGCCCTGCACTCTTCCCCCTGGTTGGTCGGTGGAATGGGATACGCCCCCGTCCAACGAAGATACTGCCGAGTGATGTCTCGTACGGGCTTCATCGAGACATCCTTATCGTCGAAGTAGCTTTCGTTGTTTTATTTTCCGCTGCAACTTAAACTCTGAAGAACTCATTAGTTATGATCACTGAAGTACTGGGTTTCTAAACTCAAAACTTGGTCTGTAATATTCACTTATGATAATGTTGTAATATTTGCTGGAATGTGGCATTCTCTGGGCTCATCGTCGCATGAGCATTTGTATGTATGGCACTCGATCCGCTTTACCGTGGTTGTATCAGGAGGTTATACCCGACAGACCAGTGGATTACTCCGTTTGAAGTGTAAGGTTAACCGAGATCGCCCTAATGGTGATGGTTAATACACTTGAGCCGGATTAATTCAGGTGGTTCTGCCACATTAATGTTCAAACCTAAACTCGAAACTTGTGGGTAGCAAAAAGCATGATCCAAATCTAGGTTGTTGTGAGTTATGATATGGTTGAATAGAGTTGCTATGATCTTCTCCAAGTGACGCTTGATTTTCGGAGTATTTATCATTTCAAAAATACAAAAACAAACCAAGTTCCTCAATGATTTGAAATTCCTATCCAAAGCCATATGTTGTTCCTATTAAAAACCTTCCACATATGCAACTTGTTATCTCATTGAGCATTGTTAAATTGTTGTGACCATTAATGAGATTCATTTCATACTCCCATGATCAAGATCACGTACACACTCCACCATATGCTATGCTTCTACACAAGAAGTAAGCAAATAGTCCACTCATCCACCCACAAATAAAACTCCACTTTGCCTCATGACCACTCTCTCCCAAGTATCACCGGAAAAAAGAGGATGGGCTATCTAAAAAAAAGAGAAAGAAGAGAAAAAGAAAAAAAGATGCATACCCAACGAAGGTATGCCACATGCTCACAAGGCATGTCCAAAAAAAAAGAAAAAGATGCATGCCCAAAGAAGGTATGCCACATGCTCACAAGGAATGTTTAAAAAAAAAGAGAGAAAGAAGAGGTAGCCCATGCTCACAAGAAGAAAATAAATAGAGAGATGGTCCATGCAAAGGAGTTCATTCACCATCCACCAAAAATATCCACACACTTGCACATCTTGATCAAGGTTTATGACTTGTCTCTCCTTAGGATCCGGTTTTTTGACTTTGCAATACATGAGAAACAAGTGTGCCTTCATATCCTCCATGCCTACAGCTCTATAAATTTTGACCTTAAGAGATAAGGAGAGGAAGAAAGGCAAAATAAAAGGCCTTAGTGAGGAATCATACACAAAAGAGTGATCTGAGAGATCATTTGAGGAACTTTGAGATTTCTTTTCAAAAACTTTACAAAACCCTCCGGATTGATGGTTGATCAAAGGAGTAAGAGATATTACACTCTACAACACCGTTGTGACTCTCAACTACCAAAGACGAGGAGAAGCTACAAGCCCCACAGGAGAAAGGTAAGAGGTAAGAACAAGGCCAACTTATTCAACGTCATAGTAAGAACACTACGGTCGAGAAGCAATGGAAAGAATCCTGATTGGATTAGGAGATGGCGGCAGAAGATTCTGCGGGAGCCCGTTTCCTTTATGAAAATATTATAGATATAGTAGTTTTCTATTTAAATCAAGTTTGTAACAAATCGTAATCGATCAGGAGTCTTGGTCCTAGGGTATAAATAGGAGTCGTCAGGGCTTTGTAAGAGATACATCAATCAATCAACAAACAATCTACTTTTTCATCACACTTTACTTTTAAGTCGGCGACTTCGCCAATACATTTTCTTCTTTCACGAGTTCGTACGGATTGGCAGGGCTGCATCGACTCGATCTCCGGCCAATTGGTAGGTTCCGCTTATCGAATAACATCTGAGCTTTAACTTCGGGCGCATCACCGTGGTTTCGTTTGGATTTATTCACCAGTTATCGATATTTACTAGAATTATAGGTTTTACCTGTTGTTCTAGTATTATCACCAGTTATCCAGCTTGAGATTGAAACTATCGGCTTTATCATTGCTTTCCCTCGTTCATTGTTATACACCCGATTAGATCTATTTCAAGTGTTGCATCTGTAATAATTGTCCAAGTTGCTCCAGCAGTTTTCTTTGCAATTATTACGTGATTATCGGCTGATCCATAGCCGGTAATTTTCATAGCAAATCGACCGATTCGCCGATACGCTCTTCGGGACAGATCGGAACCTCAGCCGATCAGGACGCCCGGAATTTAATACTCTTATTTCCTTGTCAATCAAAAGGTCAGATTGACTGGCACGCCGCGCGAACCGCACCAGGGCAATAACCCGAACAGGAGCTAAGCAGATTCTCTCGGGTCGTGTGTCCGACGCTGAAGGTCATCGGCCGATTCCTTGCCGATTTTTAGCGCCAACACACTTTTGGCACGCCCGGTGGGACCACCTCAAGATCCAATATGTCAAAGACCACCGAAGTTTTTGAAAACAACATCATTGTGGTCACAGAAGCAGATCTCAAGGACGACCAAAAAGAGGAACTGGCTAAACATCTAGAGGATTACAAAAGGATGTATCTGCAGTCTTTCAGTCGTACCAGAAGCGGGGAGGCAATCAAGAAAGCTCCTCTTCCAGTCCCCCACCATATCACCATCGCTGAGGATTCGGGCAAGATGTCTGATATGATTCAACAGTCCGTCTATCAGGCTTTCATCAACCAATCCTCAGTAATGACCAACACGGTGTATAACGCCGTCATCAGTTCTCTGGTCAGCGGAGCAGCTCAAGGATATCAGGGGCCAGCATACGCCCCACCTATTGTACCTCCAGCCAGAAGCTTACGAGGCACGTCCCACTCGGCTCCTCAGCCGATGTCGACGCAACGCGAAGGGTACAACACTTCGTTGCCTCCAGTGTCTCCAAGGTATAACGGTGCACCATGTTTTCGATCGCAAGCACCGCTTCAGCCTATCCAGATTGCTTCTGTGCAATCGCTGCCCTCAAACTCAGTGCCTTGGGGGGCACCAGCAACGGCAGCTTTTCCTGATCAATCAACCGGACATGGGAGCTATCCGATCCAGGCGCCATTCCATTCGGCCATTCGGCCGACGGTCCCTCAGTATCAACCAACCACGTCAGAAATCGGCAGGGGGGCAGACGCTGTAGAAGCACTCAGAAGCACAGCGCCGATGACGTTGTACGACGGGGCGGCGGATTCGCTTTGCCATCAAGTGTCAACTGCTCAGACGGCCACAATGCAACAGAATCCGTCGCACGCTTCGATCCATCACCCGGCCGTACCACCGCCAATCCACCAACATATGCCAGCACCCCGAACAGCTGTTCATCAGCAGCAAGTGGATTGGACGGTGAGAATAGCGGAAGTAATTCAGGACCAATTCGGGTTGAAGCCGAAAATGCAGACTTATACGTACAAGACGCCATATCCATTGGTCTACGACCTACTGTCGTTTCCCCACCGGTACAAAGTTCCTGACTTTACCAAGTTTTCGGGGCTGGACGACACCTCTACCGTGGAGCACATTAACAGATTTATCATCCAGTGCGGAGAAGCAGCCATACAAGATGCTCTGAGGGTGCGTCTGTTCTCATCGTCTCTGTCTGGATCGGCCTTCCAATGGTTCACTACCTTGCCACCCAATTCCATCGTTACTTGGGCCGATCTAGAAAAGAAATTCCATAAGTACTTCTACGCGGGAGTACACGAGATGAAGCTCTCAGATTTGACCAGCCTCAGGCAGAGGAGCGATGAACCAGTAACTGGATACATACAGAGGTTCAGAGAAATCAGAAACAAATGCTATACCCTGGCTCTGAATGATGCACAGTTGGCCGATATCGCTTTCCAAGGCCTCTTGCCACATATCAAGGAGAGGTATGCCTCACAAGAATTTGAAAGCTTAAGCCAGATCGTTCACTGATTGGCCGGTCAGGAAGTGCGTCCGTTTGAGCAGCGGAGGAATTTCCAGAAACAGGTGGCATATCTGGAAGGGTCTGAATCGGAGGAAGAGGAAGAAATCGGCCTAGCAGAATGGGTTAAAGGGAAGAAGCCAATATCGTGTCCTTTTGGAAAGAAGGAACCAGAAACGTTCGGCTTTGACACATCAAAGGCCGATAAAATTTTTGACTTATTGCTCCAGGAAGGGCAGATCAAGCTCTCACCATACCATACCATTCCTTCGGCCGATCAGCTAAAAAAGATGAAATACTACAAATGGTACAACGCTATATCTCATGACACAAATGAGTGCAAGATCTTCCGCCAGTAGATACAGTCGGCCATTGAGCAAGGAAGAATCAAGGATGAAGATCGATCAGCATCCTTTCCCGGCTAACATGGTTGACATGGGAAGAAACTCACTACAAACTAAGGTGCTGACGTCGGAATCGGCTAGAAGAAGCGGCGCAGTGGATCCCATTACGCAAGTCATGGTGGACGATGTCAAACGGAAAAGACGGGCTGAAGACGAGGGCGAAGGATTAGAACGGTCGCGTAGACCCGTTACGTCCCAATTCTTACTCAGCAAATATCGGCGGCAGCAGGAAAAATCAAGACACCACGACGAGATGATACGCCGACATGAAGATCATTGGCGATGTCCGTTCTTCATCCATTGCTGGGAAAATGACCTCAGATTGCCATCAGCCGATGATTGCCCTGAGTGTACCGGATCCAGTCACAACGATCGCCCATTCAAAAGATCGCGCTCCAGAAACAGAGGATCAGAGCCGATCAGCAGAAACTGGCGCGAACAAGAAGGTCGGCGCCTTTCAGTGCATGATTGGCTGTGGGGTAGAGTTGACCAGTATGACCGGTCGAAGGGCAGAATCAACTAGCAGAAGCGACTGGGGGGCAGAACCAGCGTACACGATCGCCTGAAAGAAATGGCCGATGCTAGGGTGTCAGATGAAAACCCTCTAGGGAGGGAACCAGACTGGGAGCGTGCCAAACCGTCGGCCAAACCAGTAAACCCCAAGTGGTGCCCTGATGGACTGTCTAAATCCGAAAAACGAAGGATCCAACTCCTGCGCCAATGGGAACAACAATAGGAGGCACAGAGGCAGGTGCTGGATAAGAAAAACGACAGGTCTCGGGTCTGGCGCCCCAAGAAAAATAACAACAAGGAGGTTGACAATCAAAAATCGGCAGCTGATGTCAACATGGTGTTCATATTGCCGATGGAGTTCATGACGCCTGCCGATCGAGATAAGGCGACTAGGATGGAGGAGCAGATGGCGCAGTTGGTTTTGGAGCCAATGACAGCCACCTTTGAGAAACCAGAAGACGAAAAACGGCAACATCTCAAGGCACTATTTCTCAAAGGGCACGTTAACGGATGACCCGTTACCAGGCTACTAGTGGATGGAGGCGCCACAGTCAACATCATGCCATATGTCATATTCCGGAAGTTAGGCAAAAGTGATGAAGACCTGACCAAAATGGACATGATGCTCAAAGACTTCAAAGGCAACGTGTCTCCCGCCCGCGGAGCGCTCTGCGTCGACCTCGCCATCGGCAGTAAGACCCTTCCCACTACCTTCTTTCTTATTAATGGTAAGGGGTCCTACAACATGTTGCTCGGTCGCGATTGGATACACGCGAATTGCTGTGTCCCATTTACAATGCACCAATGCCTTGTGCAGTGGGTCGGCGACAGTACAGAGATAGTCACCGCCGATTCCACCTACAGTGTTGCGGCGGCCGACACGCAACAATGGAGTTGTGAACACGTCAAGTGTATATCCGACAGGACTTGGGACACTGATTTCCTGAAAGTGTCCGATTTTGGTCTACAGCCGATCCAAGCAGTCGGCTCTGAAAATTCAGAATAGATGGATCAGTTCGTCCGAGAAGACGGAAAGCTTGGGCATGGATTTACGTCGACCGATTCATTGGAGATGGTGGATTTAGGAGATGGTAGCAAGCCAAGGCCGACGTATATTAGTGCTAGCTTGGATCCCGGATACAAGTGTAAATTGACAAGTTTATTAAAAGAGTTCAAGGATTGCTTTGCTTGGGAATACCGTGAGATGCCTGGTCTAGACCGGTCTATTGTTGAACACTGGTTGCCTATAAAATCAGGATATCGGCCATATCAGCAAGCTGCGCGACGGTGCAATCCTAAAATTCTACCTGATATAAAGGCCGAGATCACAAGATTGATTGAAGCAGGATTTATTCGGCAGTGCCGTTGTGACAACCCTGGTAATTAAAATTTCAAAATCAATGTCATTAGCCTAACTCTATGTTTTAAACCCACTAATGAGAGGGTGGAAAGAATTTAAAAAGGGTTCAGTTAGAATTCAAATTTAATTTGGGCACATTTGGGCACATTTGAAACTTTTAAAATAACTTTAAAACCATAAGCCAAATGAGATTTTGCCTGAAACCAAAGTTGTAGAACTTTTTATTTTGAACAACTTTCGTGTTCAAAAGTTTTTGAAATTCAAATCAGAAAGAGGAGAAAACGCCCTGTTTGCACCCAGCCCCCTGAACTTTTTCGAATTTTTGCATTTCGGTCCCTGGCGTCTCCCCCTCTGCTCTGCCGCGCCGCGCGCGCTCGCCCGCCCGCCGCGCGCCAGGTGGCCGGCGTCGCCTGACCGGCGCGGAGCGCCAGGCCAGTGGCCGCCGCACCACCCCGCCACGGCCGGCTTTGCCCCGCCCCGACGCCGCGCGGCCAGTCCCCGCCCGCGCGTGCGCTGCCGCGCCCAGGCCGCCGCCCGCTCGCCCAGTGGCCGCGCTCCGCCGTGCCGCCCCAGCCCCCGCGCCCCACCAGTCGTCGCGCCCGCCCTCCGCCCGAGCCGCTGCCGCTGCTGCTTCCCCACTCCGCGCCCGGCTCTATCTCCTCGCGCCCACGCCAGTATCTCGGCCGCCCAGTCGCCGCGCCCGCTCGCCGCACGCCGCGCCGGCGTTCTGCCGCCGCCCGCCGCGCCCAGTGCACGCCGCTGCCGTGCCCCGCCCCGCGCGTCGCCCAGGCATCTCCACGCCCCCTCCTGACCCTATAAAAGCCCCGCCCCGACCGCCCGCGCGAGCCCCCGGCCACCAGAACACCTCGCCGCGCCATCGCCGCCGCCGAGCACCACCCGCCCGTGGGCAGCCCTCCACAGCCGCCCACTGCCCAAACTGAGCACCCAGCCACCACTACATCACCTCACCGCAGCTCGCCGACCCGCCCAACGCCACCCAGAGCCACCGGAGCTCCGCCGCCCGCGCTGCCGTCGCCGCCGCCGCCTCTGCTCGCCGTGGACAGCACGACACCGACCCCCTCCGTCCAAGCCGAGCCTCTGGGTAGCTTCCCCATGCGCCACTGAAGCTCACCGACCGGACCACGCCGCCCCAAGCCCGCCGGAGCACCGCCGTCGACGCGAGCCGCGCCGCCGCCGCCTCTGCTCCAACGCCGGCGAGCCCTTCCCGGCCGTCCCCCACCTGAACAACACCCCCACAAGGTAGCCCTCGCACCCCTGAACCTTCCCCGACCCCCGCCCCTCGCCGCCGGCGAGCCCCCTCGCCGGAATTTCGGCCGGCCGCCATACCCGAGCCGCCGAGGACCCAATTGCAAGGATTTAAATCTTTAGAAGGGTCTGAGCGTAAGATTCAAGGACCTAGTTGTAAAAGAAAATTTCAAACCTAGATTCAAATTCAGTGAACTTGTAAAATTCGTATAAAATCGTAGAAAATTCAGAAAAATGCAAACTCAACTGTTCTGGAATCCTAAGAACAAACTCTACCACGTTTGTTACAAAAATTTTCTCAGAATCTCAAAATATTTTGCTCTACATTAAATAGAAGCTTTAGTGGACATATTTTATACCCACTGTTCTAGAACAATGCTGACCCTGAATTTTGGGTAGTGAACTAGTTGCTGGATGATTAGGACTGTGTAAAAAGATCAGGCCCAAATTCCATCTCTAGATTTACTGTTTGTTAAACTTAGTTTCATATCATGTGTAAGAATAATATTTTATCCCTGCAGTTAGGTGGTAAGTCACCCATTGAAATTTTTCCTATGCTAATGTATTGGTAACTAGAAGCCAGAGAAAAATTAGGAGACCTTTTATCTCACAGTAACCTATTTATTTGATTTATGTGCTAATAACATACATTAAATCAAGAAAATAGTACCTTAGTTTGGAAAATCCCCAAATTATTACTGGGAGTTACACTGTTGGAGAGGTTGCTGTGTAAAACGTTTCATGGACAAAAACCCTGTGTAGGGTCCTGTAAAAATGAATCTTTAAAAAGCCTAGGTGTAGAATGTCATATTTTCTATGCTCTAAATACTGCATGATAAATCCTAAAACAATTACAGTAGCTTCTGCATGCTCAAGTGAGAGCTCTGTAAAAATCTTAGCCACAATTGTTGCACCAATTGATCTGTACAAAAAGAACAAGTATCTAACAACAACAAAGAAATCTATTTTTCAGAATTAATCTGTTACATAAAATTGGCTGAAAATTTTACAGTAAGCACACCTTTCCTTGATGTGCCTAAATCCAAAATTTCATGACCAGAAACTATTCCTTGTAGTAATTACTCTCAAATCGTAATCAAGTGTTATTTCCACGACTTAAACTTGTGCACTCATGTAGAATCGACGACTCTCGCCGACGGAACCTACGAGCTGGTGCCCGCGTCCGAGAGTGAGCAGCGTGAAGCTCAAGAAAATCTAACTGAAGCTTTGGAAGACCCGAGCCCAAGTTCGGAAGATCCCCAAGCGAACTGCGAAGGCAAGCCCCGGAGCATAACCCATTCTTTCCGAAATTATGCAACTCATTACTCCTTGCTTGTGCATTAAGTTTATAGGAGTTGGATGAAAACTTAGTTGCATGATATCAGGAACCCTTGCTTGGAAAACTAGATGTAAGGTTCGATAGAATGCTGTGCTAATAGGACTCCGGTAAAAGTCGAGTGATTTCCTGTCACTCGCGAGAAAATAGGAGTTGAATGACTACTACACGCTGCAATCATAAGGACACGGACGGGTTATGTAACGATGGTTACGATTGAGGCCCGTCTGTCTAGTGAAAAATGCTAAGGCCGCAGGGTGTGGTAGTGATGGTTAAGTCTTTGAACGTACTAAACACATGCCGAGATTATGGGAATCGGTAAGCTTAAGTACCTGATTGGCCCGGCAAGGGGACGGCATCCTACCCTTTGAACTTCGGTCCCATGTGCATATGGCGAGTGCAGAGAGTGGTCACGACCCGGCGCCGAACCGTGGCGTGGAGCTCTTGTACTCTCGGAGGGTAGCCCCGATCCACGACCCGGAAGGAAAGGGGAAAAGTTGCACGTGTGACTCTAGGGAGTAACCACGTGACGTGTGTTTGGGTTTCCCTTGCAAGGTTAAGAAATTCGATTCGAATCGTCCGTTTCTCACGGCTATTGAGACTGCTTAACCATTTTTACCCACAGAGTAAGAAGAGGAACAATGATGATGAATGAACTGGTTGAATGAAAATTAAATGCTTCACCATGTATGCTTCTAGCTAGCTGCTTATCTAGAATGGTTAATGCAACTAGAATCTTGAGCTAAAAGCTGAAAGTAAGGATCCACTTGTAGATGCTTTTCGGCAAAACAAACCCCCGAGCCAAAAAGCCTTGCATGTCTAGAGTCGGTGGAGTAGTTCCCACTACACGGGTAAGTCTTGCTGAGTATTAGTATACTCAGTCTTGCTTGTGACTCGTTTTCAGGTGAGCCCTTTGAAGACATGATTGCTAGCTTGACTTGGCCCTGCACTCTTCCCCCTGGTTGGTCGGTGGAATGGGATGCGCCCCCGTCCAACGGAGATAAGGCCGAGTGATGTCTCGTACGGGCTTCATCGAGACATCCTGTATCGTCGAGTAGTTTCCGTTGTTTATTTCCGCTGCAATTTAACTCTGAAGAACTTATTTATGTTAATTGAAGTACTTGTTTTCTAAACTCAGAATTAGGTCTGTAATATTTACTTATGCTAATGATGTAATCTTTGCTGGAATGTGGTATTCTCTGGGCTCATCGTCGCATGAGCATTTGTATGTACGGCGCTCGATCCGTTCACCGTGGTTGTATCGGGAGGTTATACCCGACAGACCAGTGGATTACTCCGTTTGAAGTGTAAGGTTAACCGAGGATGCCTTAATGGTGATGGTTAATACACTTGAGCCGGATTAATTCAGGTGGTTCTGCCACAGCTGGTATCAGAGCCGTAGCTGGTGCCACAGCTGGCAACAGCGGACACCAGAGCCGAAATACATACGCCAGAGAATGCTACAAGCCTTAAAAACTCATTTTACTAAAACTTGACTAGAAGGTTGTGTTGCGAAATGCGTTGGTACGTTAAGGATGGTGCCTAGTTCGTAAAGCCCTAAGGGATTATGGGAAAGTTACTGGGTGGCTATCTAACTTCTATATATTTTATCAACTGACTTCCAGCACATTACTTTCTGTCAAAACTTACTTTCATGCACAACCGACCCTAAATTCTGTAACGACGCACTCGTCGCTAAGGTAAGAAGGTAAGGATCCTCAGCCAACTGAGGGAGCTTGGCCTTCCTGTCGGTGATGCGAACCGAACGCTGCCCTCAAGCAGTGGCTTACTTGAGGTGCTGCAAATATGCCAACTGTTAGTTGAACATATTGGGAGTAGAAGGTTCGGCGCAGGGTATGGCGATCGCTGTTCATATCCCCGTCTCATGACGGTACCCCCGTGAATACGCTATCTCAATAGCGTATGTTAACGTCGTCTGTACGGCGGGAATTGTACAGATATCGTTTCTATAAGTAAACGGTAATGAATACGGACGCTTTCATGAGTGCTGGCATGAAAGGTTCATGATATATAAATGCTTGTCGATTTTCTGCAGGTACACTAACCGCGATTACGATAAGTTAAGGAACGATTAGAAAGACTCGACTAGCTATTATAGCGAGAGCCGTATTGTGTAAGCCACCGAAACTATCTTCGTAAGACCAAAGCTATTTGGCGATTATTTTATTTTGTGAGGACGAATAGGACGTGCATACATCATGAACATGTGTATCTGAAATCAAAAATGCGTTGTGTGAGAGTGGAAAGGTTCTTGCGTATCTAAGCATGGTTGCATAAGGATTATCTAGAGAAACTGTCCCAAATCTGCCACGACCGAAAAGAGCGAATTATTGACCAAAGAAAATGACCATTTCTGATAAAGTTCATGTTGAAGAAATTGTTCCAAATCTTGTGCCCTATCTTCTGTTCAAAAATGAAAAATTCTGAACTTATGGATAATAAGAAATAACAGAAACCTTGGAGCGTCAGATTTCTGTCCAGAATAAGCACTTCTGCCTCTTAAATTTTTAGGCCCCCTTCCTGCGGTTTTCTGCAAAAGAGCACAACACGAAACTTGTTCCAAATTCACCCAGGAAGCTTCTGTTAAAATTTGGTAAATTTTGGCTGGGTAGATTTTCCCTGGTGCACGAAACTCTAGCCCTCTGTTCACTGAAAATTCTGGGTAGACAGTAAGGTAAAACCTGAAAAGAAAGACCATCTTAGACACCCAATTAGCTCTGGAGTTGACTAGAAAAGTTGTTCACAAATACCTTAGGAGTGATCTGGTGAAAATTGAGAATTTTTGGATGAGAACTGTGGGAGTTATGATTATTTTTGCACACTATACAGAATCTGTCCTTGTGCTGCTCACAGTTTTTCGCTATCTCATTCCATTTGATCTTTTGTTCAGATGGCCGAGCCTGTTGAGATGATGGTGAATGAGGATGGACGCGTGCACTCGCAGTGTCTCCACTGGGAGGGCTTTCCCTCTATTTTGTGGGATGTTCTGCGTACCGCGGGCTATCTAATTCCCCCACGTTACGCCGGACTGGAGTTTGCAGAAAATGGAGTTACCCAGTGCCGTGTCAATGTGACTATCTTTTCGCACCCGCTACACCCGTAGTGGCCCGCCTTGGAGCTTGAGGCTGTTGGTCGCCGTTTGGCCGATACTTGGGAGCTTGCAGCCATGAGGGCGCTCACCACATTTTGTGCGCAGCGTCCCGAGGTTGTCACACTCACTCCCATTGGATTGTTTCCTGCTGCCCAGGACAACGACCCCTTTTGGCTCAACAGGGTGCAGCACGCACAGTATTTGGTAGACTTCCATGCCCAGGAGACTATCCATACCTCCGTGCGGTGCATGAGTGCACTCTACCGGCTTCAGACTCTCCAGAGTCAGGCACTCGAGCAGCTCACTGATCTTGCTCAGGCCTACCATATGATGGCAGATACCAGGGATGAGCAGATAAAGGAGCTCAGTCAGGATCTTGAGGACAGAGATGCTCAGATTGGCCAACTTGAGGGCCAAATCCAGGAGCAAGACACTCTCATGGGTGAGAGAGATACCACGATAGCACAGTTGGAGGAGCAGCTCCATGATCTGAACCTTGAGTTGGAGGACACTAATGAGCACATTCAGTGGCATCATGATCAGAATGACCATCCCCATGAGGACGACATGGAGGAGGATGAGGAGGAGCCACAGGAGATTGATGGTATCTGAGGTATGGATTTCGAGGGTGAGGTACCACAGGCACCTCAGATGGGAGCCCACTCTCCGGCTCACAGCGAGTCGTCCGTCAACGACTTGGATGATTTCTAGAGGACGACCTAGGAGGACTTTTGCACATACTCCTCGATAGGGTAGCCTAACTTTTGGCAAGTGTTGTAATAGGCTAACTAGGAGTTGAGTAACTCTTTTGTGTTGAGTACACCTGAACCATGTGGATACCCTCAGCCTGTAAGGAACGGCGATAAAACTTGGTGATTTCGTTGTAAGTGGGTAAACGATGGAATCCACAATCGCTGAGACTTGTCGGAATTTTTACCCATGTCTCCTTGCATTTCTTGGCTGAGTGTTGAATACCAGACTTATGCTAAATTTTGTGATCTAGGTTCTCACAAAAATTCAGCATCATTGGACCTCGCTAGTTTAAGATATAGGCGAGACCGTACCGGTCAATCTGCTGAAAAACAGCTAAGACAGTAAGGCAAAGGACGAGCTTTTCGACCGCCTTAGCCATAGTTCTAGCACCGAAGTAAATACCAAAGTGGTGCAGTCCTAAATTCTCTGACTACCGCAAATGTTTGAGATGTTTTGGATGGACCCACAGCAGGCTATGATTTTTCTCGTAGCAAACAGAGATTCTGTTCATACTTCTGGCTCAGACTTCGGAAGTCTATGACTACACCAATTAATCATGAATCAAGGAAGTAATATGGATCGCGATGCTAATGGTAACCTTTCACGTTTCAGATGGTTGGATCAACACGTGGCAACCCCGAGGGTTTTGGTGCCGGTGGCAGCCGCTCGCGACAATCGCCACCACCCCCGCCCAGTTTGGTGGAAGTGATGGCCGCCCAAACCGAGCTGCTACGTCAGATTGTGCAAGGGCAACACCAGCAGAGGGGTGGGCACAATGCTCACCAACCACAAGCTGCAGGATACACGGATTTCCTGGGGACCCAGCCTCCCTTGTTCCATAAGGCCGAGGAACCCCTGGACGCAGATGCATGGATTCGCACCATAGAATCCAAGTTCACGCTACTTGTGGCCCCATGCTCAGAAGCCAACAAAGCTCGTTTTGCCGCGCAACAGCTTCGCGGTACCGCTCGTCTGTGGTGGGACCACTATTTTGCGATGCTCCCGGCTGATCGTGTGGTCGACTGGGAGGAGTTCAAGACCGCGTTCCGGGCACATCATATCCCCGAGGGTCTCATGGAGAGAAAGTTGAATGAGTTCCTGGCACTCACCCAAGGCACCCGCACCGTGTTGCAGTACGCCCAGGCGTTCAACAACCTATGCCAGTATGCGGGCTATCACGCTGATACGGATGCCAAGAAGCGTGATCGTTTCCGCCGAGGTCTGAATACCAAGCTCAAGGAACGTCTGAACCTAGCCAGGGCTGACACCTACAACGAGTTGGTCAATATGGCCATTACCCAGGAAGACTGTATCATGGCGCACCGGGCAGAGAAGAAGAGAAAGGCACCCGCAGGACCGTCAAGTGTCCAACCACCAAGGTATCGCATCGTGCAAAATACCGCACCTACAGCTCCACCAAAGGCCCCGCAGCCAGGAAGATGGATTGCCAGACCCCCACAGCAGCCAGGCATGGTACGACCCCCGATGCCTTCACCGAATGGTCCGAGGCCCGTTCTTCAACAGTCTCTTCGACCTAGCCCCGCGAATCGCTGTTTCAAATGCGGGAGTTCCAGCCACTTCGCACGCGAATGCCCTCAGCCTGGACAGCCCAACCAAGGTCAAGGATCCAACCCGAACACCCAGAACAGGGGCAAGAGACAGACCCTGCAAGTCAAGCAAGGACGGATTAACTTCACCACGCTTGCAGAGCTTCCAGAAGGCGCCCCAGTGATGTCGGGTACATTCTCTATCCATAACAAGCCTGCCGTTATATTGTTTGATTCTGGTGCATCGCATAGTTTCATAAGTGCAAAATTCGGTGCAAAAGTAGGCTTGGATGTTTGTCACACAAAAGGGTCATATATGATATCAACACCGGGTGGTAAAATTGCTTCAAACCAAATGGTCAGACAAGTACCAGTCAAATTGGGTAGTAAAACCATTGACACGGACCTTGTCCTTTTACCCCTTGACGGCATGGACATTATTTTGGGAATGAACTGGATGGCTATGCATGGAGTCACACTGGACCTTTCTTCCCGAGCCGTTGAGATAAATTCACCTAGTCACGGAGCCACTACCCTTTACCTACCATTCATAGATTGCACGAATTCCTGTGCTTATAAGATGGAAGGACTTAAGCTAGATGAGATTCTTGTGGTGAACGAGTATGCCGATGTTTTCCCGGATGACTTACCAGGAATGCCACCGGATAGGGATATTGAGTTCGTTATTGAACTACAACCAGGCACTGCACCTATATCCAAGAGACCGTATAGGATGCCCCCTAAAGAATTGGCCGAGCTGAAACTTCAACTCCAAGAACTACTGGACAAAGGTTTTATTCGCCCTAGCGCGTCACCTTGGGGATGTCCAGCCCTATTCGTAAAGAAGAAGGATGACAGTTTGAGATTATGTGTGGACTACCGACCTCTCAATGCGGTAACAGTTAAAAATAAATACCCACTTCCTCGCATCGATGTGCTCTTCGATCAATTAGCTGGAGCCAGAGTCTTCTCAAAGATTGATCTTCGCTCGGGATATCATCAGATCAAGATTCGCTCGTGCGATATTCCTAAGACTGCCTTCTCCACACGATATGGACTATATGAATTCTTGGTCATGTCCTTTGGACTCACCAATGCCCCTGCCTACTTCATGTATCTCATGAATTCGGTATTCATGCCCGAACTTGACAAATTCGTCGTAGTGTTCATCGACGACATTCTTATCTATTCAAAGGATGAGGAAGAGCATGCCAAGCACCTTCGCATTGTTCTTCAGCGACTCAGAGACCATCAGCTCTATGCTAAGTTTTCTAAGTGTGAATTCTGGTTGGATACTGTAAAGTTCTTAGGTCACACGATCTCCAGCGAAGGCATAGCTGTTGACCCCAGCAAGGTACAAGAGGTGATGGATTGGAAACCCCCTACCTCTGTTCATCAGATTCGCAGTTTTCTCGGCTTAGCCGGTTACTACCGTCGCTTCATCCCGGATTTCTCTCGAATTGCTAAGCCCATGACGGAACTATTGAAGAAGGAAGTAAAGTTTGTATGGAATGAGAAGTGTGAGGAAGCCTTCCACACTCTCAGAGAGCATCTGACTACTGCACCTGTGTTAGCTCAACCCGATAATACCAAGTCATTCGATGTGTATTGTGACGCATCAGGTACTGGTCTAGGATGTGTGCTTATGCAAGAGAATCGAGTGATTGCATATGCCTCACGAGCCCTTCGGCCCCACGAACAGAATTATCCCACGCATGACCTTGAGCTCGCAGCCGTCATTCACGCTCTGAAGATATGGAGGCACTATCTCATGGGTACACAGTGCAATATCTACACGGATCATAAGAGTCTCAAGTACATCTTCACACAAGCCGATCTGAATATGAGACAACGAAGATGGCTAGAATTAATCAAAGATTATGACCTTGAAGTGCACTATCACCCCGGTAAGGCTAATGTAGTCGCGGATGCACTAAGCCGCAAGTCCCATTGCCATTGCTTATTCATGGAGTCCTACCATGAGACATTATGTGCAGACATGAGGAAGCTAAATATGGAAATGGTTTCCCAAGGCACTCTAAATCACATCTCAGTTGAGCCCACTCTTCACGACCAAATCATCATGGCACAACTACATGATGAAGGAATCAAGATCATCAAACAAAAACTCTCTCTAGGTGAGGAGAAGTATAAGTGTTTCCGCCAGGACCATAAGGGAGTTCTATGGTTCGAAGGTCGTATAGTCGTTCCGAAGAATCGGGAACTCCGCAAGCAAATTCTTGATGAGGCACACCTCTCCAAATTCTCTATCCACCCCGGCAGTAGCAAAATGTATCAGGACCTAAGGCAAAACTTCTGGTGGACTAGAATGAGAAGGGAAATTGCTACGTATGTCTCGGAATGTGACACGTGCCAGAGAGTAAAAGCTAGCCACTTAAAGGTAGCCGGTACACTTCAACCGTTACCTATACCATCATGGAAATGGGAAGACATAAGTATGGACTTCATCGTTGGACTACCAAACACGTCCCAGAGACATGATTCCATATGGGTTATCGTTGATAGACTCACGAAGACGGCACATTTTCTTCCGGTACACACCACCTATTCTACCAAGAAATATGCCGATATTTACCTCGATCGTATTGTTTGCCTGCATGGAATACCTAAGACAATCATTTCCGATCGTGGTCCCCAGTTTGTAGCACGCTTTTGGGAACATCTGCAAACGTCTCTTGGCACAAAGCTGATTCGCAGCTCAGCATACCATCCTCAGACCGATGGACAAACAGAAAGAGTAAACCAAATTCTTGAAGACATGCTGAGAGCTTGTGTCATTCATTATGACAAGAATTGGGACAAATGCCTACCCCTGGCAGAGTTCTCGTACAACAATAGCTATCAAACGAGTTTGAAAATGGCACCATTTGAGGCCCTGTACGGACGAAGGTGTCGAACTCCTTTGAGCTGGTCACAAACCGGAGAACGTAAAATAATTGGACCCGACCTGGTAATCGAGGCAGAGGAAAAAGTAAAGGTAATACAAGCAAATCTTAGAGCCGCACAAGCTCGACAAAAGAGCTATTCTGACAAAAGGAGAAAACCCCTAAAGTTCGAGGTTGGCGATCATGTCTATCTTCGAGTTTCACCAACCAAGGGAGTGCGAAGATTTGGAATCAAAGGCAAACTAGCTCCCCGTTATATTGGTCCTTACGAAATCATGGAGAGCCGCGGACCCGTAGCCTACAAATTACGACTGCCCCCTCAGCTCACGGCCACCCATGATGTCTTCCACGTATCTCAACTCAAGAAGTGTATTCGAGTCCCTACCGAGGTTGTGGAACAACAAGAAATATCGTTGGAACCCGATCTCTCGTATGTCGAACACCCAATTAAGATTCTGGATCAAAAAGAAAGAGAGACCAGGAGGAAAGTGATTAGAATGTATAAGATACAATGGAATCGCCACACGGAAGAAGAAGCCACCTGGGAAACGGAAAGCTACCTGAACCAACATTTCCCTGGGTTTCTTGCCTCAACCACTGGTATGTGCACCCACGCCCACACTAAGAACTACCGAATCTCGGGGCGAGATTCTTGTTAAGGGGGGAAGGCTGTGACAACCCTGGTAATTAAAATTTCAAAATCAATGTCATTAGCCTAACTCTATGTTTTAAACCCACTAATGAGAGGGTGGAAAGAATTTAAAAAGGGTTCAGTTAGAATTCAAATTTAATTTGGGCACATTTGGGCACATTTGAAACTTTTAAAATAACTTTAAAACCATAAGCCAAATGAGATTTTGCCTGAAACCAAAGTTGTAGAACTTTTTATTTTGAACAACTTTCGTGTTCAAAAGTTTTTGAAATTCAAATCAGAAAGAGGAGAAAACGCCCTGTTTGCACCCAGCCCCCTGAACTTTTTCGAATTTTTGCATTTCGGTCCCTGGCGTCTCCCCCTCTGCTCTGCCGCGCCACGCGCGCTCGCCCGCCCGCCGCGCGCCAGGTGGCCGGCGTCGCCTGACCGGCGCGGAGCGCCAGGCCAGTGGCCGCCGCACCACCCCGCCACGGCCGGCTTTGCCCCGCCCCGACGCCGCGCGGCCAGTCCCCGCCCGCGCGTGCGCTGCCGCGCCCAGGCCGCCGCCCGCTCGCCCAGTGGCCGCGCTCCGCCGTGCCGCCCCGGCCCCCGCGCCCCACCAGTCGTCGCGCCCGCCCTCCGCCCGAGCCGCTGCCGCTGCTGCTTCCCCACTCCGCGCCCGGCTCTATCTCCTCGCGCCCACGCCAGTATCTCGGCCGCCCAGTCGCCGCGCCCGCTCGCCGCACGCCGCGCCGGCGTTCTGCCGCCGCCCGCCGCGCCCAGTGCACGCCGCTGCCGTGCCCCGCCCCGCGCGTCGCCCAGGCATCTCCACGCCCCCTCCTGACCCTATAAAAGCCCCGCCCCGACCGCCCGCGCGAGCCCCCGGCCACCAGAACACCTCGCCGCGCCATCGCCGCCGCCGAGCACCACCCGCCCGTGGGCAGCCCTCCACAGCCGCCCACTGCCCAAACTGAGCACCCAGCCACCACTACATCACCTCACCGCAGCTCGCCGACCCGCCCAACGCCACCCAGAGCCACCGGAGCTCCGCCGCCCGCGCTGCCGTCGCCGCCGCCGCCTCTGCTCGCCGTGGACAGCACGACACCGACCCCCTCCGTCCAAGCCGAGCCTCTGGGTAGCTTCCCCATGCGCCACTGAAGCTCACCGACCGGACCACGCCGCCCCAAGCCCGCCGGAGCACCGCCGTCGACGCGAGCCGCGCCGCCGCCGCCTCTGCTCCAACGCCGGCGAGCCCTTCCCGGCCGTCCCCCACCTGAACAACACCCCCACAAGGTAGCCCTCGCACCCCTGAACCTTCCCCGACCCCCGCCCCTCGCCGCCGGCGAGCCCCCTCGCCGGAATTTCGGCCGGTCGCCGTACCCGAGCCGCCGAGGACCCAATTGCAAGGATTTAAATCTTTAGAAGGGTCTGAGCGTAAGATTCAAGGACCTAGTTGTAAAAGAAAATTTCAAACCTAGATTCAAATTCAGTGAACTTGTAAAATTCGTATAAAATCGTAGAAAATTCAGAAAAATGCAAACTCAACTCTTCTGGAATCCTAAGAACAAACTCTACCACTTTTGTTACATAAATTTTCTCAGAATCTCAAAATATTTTGCTCTACATTAAACAGAAGCTTTAATGGACATATTTTATACCCACTGTTCTAGAACAATGCTGACCCTGAATTTTGGGCAGTGAACTAGTTGCTGGATGGTTAGGACTGTGTAAAAAGATCAGGCCCAAATTCCATCTCTAGATTTACTGTTTGTTAAACTTAGTTTCATATCATGTGTAAGAAGAATATTTTATCCCTGCAGTTAGGTGGTAATTCACCCATTGAAATTTTTCCTATGCTAATGTATTGGTAACTAGAAGCCAGAGAAAAATTAGGAGACCTTTTATCTCACAGTAACCTATTTATTTGATTTATGTGCTAATAACATACATTAAATCAAGAAAATAGTACCTTAGTTTGGAAAATCCCCAAATTATTACTGGGAGTTACACTGTTGGAGTGGTTGCTGTGTAAAACGTTTCATGGACAAAAACCCTGTGTAGGGTCCTGTAAAAATGAATCTTTAAAAAGCCTAGGTGTAGAATGTCATATTTTCTATGCTCTAAATACTGCATGATAAATCCTACAAAAATTACAGTAGCTTCTGCATGCTCAAGTGAGAGCTCTGTAAAAATCTTAGCCACAATTGTTGCACCAATTGATCTGTACAAAAAGAACAAGTATCTAACAGCAACAATGAAATCTATTTTTCAGAATTAATCTGTTACATAAAATTGGCTGAAAATTTTACAGTAAGCACACCTTTCCTTGATGTGCCTAAATCCAAAATTTCATGACCAGAAACTATTCCTTGTAGTAATTACTCTCAAATCGTAATCAAGTGCTATTTCCACGACTTAAACTTGTGCACTCATGTAGAATCGACGACTCTCGCCGACGGAACCTACGAGCTGGTGCCCGCGTCCGAGAGTGAGCAGCGTGAAGCTCAAGAAAATCTAACTGAAGCTTTGGAAGACCCGAGCCCAAGTTCGGAAGATCCCCAAGCGAACTGCGAAGGCAAGCCCCGGAGCATAACCCATTCTTTCCGAAATTATGCAACTCATTACTCCTTGCTTGTGCATTAAGTTTATAGGAGTTGGATGAAAACTTAGTTGCATGATATCAGGAACCCTTGCTTGGAAAACTAGATGTAAGGTTCGATAGAATGCTGTGCTAATAGGACTCCGGTAAAAGTCGAGTGATTTCCTGTCACTCGCGAGAAAATAGGAGTTGAATGACTACTACACGCTGCAATCATAAGGACACGGACGGGTTATGTAACGATGGTTACGATTGAGGCCCGTCTGTCTAGTGAAAAATGCTAAGGCCGCAGGGTGTGGTAGTGATGGTTAAGTCTTTGAACGTACTAAACACATGCCGAGATTATGGGAATCGGTAAGCTTAAGTACCTGATTGGCCCGGCAAGGGGACGGCATCCTACCCTTTGAACTTCGGTCCCATGTGCATATGGCGAGTGCAGAGAGTGGTCACGACCCGGCGCCGAACCGTGGCGTGGAGCTCTTGTACTCTCGGAGGGTAGCCCCGATCCACGACCCGGAAAGAAAGGGGAAAAGTTGCACGTGTGACTCTAGGGAGTAACCACGTGACGTGTGTTTGGGTTTCCCTTGCAAGGTTAAGAAATTCGATTCGAATCGTCCGTTTCTCACGGCTATTGAGACTGCTTAACCATTTTTACCCACAGAGTAAGAAGAGGAACAATGATGATGAATGAACTGGTTGAATGAAAATTAAATGCTTCACCATGTATGCTTCTAGCTAGCTGCTTATCTAGAATGGTTAATGCAACTAGAATCTTGAGCTAAAAGCTGAAAGTAAGGATCCACTTGTAGATGCTTTTCGGCAAAACAAACCCCCGAGCCAAAAAGCCTTGCATGTCTAGAGTCGGTGGAGTAGTTCCCACTACACGGGTAAGTCTTGCTGAGTATTAGTATACTCAGTCTTGCTTGTGACTCGTTTTCAGGTGAGCCCTTTGAAGACATGATTGCTAGCTTGACTTGGCCCTGCACTCTTCCCCCTGGTTGGTCGGTGGAATGGGATGCGCCCCCGTCCAACGGAGATAAGGCCGAGTGATGTCTCGTACGGGCTTCATCGAGACATCCTGTATCGTCGAGTAGTTTCCGTTGTTTATTTCCGCTGCAATTTAACTCTGAAGAACTTATTTATGTTAAATGAAGTACTTGTTTTCTAAACTCAGAATTAGGTCTGTAATATTTACTTATGCTAATGATGTAATCTTTGCTGGAATGTGGTATTCTCTGGGCTCATCGTCGCATGAGCATTTGTATGTACGGCGCTCGATCCGTTCACCGTGGTTGTATCGGGAGGTTATACCCGACAGACCAGTGGATTACTCCGTTTGAAGTGTAAGGTTAACCGAGGATGCCTTAATGGTGATGGTTAATACACTTGAGCCGGATTAATTCAGGTGGTTCTGCCACAGCCGTTACGCCGAATGGATTTCTAATATTGTGCCCGTATATAAGAAGAACGGAAAGTTGCGCGTATGCATCGACTTCAGGAACCTAAATCAGGCTACACCAATGGACGGATATCCGATGCCGACGGCCGATGTCTTGACAGATGCTGCCGTAGGACACAAAGTCATCAGTTTCATGGATGGTAATGCTGGGTACAATCAAATATTAATGGCTGAGTGTCCGGGCCACCTCGGTTTATTCAAGTGGGTTGTAATGACCTTTGGGTTAAAGAACGCCGGTGCTACATATCAGCGGGCCATGAACTATATCTTTCACAAGCTCATTGGTGTATCGGTGGAAATTTACATCGACGATGTTGTGGTCAAGTCAAAAGGTCATCAGGAACATCTGGCCGATTTACAAGAAGTACTGGAATGCACAAGGAAGCATGGGTTGAAAATGAACCCGAACAAGTGTGCATTCGGTGTATCGGCCGGGCAATTCTTAGGATTCATGGTCCATGAGCGCGGGATAGAGGTTAACTGGAAGACCATAGACGCCATCAACAAAGTTGTAGCCCCACAGAATAAAACTGAGCTGCAATCCCTCATCGGCAAGGTCAATTTTATTAGAAGATTCAAATCCAACTTGTCCGGGCGTATTCAAGCTTTCACTCCTTTGTTGAAGTTGAAGCCCGATCAGGAATTCATGTGGGGAGAAGGACAACGCAAAGCGTTAGAAAATATCAAGCAATATCTGATTTCGCCACCGATGTTAGTCCCGCCACAGCCCGGTAAGCCGTTCAAATTATACTTATCGGCTGATGAACAAGCTATTGGATCGGCGTTGGTACAGGAGTTCGAAGGGAAAGAACAGGTGGTATATTATGTCAGCAGAAGACTCCTGGACACCGAAAGAAGATATTCCCCGCTGGAACGGCTGTGCCTGTGTTTATACTTCTCGTGTACCAAGCTCAGGCACTATTTGTTATCGGCAGAGTGCATAGTCGTATGCAAAGATGATGTGGTGAAATATATGCTATCACTGCTGATTTTGAAAGGAAGGATTGGAAAATGGATACTGGCTCTGTCAGAGTTCGACTTAAGGTACGAATCGGCTAAGGCTGTCAAGGGTCAGGTCATGGTCGATTTCATGGCTCAACATTGTGGACCGGAAATTGCTGTCGTTGAATCGGTGCCATGGACTTTGTATTTCGATGGTTCTTCATGTGGAGCCGGATCGGGAATCGGTATCGTTCTTGTATCGCCTCGGGGGGCAAGCTATGATTTCTCTCTGCCGATAGAAGCATCCGCAACAAACAACCAGGCGGAATACCGAGCTGTCCTAAAAGGTATCCAATTGTTGAGGGAATTCAAAACTGATGCGGTCGAAATTTTTGGGGATTCCATGCTCATCGTAGACCAGTTAACGGGGAAATCTGAATGCAAAGATGATATCTTAAGGATTTACTATGAAGATTGCCTCCAGCTGTTAAAGGAATTCAACTCTGCAATAATTGAGCACATCCCTAGAAATTACAATGAAGAGGCCAATAGCTAGCCCAAGACGCGTCCGGATATCGGCCGATCCAAGGAGCTATGATTTTGGAGCTCGCGGCCGATGATTGGCGAAAGGAGATTGCTGATTACTTAAAGGATCCGTTCCAGAAGGTAGATCGGCGAGTGCGTCTCCAGGCCACAAAATATGTGTTACTTGAAGACGATTTGTTTTACCGGACGATTCATGGGGTTCTTCTCAAGTGCCTGGGAACGGAGGAAGCAAAGGTCCTGATGGGGGAAATCCATGAAGGTGTATGCGGAGCCCATCAATCGGCTCACAAGATGAAGTGGATGATCAGAAACAATGGGTATTATTGGCCAATGATTCTCGAAGATTGTTTCAAATATTATAAAGGTTGCCAAGACTGTCAGAAGTTTGGTAATGTGCAGCGCGCGCCTGCTTCGGCTATGAATCCGGTAATCAAGCCGTGGCCATTCAGAGGTTGGGGAATAGATCTCATCGGACAGATTCACCCTCCATCAAACAGAGGGCATAAGTTTATATTTGTAGCCACTGATTATTTTACTAAATGGGTGGAGGCAGTTCCGTTAAGGACAGTGACATCGGCCGATATGATCGAGTTCGTTAAGAACCACATTGTTTATCGATTCGGTATTCCTCAGACTATCACAACTGATCAAGGAACAATGTTCACCTCAGGGGAATTCGGAGAATTCGCCGTCGATATGGGGATTAAATTGTTGAATTCTTCTCCGTACTATGCTCAAGCCAATGGCCAGGCCGAATCGTCCAACAAGGGGATAATCAAGTTGATCAAGAGGAAGATAGAAGAACAACCCAAGAAGTGGCACATGTCTTTGGCTGAATCTCTATGGGCTTATAGGATGGCTTGCCACGGGGCCACTAAGATATCTCCTTATCAGTTGGTGTATGGTCACGAGGCAGTCTTGCCTTGGGAATTGAGGACGGGGTCAAGGCGCACGTCGCTTCATGAAGGAAGAGCTCGATGATTCGGCGGGTCAGCGATTGAGGGCCCTGATTAGCATCGAAGAAAACAAGAAAAGGGTGGCCAGGTGGTATGACAAGAAGGTCAAAGTTAAACAATTCTCCCAAGGAGATTTGGTATGGAAGTTGGTGCTGCCGATAGGGTCTAAGGATCCCAAATTCGGTAAATGGTTGCCCACTTGGGAAGGGCCGTATAGAATCGGCCGATGTGCTCCGGGAAATGAATATATACTAGAAACTATCGAAGGGGAAGAATTCGCAAGAGCCTTAAACGGAAGATATCTGAAGAGGTACTATCCAAGCATATGGGTAGGTGCATAACGTACGGTAAGATGCATCAAGACAACATGGCCGACTCCTGTCGGTTTTTACCTATATAGCCAATGTAAAAATGACATCGCCTTAAGGAGGAAACATTTTGATTTGGTCTGACCGATTCATTATTCGGTGAAAACAGCAGCGTACATGGTCGACATGGTACAAGTCGCTCTTAGAATAAAAAGTACCAATATATCTACTGATCACGCTTTTTCTCGAACTCTCTCTCGATCCGGCCTAGTTTTATCAGAAGGCGGATGCTCTTCTCCTCCAGATCCTCCATGGCGGCTTCAGCCTCGACTTGATGAGGGAGTGGATGGCTCCTGTCGAGAGGTGATTGGGATGTTCCTGCCGCGGCATCTTCAAGGACAACTGAGCGAGGGAGTGGATGACTCCTTTCAGTTGGCGGTCGCTTGGAGCAATGAGCGTCTATATGGTCCCAGATTTTCTGGATATCAGCAGAAACATGACCTTTGAGTTCTTCAGAGTGAGCTCTTATCAGATCTATGTCCGCCTGCGACAGTGGTTCGTCTGAATGCATAACTTCAATCGCTTGTTCCAGACTGAGACTAAGGCGTTTTGGCTAAAAAAGGGCAAACAACTACTCAGTATCAGAGCGATTGAGATGTCAAGAGAGGAAATAGAAGAGGGTTCGTACCTGGTTGAAAGAGAAGATGGAAGATGAAGAAGACATCTTGATGTCCAGCCTGGGAAGATAGAGATCGAATTATTGGAGGGGAAGAAGATGGGTAATGCAGATGCCTCTGGAAACGATGTGGGATCTCGTACTTATAGAAGGAAGGGGGTAAAGAGATGGTAGGATGCGTCCCATCAGAGTAAAAACGTTCATAAATGAAAAGCTGCAAAAGAAGACGGTCCAAGTTCGAATCGGCACGTCAACATTAAGAGGGCATTGAATGTTTACAGGATTCTTTACAATTCACCCAAGGAGGGCATCAATGGTCGCAATCGCTCTTTGCCTAATCTGATCGGCCGAGTCTAATACTCTTTGGTCATCATCGGCCGATCCGGAAATTTTTGGCATATGACGATGTAGTTTTATTGCTTCACGGGCCAGGTTGTGTATTTCTTGCTTCAGCTCGGCGATGACAGATGGAAGGTCTTGGAGTCTCTTTTCTTCAGCAGCTATATCCTTGGTCACCTGCTCCATTTCTTTGGCTAGCTCTGCCCTTCGCCGTTTGAGGCAATCTATTGTGCCGACGATATCTGGGCGGGAGTTCTCGAGGAGGTAGATCCGTTGATGCACTTCTTGGGCTCGGTGTTTGTAAGAATCGGCTTCCTCCCGGGTCTTCGCTAGCTTGGCACGATCGGCCACATGGCACAGGGCCCTGAACACTGAAGTCTGTATTGACTCTATGTATGTAGCAGGTTCCAGAGTCTCTATCGCTTCCTCTGGAATTCGGCCTCTGATGTCATTGAGAAGTTGCCGAATCGATGAGGCATCTCCCACTAATCGGCCGATATCGTCTTGAAGGAGAGTTCGCATACTCTCAAGCTTGGCACGGATGTCATCAGGAATTGAGCTCGATGTGACTTGGTGTGAAGCGACTTCTTCATCATCGGACAGGGGAACCGCGAAAGAAAAAAGAATGTTATTAGGAGTATCTTGTTCCTACGAAAGAATAAAGACAAGGATTAGCAGACAGTAAAGGGGAATCGGCCGATTTGGGTGATAGGTTTCTTACCTCTTTGAAGCGGATTTCTCTTGCTTGTGCCGGCAGGAGTGCCACCCTCGCCTCAGGAACCGGTGCGATCGGCTCATCAGAAGAGGAGGACTCGACGACTATCAATGCCCTGCTCGGGCCAGCTTCCTGAAAGGTATGGGAAACAGATCTTATGAGTATACTGCGAATAGTTAAGTCTGATGATATGAGATACCTGCCATACCTCTGTGAGTCTTCCGGCAGATGTTTGTTGGGGGGGTACAGTCAACGCACCCAGATTAGTCTGCATCAAAATCAGTTAGGTTTTGTCGAATATCAAGAGATTGAGTTAAGAGATTCTCTACCTCGGTGAGGAGAATCGTTGGCATTTTGGCTTCTGCTCGGGACGTGGCCGATTGCTATGGGGATTGCGCTGGAGCGATTTGTGCAGCCTGGCAGAAGGAAGAGGTTAATATTGATAGAATACTTAATGGTATGTGAAGTATGCGAGGTTACCTGAACAGCTTCTACCAGCAATGATGCAGGGGCCGCTCCAACTTCTGTGGCAGTTTGGGGATCGACCTCCACGGTAATCGGCAAAGCTGGAGTAGTTGGGTTTCAGCCGATACTGCCGCCGATTGATCAATTGGTCCTATGCGGGCACGTACTCGGCAGCTTGTCTTCTTTGAGGTAGGCCTTTTCGGCGTTTGCTTCCATCGGCCGCTGGTGATGTCTTTGATGGTCAGAGCGTGATAGCCGATAAGTGGAAATGGTGTGTATCGGCGATTGCTCTCTATCGGCCTACCACTTCGGCTCCGCATCGGAGGAATTTGACTTTCAGACTGAAAAGAGAAATACAAGTTAGCGGTGAGATTGTAGCATGGAAAGGGACGATATTGAAATCGGCTGGGAGAAAGGTAATACCGCTGCACTTGAATCGATGTTGTCTGGGTCCAAACTGTTACAATATGTTGATGGAGACGAACAGAAGAGGTACTGCTTCCATTCTGCCCACCACAGTTTGAATTGTTGGACGGCAAAAGGGGCCACCATCCAGTTGTTTAGGTCGATGGTACTGGAGTCTGGCACTAAGTTGCACAGCTGATTGTAGTCGAGGCTCTTGGTCAGTTCATCTCGAAATTTTGCTCGTCCGGCAAAGTAGACTTGAATCGGCAGTTGACCAAAGCCAAATTGTCGTGCTGCGACCGATGGATTGTAAAATTCATAGGTGGGGAAATCTTTTCCAGAAAAGAAGTTGGCCGGTAAAATCCCTGGCTTGATCAGGATATCCATGAGATCACCATAAAAATATTGGATGATGAGTCATAACAGACGGGAAGCTCGAAAATTGGCCTTGTTGTCTGATATGGATACCAACTGATAGTCTCTTCACTGAAGCCGTTGTAGAAACATCTGAAGTATTCGGCCGTTCGGGTGGCAGTGAATTGACAACCAGGGAAGGCCGATGCTGCTTCTCCAAAAGAGGTACATCATCGTCGTATGGTGGGGTTTTCCTCTGACTCGATATTGGGAAAGGTTTTGGTCTCTATTTGCTGCTGGGAGACCTTGCTCATGTATAAGTTGAACCAGAGGGTGATGAATGACCAAGGACCACCAGGATTGCCAATCGGCTCCCCTTTTGATAATTTGACGCCGATTTGGTGCATCATATGATAGGCCGATCCTAACAGATGCTTCCCAAGGGGGATGGCCGATCCTAATGACAGAGCTTCTGCCAGAGCTTGTGTATTGGATGAAGGACCAACTGCTCTGCCACAGAAGAAGTGCTTCTCTAGCCACATCATTAAGAACGTTGTATGTTCTCTCTCTGAAATCGTCCCGGTCCTCATATTTTTGCTGATATACCCCTTCCACCCGCCGATTCCTTTTGTCTCTAGCCGATGGGTTGGTTTGATCAGATAATCAAAGGGTGTATCAGGGGAGGAGATATCAAGGCCGGTCAACATCAGAACATCGGCCAGGGTTGGAGTCATAGGTCCGTGCCCAAAGAGAAACGCGTTGAGCGCGTCGGACCAGAAATAAGAGGCCGCTATTACTAAGGGTTCATTTTTCTCCATTTGGGACAGAGAGAGATCGATGCACTGGCCAATTTTTAACTCATCCCACTGAACTTTCTTGGACTTGGATAATCTGTGGTACCATTCTTTCCAGCCAAGGGTTTCATTCGGCCAAGATCTAAAAGCACCTGCCCACTGACGCAAATCCATGGGTGATTGCTTGAAAGGAATTCTATGGGTTTCTAGGTTGATCAAATCGGTTGGATCTGGATTCCCCATGGGACCTAAGCAGATGAGACCGGGGGTTTCGGAAAGGGGAATAGTAATCTGGTGCCTAAATGCCTAAAAAAGAGGGAAAAAGGAAAAAACTGAGAATGGATCTAGAAAGTACTTGAGCAGTAAAAAGTAAAAGGGGAAAGTTTCGGATGATTACCTCCAAGATGAAACTCATCGTCGCCGATGGAGTCACCAATGGAGCCGCCGATGGGACCGCCGTCGCCGAGGAAGTTGCCGGCGGAACCTCTGTGGTTGGTGAAGTTGCCGATGGCGCCGCCATTGGAAGGATGGAGCAGATTGCAGGCAAGAGAAAAATCACCGGAGGATGCGGTTGGAGACTGAGAGGGCGCAGGAAGAAGATGAACAGTGATTCGCTGGTACAAAATTACTAGGCTCGTGGAGAAGGAGTGGCGGAGAACGCCGGTACTTAAGGACAATCCGAGAGAGGAAGGGTAAAGGCGGGTATTTTGCTGCGCCGTCTAGACGAATTCCAAGGGAACAGTTATCTCAAGCGCCCGGTTCGAGAAGATTGCAATCATCATGTAGAAGACCGCGAAACAGAAGGAGATTTTTAGTGCGCTCATTTCAGAGGCAAGATTAAAGAAAAGAGTTTCGAAGTAAAAATTATATTTTACTCCAAAACTGGGGCATTTGTTGACGCCAGATTTTGACACGTGTTGAATCGGCATCAGGAAGAGAAGAGACCGGCCGATGCGGCAGATTTGAAAGCTACAGTTGGGAATCGGCCGATTGAGGCTACAGTTGGGGATCGGCCGATGGGCGAAGCAGTCTGCGCCAGCAGTTAGGGAGATGAAGCTATTGGAATCCCAACAAGAGATCCCAGTCAAAAGTGGCCTGATGTTGGTCAAAGGAACGATGCCGACTCGGTCGAGAAGCAATGGAAAGAATCTTGATTGGATTAGAAGATGGCGGCAGAAGATTCTGCGGGAGTCCGTTTCCTTTATGAAAATATTATAGATATAGTAGTTTTCTATTTAAATCAAGTTTGTAACAAATCGTAATCGATCAGGAGTCCTGGTCCTAGGGTATAAATAGGAGTCGTCAGGGCTTTGTAAGAGATACATCAATCAATCAACAAAACAATCTACTTTTTCATCGCACTTTACTTTTAAGTCGGTGACTTCGCCAATACTTTTTCTTCTTTCACGAGTTCGTACGGATTGGCAGGGCTGCATCGACTCGATCTCCGGCCAATTGGTAGGTTCCGCTTATCGAATAACATCTGAGCTTTAACTTCGGGCGCATCGCCGTGGTTTCGTTTGGATATATTCACCAGTTATCGATATTTACTAGAATTATAGGTTTTACCTGTTGTTCTAGTATTATCACCAGTTGTCCAGCTTGAGATTGAAACTAACGGCTTTATCATCGCTTTCCCTCGTTCATTGTTATACAGCCGATTAGATCTATTTCAAGTGTTGCATCTATAATAATTGTCTAAGTTGCTCCAGCAGTTTTCTTTGCAATTATTACGTGATTATCGGCTGATCCATAGCCGGTCATCTTCATAGCAAATCGGCCGATTCACCGATACGCTCTTCGGGACAGATCGGAACCTCAGCCGATCAGGACGCCCGGAATTTAATACTCTTATTTCCTTGTCAATCAACAGGTCAGATTGAATGGCACGCCGCGCGAACCGCACCAGGGCAATAACCCGAACAGGAGCTAAGCAGATTCTCCCGGGTCGTGTGTCCGACACTGAAGGTCATCGGCCGATTCCTGGCCATTTTTTAGCGCCAACAGAATCCAGTCGTCCTCAGGATCGAAGAGCAATCCTTGGTCCTCGGTATGGCTATGTATTTGACTTGTCGATATCTTATTTATATTATAGAGCTGAGCCTTGGTAGTTATGTTATCTTGATAGTCTATCATGCTTATGCCTGTTATACTATCTTGGTAATATGTCATGCCTTAGCTTGTTGCTTCATCAGTTATACTCTCTATATGTTTAGGCCAGATGATCTGGGTAAGGATAACGGTTCGTCATGCCTTCGGGCTTGCCTTGGTGTTTTACTTGTCCATCCAAAGGGTGGGAGACCCAAGGACACTAAGGCAGTGACCTCATACACGGGCGTGGTGCTCGGGTATGCGAGATCCTTCGGATATGCCCAAGCTCCACGGTATTGCAGGGGTAGGCCGTAGAAGTTGACAGCTCTGTTGGTCCGCCATGACATTCCGTCATAGTTAGTGAAGTCCCCCACGTTCGGGTTCGGGGTAGGAGTTCTGAAAGATGTAACGTCCTGGATGTACTCTGGGATGGGCCATTCTCCCTGTTGTCCCTATTTTCCTGGCACCTGCAGTTCTAAGCATGTTTAGAGTGTAACCTATGCTTATATGAATAGATGCTATTAGGACATTATTTTATGCCTATGCTCCCACTAACCCGTAGGTTTATTCGTTTATTCTTTATTCTGAGTTTGGCCCGTGTGTGTGTCACATTACCCTTATTCATATCTTTATAATGACTTACCCCTGTTTATGCTATAGTCTATAACTATTCATATCATCTTGCTCTTGTACCAAGTAAACTCTTTACAATCATGCTCTCCTTTGGGAAAATATAAATAACGATAGCCGAATACTCACCAGGTGAAATGCTACAGCGATATATCTATGCGCTTGCAAATCCTTTTCTGTAATCGTTAAGACATACCACGCGGCGTTTCTTGGTGCCACTGCTAGGGATGGGATTAACAACCCCGTTCCTAGTGGTGATGTTAAGAAATGCCAACACCTGCGGCGTGGCTGGTGACGGTCGGCAACCAAACAACCCCTAATTGCGATATTGAGAAACTTATTTATTTATATTCATGACTCTAGGTTGGTTTGTAATAAATAACTACGGTACTTTATGACATTGCTACTGTTATTCACTATTGTCGTCATATGTGTGTAATTTTGATCCTGGCGCACATATGATTTATATACTCGATTTTCTACTTAAAATCGGGTGTGACAGTGCCCCTCAGCTTGTCTCACACTCAAAGGAGAAGGCTGCAACATATGCGCAAGCTAGAATCAGTGGAGCAACAAGTGGAGGTTGTATCGGCAAGGTCAGCGACTGCTAAGCAGGTATGAAGGCCAAAGCAAGTTGTTTCATTATCATCTTGAGTTGGAGCAAGACTTATGGCCGATAACATCTATCATCCTAAGAAGCAACTTATGGCTCACATCATCCTTGGAATATTTTGGTTTAGAATACTTTTTTTTGCATGCAAGCTTTGCCAAAAAAAGGGGGGGCATATGTTGACCATCAAAATTGGCATGATTGTGCAGACAGGTCAGACCGGTGTGCACAAACCGATCAAAATGGTTTGGGTGATATTTCCAAAATGCAGATTTGAGTTCACCATTGCATAGATCTCATCGATATGATCAAAATGCATATATAGAACGTCCAATTTGGAGTTCGGATGAGAGAGTTATGACTTCGGGAAAACTTGACCTAGATCGGTTGGTTAGGGCGGTCAGACTAGTTCTGATGGCCTAGTCCGAGTTAGGAGTTGTATTTTGACGCAGAATTTGTATAAGATTAGAGTCCTAATAGGGTAAGACCTCCCCTCTCTATAAATATAAAGGGCTGGGGCCGATTGAGGGGGTCCAATCGATGAATCAATCTATCTTTCTATCATTTTTACCTTTTACCTGTCCGAACCCTAACTTTTCCAACCCCGATATGTTGTTCTTCCTTCGTCTCCGTAGCGTTTGAAAACCCTCTAGGTGGCCTGCCGATCCAAGAGCGACCCAAGGCGCACCTGCACCAACGGGGTCCATCCCGGGCAGGCGTTCATTGGATACTCGTCTGGCTGCCCCGATGAGACCGGCCTGACCAGTCCACCATACCGGTCTGATTGGATAGCGCAGCAGCGCTGCAAGGTGCGCCGCTGTGAGCTGCACATTTGGTGCTCGATATTTGGTGCGGCGCGTTTCCGCGTCAACACAGTGTGTTAGTTATCACTGCAGACATACCGAAGCAGATCGAGCGATTGGGTTGAAGACATTAATCATACATGTTTTACCTCCACCATTTTGTTTTAATTTCCTTAGTTCCGCACGTGTTCATCCTTCATCTAACATAAGTACTATGCCTTTCAATGTTGGCCAAAGAAAACCAGTAACAAGTTAAGTGAAAGCATCTAGGCCCTTAATTTGAGTTTTGATAATTAATGACAACGTTCATGGACTAACAATTCTTTGGAGAAGAAATGAGTATAGGTTGGTTCATGAGAAGATGGGCATTTGGTTATATTTTGAAAAATTGAAGATGATGTTGAAGGGATATGCTCAAGGCAAAGGTATTCGATAGGGCTTTTCTATTTTGCCGGTCATAACATGCTTAGTGGATGAGAAATGACCGGATTAATAGGATAGATAGCCGTACTATCATGACGATTCTATAGTGCCATTTTGCTCAAACTATTGCATTGCATGCATGAGAGTTAACTTTTTAGAGAGATGGTAACTTGAATATGTGCTGTCACGATGTCGCGGATGGTTCGGCTCTGTTTAGCGGACGGTCCGCCCTCTACACACAAAGTTTAGTCATAAACGTATGGGAGCTGAGGTTTGTGCGGCGGACGATCCGCCCAGCGGGTGCGGACAGTCCACTGGCTGATATGATTTTTAGTAAGAACGTTTTGGGTTCTTGTGGCGCGCTGAAAGTGAACGGCGGACGGTCCGGCTAAGGGCGCGGACGGTCCACCAGCTAACTTTTAAACTAGACAGAACTCGAGGATGTTCTGACAAGGGTTTTTGCTCTGTGAACGGTCCGCTAGTTATGGGCGGACGGTCCGCCAGGGCTGTAATGGTCACTTCTGACATGCAATCATTGCAGTCTTAGCCGTTGGTTTTGAATGGCGGACGGTCCGGTCTCTGTGAGGTGGACGGTCCGCAAAAGCTCTGTTTTCACAGGTTTTGAGTGTAACAGCTAGATTTTTAGGGAGTGGCTATGTATATCTCATGCCCGGCCGTGGGTGAGGTCTCTTGGCACTTTGAAAAGCATTCTTGACATATTTGAGCCAGCTCCCTCCTCTCTCTCACTCGCTTTGCTTAGAGGTTGCATTCTTGAGAGTGTGAGAGCATCCTAGTGCATTGCATCAAGTGTTTGAGCTTTGTGGCACTAGGGAGTCTTCAAGCAAGCGTCATCAACTTCTTACTCTTGGAGGTTGCCGCCTCCTAGACGACTTGGAGAAGGTGAATCCGTCGAGCCCTTCAAGAAGATTGTGAAGGTGCCCCAGATTGATTGTGAGAGGTTCTTGTGCTCGCCTCGCTAGAGTGGTGAAGAGCAACTCTAGTGGAATTGAGGTTTGTTGAGGCTCATTGTTTCATGTCGGCTCAAGATCAAGAGTGGTTCTTGATAGAGGACCGGTTGAAAGCTTTGAGTCCACCTCAACGTGGATTAGGGGTGACCGACAAGTCATCGACACCACAGGAAAAATTCTTGTCTCGTGCTCAATTATTTCTTTGCTCTTTTCATTCTTGCAATTTACTTTGAGCAATTTACTTTTCTATAGCTTGAATTGCATCTTGTCACCCTAGGTTGCAAAACCCCACTAGTGATCTTAGTAGGAAAAGGGCTCTCTTGTGGTTCTAATTAAATTTGCCTAGTGTTTGTGTTTCTAGATTGAAACCGCCTATTCACCCCCCTCTAGTCGGTATTGTTGATCCTACAAGTGGTATTAGAGGATAGGACTCCTTTTGGTGAGGATTTAACCATCCCAAAGTAAGGATAATGACTAGTGACAATGGTATTCATGTTGGGAAGCCACATTTCTTTGATGGGAAAAATTATGATTATTGGAAAACTAGAATGACAGCTCATCTCAAAGCTATGAGTAGAAAGATATGGAGAATTGTGAATGAAGGATTTGTTATACTTGATGAGAAAAATTTGACACCTCTTGATGAAGAAAATGATCTTCTCAATGATCAAGCTATAAATGTCTTATTTAGTGCTCTAGATATAAGTGAGTTCAACCGAGTCAAGAATCTCAAAACTGCAAATGAGATTTGGAAGAAGCTTATGGAAATTCATGAGGGAACATCAACCGTGAAAGAGGCAAAGATGTATGTGCTAAAAGGAGAATTTAGTGAATTTGCCATGAAGAAGGATGAAAGTGTGCCCGAGATGTTCAACCGGTTGAATAACATTGTCAATGAGCTCAAGGGGCTTGGTTTTGAGCTGCCGGATGTGGATTTCTCTTATAAATTACTTAGGTCTCTCCCGGAGAGATATGACACCATTGTGACATTGCTTGTGAGGTCTAACTTGAAGACCACCACTCCCACGGAAATTTTGGGAGAAGTGCTCACTCATGACATGTTCAAGAAATCTCAAGATGAAGTCCATGGTGCAACAAATGATGAGAAGAAAGAAAGTGCGGCTTTCAAGCACAAAGCACAAAAGAAGGAAATGATGATGAATGCAATGTGGATGAATTGGATGAATAAATGGCTCTCTTTGTTAAAAGATTAAACAAATTTATGAAGAAGAAAAATTATGGCTAGAGAGGGCAATCATTAAAGAAGAATCCTTTTGGTGACAAGAGATGCTTTGAATGTGGTGAATTGGACCATATTATCATTAATTGTCCAAACAAGAAAGAGGGCAAGAACAAGAATAACAAGAGGGATGATGACAATAAAAAGAAGAAATTTGTCAAGATGTCGAGTAATGGCCAAGCCTACTATGTTGAGTGGGATTCCGATGCAAGCTCCAACTCCGATGATGATGGTGATGATGATGATGACAAGCCATCCAAGTGAATTGTCGGAATTGCCATCAAGAATGCTCCTTCACTCTTCTCTACACGACATTGTCTTATTGCAAAAGGTGGTGCAAAGGTATCATGTGATGGTGATCTTGATGAACATACTTATGATGATCTTGTTGACATGCTCAATGATGCCAATGAGTTCATGAGTAAGGATAGGGCAAAGTTGAAGGACTTGAAGTTGAAGTTTAATTCTCTTCAAGCATCCTATGAGGAGCTAAAGACCTCTCATGAGACTCTAAAAGAAACTCATGAGAAGCTTGAGGAAGCTCACAACACCTTGCTTGCTCAAGAAACAAGGAAAAATTGAGAGTGGGTGTTGGTTGTGATTTAATTGATGATAAATGTTGTGCTTCCACTTTCACTAACTCATCTTGTAGCTCTAGTGATTTGTCTTGTTTAAATAATGAATATTGTGATAAGTCACTACTTTTGGAAAATGAATTGTTGAGGAAGCAAGTTGCTTGCTTGACCAATGATTTGATGAAGTTGTGACAACCCTGGTAATTACATTTCCAAAATCAATGTCATTAGCCTAACTCTATGCTTAAAACAACTAATGAAAGGGTGGAAAGAATTAGAACGAGTTCAGTTGGAATTCAAATTTAATTTGAGCACATTTGGTTACTTTTGAACTTTTAAATTTAACTTTCAAACCATAAGCCAAATGAGATTTTGCCTGAAACCAAAGTTGTAGAACTTTTTATTTTGAACAACTTTCGTGTTCAAAACTTTTTGAAATTCAAATCAGAAAGAGGAGAAAACGCCCTGTTTGCACCCAGCCCCCTGAAGTTTTCCAAATTCTCGCATCCAGGCCCTCGCGCCCCCCCCCCCCCCCCCCCTCTCTCTCCTCCCCGCCCGACCGCCGCGCGCCAGGTGGCCGGCGACGCCTGACCGGCGCGAGGCGCCAGGCCAGTGGCCGCCGCACCACCCCGCCACGGCCGGCTTTGCCCCCCCCCCCCCACGCCGCGCGGCCCAGTGAGCGCCCGCGCGTGCACGCAACGCTGCCGCGCCCAGCCCCGCCGCCCGTCGCGCCCAGTCGCCGCGCCCCGCCGTGCCGCCCTGGCTCCCGCGCCCCGCCAGTCGCCGCGCCCGCCCTCCGCCCGAGCCGCTGAAGCTGCTGCTCCACCACTCCGCGCGCCACGCTATCTCTCGCGCCCACGCCATATCTCGGCCGCCGAGTCACCGCGCCCGCGCTGCCGCACGCCGCGCCGGCGTTCCGCTGCCGCCCGCCGTGGCCAGTGCGCGCCGTGCCGTGCCTCCGCCCCGCGCGCTGCCCAGGCCCCTCCGCACCCCCTCCTGCCCCTATAAAAGCCCCGCCCGGCCACGCGCGCGAGCCCCAGCACCCAGAACGCCCTCGCCGCCGCCATTGCCGCCGCCGAGCACCGCCCGCCCGTGGACAGCTCTCCACCGCCGCCCACCGCCCAAACTGACGCTTCAGCCACCACTACATCATCCCCCTGAAGCTCGCCGACCCACCCAACGCCGCCCAGAACCACCGGAGCGCCGCCGCCCGCGCCGCCGCCGCCGCCGCCCCTGCTCGCCGTGGACAGCACGACCCCGACCTCCTCCGTCCAAGCCAAGCCCCTGAGCAGCTTCCCCACGCGCCACTGAAGCTCGCCGACCGGACCACACCGCCCCAAGCCCGCCGGAGCACCGCCGTCGACGCGTGCCGCGCCGCCGCCGCCTCTGCTCCAATGCCGGCGAGCCCTTCCCGGCCGTCCCCCACCTGAACAACACCCCCACAAGGTAGCACTCGCACCCCTGAACCTTTCCCGACCCTCACCCCTCGCCGCCGGCGAGCCCCTCGCCGGAATTTCGGCCGGCCGCCGTACCCGAGCCGCCCGAGGACCCAGTTGCAAGAATTTAAATCTTTAGAAGGGTCTGCGCGTAAGATTCAAGGACCTAGTTGTAAAAAAAAGTTTCAAATCTAGATTCAAATTCAGTGAACTTGTAAAATTCGTATAAAACCGTAGAAAATTCGGAAAAATGCAAACTCAACTGTTCTGGAATCCTTAGAACAAACTCTACCACTTTTGTTACAAAAAGTTTCTCAGAATCTCAATATATTTTGCTCGACATTAAATGGAAGCTTTAATGGACTTATTTTATACCCACTGTTGTAGAACAATGCTGACCCTAAATTTTGGGCAGTGAGTTAGTTGCTTAATGTTCAGGATTGTGTAAAAAGACCAGGCCCAAATTCCATCTCTAGCTTTACTGTATATTAAACTTATTTCCATACCATGTTTAAGTAAAATATTTTATCCCTGCAGTTAGGTGGTGAATCACCCAATGAAACTTTTTCTATGCTAATGTATTGGTACCTAGAAGCCAGAGGAAAATTAGGAGACTTTTTATCTCAGAGTAACCTATTTATTTGATTTATGTGCTAATAACATATGTTAAATCAAGAAAATGGTATCTTAGCTTGGAAAATTCCCAAATTTTTACTAGGAGATAAACTGTGGTAGAGGTTGCTGTGTACAAAGTTCCATGGACAGAATCCCTGTGTAGAGTCCTGTAAAAATAAATTCTTGAATAACCTAGGTGTGTAATGTCATATTTTCTATGCTCTGGATACTGCATAATAAATCCTACAAAAATTACAGTAGCTTCTACATACTTAAGTGAAAGCTCTGTAAAAATCTTAGACTCAGTTGTTGCACCAATTGTTCTGTACAAAAAGAACAAGGATCTAACAGCGACTATGTAATATATTTTTCGTAATTAATCTGTTACATAAAATTTGCTGAAACTTTTACAGTAAGCACATCTTTTCCTGATGTGCCTAAATCCAAAAGTTCATGACCAGAAACTATCCATTGTAGTAATTACTCTTAAATCGTATCGAGTACCATTGCCACGACTTAAACTTGTGCATTCATGTAGAATCGACGACTCTCGCCGACGGAACTTACGAGCTGGTGCCCGCGTCCGAGAGTGAGCAGTGTGAAGCTCAAGCGAATCTAACTGAAGCTCTTGAAGACCCGAGCCCAAGTTCGGAAGAACCCCAAGCTAACTGCGAAGGCAAGCCCCGGAGCATAACCCATCTTTTTCCTAAATTATGCAACTCATTACTCCTCGCCTGTGCATTAAGTTTATAGGAGTTGAATGAAAACTTAGTTGCATGATGTTAGGAACCCTGGCTTGAAAACTAGACGTAAGGTTCGATAGAATGCTGTGCTAATAGGACTCCGGTAAAAGTCGAGTGATTTCCTGTCACTCGCGAGAAAATAGGAGTTGAATGACTACTACACGCTGCAATCATAAGGACACGGACGGGCTATGGAACGATGGTTACGATTGGGGCCCGTCTGTCTAGTGAAAAAATACTAAGGCCGCAGGGTGTGGTAGTGATGGTTAAGTCTTTGAACGTACTAAACACATGCCGAGATTATGGGAATCGGTAAGCTTAAGTACCTGATTGGCCCGGCAAGGGGACGGCATCCTACCCTTTGAACTTCGGTCCCATGTGCATATGGCGAGTGCAGAGAGTGGTCACGACCCGGCGCCGAACCATGGCGTGGGGCTCTTGTACTCTCGGAGGGTAGCCCCGATCCACGACCCGGAAAGAAAGGGGAAAAGTTGCACGTGTGACTCTAGGGAGTAACCACGTGACGTGTGTTTGGGTTTCCCTTGCAAGGTTAAGAAATTCAATTCGAATCGTCCGTTTCTCACGGCTATTGAGACTGCTTAACCATTTTTACCCACAGAGTAAGAAGAGGAACAATGATGATGAATGAACTGGTTGGATGAAAAATTTAATGCTTCACCATGTATGCTTTTAGATAGCTGCTTATCTAGACTGGCTAACGAAACTAGAATCTTGAGCTAAAAGTTGAAAGTAAGGACCCACTTGTAGATGCTTTTCGGCAAAACAAACCCCTGAGCCAAAAAGCCTTGCATGTCTAGAGTCGGTGGAGTAGATTCCAATACACGGGTAAGTCTTGCTGAGTATTAGTATACTCAGCCTTGCTTGTGGCTCGTTTTCAGGTGAGACCTTCGAAGATATGATTGCTAGCTTGACTTGGCCCTGCACTCTTCCCCCTGGTTGGTCGGTGGAATGGGATGCGCCCCCGTCCAACGGAGATAATGCCGAGTGATGTCTCGTACGGGCTTCATCGAGACATTCTGTATCGTCGAATAGTTTCCGTCGTTTATTTCCGCTGCAACTTAAACTCTGAAGAACTTATTTCTGATTATTGGAGTACTTGGTTTCTAAACTTAAAACTTGGTCTGTAATATTCACTTATGTTAATGTTGTAATATTTGCTGGAATGTGGTATTCTCTGGGCTCATCGTCGCGTGAGCATTTGTATGTATGGCGCTCGATCCGATTACCGTGGTTGTATCGGGAGGTTATACCCGACAGACCAGTGGATTACTCCGTTTGAAGTGTAGGGTTAACCGAGATTGCCTTAATGGTGATGGTTAATACACTTGAGCCGGATTAATTCAGGTGGTTCTGCCACAGAAGTGTTATGACAAAAGGGCACAATTCAAACATTGTTGGGAAAATCAAAGATTCACAATCAACCAACAAAGGGAAGGCAACCTTTGTTCAAACCAAGACCATTTTTGTGAAGAATAGTGGCATTACTTTTTGTGAAAACTGCAGAAATATTGGGCATGGTGAGAAAAACTACACAAACAAGAAGGCTATATCCTTTGATCCTAGGTATGTTCTTACTAAAAACTCTAAGGGTAATGTTTGTGCAAAATTTGTTGGGTTACCTATAGATGGCGCTAAGAAGAATGCCATTTGGGTTCCTAAAGCTTTAGTTATTGACATTCAAGGACCCAAAAAGGTTTGGGTACCTAAAAGTGCTAATTTTCTCTTGTAGGTGGACTACAAGTCGGGAGGAAGACATTGGGTGCTTGATAGTGGATGCACTCAACACATGACCGGTGAATCAAGGATGTTTTCCTCTCTTGAAGAAAATACAAGTGGTTACAATTTGGTGATAATAGTAGGGGGAAAGTGGAAGGAGTTGGTACAATTCCTATCTCAAATGATCACTCTCTCTCAAATGTGCTATTGGTTGATTCTCTCAAATTCAATCTTTTATCAGTTACGCAACTTTGTGATCGTGGATACAAATGCACTCTAACTAGTAAAAGTGTTGAAGTTACTAGTATGGATGGAAAAGAGTGCATTTTCAAAGGTTTTAGATACGAAAGCTTATATCTTATGCATTTCTCTTCTAGCAATGCCAACTTGACTACTTGCTTATTCTCAAAATCATGTATGGGCTGGTTATGGCATAGAAGGCTTGCTCATGTGGGGATGAGACAACTCAACCGATTATTGAAACATGATCTAGTTGTTGGGTTGAAAGATGTGAAGTTTAAGAAAGATAAATTTTGTAGTGCTTGTCAATCCAGAAAACAAGTTGCTAATTCTCATCCTTCCAAAAGTGTTATGTCAACCTCAAGACCATTGGAATTATTGCATGTGGATTTATTTGGACCAACTACATATAGAAGTATTGGAGGAAACCGTTATGGTCTTGTTGTCGTAGATGACTATTCAAGATACACTTGGGTGTTCTTTCTTCATGACAAGGCCGACACTTATGATATTTTGAAGAAATTCTTGACAAGGGCTGAAAATGAGTTTTATCTCAAGGTGATGAAAGTGAGAAGTGATAATGGAAGTGAGTTTAGGAATACAAAAGTTGAAGAGTTATGTGATGAGAAAGGGATAAAGCATGAATTCTCATCAACATATACACCGGAACAAAATGGTCTTGTTGAGAGGAAGAATAGAACTTTGATTGACATGGCAAGATCAATGCTCTCGCAATATAATGTCTCGGATAGCTTTTGGGCCGAAGCAAATAACACCGCTTGTCATGCCTCAAATAGGCTATATTGTCATAGATTCTTCAACAAGACTCCATATGAGTTGCCAAATATATCATATTTTTAGGTTTTCGGTTGCAAGTGCTATATCCTCAAGAAGGGAACTCGGTTATCTAAATTCCAAAGCAAGTGTGATGAAAGATTTCTTCTTGGATATTCACCATGTAGCAAGGCTTATCGAGTTTATAACAAATCCATTGGTGATGTTGTAGAAACTTGTGATGTTGAGTTTGATGAAACCAATGGGTCTCATGAAGAACAAGAAAATCTAGATGATGTTAGAAGTATTGGTTTGAGAAATGCAATAAAGAATATGTCAATTGGAGATGTTAGACCAAGAGAAGAAGATGAGGAAGAATGTGGTCCATCTATCCCTATTAGAGTGGACCCTTCCATCTCTTCTTCAAATGAACTAGGTCAACCAATTGATCAAGATAGTCATGATGAAAATTCTCAAGCTCAAGATCCTATTGTTCAACCAAGAGTTCATCATGCTATTGCAAAAGATCACCCAATGGATCAAACCATGGGTGATATTAGTAAGGGTGTTCAAACTTGATCTCGTATTGCTTCATTTTGTGAACATTATTCCTTTGTTTCTTCTCTTGAGCCTAACCGTGTAGATGAAGCACTAAATGATCCAGATTGGGTGAATGCCATGCATGAAGAACTGAATAACTTCACCCGGAATGAAGTGTGGGAATGGGTTCCAAGACCCAAGAACTATAATGTTATTGGTACAAAATGGGTCTTTAGAAACAAGCAAAATGAAGATGGAATTGTTGTGAGGAACAAGGCAAGATTGGTAGCAAAAGGCTTCACTCAAATCGAAGGTTTGGATTTTGGTGAATCCTTTTCTCCCGTAGCTAGACTTGAAGCTATTAGAATCTTGCTAGCCTATGCATGCTCACATAACATAAAACTTTATCAAATGGATGTAAAAAGAGCTTTCTTAAATGGTAAAATTAGTGAACTTGTGTATGTTGAACAACCTCCCGGTTTTGAGGATCCTAAGAAGCCTAATCATGTTTATAAACTTTCAAAGGCTCTCTATGGTCTTAAGCAAGATCCTGGGGCTTGGTATGAGAGACTAAGGGATTTCCACATTTCTAAGGGCTTCAAGATTGGGAAGGTTGACACTACATTGTTCACTAAATCTATTGGAAAAGACTTGTTTATTTGTCAAATTTATGTTGATGATATTATCTTTGGTTGTACTATTCAAAGTTTTTGTGAGGAGTTTGGTGAGATGATGTCTAGAGAATTTGACATGTCCATGATTGGAGAAGTGAGTTTCTTTCTTGGATTTCAAATCAAGTAACTCAAGGAAGGCACATTTGTATGTCAATATTAATATGTGAAGGATCTATTGAAGAAATTTGGTATGGAAGATGCCAAACCAATCAAGACTCCTATGGCTCAAATGGAGATCTTGATCTTGATGAGCGAGGTAACTCAGTAGACCTAAAGCTTTATAGATCCATGATTGGTAGTTTGCTCTATCTTACCGCATCTAGGCCCGACATCATGTTTAGTATTTGCATGTGTGCAAGGTTTCAAGCTGCTCCTAGAGAATGTCATTTGACCGCTGTTAAGCGTATATTGAGATATTTGAAATTCACTCCAAACATTGGCTTATGGTATCCCAAGGGTGCTCATTTTGATTTGGTTGGTTATTCGGATTCGGATTATGCCGGTTGCAAAGCTGATAGAAAAAGCACTTCTGGTGGTTTTCAATTTCTTAGAAGATCTCTTGTTTCTTGGTCTTCAAAGAAACAAAATTCAGTAGCTCTCTCAACCGCCGAAGCGGAATATATTTCAGTCGGAAGTTGTTGTGCTCAATTGTTGTGGATGAAGCAAACTCTTCTTGATTTTGGTGTGAAAATTGCAACTAATCCAGTTCAACATTCAAGAACCAAGCATATTGATATTCGGCATCATTTCTTAGAGATCATGTGAACAAGGGAGATATCAAGATTGATGGAATTGGAGCCGATGATCAATTGGCGGATACACCAAGCCATTGGATGAAAAGCAGTTTTGCAAGTTGAGAAATGAGCTTAATGTCATTGATTTCTCAAATGTAGCTTGATATCTAGTTCATGTGTCATGCATCTCTTTTGTGCATACTTGAGCATGCTTCTCTAGCATTTCTTGGTGCATTTTTGAGCTATTTTTTGATTTGATCTTGATCCTTATGTCTTTCTTGCTCCAACATGTTTATAAAGCTTTGTTTTATGCCTGCATACTCTTGTTGCACATTTTGAAAGAGTTTATGAGCAATAATCCCATTTCACTATTCAACTCAAAGTTATTTCACTGAAATTCTGGGCAGTCTGGACAGTGTATGGCGGACAGTCCGCGGGTAAGAGGCGGACGGTCTGCAGGCAGTATGATGGAACAGCCAGAACCTGTTCCGATCGGACAGGTCCGAAAAATCGTAAGGCGGACGGTCCACCAATAGACCACGGACAGTCCGCTAGCAGTGGGGTTGCAACAGTTAGAACTTGATCCGATCGGACATGTCCGAAAATTTTATGGCGGACGGCCCGCCTGTGGACCGCGGACAGTCCGCACCTGCGTGATTTCAGTGGGCCCAGGCAGTCGAGCCTTATCTCCTCCACATGTGTTTCTCCTCCACCAAACCCGACCCCAAAGCCTCCAAAGCCTCCATCAATTCGATCTTAAACTCAAGATTTGGGTGGATTCAATTTGAAGCTGTTACTGTGCAAAATCACGCCTGCATAGTGACCGGCGGACGGTCCGCCACTACCATGCGGACGATCCTCAGGCCACTGTTTTCTGCAGAACAGTTGGATTATTGATTCAAGGGTCTCAAAGTGTTGAATGTGGAATGGCAAATAACTCTTATGATTGATTATTGATGTCAGGTCTCCCAGGAAGATTTTCAAGGTTGTCACTTCAGAAATAAAGAAGATGGGTACTTCAAAGCGGCAAAGAAGGGATGATGATCGAAATGATGATGATTATCAGCCAGATCCCAGTGAGCTTGCTGCTGCATCATCTATTGGTGGTCTTGGTGATGACTCTGACATGGATGAAGATGGGGGAGGTGATGAGGATGATATTCTTGATCTTGTTGCACTTAACTTCCCAGGAAGAGCATGAACATCTGACGGGTATTCCAGTGCAAGAGCTGTGAACCAATATGGGCTTGCTAGAGACAACAACATCCTCTACTTTCACACTCAGGTACAGCAAGATGCCTTCTTTGGTCACATGGTTAAGAAAATTGTATTCAAGCATCAAACCATAAACCTAGGGTGCATTGGAACTCAACCGTTCATGAGTGGATTAATTGATAGATTAGGACAAATGGGTCTTCTGAGTTTCTTTTCGCATAGATGTGATTGGAATAAAACTATCATACCTCAATTCTATGCTACACTAGAAATAGATATAGTAGAAGAAACCTTAACGTGGATGACTGGAAAAAGGAGATTTTAGGCCACATTTGCTGAATTTGCTGCTGAGAATGAGTTGAACTATGATTTCCTCAAGGATGAACATAGCATTAACATGATGGCTGAAAATCCACTTGATGAAGATGAATATCCTGCATTTTATGAGCCTCCACGTCTTGGTATTCCTCGTGTTTTTGGTGGCACTCAAGGTCTTAGGCATCATCCAGCTGTCATCAACAAAATTGCTAGAGCCACTTTTCTGCCTAAGAGTGGAAACAAAGATAAAGTTAGAGGTCTTTATTGGAACTTGATTTCTCATGTGATGCATGGTTAGAAAGTGGATGTCATTGCTATCATCATGGATCAGTTGGCAGATTTGAGGCTCAACCTTGAGCTGAACTTGTACTTTGCTCTTTATATCATGTCATTGTTCAAAGCCAAAATAAGATTTAGAGGAGTTTGTGAAGTTAAGCATCTCCCTTTCAAGCCCTTCAAGAATGACACAGAATTTCTTTAGAGGCCTTTGACTCCCTTTCCTGATGTTGAGGTTGATGAGGAAGGTAATGCAAATGAAGGGGATGCAGCTCAGAATGTTGATTAGCAAGCCATGCCACCTCCACCTCCTGTACAGCCTCAGTGGGAGCCTCCAGCTGGGTACTTTGACTCTTATTTTATAGACATGCAGCAGCACCCAGGTTGAAGGGTTGGCTACTCAGATGCAGCAGCAGATGACCTTAGGATTTCAAAATATGAATCAACAATTTCAAGGTCACATGAATGCAGGCTTTTAGGCCTTTGGGTAGCACATTCATACACACATGTATCAGCCACTTATGACCAGTCTGCAGAGTGTTTAGCAAAGTTTGCATGATGAAATTGCAGCATTAGACACTCAGTTTGATGACTTGCCCACATCTGAGCAACACTAGGGGCTTGTTGAGAGGTAGACTCCAGCATGATTTTGACACGTTCAATGCAGCATTCATAGGCTTCACTGATCACTTCTACTCAGTGTATCCGGCTCCAGTGCCTCCTCCTCAGTTTTATCCTCATCAGCCGTTCTACCCACCACCACCGCCTCCGCCGCCTATGGATGATAAAATCCTCTTTTTGATACTTGATGCCAAAGGGGGAGAGGATGTCTTGGAGATCATGGAGGAGTGATTTAGGGGGAGCTCATGACTTTTATTACTTTCGAGTTGGACTTTATGTGTGATGAACTTCTTGCATGAATCTTGCATGTTTATTTCGCTTGCATGAACTTGTGTTTCAACTAGAACTTGGTTTGTAATATGTGGAGAACTATGTTGGCTTGTTTAATCTTATGTGCTTATTCTAGTTCTTGTGGTTCTTGAGGATATGCTAACCTTGTTGAGCTTAAACTTCATATTATGTTCTATATCTTGTATGCCTCAAATTCCACTTTGTAGGGGAAACTCCGTCAAAAATTTCTAATCATATATATGTGCTCATGGTATTCTTCAAATCTTACATGCACATATCAAGGGGGAGTTCTCTCTATTCATCGAACTTTGGTGAAACTTATCCATACATATTTCTTAATCCTTCATGAAAATGGGTAAGTAAAACCGGAGTTCAATCTCAAGTCTACCTTGTGTGTAAAGTTGGCTTGAACATTTTTATATCACTCTTTAAAAGTGTTGTCATCAATTACCAAAAAGGGGGAGACTGAAAGCATCTAGGCCCCTAATTTGAGTTTTGGTAATTGATGACAACGTTCATGGACTAACAATTCTTTGGAGAAGAAATGAGTATAGGTTGGTTCATGAGAAGATGAGCATATGGTTATATTATGAAAAACTGAAGACGATGTTGAAGGGATATGATCAAGGCAAAGGTATTCGATAGGGCTTTTCTATTTTTGCTGGTCATAAGGTGTTTATTGGGTGAGAAATGACCGGATTAATAGGATAGATAGCCGTACTATCAAGAGGGGTCAATGTGTCTTTGCATGACGATTCTATAGTGCCATTTTGCTCAAACTATTGCATTGCATGCATGAGAGTTAACTTGATTGAGAGATGGTAACTTGAATGTGTGTTGTCACGATGTTGCGGACGGTCTGCCTCTGTTTAGTGGACGGTCCGCCCTCTACACACAAAGTTTAGTCAGAAACATATGGGAGCTGAGGTTTGTGCGGCGGACGGTCCGCCCAGGGGGTGCGAACAGTCAGCCAGCTGATATGATTTTTAGATAGAATGTTTTGGGTTCTGGTGGCGCGCTGAAAGTGAATGGCGGAAGGTCTGGCTGAGGGGCGCGAACGGTCCACTAGCAAACTTTTAAACGAGATAGAACACGGGGATGTTCTGTGTGCTCAATGGTTTTTGCACTGCGGACAGACCACTAGTTATGGGCGGACGGTCCGCCAGGGCTGTAACGGTCACTTTTGACACGCAATCATTGCAGTCTTAGCTGTTGGTTTTGAATGGAAAACGGTTCGGTCTCTGTGAGGCAGACAGTCCGCGAAAGCTCTGTTTTCACGAGTTTTGAGTGTAATGGCTAGATTTCGAGGGAGTGGCTATGTATATCTCATGCCCGGCCGTGGGTGAGGTCTCTTAGCACTTTGAAAAGCATTCTTGACATATTTGAGCTAGCTCCCTCCTCTCTCTCACTCGCTTTGCTTAGAGGTTGCATTCTTGAGAGTGTGAGAGCATCCTAGTGCATTGCATCAAGTGTTTGAGCTTTGTGGCACTAGGGAGTCTTCAAGCAAGCGTCATCGACTTTTTACTCTTGGAGGTTGCTGCCTCCTAGACGGCTTGGAGAAGGTGAATCCGTCGAGCCCTTCAAGAAGACTGTGAAGGTACCCTGGATTGATTGTGAGAGGTTCTTGTTCTCGCTTCGCCGGAGTGGTGAAGAGCAACTCTAGTGGAATCGAGGTTTGGAGAGGCTCAGTTTTTCAAGCCGGCTCAAGATCAAGAGTGGTTCTTGTTAGATGATCGGTTGAATGCTTTGAGTCCACCTCAACGTGGATTAGGGGTGACCGGCAAGTCATCGACAACACGGGAAAAATTATTATCTCGTGCTCGGTTATTTCTTTGCACTTTTCATTCTTGCACTTTACGTTGAGCAATTTACTTTTCTAGAGCTTGAGTTGCATCTTGTCACCCTAGGTTGCAAAACCCCACTAGTGATCTTAGTAGGAATAGAGCTCTCTTATGGTTCTAATTAAATTTGCCTAGTGCTTGTGTTTTTAGATTGAAACCACCTATTGACCACCCCCCTAGTCGATATCCTTGATCCTACATTAAGATCTTGCAGAAATCTAGGAAGCAGAGTCTAGAGTGCAAGGACTAAGGACAACTCTCTCACACTTACACAGAGAAAAAGAAGAGATGAAGGTTGATTTGCAGGCTGTGGGCTCTCCCTTGCCCTCCGGCAATTCGGTTGTACCAGAGCATTTGGCTCACTTTGCGCGCCCTATCATAATAATATCATATACAGATATGGACACAATAGAAATGAAAAGCAGATCTTCATTTACGGTCGAGGTATGCTTGTTCTCAATGGGTGCGCCATTCTGTTAATACTACCACTTTCAGGTAAAAGGACACTAATATCTTCTTGCTAAGAGAGTTCTACAATGCATTCAGAAAAGAAATGAAAGAAGCCGCTAAGTAGTACGGTATACTTTGCAGCAAGGTATACTGTATGCAATGATCCTTCCTTAACAACCAACTTTTTGTAGTCTTGACAGCTTTATCAGTTGATATCTGCAACATAAACAGTAAGGTATGAATAATGAGAAATAAAGTAAGAATAATGAGAAATAAAGTAAGGTATTGACGGGGTTAAGTACCATGGATACCCAAAAGCACGATCCTTAGGGGGCTAAGTGGAGAATAGTCGGACACCATCAGACGGCCCAGCCCAATAGGGCACAAGGCGCGGTTGGCATCAGCCCATCCACAGAGAAAACCGCCAAGGCCCAACGGTAACCTGGCTCGGGCTACCTGGCAACCCTCTGACCCGCAGCATCGCCGCAGGGGTCAAGGGGCCCGAGCCGATCCTAGGAGGGAGCGCGGGCCAAGATGTCCTAGGAAAGGCGCGAGGCGGCATTAACTCCCCCAGATTCGACAAGATGTGCACGCATGCCCCTCCACCGGCAGCCAGGGTAGAGGCGCTGCCTACGGACCAGCAGGGCGCCCCCGGTCCAACGGGCCATCATGACACCGCGACCGGCACCCATGCTGGCCGCGTTCCCTCTCTATCAGCATGATATGACGGATCGTACCGGTTCACCCTCCGCCATCAAGCATAGGGCAGGGCATCACATCGAGCTAGCGGGCCCAGTCGCAGACCCAGTGGTAATGGAAATAGAGGCGTCTGACCTCCTGACAAGTGCAAGGGATGCTGGATCCGCTGACCAGATAGAGGCCTGCCCCCGGTGGATCCGAAGGGGCGTGCCGTAAGGACGACGATGTCATCCCCTACCACAAGGATGGCGAATAGGACTGAGGATGTTAGGTGGCGCCAAGGACCGGACGGACCCCAGGAGCAGGGCACTCCTTCTCTCATGCAATGTTACATAGCCCACCACATATATAAGGCGGAGCTAGACCTTCTCACAAATAAGCTGACACAATCACACATTAGACCACAGACACACGCACACCACTTGCAAGCGCCCCGTTGTAAACTCCCAACATTCAAATGTGAGGAACGCGTAGAACACCACCCCACACTAGATGTAGGGCTATTGCAAAAACCAGTCTAAATCCTTGCCTTCGATTGTTAGACATCGAACCACCGAGAAGCGCAGCGCAAATTACTAGCCGATGATCGAAACACCAACAGGGATAAACAATGAGAAATAAAGAAGAACAAATAGAGCCCCGTGACAATGACACGTCTCTTCTTTAAAAGGTACATCAAAAGGTTAAGTTAAATACTGTTGTATGCATGGCATACACAGATATAGTCTTATAACATAAACAGATAAGTTGATTTGGACATGATAATGACGGTTCTCTTGTGCTTTTATATTAAAAAATGTCCGCATATACTGAAGAATATCACCAACCAAGTATCTTGGAACAAATCCTGCCCAAATTCTTTGAAACTTATGTGGCGCTATAGTAGGATAACAGTTGCAAGGAAAGACCTGACCAGGAATGCAAGATAAAAGTTTAGTGTCCCTTACCAAACTATGAGGTAAATCTGCAAAGAAAACATAAAGCCTATCTGAAGTTGTATTACAATCATGGAGATCAACTGAACCGTAATATCTCTACGCCTCAATCATAGTCTGATAAGCCATCAAAATGAGTGTAGGTGTTCCGATACTTCTCTAAAGAACAGTGTAACAAAAGAGATTCTCTGAGCCTGATTATCTCAGATGTTGTGGTCTCGATGGACTGATTGGCAACCATCATCTAGGACTCCAAGCATCCAAGAGCATTGTGCACTACGGGCCTGTTTGGTTGCTGTCTGCCAGGCAGCTCGCCGGCCAGGCAGCACCATCCAGCCCCATGCCGACGAAATCCAACGCCTGGGATTGCTGCCTGAGCCAGGCAGCTTTCCTAGGGTCCCAACCAAACAAGCCCTACAAGACCTCTCCATCTTCAAGTAATGCAGGCCCTTCACCTCCAGCTTCCTCAATAGGCACAACTTCTTATCATGCTCCTGCTTATACCTCTAGAGAAAAATCCCTATTTGACACTGAGAAAATGAGCTGTTCCTTTTTTTTACACTAAAAAATATTTCGTTCCCTATTTGACATCGAGTTCAATTTTGTTCCCTATTTGACATTCTGTTATATTTTTCATCCAAGAGTTGTTAAACCCCTTGTGAAAAGACGGTTTTGCCCCTATGGGCCCCACCATCCCTTCTCCCTCTTCTCATCTCCTTCTCCCTCCTCTGCGAAGTGTGCTTCACGCTCCCGATGGAGGATATCACGAGCCCAGGAGGTCCACCGGCGCCCGGCGCTGCAAAAGACCTCGATTTGGGCAAGCCACGAACTTTGCCATAGTAGAGGCTAATTTGGCCTAGTGGAAACTGAATTTGCGTTTTGATTTGAGTTGTCTCTGCTCTTGTACGGAGCTTCTTGATGTGCGGCAATGGTGGCGAAAGCAGCAACAGGAAACTCGATTTTGGGGTACGTGAAATCGCTTTCGGCCACGCGAGGGTTCAATTCAAAGAACGAGTTCTCGATTTTGATGGTCAGCATCTCCATTTTGGACGCCCCCTGTTTGGACGGCACCGCAAGATGGGCACGGCGAGGAGCGCCGGACGGTGCGCCATGACAGCACAGTCGGAGAAGATGCTCACCGACGGGACCACACCGGGCACCGCGGCGGCCAACGCGAGTTGCGACGGCGACAACAGCTTCATGAGCGGCCGCAGCCCCGGCCTTAGCGATGCAGACCCGGTTGTCCGGGTTGTGCCTGGCCAGCAGCCGGAGCTCCATGCCCGTGCGTCGGAGCGAGTCCAGCGATGGCTCCGGCGACTCCAGCTCGGCCATGAGGGATGAGATGGCCTCGTCCGACACCTCTGCGGCGTGCTTGTCGAGGAACGGCAGGATGGGGTCGTGGACCCCGACGGCGGGGGCGCATCCGCGGACGCCACCAGGCGGCTGCTGGTGCTGCTGGCGTGGGGTGCCAGGCAGCAGACCCCGAGCCCGCCGCCCAGGCCCCGACGGCGTGGAGCAGAGGAGGGAGAAGGGGATGAGAAGAGGGAGAAGGGATGGTGGGCCCACAGGGGCAAAACCGTCTTTTCACAAGGCGTTTAACAGCTCTTGGATGGAAAACTAACAGAATGTCAAATAGGGAACGAAAGTTGAACTCGACGTCAAATAAGCAACGAAATTTTTTTACAGCTCATTTTTTCAGTATCAAATAGGGAATTTTCTCTAATTATAATTCTGCTTGAGTTAAAGAAAATGTCACAATCCTATGAAGAGGATCAAAGATATTTCTTTGAAGTTGATAAAGTTAGAATAACACGATTGCTTAAAAGATATGAATATCTGATCGAGCAGTATAAAAAGTGTTGAAAAATTAGACAATCGTAGTATTAAATTTCGAACAGATTCAAATATGACAAAAACAAACCCAAGCATGCAATTTTCAAGCACACAAAGCAGTACGAACAACATAACCATGATCTCTGAAAATATGATTAAGAACCGGAATAAATCACAGCGTACGTACTGAGCAGGAGCCGTCAGGAAGCGGAACGGCGTAGTCGGGACGAAGATGGTTCAGCGAACAGAGTGCAGCAGGTGACATAGTAGACGACGGTACGCCGCAGTTCCTGACTTGGACGAGGGACGAGCCGTGGTGAAGATCTTGGGCAGTCGCGCGGAGGGCTTCCCAAAAACCTTATTCGCCCTCTCCTGGTGTAGGATCACAAGAGCGAGAGGTTCCAAAGACCTTCTCTTCCGTTTGCCGGTGCACGCTGGCGCTCGGGATGGAGTAGACCACGAAGGCGGCAAAAACCCTAACTCGATTAGATATAGGAGAGCCCACGTCGCGTTGTGATTGGATCTGAACCAATTAGGTTTTCACAATCCAAACCGATAAGGTTTCCATATATATCTCCAAGACTTAAAGGCCAAGTAACCAAAAAATAAAACAGCAAAAGGAAGCCGCACCCCTGTAAGGGGGGACCGGATTTCGGCGGACCAGTCAAGTGGACGTCGTGCGCCCGCGCCCTTTGCCACAACACGCCACGCAACACCCGTGGAGGCGAGCGAGCGCGTGCATGTGGAGCCCTCCTTCTCTCCCCACATCCATGACTTGGAAGGGTGGAAACAACCTCCATATTTATGTTGGTCATTCCCCTCCTCCACTAGCAAGGTTGGACTAAGGAGTGCACTACTTGCTCACTTCCTCATGCACACATGGGCCTTTGAGATTTACATTGAATTTCTAAAATTGCTAATGGGCCTAGCCCAATTTTTCCATCAATCCCACACTAGATCTCAAATGCCCATCAAAGATTATGCCTCTTTCTCACTACTATTTATATACCATTGTTTCAGCAAGGACTGTTAAGTTGAACTCTTGCCTAGAGCTTCAAGCTACATTCATCCACAACTTGAACAATGTACTATGCCTTGAATTGCAAGTTTTGTGCAAACAAGTTTCACTCAAAGTCAGAACCAGTACCTGGCTGCCAGTAGCCTATCCTGCGGGTGGAGCATATACGTCGTACTCCCTGGTCTCTTCATGAGCTTACTAGAGATCACCTAGGTCTCATAGACTGAGACATTTTACAATCAGGCTCATATAGGTGTGTTTTTCAAGAATGCTCTGTAGGACAGCATCTTTGCTTAGTCAAGCCATTAGAAACACATTAAAGCATATTGCTAACCTGCCTTACAACATTTGGGAGTATTGCATCTCCACATAGAGAGGGTTTAACGATATACTCTCCTCAGTCAACCGACTGCTTGTTCTTCCAAAATACTAATTCACGGGATCTCCGATCACATAGGTTGGGTTACCACAGTGGCAACTCATACAGGTCTCATACCCATCTCCCTCAATGCATTTTCAATCACATTTCGTGATAGCCCTTTTTTGAAGGGATTTGCCAGGTTTTTGTCTATTTGAATATAAGTCACACTTATTACTCTAGAGTTTCTCAACTTCTTGACAGACTTCAGTCGTGTTTTGATATGTCTTGATGACTTCGCATTATCCTTAGCACTGTTCACTTTGACTATCACCATTTGATTGTCACTGCTCATAAGAATAGCCCGCATTGGGTTGTCAACCACAAGCAAGTCCATCGAAAGCTCACGCAGCCATTCAGCCTCAACAGTAGCTGTATCCAAAGCAGTAAGTTCTGTATCCAAACATCACGAGGTTGCAACGAGGTGGCCTGCTATCTTAATCGCCAAGTCGAGCGGCAGCTCATCTAGAGTTGACGATGGAAGCCGCTTCGCCACCGGAGGTGGGCTAAACGAAAGGGGTAACTGTCGATGGAGGAAGCCTTTTTGCCTGGCCCCACGTGTAAGTGATCGAGTTCCCCTGCAGTTACCTTTTATTGCCTATATGTGCCTACTTCCCCCAAAATATCCCATCAAACACCGCAGTTTTCTTCTTCCCCCTCCCCCTCGCCGGCCGCCACATCGCCTTCTTCTCCCATAGCCGTGCCACGAAATAATGGAACCAGGCGAATCGTCAGGCGCAGCATGGCCTCGTCATCACGAAGAAGAATCGGGCGTAGAACTAGACGCGATGGGAGACCCCAGTGCAGCGACGTTCTTGCTGATGATGCTGCTGCCAAAGGATCTGATCAGACGGATCATCCTTCACTGCATTGAGGATGGGAGCGTCTATACGTACTTGATGCTTCGTCAGGTATGCGTCCGCTTTCACCGCGTCTTCGACTCCACCGAGGTGCTCCGACGCCTGTCGTTCTGTGAGCTTTGTGACCACTGCTGTCATTTAAGGCACGATGTCAGGTTGTGCTTCGAGGGGATGGAGAGGTTGATGACGCGGCAGGATCCCGCCGTCGGGCTGGCGCTCGTCAACCAAGCCGTTGACGCTGGGGACTGCGGGGCTGCTTACTTCTTGGCGATGCTGCGGTATCGTAGGAACCCGGCGGACCCCGAAGCGCTGGCGTTGCTCCATGGAATCGGCGGTGGCCCGTCGCTCCCTGATGGTCGGTGGGAGAACCACGACCTGCCGCGGTTGAACGGCTTGGTCCAGCAGGACCTCCACAACATTGCGTTCCGGAACCGGCTTCCTGACCGCGATGCGGCGCTGCTCGTCGAGGATCCCCACATCTTCACATGGGCAGAATGCTGGCGCTGGGGTGCTACTGCAACGTGGAGTGCCGCATCCATCATGAGTTCGACCTCTGGACGCGGAGCATGAACGGCCCGGTAATGTACACCGTCAGAAGAATGTGATCGTGACACACCCCAGGCCGTGGCTGGAGCAAAGAAAGAAGTAAGTGATGCCTCGCCATGTCATCGTTGTGGATCGCTCGTGTGCTAAGTTCACATAGGAGCTAATTTCTGTTATTTGATGTTTGTATCTTAGTTTGCATGGTGAACATGATGGAGTTGTGAATAGATTTTGTGCAAATCTTTTACATGTGTGTCATCTCTAATATATCCAGATGTGCCATCACTAAGAAAATTAAAGGAGAACAGAGCTTCCCCAGTCGTGCGCGTCTCGGAGGATTCTAAGGCGTTGGATCCTAACGCAATGGCCACGATCCATAGTCAACAAATGGTCGTTTGGTTGACCCATATGTCCTCAGTCAACCAAAGTCCAGCATGTACTCTCTTACCCTTGGACCCCACATGTTGGCGATGCGAGTGGCGATGAAGAAAAAACCCAGCATTGGGGGAAGTACTATAACTTGCGTCGATGGGAGAAAAACCCTGATGTTGATGGGACGGATTGGGGGAGATGCGCCGCGTGTCCTCAAGGAAGAAGGCAAAGGTGTGGTTCGGCTTCTCAATGAAGAAAGTTGGGACACGGCAGTTGTTTCCACCCAACAGCCACTGACATATCGGGCCAACAAGCCTTGGCCCACAAGCAAGTGACGTGACACGCCGACCACGTGTCGGTTCGGCTTGTCAAGGAAGAAACTGGGGACACGACAGTTGTTTCCACCCTACAGCCACTGACATATGGGGCCCACAAGCAAGCGATGCGACACGCTAACTAGGAGCCGCGTGATTGGCTGAGATGCATAAGAGCTTGTAAATAGTCCATCTTTCTCTTTTTAATCTGGAATTAAAACTTGTAACTAGTTTTTCTCCCTCATATGTACTCTGAAATTGATGATTCTTTTTCCTAGTTTCATCTAAAAACACACTCTACCATTTCGTGGTGTCTGTATTCTAGTTAGTTTCTATATCTTAGATCTTTTACCTAGCACATAGTTTTATACACCAAAGTAGAAAAAACAAAATGATATTGCATGAGAATTGCAAATATAACTTCACATTCTGTAATTGTAAGGTCAATATGAGTTTGCGTCAAAATTTGAGGCGTATATGATGTGAAAAGTATTGTGACCTGTGCAAACTTGAAAGTTTGAGTTAAATTCTAGGAAACTATGTGGGAGATGTATTCATTTGTGAACAATGTATGGCCCGGCTTTGTTAAAACTATTTGAATTTTTTCCTCAGGCTTATGGTCCTAAAATGTGTTGTTGTGTTAGTTTGTAGAATTACTTGACAAACTTTTGATATTATTAATTTTTTTTGTACTACCTTAGACTTAGGAGTTTGAATTATCCATATGAAACAGTTGAATTTTGTTTCCATATCTCGGACTGAATATATTTTTTTGTATTTTTTGAATCTTATCGGTGGTAGACGTAGTTCAAATTGAGCATCTCAGAGGATTCTGAACCGTTGGATCGTAACACAATGGCCACGATTCCCAGTGAACGAATAATTCATGTAATAATAATTACAGTTGTGTTATTGGATTAATTCATGTAATAATAATGCTGAATTCATGTAATAATAGGAGTTTGCACTTTAATTTGAGGGAAACATTAGATCTTCATTAACCATACTGAAGCAAAAGCAAGAGAAAAGCAATACCCCCCCTAGGAGTACTACACTCGCTCACTCTAGAGCTAAACGAACACAAAAGCAACCAAAATCAGAGGTGCATGCGCAACTAGTCCTAGCAACCTAGTAGGAGCGAAATCCCCTGCGGAGAATTTTGACTTCACCTTGAATCCTACAGTCCTCGCTGCAATACTTGGTCAATCCTCAAGGCTAACATGGATTGACAGGACAGACGCACATGCTGCCTGCGCACAGACGATCGCCGCGCGGCACTGGCACCGCTGGCTCCGACGGGTATAAGATCCTGCGCCAATGCATTCGCCAGATGCGCTCCGTGGCCTCCTCGCGCCACCGCAAACACACGTCGTTGGGAAACTGAGGTCCGCCATCCCCGCGGCCCGCCGTCGCCGCCGCCACCGCTTCTTCCTCGCCCTCAACCTGTCTCATGTACCGCCTTGCAACGTCGTCGCTCACGGTGCTATCATTGGCCCTGTAGAGGAGGATGGCAGCCACATAGGCCGCTAGATTGTGCCCGAACTCGACGGCGCGTTGGAGCTCAACGGTGCATACTGGGGCCAAGGTCGTGCCTTTATGGAATGCGACTTCCATCCCAGTTAGGAAGCACGCCTCCGGGTTGCCGACTTTGGTCAGGCGACCAACGAGTGTGGCGTAGCCAACGGGGTCATCCCACGACATGTCGGCGGCGAACCGCCCTAGTGCGACGACGACGCCCTATTGCGACGCGCCGACCAACTTCGGGTTCGCTGCACACGCGGAGCATGCGGCAGTAGGTGGCCCGAAGCGCATGGAGGTCGTCCATTTGCCGCTCCGAGGTGGCCGCGAGGCAGCCCGCGATCTTAATGGCCAGGTCGGTCGGAAGCTCCGCTAGTGATGACCGGTGCTGCCGCCTCGCCTCCATTAGTGTGCCAGCATCATCGACGATGTCGCGGAACGCCGGGCGCATGGGCGTCGGCGAGACGGTGCAACATGTTGTGCAGGAACAGCAACCGTCTTCGCGCCAAGGGATTGCACGGTGTGCTCACCCGTTAGATTTTTGCTCAAAAAGATTGAGAGTGGAGAGTGGCGAGTGGAGTTTGTCGATGTCATCCATGTCGTACCTCAACTTATATAAATGAAATACCTAGTCGATGTGTTCACGCCAATAGGTGGGCCATGGTTTGTGGGCCACATATGTCAGTGGCTATTCGGTGGAAACAACTTTCGTGTCCCCAATTTCTTCCTTGAGGACACGCGACGCATTTCCCCCAATCCGTCCTATCAAAATCGGGGTTTTTCTCCCATTGGCAATGCCTGAAGCAATAGCAAGTTACAATACTAATTAAAGTAGCATTAGATGTTAATTAATTATACATATATATTTACATTGGCCACAAGATCCTTGGACCTCATGAAGCAAAAGCAGCAGAAAGTTAAAGCAATACATACACTACACTTCTTCAATCTAAAATTAGCTACAATGTTGATGGTCCTTAAGTACCAAATCCGACCGTTAATGATACTCATAAGAAAAGGAAAACCATACCTCTTACTCACATATTTGTATCACTAACCTAGCTCCACAGTTGTTTTGAAAGATTTATCATTCTAGGGGTACAAGTCCAAAATAAGAAGAAAACACGAAGAACACGCAGCAAGACATGCACAAAAGATCATCCGCTGCGACACACTTACAAGAAGGGCCCACTTACTACAGCAAACCGACGTCCAAAGGCGGCAAACACCCAAAGGATAAGACCTAGGCCCACTTACCAGTGACACGGCCGAAGGCTGCGGCGAAAGGCGGCACAGGGGGGTCGGCCGCACCCTCCCTGAAGCCCGTCCAGGTGCATTTTGGCGGGAAGGCGGATCTGATCCTCCCAAGGTCGGTTATCAATGTTTTCATACATAGAGATGGCGGGATCCGACCTCAAGAGCTATGAAAGGAGGCCCTCACACTCATTTCAACACACCCACACTTGGAGCCATCCTCTCTACTCTCACTTGTGACTTGTAATCCTAGGGTAGTCGAGCTAGGCTAGAATCTCTTAGCGAATCCAGTCATCCTCGTGATCGGAGAGCAATCCTCGGTCCTTGGTATGGCTTTGTATTCGACTTGTCAGTATCTTCTTCATATTGCTGAGCTTTGGTTGTTATGTTACCTTGATCGTCTATCATGCTCATGCCTATTATACTATCTTGGTAATATGGCATGATTTAGCTCGTTGCTTCATTAGTTATGCTCTTTATATGCTTAGGCCAGATGATTTGGGTAAGGATAACGGTTTGTTGTGCATTCGGGCTTGCCTTAGTGTTTTACTTGTCCATCCGAAGGGTGGGAGACCCGGGGACACTAAGGTAGTGACCTCATACACGGGCGTTGTGCTCAGGTATGCGGGATCCTACCGATATGCTCGTGCTCCACGGTATTGCAGGGGTAGGCCACAGAAGGTGACAACTCTGTTGGTCTGCCATGACGTTCCGTCATGGTTAGTGAAGTCCCCTACGTTCGGGTTCGGGGTAGGAGTTCTGAAAGATGTAGTGTCCAGGATGTAATCCGGGATGGGACATTGTCCCTATTATCCCTATTTTCCCGGCACCTGCAGTTCTAAGCATGTTTAGTGTGTAATCTTTGCTTGTATGAATAGATGCTATTAGGACATTGTTGTATGCCTATGCTCCCACTAACCCGTAGTTTTATTTGTTCATACTTTATTCTGAGTTTGGCCTGTGTGTGTGTCACATTACCCCTATTCATATCTTTCATTATGACTTACCCCTGCTTATGCAATAGTCTATAAATTATTCATATCGTCTTGCTCTTGTACCAAGTAAACTCTTTACAATCATGCCCTCTTTTGGGAAAATATAAATAACGATACCCGAATACTCACCGGGTGAAATGCTACAGCGGTATATCCATTAGCTTGCGGATCCTTTTCTGTAATCGTTAAGACATACCACTCGGCGTTTCTTGGTGCCATTGCTAGGGATGGGATTAACACCCCCGTTCCTAGTAATAGAGATAAGAAATGCCAACAAGCATTTCTGGCGCCGTCGCCGGGGAGTGGCATTGATTAAAAAGATTTACTTGTACATGATCATGGCAATGTGTCTAAGAAATACCTGTAGCTTATTCACGCTAATGTTGCTTTTTGTTTTCTCCTGAATTGGATGAAAACAGGGTAGTGTATGACTGGTTTCTCCTTGCCAACAAATTTCATTGAAGATCCAGAGAAGCTCGTGAGAAGGGTCCGACCTCGCGTCGTCCCTCCTCAAGTCACCCTTTCGGCAAGCGAACCAGTCCTTCCAGCACCAACAACTTCAACCGAACCCATGGCTGAGAAGACTCTTCGCGATTTCTCCATCCCCTCCACCTCCAATGTGGCGACTGGACCCAATGTCAATGTTGGGGATGTGAACTTCGAGCTCAAGTTTAGCCTCATAAACATGATGTAGGCTAGCCCATTTTGTGGCAAGCCGAACGAGGATGCCAACGCCCACCTCCAGAACTTCCTGGAGTTATGCGAGACCGTTACTATATGGGGCGTTGAGACTGACGCCATCAAGCTGTGGTTGTTTCCCTTCTCCCTGCTGGGGAAGGCGAAATAATGGTTCTACAAGAACAAAGATGCCGTCAGTACATGGGACAAATGTTCAACAGCATTCCTTGCCGAGTTCTTTCCGCTAGGCAAAACCAATGCCTTACGCAGAAAGATATCTAGTTTCCACCAGACGGGGATGGAGTCAATCCCCGAAGCTAGGGAGAGATTACAAGAATACATACTCGCATGTACTCATCATGAGACGAGTGGCTCGTGCTTCAAAGCTTCTACAATGGGTTGACTCCAACGTCAAGAGCCCACATTGATGCTGCTGCTGGAGGAGCCTTTCTCGACCTCACCATCACCAAAGCTAATGCATTGGTCGAGAAGATGGTTTCCAATCAGGGCTGGAACGAGGAGCGTTCCCAGCCCAAAAGTAAAGGTGAAATGCACACAGTAAAAGAAGTCGCCATGCTCTCCGCCAAGATGAACCTCCTACTGAAGCGCCTTGACGAAAGGGCGCAATTCAAGGAGTGTATGAACAACTACGCTCAAGCCATAAACTCGCAGTCCGTGGCAATGATGAACACTCGGGGAATGACTGCCCCGAGACTCGTGAAGACGTAGCCTACATGAACAACAACAACTACTACCATCCACAAGGAGGCTAAGGGTGGAATCAATCAAGGCCACCCTACAAAGGAGGAGGTAATAACTATAACTCAAATTTCAATTCGAACCAACACTCCTTCAAAAATCTAGTTTTTGGCCAAGCAAAAATAAATTAATCTTTAAACAAAAAGCTTGCTGCCAATGATAAAACTCTTGAGAGTTTAAACAAAAATAAATCAATCTTAAAACTCTTGCTGCCATAGATCTTGAGAGTTTTAATAAAAGGATCGAAATGAACCTTGCTCAAATTGTTGCTGCCATTCCTATTGTGGACGACGGGAAGATTCCGGGACAACCGGAAGTTCCCGCCGAAAATGTCAATATGGTATCTACCGGATGGGGCAACCCATCCCGAGGGATGCCACGTGCTAACCGTGCAGGTAGGCCCTCATATGCCAAGACGAATGCATGGGGAGGACTGACAGCAGCACTGCACGGAGACCCAGGGGTGCCAATGATCCATTGTTCCATCTACGATCAGCACTACAACCGGGCCCTCTATGACCTTGGGGCGAGCATAAACATTATGCCCAAGGTGATGTTTAGCAACTGCAATATCCTGCTCTTTCCCCGATGCTCATGTACGTGCAGCTCGCCGATTCCACAATTCAATATCCCGAAGGGATAGTCGAAAATATGGTCGTACGAGTCAAGAACTCCTTCATCCTCACCAACTTCGTCGTCCTCGACATGGAAGGCGACATGGGTATACAACTCATCCTTGGGCGCCCCTTTTTAAGGAACGTCAAGGCAAGGATAGACGTATGGACAGGAGACATCCGTTTCCGCATCGCAACGGAGAATATTTTCTTTAAATTTCAATACAGTAAAGAGCAGCGCTTCGTAATTCAACAAGCTTATAACGGAAGCCCACTCTGGGGGGCACCAGAACCCCAGCCAGAAGAACAGACCACATAGCCCAAAAGAAAGAAGACCAAGAAGGTGTGGTGGAAGATCAAAAGTTCGTCCTCGTCTAACTCTTCGCGACGGGACGACAAATGGTAAGTAACGCCGGAGAAAAGTCTTGCCTATCGGACTTTAAAATGACAAGCCCTTGCCAAAGGTAAATTGGTATTTATCTCATGTTTGATTTTTCCACATTCTTGATTTTTTCACCCCCCCATTCGATTTTTTCCACTGCATATTTGATTTTCTAAAATTATCTTGCATGCTGGAATTTTTCTAGCCATTTTCTCCTTTTTACAAAAAAATGCCAAAAATATTTCTGAGCATAAAATTCCTTTGAAAAATTTATTGGAACATCATTACGGAGCAAAGTTGGGCCGAGCACCAAAATTTACAAAAGCAGGTGACCGTTGGGAGCAGTGGGCCCGGGCTGACAACAGGGCCCGCCACCCAGGGTGCGGCTGCACCCCTGGGTCGGACGACCCCACCATAACGGCTCCTGGGCCCCACTTCCTCCAACGACTCCTAGCCGTTATCCTGGCCTCTCCTCAAGTGTTCCCGGCCATTGCTCTTTAAATAGAGGCCGAGAGAGAGGGGTGAAGCACTCACACCTCATTCCTTTCACTCACTCCCTCTCACACTCTTGCAAATCTTCGCTCTCGGGATTTCATTAGATTTTTTATCAAATTTTGATTCAAGAAATCTCTCTCTCTCTCATTTCTTTGCTGCAAGAAAAATTCCGCACACTCGGAGGAACAACGTTCGGTAAAAATCTCCATTGCATTTCCACTAACGTAACCCGAATCGAGTTGTTCTTGTTTGTTCTCGTGTTCAAGCATGAAGGGCGTAGGACGGAAGCTCTCCGGTGCACTCAAGAAAATGACGGGAGCGAGCTCATCTCGTTCCCGAGGTGGCTCAAGCTCCCATCACTCTTCAGAGGTAACTCCGACCCCGAGCATGATGGGTTATGAACAACAAGGAGAACAAGAAGAAGTGCATAGAGAAATGCAAACCAAGGACATGGAGATAGATGAAGATGATGCCCCGTACCTCAACTTGCGCATCGACCGTGAGCGCCAAGCCTACGCCATCCTCAAGTGCCGAAGCTTTGGCCACACCAAAGCCTTCGACCCGGAACTTCTCACGAAAATAGGTATGAATCTCGACTTTGCTAATGTTTAGCATGCGGTCGGTTGGGAAGGTTTCGTACCCGTTGAGGAGTATGGTTCCTGACTCCTCAACATTTAGTTTCTTTGCACTCTTCAAGAGGTGGATGACGGTGTTTGCTTTTGGCTTTTTGAAAAAGAGTATTATCTTACTTGGAAAATATTGAGTCACCACCTCGGTTTCAACAAATGCTTGCCGGTTTCTCTTGAACATGTTTGCCGCGGTTTCAATCATCATGATTTTTGGGGTTTGATTTCGGGTCAAGTTGTTCATGGCAAATTTGCACCTCGGTGCAATGACATTCAAAATCCGACCCTTCGTTTGATGCACAAATGGCTTGCCATCACTCTCTTTCCAAGAGGTGATTTCCGAGTCGTGCGCAACGATGAGTTGATGATCCTATATGCCATGGTCAACAAGATTCGAGTCTCTCCCATAAAAGAAATAGTTAACCATTGGCTTCATAATTTCAAGATGATGGGTCCTATTGAGTGCACTTCTTTGATAACCCGCATCGCTTCAAGCATTGGCGCCTTAGATCAAAACAATGTTTCCTTCATTGAGGGTGATCGTGCTTTTATCGATGAGGCCTATTTGGTTCAAGGCCACACTCTCAAGAAGGGCCCGAATGACTCCTTGATTTTCTTCTCTCTGGGTTATGCAAATGAGATCCCATTGCCAAACGCGGGGTATTATTTGTATAATTGCCAGTCACTAACTGCCCCTCTCATTCGGGAAGAGGCGGCAAGAAGGCATAGTGTTTCTGGTTTACCTCGCAGGACCACAAGGAGCACGGCCAGAAGAGAAACCGAGCCAGCACAACAACACCAGACTTCATACCATCATGAGGTGGGTGGTTCGTCCTGGCACAGCGCAAGCACTAAGGAGTGGGCACGGCAGGCTCCAAGCCGCCGGTCCACGGGCCTCGCACGACACACGGCCTCCAGCCGTGACTTCGGCTCCATCATTTAGTAGCTAGGAGAGCTGCGGGTCCAGGCTGACAACATTGAAAACACGCTGCACCAGCACATCGAGAGTAATCAAGCATGGCAGCCGTACACCGGCGAAAGGATCCACGCCCTGGAACAGAGGCAGCTACAGCAGGAGGAGGAGTGGAGGGCTTACTACCGTTGGAGAGGGTTTAACCCCGACCAACAGTAGTGAGCCTGAAGCTAGCTTGGGGGAGAACCCCCACAGAGAGGCATCTTGTATCTTAACTTCCTTTTTCTCTCTTTTGAAATCTTATGCATGAAACAAAATAAAAAAAACTGCAAAATTAAAAACAAATAAAAATTTGCAAAACCAAAAAGATCAAAAAATATTTACTTATTTTTTTTGTATGTGAAGTTAGCATGGTGTAGTTTTCTTGTTGACATGATGAAAGTTGCTCTGTTAATTTCTTTTACATGCCTAGTTACAATTAAGTGCCCTTCCTAAGTTTTGGGTTTGTTGGCTTAAATGTTCAAACCTTGAACTCGAAACTTGTGGGTAGCAAAAAGCATGATCCAAATCTAGGTTATTGTGAGTTATGATATGGTTGAATAGAGCTACTATGATCTTCTCCCAAGTGATGCTTGATTTTTGGAGTATTTATCTTTTCAAAAATACAAAAACACAAAGTTCCTCAACGATTTGCAATTCCTATCCAAAGCCATATGTTGTTCCTATTGAAAACCTTCCACATATGCAACTTGTTATCTCTTTGAGCGTTGTCAAATTGTTGTGACCCTTAGTGAGACTCATTTCATACTCCCATGATCAAGATCACGTACACACTGCACCATATGCTATGCTTCTACACAAGAAGTAAGCACGTATTTCATTCATCCTTCCAAAAATAAAAACTCCACTTTGCCTCAGGACCACTCTCTCCCAAATATCACAGGAAAATTGAGGATGGGCTATCTAAAAAAAGACAGAGAGAGAAAGATGCATACCCAAAGAAGGTATGCCACATGCTCACAAGGCATGTCAAAAAAAGAGAAGAAAGAAAAAGATGCATGCCCAAAGAAGGTATGCCACATGCTCACAAGGCATGTTAAGGTTTATGACTTGTCTCTCCTTTGGATCCGGTTTTTGACTTTGCAATACATGAGAAACAAGTGTGCCTTCTGTTGGCACTCCTCAGCCTTTACGAACTAACCCGCAAGTGCACGGATACTGATGTAGCTTTCACCAACGAGTTTTACCTAGGATATCGAATCCAAGGAACTGTAGACGCAACGAATCCTAGAATTATTCAACCAGACCCAACTAAAGAGAGGGGGTAAGAGGGTAGAGGGCTTAACTTCAGTTAGCCAACTCGTTACCCAGATAACTAGTAGTAACACTAACTTGATCTGCTTCGGCGGCTAGGGCGGAAGGACTACATTCTGAGGGAGAAATGGGGAGTCCAACTCGGCCAATGATCTACTGCTATGAAAACACCCGAACGAGGTGGACTACAAAGGACGGACAGGGCTGTCACCTGCTGCCGCCTACCACAGCGGTTACGTGGGGTGGAACACAACTCAAGATAACTATCAAGCCTAAGAACCACGCTTCAACTATCCAGTTACTGACTTCTTCCTCATGTTAAGGCAAGAAGAAACCCCAAATCGCCAGACTAAGCTAAGCGACGCAGACAAGGGATCCCATAGATCAAATAAGTAAACTAAATAGGTACTGAAAGTAAGAGAAGAACTAGCGAGACACTGAAGATAAGCGAGGAACTTACTTTGATAAATATTCCCCTGAGGTGGATACAAGTGGAGAAGGACCAAGAAAACCTCGGCTCCTTTCCTAGCTCTGCTCTTGCTCAAGCTCTCACCTCACACTCTCCCTATTCTACACTCGAATTGGAGCGACTAAGAATCTCACTTTTCTCTTGGATGGTGTGTGTTACAAGTGTGAAGTGGGGGTCTATTTATACTAGATTGAGGTCGGTAACCAGTGAAAAGTGTGAAGACCACGCATCCTTGGCGGTTGGTGTAACTTCCACGTGAAGTTGAGCCTGAGTGGCTGCAAAGTGGGGCCAGCCAGCCTCCCCTAGGCCGGCCGGCCTGTGGTTGCCGCCATCTGGCACCGCCTTTCATGTGGACGCTCCTGATTACCTCTTGAGGTAGGTAACAGTTGCTTTTCGGTTAAGTAACTGTTCAGGACATGCAGGTGAGCCCTTGAATCCGTGGGTGGAGCCTTTCGGGTCCTCGGATCAAACCAACTTCAAGTGCATGAACAGTGTTCCTTCTGAGTGTGTTTCTGAGCTCCTGGATCAGTGACGTGGCAATTGGTTGAGGTGGCAGGCCGGCCGGCCTAGGGGAGGCCGGTCGACCTGGGTTTTGTCCCACTTTGTCTTATTTTCTCACACTTTGTTCCTGAAATGACATAATCACCAAAACTTGTGGAACTTGTCAGTGTGGTTAGTTCTATCTTGAAATGAGCTTGAAAACCATAGAAATAGGAGGAACGTTGGCGGTAAAAAATATCAATATCGATCGCCAACACGCCCCCACACCTAGACTTTGCTTGTCCCGAGCAAAAGGGTTGAGATAAAACCCGGGGAACAAGTAAGTCTAGGGTCATGATCTTCAAGGAATATCAAGCATATCTCGAAGCTTTTCCGCATACCTTGGATTCCGGGTGGCTAACACCTTCTCTTTCACCTATTGATTCCCAGAACAAGTCATCGCGAAGTATGATCCTTCTTATTCTCAGTTTCTGGAGAATTTCTGTAGAGTTCCAAGGCATGCTCTAATTCACTCAGGGCACTCCATCACTCGGAACGAGGTGAAAGTTATTCTGAGCCTCACTAACTTCTTCCACCTTTCTAAAGCTGAATGTGGAGCTCTAGGTAGAGATATTTTGTTCATTCTGTGTCTCCTTTATTGCAGGGTCAAATACTTTTTCTCTGAGAGGCTATGCTTCCTGAGAACTTTAGTCATGTGCAAGTGAAAGCGTCTGTCCCTTGGTGGTAAGTACTCCAGCTCTTCCATCTTTCCCCTTCTCTCTTTTTTTTGACTCGACCTGAATGATTTTTCCATGCTTGGTTTCTTTTTCTTTTAGGGGGATGGTGCTGCTTGAGGACCACACTTTGGGACTTTCAGGCTTTCCATGTACGTGAATGACCAAGAGAGCTAGGGTGCATAACATTTCTCATGAGGCAAAAAGCGTTTGATGGAGCTCAACGGCACAAAAAGAATATGTAGGGCTCAACATTTTTCTCAAGATTTTGTATATGGCTTTGTTATAGGACTTGGCAAAGCTGAGTATGAATGAGAGTTGCCTTGTCATTCTTATCAAATCCCCAGAACTTTGGAATTCAGAAAGGTCAAAACTCGCAATTCATTATATCGAAGGGAATTCAGAAAGGTCAAAACTCGCAATTCATTATATCGAAGGCGATCCTAACATTAAGTTCCAAGGGTTAGAGTGATTGTGAACGAGATATAACTTGAATATTCTTGATTCACATGCATGGATTTCATCTCTTTTTGCCGGTTTTCTTCAAATTTTAATTTGATTAGCAAAATATTTGAATTTGAGTTAAAGGCAGAAAGGACAGAGGTCAGGGGGATGCAAACCATCGTGACGAGAAAGGGCGACGCTGGTGGCAGCCAGGTGGGGCCGGCCGGCGTAGTAGAGGCCGGCCGGCCTAGTAGAGGCCGGCCGGTGTAGTAGAGGCCGGCCGGCCTGGCTCTGGGTCTCCTGTCCGAAGGGCAGGTCCCACCGATTCAGGCTCGGTCTCAACGCGCCGGTACATCCTGCCTTTTGAACATTTCTTGTACCCTCAGGCTGCCCGGCTCAGGTCCAGGTTGAAACACGCTCAGTTTCGCATAGTAGGTTCGTTTCATTCTGTACCCTGCGAATCATGCTGCACTTCGACGATGTTAATCCAGGTTTGTGTGATTGACACACAAGTGTGTATCAATCACACGGGGCAATCATGCATCAAATTTAAATCCTCTTTATTCAATTAAAATGTGGGGTGCTACTGGAATACAAATAATTGAAAACAAAATTGGAAAGGGAAATAAATGAGCAGCACCAAAAATCCTAATCTAAAAATCTCCTAATCTAGCCTAATCTAACCAATCCTCTGGTCCGAGACCCTGTAAAGGTCCTCGTGCCCGGTAGCCTTCGCAAGGCATTTGATCTTAGAGCTGAACGCCTTGCGAACGACATCGACCTTGTCATCGAGATCCATATGTTCGATCTCGGACTCGGCCACGTGCTCATCCATGTTGTTCAGTCTAATCTTGAGCGCATCGAGCTGTCCCCTCAACTCCTTCACCTCATCCCGCTCCTCGGGATCCTCCTCCTCGTCGCTGCAGTAGGCATGGATTTCAGGAGGGCCACGGATCGGGGGCGGCGACCGAAAGCATCTCACTGATTTCGTGCTCGATTCAGTGGACTCCCTCACACCACGGTCCAATGGTGGCGAGAGGACCTTCCCGATCCCAACCTGAACGCGCACATGGTAGCGTGGAGGACTCGGGCTAGCCGGAGTGTACTCCGGCGAGCCCGGCTCCACCACCTGTAGCGCAGCAACGCGCACTTTGCCCCCTCTCGAAGACGAGGGGACGAGGCACTTACCGATCGCCTACGCGGGGACAAAACCCCCGTAGTTGGATGAGTCGGTGTGCGCACACTAATGCACACCAGGGTTCTTCCTCCTGGACTTCTGGAGGGGGACCCATCCCGACACGGCGATGAACGGCGTGAAGGCGAGGCTGGCTGGCCTACCCTATGCCGGCCGGCCTGGGGTTTGTTTCCCCGGCCTTCGGGCTGTGGGACGACGGCTCCGGCGAACTCCTCAGTGTCGATTATCTGGAGGCTGCTTGATGTTGTGCGAGTTTGGGTGGAATTTGAGGGCTCCAAGGGCATCCCAGAGACTCTGGATACCAACTTGGGTGTCGAGGGTGAAGACGACGATGACATGTCGTGATATCGGGAGGTTTTCGGTTTTCAGAGAATGGAAGGTTGAAAGGCTGTGAGTTGGGGAAGAACAGGTGCCTTTTGGTATAAAATGAGGGTGAAACGATCAGATCCCCCAGAATTCCCGACGAGGTGAACGGATAGAAGAATCTGAATTTTGAAATGTCGCGAACAGTCACGGAGCCAGGCCGGTTGGCCCCACCTTGTCAGGTGAGGGCTCCGGTCTTCGCGAAAGTTCCTTATCTCCTTGTTTTCTCTTGCTTTCTTGAGGGATTTGGCCAGAAAAGGGGGAAAGAAAAGAAAAGAAAGGAAAGAAAAGAATCTATCCTAGGATATGGCCTCTTTAAGGTCTGGCGATGACCATAGACGAGGGTTTATAGCTCGGATAACTCGTAGACGTCTATTTCTTCGTGTTCTGATATTTCGGGCTCGAGCAATATTTTCAACCTTTGGCCATTGGCCTTGAAAATATTTCCGTCATCATCCTGGAGGGATATAGCGCCGTGATCAGCCGCATTTGTAACTAGATAAGGACCTTCCACTTACTCCTAAGCTTACCATGACCAAACAAACGAACGCGAGAATTAAAGAGCAGTACCTTATCTCCCGCCTTGAATTGCTTGATCTTGATACGCTTGTCGTGCCATCTTTTTGTTCGTTCCTTGTATAGCTTGGAGCTGTGGTAAGCCTTCTCCCTCCATTCATCCAATTCAGCTAATTGGATTTGTCTTTTCACTCTAGCTGATTGGAGATCCATGTTCCACTTCTTGATCGCCCAAAGGGACTTGTATTCAAGCTCAACCGGCAGATGGCAAGTCTTGCCATAAACCAGTTGGTATGGTGTCATACCTATCGGGTTCTTGAAAGCTGTTCTGTAAGCCCAAAGTGCCTCGGGTAATTTGCTCCTCCATCCCTTTCCCAAAGCGGAAACTGTCTTCTGCATAATGTTTTTGATTTGCTTGTTCGATGTTTCTGCTTGACCGCTTGTCTAAAAATGGTATGGAGTTGCAACCCGGTGGTTCACTCCCAACTCGCTGAGACACTTCCTGAATGTCTTATAATGAAGTGTGAGCCACCATCACTAATCACGACTCTCGGAACACCGAAGCGAGGAAATATAATTTCCTGGAACATCTTCTTTGAATTCTCCGAGTCGGACGCAACGCAGGGAAGTGCTTCAACCCATTTGGACACATAGTCCACGACCACCAAGATGTACTCGCATTGCTCTAACATCGGGAAAGGACCCATGAAGTCAATTCCCCAAACATCGAATATCTCCACTTGAAGGTTGCTCTTTAGTGGCATAGCATCTCGGGAGTTGATATTCCCGTGCTTCTGACATTTTGGGCATCGCCGCACAAATTCCTTTGCGTCTCCATACATTTTTGGCCAGAAGAATCCACTCTGCCAAACCTTAGCATGGGTCCGGAATGCTCCGTGGTGCCCTCCATATGGTGAGGAGTGGCAGCACTCGTGAATCTTGCGGGTCTCACAAAGAGGGATGCAGCGACAGAGTAAACCATCAGCACAGACCTTGAAGAGATAGGGATCATCCCATAGGTGATACTTGCTGAGGTGGACCAATTTCTTTCTATCTTCTCCTGGAGGTATACACCTAGCCACCATGAAATTTACTAAGTTGGCATACCAGGGGCTGGCGGTAGAGACCTTTAGGAGAGTATCATCTCTCACATAATCATCGATCGGGAGGTCCGATCCCTTGAATTACATCCTTGAGAGATGATCTGCCACACAATTATCTGCTCCATTCTTATCTCTGATTTCCAGGTCAAACTCTTGTAGGAGCAGAATCCAACGGATGAGTCGTGGCTTTGCATTCTTCTTGGTAAGCAGGTACTTCAGTGCGACATGATCTGTGTATACTATCTGTTGGCGCTAAAATCGGCCGGATAGGAATCGGCCGATGGGTCTTCAGCGTCGGACACACGACCCGGGAGAATCTGCTTAGCTCCTGTTCGGGTTATCGCCCTGGTGCGGTTCGTGCGGCGTGCCAGTCAATCTGACCTGTTGATTGACAAGGAAATAGAGTATTAAATTCCAGGCGCGTTGATCGGCTGGATTTCCGATCTGTCCTGAGGAGCGCGTAGGCGGTAAATCGACCGATTTGCTGTAGAGATGATCGGCTACGAGTCAGCCGATGATCCTATAGTAATTGTAAAGAGAGCTGCTGGAGCAATCTAAACAATTACTATAGAAGCAACACTTGAAACAGATCTAATCGGCTGTATGATGATGAATCGAAGGAGAACGATGACGAAGCCGATTACCCTGATCTCAAGCTGGATAACTGGTGATAATACTAGAATAACAGGTAAAACTTGCAATTCTAGTAAATATCGATAACTTGTGAATAAATCCAAACGAAACCACAGCGATGCGCCCGTAGTTAAAGCTCGGATATTACTCGATAAGCGGAACCTACCAATTGGCCGGAGATCAGGTTGATGCAGCCCTGCCAATCCGTACGAACTCGTGAAAGAAAAAGATATTGGCGAAGTCGCCGACTTGAAAAGTAAAGTACTGGTAAAAGGTAGAAGTATTTTGTTGATTGATGTTGGTTGTTCTTTGCAAAACCCTAGCGACTCCTATTTATACCCTGAAACTAGGACTCCTGGTCGATTACGACTTGTTACAACCTTATTTAAAACAGGAAAACTACTATATCTATAATAACTTTAAAAAGGAAACGGACTCCCGCAGAATCTTCCGCCGCCGTTTCCTAATCCAATCAGGACCTCTTCAATTGCTTTCCGGCCGACTTAGCATGCCACGTTGACCAGCTTTTGACTAGGATCTTCTGGAATAATCCTATCCTGTTGGCATAGGCGGCGCCACCAATCGGCCGATTTTCAACTGTTACCCCGATCGGCCGATTCCTTACTGTAGTTCCCAGATCTGCCGCATCGGCCAATCTTCTTCTCCTGACGCCGATTCAAGACGTGTCAAAATCTGGCGTCAACACATGCCCCCCAGTTTCGGAGTAAAATATAACTTTTCTTCGAAACTCCCCCTTTAATCCTTTTTTCCGAAACGGGTGCAGTAAAAGTCTCCTTCCGTTCCGCGGCACAATGATTGCAATTCCCTCGATCCGAGCACGCGAAACGACCGCTCCCCTGGAACTCGTGTAGACGGTGCGGTAAGAATACCATCTTTGCCCTTACCCCCTTATCTTAAGTACTGGTTTTCTCCACCTTTTCTCCTCCACGAATCCAGCATCCTTTCTAACGCATTACTGTTCATCTTCCCCCAAGTTCTTTCGATTTCCAAGCGCTTCCCCTTCTCCGGCGACCTCGTCCGCAGCTTGCTCCGACCCCAATGGCGTCTCCGTCAGCGACCACCCCATCTATAGAGGCTCCATCGGCTGCTCCTTTGGCGGCGGCGGCCCAATCGGCGGCTTCTCCAGCAGCGTCATCAGCGACGATGGCTTCCATCCCAGAGGTAAATGTCCGAAAAATCTTTTCCTTTTCGCCTTGCTGCTTCAGTATTTTCTGGTCCCTTTCTTAGTTTCTTCCCTTTTTTCCTTTCTTTTTTAGGCCCTTAGGCACAGGATCACCATTCCCCTCTCAGAGTCTCCTGACCTCATCTGCCTAGGCCCTATGGGGAGTCCTGATCCAACGGATCTAATTAGCTTAGAAACTCACAGAATCCCCTTCAAGCAGTCACCTATGGATTTAAATCACTGGGTAGGCGCATTCAGATCCTGGCCGAACGAAACACCCGGGTGGAGAGAGTGGTACCAGAGGGTAGCCGGGTCTTGGAAAGTCCAATGGGAAGAACTTAAAATCGGCCAGTGCATAGATTTGTCCCTGTCTCAGATGGAAAAGAACGAACCTTTGGTTATGGCAGCCTCTTACTTCTGGTCCGATGCGCTCAACGCATTTCTTTTTGGACACGGACCCATGACCCCGACCTTGGCCGATGTCTTGCTGCTGACCGGCCTAGATGTTTCCTCCGCCGATACCCCTTTCAACTACCTGTTCAAGCCATCTCATAGGCTAGATACCAAAGGAATCGGCGGGTGGAAAGGATACATCAGTAAGAACATGAAGACAGGGACAGTCTCACAGAGAGAGCACACCGCCTTCCTGATGATGTGGCTGGAGAAACATTTCTTCTGTGGCAGAGCGATCGGCCCCTCTTCCAACACTCAAGCTTTGGCAGAATCTCTCGCACAAGGATCGGCCGTTCCCCTCGGCAAACATTTGCTGGGATCGGCATATCATATGATGCATCAAATCGGCGCCAAGCTGTCGAAAGGAGAGCCGATAGGGAATCCAGGTGGTCCTTGGTGGTTCATCACCCTCTGGCTCAATCTACACATGAGCAAGGTCTCTCAGCAGAGGATAGAGACAAAGACCTTTCCCAACATTGAGTCAGAGGAGAACCCATCGGTCCGTCGCCGCTGCAGATCTGTCGGAGAGGCGGCATCGGCCTTTCCTGGCTGCCAGTTCACCGCTACCCGGGTAGCCGAATATTTCAGATGCTTCTATAATGGACTTAGCGAGGAGATGATCACCTGGTATCCATATCAAACCGCGGAGCCGATTTTTGAATTGCCTATATGCTTCGACTTCTCCACCCACACATTTGACAGAGAGTTGATGGATGTTCTGATTAAGCCGGGGATTCTGCCGGCTAACTTCTTCTCGGGGAAGGACTCACCCACTTATGAGTTCTACTGCCCGTCAGCTGCAGCAAGGCAACTAGGTTTCGGCCAATTGCCGATCCGAGTCTATTTCGCCGGCCAAGCAAAATTCAGAGACGGATTAACCTCTAGTCTCGACTACAGCCGTTTGTGCGATTTAGTACCTGACTCCAGCACCATTGACTTGAACGGCTGGTCAGTTGCCTCTTTCGCCACCCAACAGTACAAATTATGGTGGGCAGAATGGAAGCAGCATCTTTTCTGTAAATCCCCATCAATTTACTGCAACATTCTGGACCCAGAGAACATCGACCCAAATGCTGCGGTATGTCCTTTTCTTTTCAGCCGATTTCAATGTTGCACTATCATCTTGCTGTTAACTCATCGGCTTCCATGCTCCATCTATCAGAGATATCTCCACCGGCCGATCAAAATGAGCGCCCAAGAGACCAACACCAAAGATATCCAGCCGTCGGATGCGGGCTCGCACTGAATCGGCCGGTCAGACGACAATAGCATCGGCTGAAGTCTCTCGTATCGGATCGGCTAGCCAGATGGCAGCAGCATCGGCCGAGACTCCCCGTGTTGGATCGGCTGATCAGATGGGAGTGATGCGCGCCGAGACCCCAGACCCTTCACCTCCATCAGTGGTCGAGACGGCCGATCCCCATGTCGCCGCCGAAGCCGGGGCTGCTGCAGCATCGCTCTTAGTAGAAGCTGTCCAGGTAACTTTATTTATCTCATGTATTCCCCAAAAACCTTCTGCTGACATCAATTTCATCCCTCTACCAGGCGGCACGAGTTGTCCCACCACAATCTCCATGGCTGTCGGCCACGTCTCAAGTAGGGACTGAAACTATAGCAGCTCCTGTTGCCGAGGTAAATGATCTCTTATTCTGCATCCTCAATATTCAGGAAACTTAACCAATTCTGATGCAGGTTGACTTGGGTCTTCCTCCACTGGGTCTTCCTCCGGTCTAGCCTCAGTGAATGTGTTGCATGAACGAACTAGGCTGATCGGGATGATATATTTGCCAACCTTAACCTCGAGCATCGCTCGGTCTCTGTTCGAGCTGACAAGTGGCTCTATTGGCTGTCCAATCAAGACGAATTCTTCACCTTCCAGGATGTCGAAGATGTGGAAATCTAGGTATACCTTGTTGGTCCCCATGCGAACAGGGATAACTCGGTGGATGCCTAGACATTCCATGATCTGGCCGTCGATCCACTTCAGCTGCTTACGCGAGAAAGCCAGGGCTCCTTCCGGTGCTATGTGATGAGCCATGGCTTTGGACATCACATTCACCCCAATTTTCGGGTCGTAAGGAACATCTCGTTGGGCAGCGTCCCCAATAGCGCAGAGGAGCACTCTGAAATCTTCGTAGAGTCGTATGATGCTGCTACTTGATTCGGATTCCTCTGTCCATTCCTTGCTCATAACCGCAGTAAGGCCCTCAATCTGCGGGGTGGCTTCCGGAACGAACACCTCAGATCCTGAGCACTTACACCTATGTTCTTTGGGCAACTTTGTCGAATTGACCAACTCCATATACTCTTCTTCTGTGAAGACATTAGGGACGAACATCGGCATATCTTTGATGAGAGGCTCTAAATCGTAGGTCTTGGGAGGTTCAGTAACTTCCTCTATGTAGGGTGGAGGTGGATAGGTTGTAGCTAAAACGTGGTGTAATTGCTGCTTCTCTCTGGGCTGATCACTTGGTTCGGGTAACTCGTCAAAGATTCCCGTGTACTGAGTACTGTTAAGGACTCTTTCCAGAATTTCCTTTGCCTCAGACACTGTCTTGTACATGATCGATCCCTCGGAGGTGCTGTCCAAAAACTGAGCACTCTCCGGCTTTAACCCTTGAATGAAGTGTTGCATGAGCATTTCCTCTTGAACATTGTCTGGTGGACCAGAAGTGGCTAGATGCAAGAATCTTGCCCAGGCTACTCCAAGTGACTCATCGCCCTGTCGGAATGACAAAAGTTGGAGGCGATGCGGTATCACCTTGGATATAGTATAGAAGACTAGGCTAAACTTGTCCTTCAGAGCAATCCAATCTCCTCTGACTCTCCCTGCCCTCCGGTGGTACCAACTCTTGGCTGCTCCTGTCAGAGAGAACAGGAATAGCTTCCACCGAAGTGTGCGTTGAGACATACCGGGTATGATGAGGAGAGAACAATTCTCCTCAAAATCCTGCAGGTGAGCATAGGGTCACTCATCCTTTCTACAAGAGAAGGACTAAACTCGAACCATGGCTATGAAACTAGGACGGATCTCGTAGCCATCGGTCAATATGGGGTGGCAAGATGGTGGCGGTTCCGAATACTCGCGGTACGGACCCGCCGGATAACTAGGAGCGTAGTCACGGAAAGGTGTACGGCTGAAAAAGCTCTAACACTAGTATTGCTACCGTTCCCCGGCAACGGCGCCAGAAAGCTTGTTGCACTCCTTAGCCTTTACAAACTAATCCGCAAGCGCACGGATACCGATGTAGGTTTCACCAGGGTGTTTTACCTAGGATATCGAATCCAAGGAACGGTAGACGCAACTAATCCTAGATTTATTCAACCGAACCCACCTAAAGAGAGGGGGGTAAGAGGGTAGAGGGCTTAACTTCAGTTAGCCAACTCGTTACCTAGATAACTAGTAGTTACACTAACTTGATCTGCTTCGACGGTTGGGGCGGAAGGACTACAAGCTGAGGGAGAAATGTGGAGTCCAACTCGGCCGACGATCTACTGCTATGAAAATACCCGAATGTGGTGGACCACAAAGGATGGACAGGGCTGTCACCTCCTACCGCCTACCACAACGGTTCCGTGGGGTGGAACACAACCCAAGATAACTATCAAGCCTAAGCACCACGCTTCAACTATCCAGTTACTGTCTTCCGCCTCACGTTAAGGCAAGAAGAAACCCCAAATGGCTAGACTAAGCTGAGCGACGCAGACAAGGGATCCCGCAGATCAAATAAGTAAACTAACTAGGTACTGAAAGTAAGAGAAGAACTAGCGAGACACTGAAGATAAGCGAGGAACTTACTTTGATAAATATTCCCCTAAGGTGGATACAAGTGGAGAAGGACCAAGAAATCCTCGGCTCCTTTCCTAGCTTGGCTCTTTGTCAAGCTCTGTAACACCCAAAAGTATAGGAATTAAAATTTTAAAAACATTTTTATAAGTCACAAAATAAAATTATGCATGCATCTTTCTCTCTTTTTCTTCTCCCACTCTTTTCTTTCAGCCCGGCCCAAACCTCTCTCTCTTCTCCTTCTATTTTTTTTCTTCTCGCGGCCCAACCAGTCGGCCCAAATCCTTCTCTTCTCCTTTTCTTTTTCTCCTCTCCCCGCGGCCCAACTCAGTCGGCCCAAACCGTTTCACTCTCCCTCACCTCTCTCTCACCGCCAGCTGGGTCCCACACATCGGTCTCCTCTCCCACCTTCCTTTCTTCTTCCTTCCACTAACGCTCCCCTCTTTCCTTTTTCTGCCGCGACACCAGACGCGCCGTCGCCGTCGTCCACGCTTCCCTCCCCTTTCCTTTTCTTCCTCACCCCGAATCCAGTTCGCCCCTGCACCCCATCGCCCGCGTCTCCTCCTTCCTTCCCCGCGACGCTGGCTTGCCATACTGGCCGCGGTACGCGCTCCGCTCCTTTCCTTCGTAGGCCGCCGCGTGAGCCGCCGCCTTCCTTTTCCCCGGCCGCTCCGCCTCGTCTCCTCCCCTATAAAACCGCGTGAGCCCCGCTTTGCACCCAGAGCCGTCGTCAACCTCTTTTTCTACCCCGCACCGTCGCACGCCGCTGGAAACCGCTCACCGGAGGAACACCACCGCCCCGTGTCATCGCCCCTCCGTCGACTCGCCGTCCCTCTGTTTCTCCAACGACTGCAACCCTCGCCGGAGTTCCGCGAGGTGGTGAGCACCAAGCCGCCGCCGTTTCCCTCCTCTCTCTCGCTTTGTCGCAGCCCCAATTTCTCGCCGGAGCTCAGTTTCCGCCCGCCGCCGTGGCCGCCGGCCTATGGTCGCCGCACGGCCGTCCCGTGATCCCCACCACTTTCACCGTGCCGCCCACTCTCTCCCCGGCATAACCCTAGCCTGAACCGAGCCCCGGAACACCGGATTCGGTGAACTCCGGCCGTCCGCCGCCGCTCTCGCTCGCCGCCGGCGCCCAGCGCAGCTGAGCGATTCGCCCGACCCTTTTACTCCACCGGGTCGACCCGAGCCCCCACCCTGCCGCTCGATCTAGATCTAATGGCCAGAACAGATCCGAGCCACGTCCGATTCTATCGTCATCAAGATTAGTGGATCAAGACTAAGACTAGTAAATTTCTTTTATGCGTGTAAGGCTTCGGATGGTGACGTGGGAGACACAGGGTTTAGACTGGTTCGGGCAAGGAGAAGCCCTACGTCCAGTATGAGGAGCTGCTCGTGTTGCCCACGCGGGGTCTGTAGTGGGGGTTCCAGGAGGGCGAGGGAGGGAGCTGGTCCCAAGTCTCTTGGGTGTGCGCTGGTGCTATAATGGTGAGAGTGTGTGTGTGTCCTTCTCACCGGGGAAGAGAGAGTCCGTCCGTCTGAGATCCTCCCGTCTCAGGGCCCCCGGTCCTCCTTTTATGGCGCAAGGGGAGCTCGGGGTTACCGATGAGCCAGGCGTGAGGAGGAGTAAAAGAAAATAAGTTACCCCAAGTAAAATATAATACAAGGGGAAGGACTGAGTCCCCGGGTCGCCGCCCCCCGCTCCGGCCTGCGGCTCCTGTCAGCGCGTCCACCGGAAGAGGGCGGCTGCCTCCGGATCCTGTCGACGATCTCCTTGGGGGCCGTTGCTGCCAAGTGTGATGATGGCATTCGGTCGTGGCATCCGTGCCCGTCGGGGAAGGTGGCTGACCGTGTTACCTTGCTGACGGCCTGTGGCATGCGGACGTCCCGTCCCTGTCGCCGGATTCGTGGGGCGCAAGGACGGGTGGGGCTTCCTCCTATGCCGGGCGGCGCAGGCCATGAGTGCCCTGTAGTGAATCGGGGAAAGCTGCGGCCACTGTAGCCTGCGCTGTGCGGTCGTGCTTGGGTACCTGTGACGGGTCACGTCGGGGGCGCGGGCGCCTTTCTACGCGCCAGAGCTGCGCGCATTTATGGCGAGATCGGCAGGGGGCCCACGAGATCCGCACTCCTGTCTTCCAGTCTGCGCTCGAGGCGGATACTCGCCTTGTGGGCCCGGGTGAGTCCGACCCCCTACACCCCGAGTCGGGCGAGGCGGAGCCTTGTGGCGAGGGGTCGGGCGCTCCTGACCCTAGGACCGTGGGTCGGGCGAGGCGGAGTCCGGCTGTCGAGGGGTCGGGAGCGTCCGACCCCGAGGCACTTGGTCGGGCTAGGCGGAGTCTGGCCGTCGAGGGGTCGGGAGCGTCCGACCCCGAGGCACTTGGTCGGGCGAGGCGGAGTCTGGCCGTCGAGGGGTCGGAAGTGTCCGACCCCAAGGCACTTGGTTGGGCGAGGCCGAGCGGGGCGCTCCCCTCCCATGTTAGGCTAACGGCGACCGCCATTGCCGCAGGTGGGCCTGGGCCTTCATGATTGTTCTTTTAATGGCCATTAGGAGGTCGTTAATATTTCCCCCTGACAGTAGCCCCCAAGCCTGTGGTGGAGTGGGGACACTCCTCCGAAGGCTGTTATCATCGTTCGTCGGGAATCTCTTCTCGTCGTGCAAGCTGCAGTTAATCAGGGACGGGAAGCGTTGTTTGTTCGGCTTGGCCGGGGAAGTTGACTAGACGGAGAGCCCTGTGGATGTCTTGGCGCGAGAAGATTCTCGTTGTTCTATAGGACGCCTTCCGTTCGGAGACCTTAGGTCGTGACCACTCGTGTGGTCATTGGTTGCGAAGCCAGCCCCCGAGCTCCCGCGCGTTGCAGGAGACCGGTCTGGAGGCCAGATTGACTTTTGAACGTTACCCCTCAAGCGTCCGTTCCCTGAGACGGAGGGGGTGAGCCGTACCACGCTATCCTCGCTGGATGAACCGTGGTGCTCGTTGAGCTGCAAACGGGTCGATTCGAGTGGGGTCCCGGTCCCCGTTCGGGGGGGTCCGGCTCGGGCCAAGCTGGTGGCGTACCCCAGATTCCGGCCGGCCAGTTCATATGGTTCCCGAGTCCGTTCGATCGGATCCGGTGGCTCGTTGCCTTTCTTCGGGGAAAAACCATGAACTCTAGTGCCGGTCCGGACTCGAATGTGAGGTCGGGACGCCCTAGGCTATCGTGCGCCCGGGTGATGGCCGCTAGCGGACCCGTCCCTTCTCACCCCTCGCTCGAGGTCATCCTGGGGCGGCTGTCGAACCCATTGTTGGCCAGCCTTCGAACCCCTGGATCGTAACGGGCCGTAGGGGCGTTTTCAGCCCCGTATCCCATTTTTACCTTTTTGGAGAGCCTTGGGCCGGACGCGGAGGAGGTTGTGTGCGCGTACTCTCTTTGAGGCGAAGTGGCAGAAGGCGCCGACCCGCGAAACGAGGGAGGAGTGGATGTTTCCTGCAGCAGGTCGTGCGCACGATTTCCAAAAAAGGGGCGGGCGTGACGGGGCGTACCTGGCACCGCATTTATTGCGATGGGGGCGTCTGTTCTACTTCCCACGCGCCCTCCTATTAGACGAGGAGTCCACCTCGCCAGTTCCGCCTGCAATCTGCCCCCAATTCTTTTCACCTCCTCGCGCGCCCTTAGCTTTCTTGCGCGTCGTTCGTCTTCCTCCGCTCAGCAATCCAACCTTCCTCGCCTTCCGCCGTCGAGCTTTTCACCCCTTTGCGATGGGAACCTGGGACCGCACCAGCTTTGGCACCTCGCGCGCCGACAGCCTCACGAGGAAGGGCCTCCTCTGTGAGAGGTCCGAAAGGGGTGAATGGCAGTTCCCGGGGATGGAGGAGGTGCTGAGTCCGCCCGCCGGCTACGTTGTGTCGTTCACCCACTTCCACGAGAGAGGGTTCGCGACCCCGCCGAGCCCTTTCTTCCGCGGGCTGCTGCACTACTACGGGCTCGAGCTGCAGCACCTTAATCCCAACGGGATCCAACACATCACGGTGTTCGTCGCACTGTGCGAGGGGTTCCTAGGCATCGAGCCCAACTTCTCGCTTTGGAAGTATTTCTTTGCGGTCAGCTTGTACCAGAAGGCCGAGAAGAAAGGGAGCCAGCAGCGGGCAACCCCAGTGTCGATAGGGTGCACCGGAATCCACCTCCGCCATCCCTGCGCCAAGGAGTACATGGCAATGAAGACCGCGGCGTCCCACAAGGGGTGGCATCAGCAGTGGTTCTACGTGAAGAACTACTCTAACTCCCCCTTGCCGGAATTTACCGGCCGCATCATTGAAGTGGCACCGGAGCTGTGGTCGTATGGCCCAGTGGAGAAGGAGAAGAAACGGATCTCCGGCTTGCTTCAGGCCATCGAGTACCTGAAGGGAAAGGGGCTGACCGGGGCCGGAGTTATCGGGGCGTACCATGCTCGGAGGGTGGCGCCGCTGATGCCTCGGGTCCGCTCGCTCGCCGAGACGACTCCCGACGCGCCGACCAAGGGCACCGTCCTTGCGACGGGTGCGCTCGCCGCCTCCGAGATCCGGCAGCGAGTCCGGGAGGTGCTGGAGGATAAGGACGCCGTTTACCAGTGCCCGGACAAGGATTTCGTCGATCTGGTGAGGACTTCGCGTGCCCGTTTCTTTTTCCTGCGTTTCTTGGTTCGTCGTTTTGACGCGGAGTTTTCGTGCCTGTAGGGCCATATGACTAATGTCGTCGGTTCCCGTCCGCCGGTGCCGGAGGACGCCGAGCGGCGGCAGCAGAACCGTCTCCTTGCCGAGAAGTAGAAGCAGCGCAAGGACAAGGAGATGGCGACGAAGAAAAGGAAGGCCGCCAAGGAGTTCCAGCGGGAGCGGAAGGGCCAGGTCGTATCAGATGACGACGACGATGACGACGACGAAGAGGAGGAGGAGGAAGACGAGGAAGAGGAGGAGGAGTTCGTCCCGGCCCCCCGGCCGGGCGCGCTCGTCATCCGGGAGCAACGCTCCCAAACGGCCGCGGGGGACAAACCGAGCTGGCCGCCCGCCCGGGACTCGACCCCGCAAAGTTCTGGGGCCGCGCCCCAGGGGCCGGTGCTGTGACAACCCTGGTAATTAAAATTCCGAAATCAATGTCATTAGCCTAACTCTATGTGTTAAACCAACTAATGAGAGAGTGGAAAGAATTTAAAACGGGTTCAGTTGGAATTCAAATTAAATTTGGGCACATTTGGGCACATTTGAAACTTTTAAAATAACTTTAAAACCATAAGCCAAATGAGATTTTGCCTGAAACCAAAGTTGTAGAACTTTTTATTTTGAACAACTTTCGTGTTCAAAAGTTTTTGAAATTCAAATCAGAAAGAGGAGAAAACGCCCTGTTTGCACCCAGCCCCCTGAACTTTTTCGAATTTTTGCATTTCGGTCCCTGGCGCCTCCCCCTCTGCTCTGCCGCGCCGCGCGCGCTCGCCCGCCCGCCGCGCGCCAGGTGGCCGGCGTCGCCTGACCGGCGCGAGGCGCCAGGCCAGTGGCCGCCGCGCCACCCCGCCACGGCCGGCTTTCCCCCGCCCCGACGCCGCGCCGCCCAGTCCCCGCCCGCGCGTGCTGCCGCGCCCCGGCCGCCGCCCGCCCGGCCAGTATCCGCGCTCCGCCGTGCCGCCCCGGCCCCCGCGCCCCACCAGTCGCCGCGCCTGCCCTCCGCCCGAGCCGCTGCCGCTGCTGCTTCCCCACTCCGCGCCCGGCACTATCTCACCGCGCCCACGCCACAATCGCGGCCGCCCAGTCACCGCGCCCGCTCGCCGCACGCCGCGCCGGCGTTCTGCCGCCGCCCGCCGCGCCCAGTGCACGCCGCTGCCGTGCCCCGCCCCGCGCGTCACCCAGGCATCTCCACGCCCCCTCCTGTCCCTATAAAAACGCCACCCCGACCGCCCGCGCGAAGCCCCGCCACCAGAACGCCTCGCCGCGCCATCGCCGCCGCCGAGCACCACCCGCCCGTGGGCAGCCCTCCACAGCCGCCCACTGCCCAAACCGAGCACCCAGCCACCACTACATCACCTCACCGCAGCTCGCCGACCCGCCCAACGCCACCCAGAGCCACCGGAGCACCGCCGCCCGCGCTGCCGTCGCCGCCGCCGCCCCTGCTCGCCGTGGACAGCACGACCCCGACCCCCTCCGTCCAAGCCGAGCCCCGGAGTAGCTTCCCCACGCGCCACTGAAGCTCACCGACCGGACCACGCCGCCCCAAGCCCGCCGGAGCACCGCCGTCGACGCGAGCCGCGCCGCCGCCGCCTCTGCTCCAACGCCAGCGAGCCCTTCCCGGCCGTCCCCCACCTGAACAACACCCCCACAAGGTAGCCCTCGCACCCCTGAACCTTCCCCGACCCCCGCCCCTCGCCGCCGGCGAGCCCCCTCGCCGGAATTTCGGCCGGCCGCCGCACCCGAGCCGCCGAGGACCCAATTGCAAGGATTTAAATCTTTAGAAGGGTCTGAGCGTAAGATTCAAGGACCTAGTTGTAAAAGAAAATTTCAAACCTAGATTCAAATTCAGTGAACTTGTAAAATTCGTATAAAATCGTAGAAAATTCAGAAAAATGCAAACTCAACTATTCTGGAATCCTCAGAACAAACTCTACCACTTTTGTTACAAAAAGTTTCTCAGAATCTCAAAATATTTTGCTCTACATTAAATAGAAGCTTTAATGGACATATTTTATACCCACTGTTCTAGAACAATGCTGACCCTAAATTTTGGGCAGTGAACTAGTTGCTGGATGATTAGGACTGTGTAAAAAGATCAGGCACAAATTCCATCTCTAGATTTACTGTTTGTTAAACTTAGTTTTAATTCATGTGTAAGTAAAATGTTTTATCCCTGCAGTTAGGTGGTGAGTCACCCATTGAAATTTTTCCTATGCTAATGTATTGGTACCTAGAAGCCAGAGAAAAATTAGGAGACTTTTTATCTCACAGTAACCTATTTATTTGAATTATGTGCTAATAACATACATTAAGTCAAGAAAATAGTATCTTAGCTTGGAAAATCCCCAAATTTTTACTGGGAGTTACACTAGGGTAGAGGTTGCTGTGTAAAAAGTTTCATGGACAAAAACCCTGTGTAGGGTCCTGTAAAAATGAATCTTTAAAAAGCCTAGGTGTAGAATGTCATATTTTCTATGCTCTAAATACTGCATGAAAAATCCTACAAAAATTACAGTAGCTTCTGCATGCTCAAGTGAGAGCTCTGTAAAAATCTTAGCCACAATTGTTGCACCAATTGATCTGTACAAAAAGAACAAATATCTAACAGCAACAATGAAATCTATTTTTCAGAATTAATCTGTTACATAAAATTGGCTGAAAATTTTACAGTAAGCACACCTTTCCTTGATGTGCCTAAATCCAAAATTTCATGACCAGAAACTATCCCTTGTAGTAAATACTCTCAAATCGTAATCAAGTGCTATTTCCACGACTCAAACTTGTGCACTCATGTAGACTCGACGACTCTCGCCGACGGAACTTACGAGCTGGTGCCCGCGTCCGAGAGTGAGCAGCGTGAAGCTCAAGCAAATCTAACTGAAGCTTTTGAAGACCCGAGCCCAAGTTCGGAAGATCCCCAAGCGAACTGCGAAGGCAAGCCCCGGAGCATAACCCATTCTTTCCGAAATTATGCAACTCTTTACTCCTTGCTTGTGCATTAAGTTTATAGGAGTTGGATGAAAACTTAGTTGCATGATGTCAGGAACCCTTGCGTGAAAACTAGATGTAAGGTTCGATAGAATGCTGTGCTAATAGGACTCCGGTAAAAGTCGAGTGATTTCCTGTCACTCGCGAGAAAATAGGAGTTGAATGACTACTACACGCTGCACTTATAAGGACACGGACGGGTTATGTAACAATGGTTACGATTGAGGCCCGTCTGTCTAGTGAAAAATGCTAAGGCCGCAGGGTGTGGTAGTGATGGTTAAGTCTTTGAACGTACTAAACACATGCCGAGATTATGGGAATCGGTAAGCTTAAGTACCTGATTGGCCCGGCAAGGGGACGGCATCCTACCCTTTGAACTTCGGTCCCATGTGCATATGGCGAGTGCAGAGAGTGGTCACGACCCGGCGCCGAACCGTGGCGTGGAGCTCTTGTACTCTCGGAGGGTAGCCCCGATCCACGACCCGGAAAGAAAGGGGAAAAGTTGCACGTGTGACTCTAGGGAGTAACCACGTGACGTGTGTTTGGGTTTCCCTTGCAAGGTTAAGAAATTCGATTCGAATCGTCCGTTTCTCACGGCTATTGAGACTGCTTAACCATTTTTACCCACAGAGTAAAAAGAGGAACAATGATGATGAATGAACTGGTTGGATGGAAAACTTAATGCTTCACCATGTATGCATTAGATAGCTGCTTACCTAGACTGGCTAACGAAACTAGAATCTTGAGCTAAAAGTTGAAAGTAAGGACCCACTTGTAGATGCTTTTTCGGCAAACAAACCCCTGAGCCAAAAAGCCTTGCATGTCTAGAGTCGGTGGAGTAGTTCCCACTACACGGGTAAGACTTGCTGAGTATTAGTATACTCAGTCTTGCTTGTGACTCGTTTTCAGGTGAGACCTTCGAAGACATGATTGCTAGCTTGACTTGGCCCTGCACTCTTCCCCCTGGTTGGTCGGTGGAATGGGATGCGCCCCCGTCCAACGGAGATAAGGCCGAGTGATGTCTCGTACGGGCTTCATCGAGACATCCTGTATCGTCGAGTAGTTTCCGTTGGTTATTTCCGCTGCAATTTAACTCTGAAGAACTTATTTATGTTAATTGAAGTACTTGTTTTCTAAACTCAGAACTAGGTCTGTAATATTGACTTATGCAAATGATGTAATACTTGCTGGAATGTGGTATCCTCTGGGCTCATCGTCGCATGAGCATTTGTATGTACGGCGCTCGATCCGTTCACCGTGGTTGTATCGGGAGGTTATACCCGACAGACCAGTGGATTACTCCGTTTGAAGTGTAAGGTTAACCGAGGATGCCTTAATGGTGATGGTTAATACACTTGAGCCGGATTAATTCAGGTGGTTCTGCCACAGCTGGTATCAGAGCCGTAGCTGGTGCCACAGCTGGCAACAGCGGACACCAGAGCCGAAATACATACGCCAGAGAATGCTACAAGCCTTAAAAACTCATTTTACTAAAACTTGACTAGACGGTTGTGTTGCGAAATGCGTTGGTACGTTAAGGATGGTGCCTAGTTCGTAAAGCCCTAAGGGATTATGGGAAAGTTACTAGGTGGCTATCTAACTTCTATATGTATTATCAACTGACTTCCAGCACATTATTTTCTGTCAAAACTTACTTTCATGCACAACCGACCCTAAATTCTGTAACGACGCACTCGTCGCTAAGGTAAGAAGGTAAGGATCCTCAGCCAACTGAGGGAGCTTGGCCTTCCTGTCGGTGATGCGAACCGAACGCTGCCCTCAAGCAGTGGCTTACTTGAGGTGCTGCCAATATGCCAACTGTTAGTTGAACATACTGGGAGTAGAAGGTTCGGCGCAGGGTATGGCGATCGCTGTTCATACCCCCGTCTCATGACGGTACCCCCGTGAATACGCTATCTCGATAGCGTATGTTAACGTCGTCTGTACGGCGGGAATTGTACAGATATCGTTTCTATAAGTAAACGGTAATGAATACGGACGGTTTCATGAGTGCTGGCATGAAAGGTTCATGATATATAAATGCTTGTCGATTTTCTGCAGGTACACTAACCGCGATTACGATAAGTTAAGGAACGATTAGAAAGACTCGACTAGCTATTATAGCGAGAGCCGTATTGTGTAAGCCACCGAAACTATCTTCGTAAGACCAAAGCTATTTGGCGATTATTTTATTTTGTGAGGACGAATAGGACGTGCATACATCATGAACATGTGTATCTGAAATCAAAAATGCGTTGTGTGAGAGTGGAAAGGTTCTTGCGTATCTAAGCATGGTTGCATAAGGATTATCTAGGGAAAACTGTCCCGGATCTGCCACGACCGAAAAGAGCGAATTATTGACCAAAGAAAATAACCATTTCTGATAAAGTTCATGTTGAAGAAATTGTTCCAAATCTTGTGCCCTATCTTCTGTTCAAAAATGAAAAATTCTGAACTTATGGATAATAAGAAATAACAGAAACCTCGAAATGTCAGAATTCTGTCCGGAATAAGCACTTCTGCCTCTTAAATTTTTAGGCCCTTTTCCTGCGGTTTTCTGCAAAAGAGTACAACACAAAACTTGTTCCAAATTTATCCCAGAAGCTGCTGTTAAAATTTGGTAAATTTTGGCTGGGTAGATTTTCCCTGGTGCACGAAACTCTAGCCTTCTGTTCACTGAAAATTCTGGGTAGACAGTAAGGTAAAACCCGAAAAGAAAGACCATCTTAGAGACCCAATTAGTTCTGGAGTTGACTAGAAAAGTTGTTCACAAATACCTTAGGAGTGACCTGGTGAAATTTGAGAATTTTTGGACGAGAACTGTGGGAGTTATGATTATTTTTGCACACTATACAGAATCTGTCCTTGTGCTGCTCACAGTTTTCGCTATCTCACTCCATTTGATCTTTTGTTCAGATGGCCGAGCCTGTTGAGATGATGGTGAATGAGGATGGACGCGTGCACTCGCAGTGTCTCCACTGGGAGGGCTTTCCCTCTATTTTGTGGGATGTTCTGCGTACCGCGGGCTATCTAATTCCCCCACGTTACGCCGGACTGGAGTTTGCAGAAAATGGAGTTACCCAGTGCCGTGTCAACGTGACTATCTTTCCGCACCCGCTACACCCGGAGTGGCCCGCCTTGGAGCTTGAGGCTGTTGGTCGCCGTTTGGCCGATACTTGGGAGCTTGCAGCCATGAGGGCGCTCACCACATTTTGTGCGCAGCGTCCCGAGGTTGTCACACTCACTCCCATTGGATTGTTTCCTGCTGCCCAGGACAACGACCCCTTTTGGCTCAACAGGGTGCAGCACGCACAGTATTTGGTAGACTTCCATGCCCAGGAGACTATCCATACCTCCGTGCGGTGCATGAGTGCACTCTACCGGCTTCAGACTCTCCAGAGTCAGGCACTCGAGCAGCTCACTGATCTTGCTCAGGCCTACCATATGATGGCAGATACCAGGGATGAGCAGATAAAGGAGCTCAGTCAGGATCTTGAGGACAGAGATGCTCAGATTGGCCAACTTGAGGGCCAAATCCAGGAGCAGGACACTCTCATGGGTGAGAGAGATACCACGATAGCACAGTTGGAGGAGCAGCTCCATGATCTGAACCTTGAGTTGGAGGATGCTAATGAGCATATTCAGTGGCATCATGATCAGAATGACCATCCCCATGAGGACGACATGGAGGAGGATGAGGAGGAGCCACAGGAGATTGATGGTATCTCAGGTATGGATTTCGAGGGTGAGGTACCACAGGCACCTCAGATGGGAGCCCACTCTCCGGCTCACAGCGAGTCGTCCGTCAACGACTTGGATGATTTCTAGAGGACGACCTAGGAGGACTTTTGCACATACTCCTCGATAGGGTAGCCTAACTTTTGGCAAGTGTTGTAATAGGCTAACTAGGAGTTGAGTAACTCTTTTGTGTTGGGTACACCTGAACCATGTGGATACCCTCAGCCTGTAAGGAACGGCGATAAAACTTGGTGATTTCGTTGTAAGTTGGTAAACGATGGAATCCACAATCGCTGAGACTTGTCGGAATTTTTACCCATGTCTCCTTGCATTTCTTGGCTGAGTGTTGAATACCAGACTTGTGCTAAATTTTGTGATCTAGGTTCTCACAAAAATTCAGCATCATTGGACCTCGCTAGTTTAAGATATAGGCGGAACCGTACCGGTCAATCTGCTGAAAAACAGCTAAGACAGCAAGACAAAGGACGAGCTTTTCGACCGCCTTAGCCATAGTTCTAGCACCGAAGTAAATACCAAAGTGGTGCAGTCCTAAATTCTCTGACTACCACAAATGTTTGAGATGTTTTGGATGGACCCACAGCAGGCTATGATTTTTTTTCGTAGCAAACAGAGATTTTGTTCATACTTCTGGCTCAGACTTCGGAAGTCTATGACTACACCAATTAATCATGAATCAAGGAAGTAATATGGATCGCGATGCTAATGGTAACCTTTCACGTTTCAGATGGTTGGATCAACACGTGGCAACCCCGAGGGTTTTGGTGCCGGTGGCAGCCGCTCGCGCCAATCGCCACCACCCCCGCCCAGTTTGGTGGAAGTGATGGCCGCTCAAACCGAGCTGCTGCGTCAGATTGTGCAAGGGCAACACCAGCAGAGGGGTGGGCACAATGCTCACCAACCACAGGCTGCAGGATACACGGATTTCCTGGGGACCCAGCCTCCCTTGTTCCATAAGACCGAGGAACCCCTGGACGCAGATGCATGGATTCGCACCATAGAATCCAAGTTCACACTACTTGTGGCCCCATGCTCAGAGGCCAACAAGGCCCGTTTTGCCGCGCAACAGCTTCGCGGTACCGCTCGACTGTGGTGGGACCACTATTTTGCGATGCTCCCGGCTGACCATGTGGTCGACTGGAATGAATTCAAGACCGCGTTACGGGCACATCATATCCCCGAGGGTCTCATGGAGAGAAAGTTGAATGAGTTCCTGGCACTCACCCAAGGCACCCGCACCGTGTTGCAGTACGCCCAGGCGTTCAACAACCTATGCCAGTATGCGGGCTATCACGCTGATACGGATGCCAAGAAGCGTGATCGTTTCCGCCGAGGTCTGAATACCAAGCTCAAGGAACGTCTGAACCTAGCCAGGGCTGACACCTACAATGAGTTGGTCAATATGGCCATTACCCAGGAGGACTGTATCATGGCGCACCGGGCAGAGAAGAAGAGAAAGGCACCCGCAGGACCGTCAAGTGTCCAACCACCAAGGTATCGCATCGTGCAAAATACCGCACCTACAGCTCCACCAAAGGCCCCGCAGCCAGGAAGATGGATTGCCAGACCCCCACAGCAGCCAGGCATGGTACGACCCCCGATGCCTCCACAGAATGGTCCGAGGCCCATTCTTCAGCAGTCTCTTCGACCTAGCCCCGCAAATCGCTGTTTCAAATGCGGAAGTTCCAGCCACTTCGCACGCGAATGCCCTCAGCCTGGACAGCCCAACCAAGGTCAAGGATCCAACCCGAACGCCAAGAACAGGGGCAAGAGACAGACCCTGCAAGTCAAGCAAGGACGGATTAACTTCACCACGCTTGCAGAGCTTCCTGAAGGAGCCCCAGTGATGTCCGGTACATTCTCTATCCATAACAAGCCTGCAGTTATATTATTTGATTCTGGTGCATCGCATAGTTTCATAAGTGCAAAATTCGGTGCAAAAGTAGGCTTGGATGTTTGTCACACCAAAGGGTCATACATGATATCAACCCCGGGTGGTAAAATTGCTTCAAATCAAATGGTCAGACAAGTACCAGTCAAATTGGGTAGTAAAACCATTGACACGGACCTTGTCCTTTTACCCCTTGACGGCATGGACATTATTTTGGGAATGAACTGGATGGCTATGCATGGAGTCACACTGGACCTTTCTTCCCGAGCCGTTGAGATAAATTCACCTAGTCACGGAGCCACTACCCTTTACCTACCATTCATAGATTGCACGAATTCCTGTGCTTATAAGATGGAAGGACTTAAGCTAGATGAGATTCTTGTGGTGAACGAGTATGCCGATGTTTTCCCGGATGACTTACCCGGAATGCCACCGGATAGGGACATTGAGTTCGTTATTGAACTACAACCGGGCACTGCACCTATATCCAAAAGACCATATAGGATGCCCCCTAAGGAGTTGGCAGAGCTGAAAATTCAACTCCAAGAACTACTGGACAAAGGTTTTATTCGCCCTAGCGCGTCACCTTGGGGATGTCCAGCCCTATTCGTAAAGAAGAAGGATGACAGTTTGAGATTATGTGTGGACTACCGACCTCTCAATGCGGTAACAGTTAAAAATAAATACCCACTTCCTCGCATCGATGTGCTCTTCGATCAATTAGCTGGAGCCAGAGTCTCCTCAAAGATTGATCTTCGCTCGGGATATCATCAGATCAAGATTCGCCCGTGCGACATTCCTAAGACTGCCTTCTCCACACGATATGGACTATATGAATTCTTGGTCATGTCCTTTGGACTCACCAATGCCCCTGCCTACTTCATGTATCTCATGAATTCGGTATTCATGCCCGAACTTGACAAATTCGTCGTAGTGTTCATCGACGACATTCTTATCTATTCCAAGGATGAGGAAGAGCATGCCAAGCACCTTCGCATTGTTCTTCAGCGACTCAGAGACCATCAGCTCTATGCTAAGTTTTCTAAGTGTGAATTCTGGTTGGATACTGTAAAGTTCTTAGGTCACACGATCTCCAGCAAAGGCATAGCTGTTGACCCCAGCAAGGTACAAGAGGTGATGGATTGGAAACCCCCTACCTCTGTTCATCAGATTCGCAGTTTTCTCGGCTTAGCCGGTTACTACCGTCGCTTCATCCCGGATTTCTCTCGAATTGCTAAGCCCATGACGGAACTATTGAAGAAGGAAGTAAAGTTTGTATGGAATGAGAAGTGTGAGGAAGCCTTCCACACTCTCAGAGAGCATCTGACTACTGCACCTGTGTTAGCTCAACCCGATAATACCAAGTCATTCGATGTGTATTGTGACGCATCAGGTACTGGTCTAGGATGTGTGCTTATGCAAGAGAATCGAGTGATTGCATATGCCTCACGAGCCCTTCGGCCCCACGAACAGAATTATCCCACGCATGACCTTGAGCTTGCAGCCGTCATTCACGCTCTGAAGATATGGAGACACTATCTCATGGGTACACAGTGCAATATCTACACGGATCATAAGAGTCTCAAGTACATCTTCACGCAAGCCGATCTGAATATGAGACAACGAAGATGGCTAGAATTAATCAAAGATTATGACCTTGAAGTGCACTATCACCCTGGCAAGGCTAATGTAGTCGCGGATGCACTAAGCCGCAAGTCCCATTGCCATTGCTTATCCATGGAGTCCTACCATGAGACATTATGTGCAGACATGAGGAAGCTGAATATGGAAATGGTTTCCCAAGGCACTCTAGATCACATCTCAGTTGAGCCCACTCTTCACGACCAAATCGTCATGGCACAACTACATGATGAAGGAATCAAGATCATCAAACAAAAACTCTCTCTAGGTGAGGAGAAGTATAAGTGTTTCCGCCAGGACCATAAGGGAGTTCTATGGTTCGAAAGTCGTATAGTCGTTCCGAAGAATCGCGAACTCCGCAAGCAAATTCTTGATGAGGCACACCTCTCCAAATTCTCTATCCACCCCGGCAGTAGCAAAATGTATCAGGACCTAAGGCAAAACTTCTGGTGGACTAGAATGAAAAGGGAAATTGCTACGTATGTCTCGGAATGTGACACGTGCCAGAGAGTAAAAGCTAGCCACTTAAAGGTGGCCGGTACACTTCAACCGTTACCTGTACCATCATGGAAATGGGAGGACATAAGTATGGACTTCATCGTGGGACTACCAAACACTTCCCAGAAACATGATTCCATATGGGTTATCGTTGATAGACTCACGAAGACGGCACATTTTCTTCCGGTGCACACCACCTATTCTACCAAGAAATATGCCGAGATTTACCTCGATCGTATTGTTTGCCTGCATGGAATACCTAAGACAATTATTTCCGATCGTGGTCCTCAGTTTGTAGCACGCTTTTGGGAACATCTGCAAACGTCTCTTGGCACAAAGCTGATTCGCAACTCAGCATACCACCCTCAGACCGATGGACAAACGGAAAGAGTAAACCAAATTCTTGAAGACATGCTGAGAGCTTGTGTCATTCATTATGACAAGAATTGGGACAAATGCCTACCCCTGGCAGAGTTCTCTTACAACAACAGCTACCAAACGAGTTTGAAAATGGCACCATTTGAGGCACTGTACGGACGAAGGTGTCGAACCCCTTTGAGCTGGTCACAAACCGGAGAACGTAAAATAATGGGACCCGACCTGGTAATCGAGGCAGAGGAGAAAGTAAAAGTAATACAAGCAAATCTTAAAGCCGCACAAGCCCGACAAAAGAGCTATTCTGACAAAAGGAGAAAGCCCCTAAAGTTCGAGGTTGGCGATCATGTCTATCTTCGAGTTTCACCAACCAAAGGAGTGCGAAGATTTGGGATCAAAGGCAAACTAGCTCCCCGTTATATTGGTCCTTACGAAATCATGGAGAGCTGCGGACCCGTAGCCTACAAATTACGACTGCCCCCTCAGCTCACGGCCACCCATGATGTCTTCCACGTATCTCAACTCAAGAAGTGTATTCGAGTCCCTACCGAGGTTGTGGAACAACAAGAAATATCGTTGGAACCCGATCTCTCGTATGTCGAACACCCAGTTAAGATTCTGGATCAAAAAGAAAGAGAGACCAGGAGGAAAGTGATTAGAATGTATAAGATACAATGGAATCGCCACACGGAAGAAGAAGCCACCTGGGAAACGGAAAGCTACCTGAACCAACATTTCCCTGGGTTTCTGGTCTCAACCACTGGTATGTGCCCCCACGCCCACACTGAGAATTACCGAATCTCGGGGCGAGATTCTTGTTAAGGGGGGAAGGCTGTGACAACCCTGGTAATTAAAATTCCGAAATCAATGTCATTAGCCTAACTCTATGTGTTAAACCAACTAATGAGAGAGTGGAAAGAATTTAAAACGGGTTCAGTTGGAATTCAAATTAAATTTGGGCACATTTGGGCACATTTGAAACTTTTAAAATAACTTTAAAACCATAAGCCAAATGAGATTTTGCCTGAAACCAAAGTTGTAGAACTTTTTATTTTGAACAACTTTCGTGTTCAAAAGTTTTTGAAATTCAAATCAGAAAGAGGAGAAAACGCCCTGTTTGCACCCAGCCCCCTGAACTTTTTCGAATTTTTGCATTTCGGTCCCTGGCGCCTCCCGCTCTGCTCTGCCGCGCCGCGCGCGCTCGCCCGCCCGCCGCGCGCCCGGTGGCCGGCGTCGCCTGACCGGCGCGAGGCGCCAGGCCAGTGGCCGCCGCGCCACCCCGCCACGGCCGGCTTTCCCCCGCCCCGACGCCGCGCCGCCCAGTCCCCGCCCGCGCGTGCTGCCGCGCCCCGGCCGCCGCCCGCCCGGCCAGTATCCGCGCTCCGCCGTGCCGCCCCGGCCCCCGCGCCCCACCAGTCGCCGCGCCTGCCCTCCGCCCGAGCCGCTGCCGCTGCTGCTTCCCCACTCCGCGCCCGGCACTATCTCACCGCGCCCACGCCACAATCGCGGCCGCCCAGTCACCGCGCCCGCTCGCCGCACGCTGCGCCGGCGTTCTGTCGCCGCCCGCCGCGCCCAGTGCACGCCGCTGCCGTGCCCCGCCCCGCGCGTCACCCAGGCATCTCCACGCCCCCTCCTGTCCCTATAAAAACGCCACCCCCGACCGCCCGCGCGAAGCCCCGCCACCAGAACGCCTCGCCGCGCCATCGCCGCCGCCGAGCACCACCCGCCCGTGGGCAGCCCTCCACAGCCGCCCACTGCCCAAACCGAGCACCCAGCCACCACTACATCACCTCACCGCAGCTCGCCGACCCGCCCAACGCCACCCAGAGCCACAGGAGCACCGCCGCCCTCGCTGCCGTCGCCGCCGCCGCCCCTGCTCGCCGTGGACAGCACGACCCCGACCCCCTCCGTCCAAGCCGAGCCCCGGAGTAGCTTCCCCACGCGCCACTGAAGCTCACCGACCGGACCACGCCGCCCCAAGCCCGCCGGAGCACCGCCGTCGACGCGAGCCGCGCCGCCGCCGCCTCTGCTCCAACGCCGGCGAGCCCTTCCCGGCCGTCCCCCACCTGAACAACACCCCCACAAGGTAGCCCTCGCACCCCTGAACCTTCCCCGACCCCCGCCCCTCGTCGCCGGCGAGCCCCCTCGCCGGAATTTCGGCCGGCCGCCGCACCCGAGCCGCCGAGGACCCAATTGCAAGGATTTAAATCTTTAGAAGGGTCTGAGCGTAAGATTCAAGGACCTAGTTGTAAAAGAAAATTTCAAACCTAGATTCAAATTCAGTGAACTTGTAAAATTCGTATAAAATCGTAGAAAATTCAGAAAAATGCAAACTCAACTATTCTGGAATCCTCAGAACAAACTCTACCACTTTTGTTACAAAAATTTTCTCAGAATCTCAAAATATTTTGCTCTACATTAAATAGAAGCTTTAATGGACATATTTTATACCCACTGTTCTAGAACAATGCTGACCCTAAATTTTGGGCAGTGAACTAGTTGCTGGATGATTAGGACTGTGTAAAAAGATCAGGCACAAATTCCATCTCTAGATTTACTGTTTGTTAAACTTAGTTTTAATTCATGTGTAAGTAAAATGTTTTATCCCTGCAGTTAGGTGGTGAGTCACCCATTGAACTTTTTCCTATGCTAATGTATTGGTACCTAGAAGCCAGAGAAAAATTAGGAGACTTTTTATCTCACAGTAACCTATTTATTTGAATTATGTGCTAATAACATACATTAAGTCAAGAAAATAGTATCTTAGCTTGGAAAATCCCCAAATTATTACTGGGAGTTACACTAGGATAGAGGTTGCTGTGTAAAAAGTTTCATGGACAAAAACCCTGTGTAGGGTCCTGTAAAAATGAATCTTTAAAAAGCCTAGGTGTAGAATGTCATATTTTCTATGCTCTAAATACTGCATGAAAAATCCTACAAAAATTACAGTAGCTTCTGCATGCTCAAGTGAGAGCTCTGTAAAAATCTTAGCCACAATTGTTGCACCAATTGATCTGTACAAAAAGAACAAGTATCTAACAGCAACAATGAAATCTATTTTTCAGAATTAATCTGTTACATAAAATTAGCTGAAAATTTTACAGTAAGCACACCTTTCCTTGATGTGCCTAAATCCAAAATTTCATGACCAGAAACTATCCCTTGTAGTAAATACTCTCAAATCGTAATCAAGTGCTATTTCCACGACTCAAACTTGTGCACTCATGTAGAATCGACGACTCTCGCCGACGGAACTTACGAGCTGGTGCCCGCGTCCTAGAGTGAGCAGCGTGAAGCTCAAGCAAATCTAACTGAAGCTTTTGAAGACCCGAGCCCATGTTCGGAAGATCCCCAAGCGAACTGCGAAGGCAAGCCCCGGAGCATAACCCATTCTTTCCGAAATTATGCAACTCTTTACTCCTTGCTTGTGCATTAAGTTTATAGGAGTTGGATGAAAACTTAGTTGCATGATGTTAGGAACCCTTGCGTGAAAACTAGATGTAAGGTTCGATAGAATGCTGTGCTAATAGGACTCCGGTAAAAGTCGAGTGATTTCCTGTCACTCGCGAGAAAATAGGAGTTGAATGACTACTACACGCTGCACTTATAAGGACACGGACGGGTTATGTAACGATGGTTACGATTGAGGCCCGTCTGTCTAGTGAAAAATGCTAAGGCCGCAGGGTGTGGTAGTGATGGTTAAGTCTTTGAACATACTAAACACATGCCGAGATTATGGGAATCGGTAAGCTTAAGTACCTGATTGGCCCGGCAAGGGGACGGCATCCTACCCTTTGAACTTCGGTCCCATGTGCATATGGCGAGTGCAGAGAGTGGTCACGACCCGGCGCCGAACCGTGGCGTGGAGCTCTTGTACTCTCGGAGGGTAGCCCCGATCCACGACCCGGAAAGAAAGGGGAAAAGTTGCACGTGTGACTCTAGGGAGTAACCACGTGACGTGTGTTTGGGTTTCCCTTGCAAGGTTAAGAAATTCGATTCGAATCGTCCGTTTCTCACGGCTATTGAGACTGCTTAACCATTTTTACCCACAGAGTAAGAAGAGGAACAATGATGATGAATGAACTGGTTGGATGGAAAACTTAATGCTTCACCATGTATGCATTAGATAGCTGCTTACCTAGACTGGCTAACGAAACTAGAATCTTGAGCTAAAAGTTGAAAGTAAGGACCCACTTGTAGATGCTTTTTCGGCAAACAAACCCCTGAGCCAAAAAGCCTTGCATGTCTAGAGTCGGTGGAGTAGTTCCCACTACACGGGTAAGACTTGCTGAGTATTAGTATACTCAGTCTTGCTTGTGACTCGTTTTCAGGTGAGACCTTCGAAGACATGATTGCTAGCTTGACTTGGCCCTGCACTCTTCCCCCTGGTTGGTCGGTGGAATGGGATGCGCCCCCGTCCAACGGAGATAAGGCCGAGTGATGTCTCGTACGGGCTTCATCGAGACATCCTGTATCGTCGAGTAGTTTCCGTTGTTTATTTCCGCTGCAATTTAACTCTGAAGAACTTATTTATGTTAATTGAAGTACTTGTTTTCTAAACTCAGAACTAGGTCTGTAATATTGACTTATGCAAATGATGTAATACTTGCTGGAATGTGGTATCCTCTGGGCTCATCGTCGCATGAGCATTTGTATGTACGGCGCTCGATCCGTTCACCGTGGTTGTATCGGGAGGTTATACCCGACAGACCAGTGGATTACTCCGTTTGAAGTGTAAGGTTAACCGAGGATGCCTTAATGGTGATGGTTAATACACTTGAGCCGGATTAATTCAGGTGGTTCTGCCACAGGTGCGGGGCGCGCCTCAGGAGTCGACGGAGCTGACCTCCGTCCCTCTGCCTGTGGCCCAGGAGCAGAGGAGCAGCGGCAAGCGGCTGTTGCCAGATGCCCCGGGGTCGGCGTCAGGCTCGGAGGCCAAACGCACTCGCCGTCCTCACGCTGGGGGAGTGTAAGTGGAAATTCCTCACGCGTCTTGTTCCTTTCCTAGCATCGAGTCATTTTTGCTGATGTTGTTTGTTGTCTCACAGCGCCGCTCCTCGAGGCCTTGTCCCGCCGCTGGCACAGAAGAAGGTGCTACGGGTGTCGTCCACCTACGCGGGGCGGACTGCGACCCCGCCGGCAGCGAGAGGCGATGTCGCCGGGGAGACCGTGGAGCCTACCACGGAGATGGCTCCTGCGGCGGCAACCGGTGGGGTGGTGTTGCAGCCGGGCACGGGGCAGGGTCTGACCCCTGCTCCGCCCTCTGCCTCCTCGGCCGACACCGCGGGATAGGGCATTGCCCCTGGGGGCCCTCCGACCGGGGAGGTGATAGACCTCGACGACGAGGCGGAGTTGGAGCGTGCGGCTCCGATGGTGGTAGCGGAGACGGGGGCAGTTGCCTCAGCGATCGCGACGGGGACGGAGATGGCGACGGAGGAGAGAGAGTCCGCTCCCGCGGCCATGACGGGGACAGCGGCGGAGGGAGAGGCGAGGACGCCCGCCCCGGCGGCCGCGGCGAAGGCGGCTGCGGCGGCGGAGGCGGGGACATCCACCCGGGAAGCCGTGGCAAAGGCAATGACGGCGGCGGAGGCAGGGGTGCCTGCTCCGGTGGCCACGACGGAGACCGCGGCGGCAGTGGGAACTGGAACGCCTGCTCCGGCAGCCACGATGGAGACGGTGGCGGCGGCGGACGGATCGGACGCGTTCGGCGTCGACGACGGCCGCGCCGACCTCGACAAGGACGACGGCGCACGCGCCGGGGCCATCGACGAGGCCAGCGGCATCAGGGGTGGTGGTGCCTGCCCCGGCGGCAGCATCGGGGATGGCGGCGCCAGGGGCGGCCGGAGCGGCCTCTACCCTTGTCTCGGTCAATCCCGTTCCCAAGGCGTGGAGTGGGACTACCCTGCGCTGGATGTCCCACGATGACCCGCAGAGACCCCCCCTTCACGCTGGATGACGCCGAGGAGTGGGAAAAGTGGCAGGCAGTGCAGGGCGGACTTGCAAACGTTCGCGCTGCCCTATCCTCGGCGATGGGGGAGCTGGACAGCGTCGTCGTTCCTGGTGGCCAGGTATGGTGTTCTTCCTGGCGGTTATTTTTCTCTCGCCGTTCTGTTATTGAGTATAAATTGTCTTGTAGGCCCTCCAGGAGTGCAGCCGGGGGAAATCCGATTTCCTCCGGCTTGAGCGGGGGCTCTGGGAACGCTTCTCTACGGAGAGGAAGCGGACCAGGGAGCTGACCGCGCAGGTTGCCGCCGCCCAGCAAGTCATCAACGACCTGCAAAGGCGCGAGCAGGCAGCGCAGGAGGACGCGCGGCGGGCGGAGGAAAAGTTCCAGGCCGTCGTCGAGAAGGCTCGCCTCGATCGCGAGGAGTTCCAGGCCGCTGCTGAGAAGGCCTATCTTGATGCCGAGGAACTCGTACGGCTGAAGGGGGAACATGAAGGCTTGGCAGGATAGGGACTTCGAGGTGGCCCGGAAGAACGAGGCCGAGAAGATGGTGGCCGAGCTCGGGGCGGAGGTCGGTCAGCTCCATGCATGAGTGCAGGGGCTTCAGACCGCCGTGGCCCAGGTGCTCGACCGGGAGCGTGAGCTGAAGGCTCGGTCCGAGGGTAATGCTCTTCTTGTTTCTTTGCCTTTGTGGTGTTGTGATGGTTTCTGATTTGGCGGGTTTTTCTGGACGGGCCTTGCAGACGAACTCGCCCGGCTGAGGGAGGTCCTCGACGCGGAGCGCGCCGAGCACGGCAACCTGCGGGACGCGGTCCGTGTTGTCTGCGACAGCCTCGGCGTGGTCCAGGGGGAAGGGACGAGCTCGTTGGCGGCTCGTGCCCTTGCGGTGTACCGGCGGGCCCGCGAGATCGCTCGGGAGGCGCTTCACGTCGGCGTGAGGCGAGTTTTTGGTGTCTTCGGCTCCCACTACTCCGGCATCAACTTCACCGGGATGAGCGGGGGATACGCCTCCGGCTACTCCGAGGCCGAGCTGGACGACATCGATGCGTCGGTGCTCAACCCAGCGGAGGCCTTGGTGAAGCTTCTGGAGGATGAGGGCGTCCCGCCGAAGGACCCAGGGATGGGTTAGCTGCATCGGGCTTAGACGCCCCAGCATGTAAATATGTTAGTTAACTTTGAACTTGTTTTTGTGATGGCCGCGGAGGCCTTTTCTATAACTTGTCGAAAGACGTTTTCGATCTTCTTTCTTGTTTTTTGGGTTTGGAAAGTTTAGAGTGCGGGTCGGACGCGTCGGTAAGCGTTGATGAGCGAGGGCACCGTAGCTGCTGGGGCGTAGGTTTTTTTTCACAATCCGATCAGTCTTGCCTGGGCGTCGTTTGCGCACTCTCTCCTTTTCACGCCCAAACATTTAGGAAGAGAGTCGGTTCGGAGAAAAGGTGTTTTGAGAAGACCTCGACTGACTTGGGCTGGAGCCCCTGATACCCCCGAGGGATATGCGACCCTGAGGCAGGGTCAGGGTCGGATATCCCTGAGCTCGGGACGAGACTCGAACGAGGTCGACTCAAAATTGCCTTTTTTCATGGACTAAAAAGTTACAGAAGTATGCATGTACAAACTTGGAAACAAAAGTTAAGGGTAGAAGCGTCTTAGCTGTTCTATGTTCCAAGCGTTGTCGAAGATTTGCCCGTCAGGGGTTGCCAGCTTGTACATGCCTGGCCTCAGTACTTGCGCGACGATGAAGGGATCTTCCCATGGAGGGGTCAGCTTGTGCGGACCCCTGTTGTCCTAGACAAGGCGAAGCACCAGGTCGCCGACATTGAAGGCTCGGCCTTGCACCTTGCGACTGTGGTATCATCGTAAGGCGTGGAGTGGGACTACCCTGCGTTGGATGTCCCGCGATGACCCGCAGAGACCCCCCCTTCACGCTGGATGACGCCGAGGAGTGGGGAAAGTGGCAGGCAGTGCAGGGCGGACTTGCAAACGTTCGCGCTGCCCTATCCTCGGCGATGGGGGAGCTGGACAGCGTCGTCGTTCCTGGTGGCCAGGTATGGTGTTCCTCCTGGCGGTTATTTTTCTCTCGCCGTTCTGTTATTAAGTATAAATTGTCTTGTAGGCCCTCCAGGAGTGCAGCCGGGGGAAATCCGATTTCCTCCGGCTTGAGCGGGGGCTCTGGGAACGCTTCTCTACGGAAAGGAAGCGGACCAGGGAGCTGACCGCGCAGGTTGCCGCCGCCCAGCAAGTTATCAACGACCTGCAAAGGCGCGAGCAGGCAGCGCAGGAGGACGCGCGGCGGGCGGAGGACAAGTTCCAGGCCGTCGTCGAGAAGGCTCGCCTCGATCGCGAGGAGTTCTAGGCCGCTGCTGAGAAGGCCTATCTTGATGCCGAGGAACTCGTACGGCTGAAGGGGAACATGAAGGCTTGGCAGGATAGGGACTTCGAGGTGGCCCGGAAGAACGAGGCCGAGAAGATGGTGGCCGAGCTCGGGGCGGAGGTCGGTCAGCTCCATGCATGAGTGCAGGGGCTTCAGACCGCCGTGGCCCAGGTGCTCGACCGGGAGCGTGAGCTGAAGGCTCTGTCCGAGGGTAATGCTCTTCTTGTTTCTTTGCCTTTGTGGTGTTGTGATGGTTTCTGATTTGGCGGGTTTTTCTGGACGGGCCTTGCAGACGAACTCGCCCGGCTGAGGGAGGTTCTCGACGCGGAGCGCGCCGAGCACGGCAACCTGCGGGACGCGGTCCGTGTTGTCTGCGACGGCCTCGGCGTGGTCCAGGGGGAAGGGACGAGCTCGTTGGCGGCTCGTGCCCTTGCGGTGTACCGGCGGGCCCGCGAGATCGCTCGGGAGGCGCTTCACGTCGGCGTGAGGCGAGTTTTTGGTGTCTTCGGCTCCCACTACTCCGGCATCAACTTCACCGGGATGAGCGGGGGATACGCCTCCGGCTACTCCGAGGCCGAGCTGGACGACATCGATGCGTCGGTGCTCAACCCAGCGGAGGCCTTGGTGAAGCTTCTGGAAGATGAGGGCGTCCCGCCGAAGGACCCAGGGATGGGTTAGCTGCATCGGGCTTAGACGCCCCAGCATGTAAATATGTTAGTTAACTTTGAACTTGTTTTTGTGATGGCCGCGGAGGCCTTTTCTATAACTTGTCGAAAGACGTTTTCGATCTTCTTTCTTGTTTTTTGGGTTTGGAAAGTTTAGAGTGCGGGTCGGACGCGTCGGTAAGCGTTGATGAGCGAGGGCACCGTAGCTGCTGGGGCGTAGGTTTTTTTTCACAATCCGATCAGTCTTGCCTGGGCGTCGTTTGCGCACTCTCTCCTTTTCACGCCCAAACATTTAGGAAGAGGGTCGGTTCGGAGAAAAGGTGTTTTGAGAAGACCTCGACTGACTTGGGCCGGAGCCCCTGATACCCCCGAGGGATATGCGACCCTGAGGCAGGGTCAGGGTCGGATATCCCTGAGCTCGGGACGAGACTCGAACGAGGTCGACTCAAAATTGCCTTTTTTCATGGACTAAAAAGTTACAGAAGTATGCATGTACAAACTTGGAAACAAAAGTTAAGGGTAGAAGCGTCTTAGCTGTTCTATGTTCCAAGCGTTGTCGAAGATTTGCCCGTCAGGGGTTGCCAGCTTGTACATGCCTGGCCTCAGTACTTGCGCGACGATGAAAGGATCTTCCCATGGAGGGGTCAGCTTGTGCGGACCCCTGTTGTCCTAGACAAGGCGAAGCACCAGGTCGCCGACATTGAAGGCTCGGCCTTGCACCTTGCGACTGTGGTATCATCGTAAGGCCTGCTGGTACTTGGCCGAGTGCAGCAGGGCCACATCACGCGCTTAATCGAGCTGGTCTTGCGCGTCCTCGAGTGATGCCTGGTTACCTTGTTCGTCATACGCCTTGACCCTCGGCGATCCGTACTCCAGGTCGGTGGGGAGGATTGCCTCGGACCTGTAGACCATGAAGAATGGGGTGAAGCCAGTCGCCCTACTGGGGGTCGTCCTTAGACTCCATAGGACCACGGGGAGCTCCGCGACCCACCGGCTGCCGAACTTTTTGAGGCGATCGAAGATCCGTGGTTTGAGACCCTAGAGTATCATGCCGTTGGCTCGTTCAACCTGCCCATTCGTGCGGGGGTGCGCCACGGTCGACCAGTCCACTCGAATGTGGTGGTCATCGCAGAACTGGAGGAATTTCTTCCCGGTGAACTGCGTGCCGTTGTCCATGATGATGGAGTTGGGGATTCCGAAACGATGGATGATGTCAGTGAAGAACCGTATCGCCTGCTCGGACTTGATCTGCGCGACCGGTCATGCCTCGATCCACTTGGAGAACTTGTCGACGGCGACAAGCAGGTGGGTGAAGCCCCCGGGCGCTTTCTTGAAGGGGCCGACGAGGTCCAGACCCCAAACCGCGATGGGCCACGTAATGGGGATGGTCTGGAGCGCCTGTTGTGGCAGAACCACCTGAATTAATCCGGCTCAAGTGTATTAACCATCACCATTAGGGCAATCTCGGTTAACTTTACACTTCAAACGGAGTAATCCATTGGTCTGTCGGGTAACCTCCCGATACAACCACGGTCTCCTGGGCATGAAAGTCCACTAAGTACTGTGAATGCTGCACCCTGTTGAGCCAAAAGGTGTCGTTGTCCTGGGCAGCAGGAAACAAACCAATGGGAGCAAGTGTGACAACCTCGGGACGCTGCGCACAAAAAGTGGTGAGCGCCCTCATGGCTGCAAGCTCCCAAGTATCGGCCAAACGGCGAGCAACAGCCTCAATCTCCAAGGCGGGCCACTCCGGGTGTAGCGGGTGCGGAAAAATGGTCACGTTGACACGACACTGGGTAACTCCATTCTCTGCAAACTCCAGTCCGGCGTAACGTGGGGGAATTGGATAGCCCACGGTGCTCAACACGTCCCACAAAATAGAGGGAAAGCCCTCCCAGTGGAGACACTGTGAGTAAACGCGTCCATCCTCATCCACCATCATGGCAACAGGCTCGGCCATCTGAACAAAAGATCAAATGGGTGAGGCCAAGAAAAAGTGTGAAAAGCACAGGGACAGATTCTGTATAGAGTGCAAAAATAACCATAACTTCCACAATTCATATCCAAAAATTCTCAAATTTCACCAGAACACTCCTAAGGTATTTGTGCACCACATTTCTATTCAACACTTTGGCTGGATTAGGCTCTAAGATGGCTGTTCCCTTAAGGTCTCACTTCTCTGTCTACCCAGAAATTTGAGTGAACAGTGGGCCAATTTTTCGTGCACCAGGGAAAATCTACCCAGCCAAAATTTACCAAATTTTAACAGCAGCTACCTGGGTAAATTTGGAACAAGTTTTGTGTTGTACTCTTTTGCAGAAAACTGTAGGAAGGGGGCCTAAAAATTTAAGGGGCAGAAGTGCTTATTCTGGACAGAATTCTGACATTCCATGGTTTCTGTTATTTCTTATTATCCATAAGTTCAGAATTTTTCATTTTTGAACAGGAGATAGAACACAAAATTTGGAACAATTCTTTCAACATGAACTTTACAAGAAAAGGTCATTTTCTCTGATCAATAAATCTCTCTTTTCGGTCATGGCAGATTTGTGACAGATTCGCTAGATAGTCCTTATGCAAAATCACGTTTAGATATGCAAGAACCTTACCACTCTCATTCAACGCATTTTCAATTTCAGATGTATATGGTCATGATGCATGCACGTCCTATTCGTCCTCACAAAATAAAAGAATTGCCAAATAACTTTTCGTCTTACGAAGATAGTTTCGGTGGCATACATGATACGCCTCTCACTATAATAGCTAGTCGAGATTTTCTAACCGTTCCTTAACTTATCGTAATCGCGGTTAGTGTACCTGCAGAAGATTGATAGAGCACATATATTTCATGAACCTTTCATGCCAGCACTCATGAAAGCGTCCGTATTCATTACCGTTTACTTATAGAAACGATATCTGTACAATTTCCGCCGTACAAACGACGTTAACATACGCTATCGAGATAGCGTATTCACGGAGGTACCGTCATGAGACGGGGGTATGAACAGCGATCGCCATACCCTGCGCCAAACCTTCTACTCCCAATATATTCAACTAACAGTTGGCATATTGGCAGCACCTCAAGTAAGCCACTGCTTGAGGGCAGCGTTCGGTTCGCATCACCGACAGGAAGGCCAAGCTCTCTCAGTTGGCTGAGGATTCTTACCTTCTTACCTTAGCGATGAGTGCGTCGTTATAGAATTTAAGGTCGGTTGTGCATGAAAGTAAGTTTTGACAGAAAGTAATGTGCTGGAAGTCAGTTGATAATATATAGAAGTTAGATAGCCACCTAGTAACTTTCCCAATAATCCCTTAGGGCTTTACGAACTAGACACCATCCTTAGCGCACCAACGTATTTCGCAACACATCCTTCTAGTCAATTTTTAGGAAAACGAGTTTTTAAGGCTTGTCGCATTCTCTGGCGTATGCATTTTGGCTCTGGTGCCGGCTGTTACCAGCTGTGGCACCAGCTATGGCTCTGATACCAGCTGTGGCAGAACCACCTGAATTAATCCGGCTCAAGTGTATTAACCATCACCATTAGGGCAATCTCGGTTAACCTTACACTTCAAACGGAGTAATCCATTGGTCTGTCGGGTAACCTCCCGATACAACCACGGTAAAGCGGATCAAATGCCATACATACAAATGCTCATGCGACGATGAGCCCAGAGAATACCACATTCCAGCAGATATTATAAAAATTATCATAAGTGAATATTACAAACCAAGTTTGGGTTTAGTAACCAAGTACTTCAGTGATCATAACTAATAAGTTCTTTAGAGTTTAAGTTGCAGCGGAAATAAAATAACGAAAGCTACTCGACGATACAGGATGTCTCGGTGAAGCCCGTACAAGACATCACTCGGCATTATCTCCATTGGCCGGGGGCGTATCCCATTCCACCGACCAACCAGGGGGAAGAGTACACGGCCAGGTCAAGCTAGAAATCATATCTTCGAAGGTCTCACCTGAAAACGAGCCACAAGCAAGGCTGAGTATACTAATACTCAGCAAAACTTACCCGTGTAGTGGAATCTACTCCACCGACTCTAGACATGCAAGGCTTTTTGGCTCAGGGGTTTGTTTTGCCGAAAAGCATCTACGAGTGGGTCCTTACTTTCAACTTTTAGCTCAAGATTCTAGTTTCATTAACCATTCTAGATAAGCAGCTATCCAATATCATTCATGGTGAAGCATTAAATTCCATCCAACAAATTTATTCATCATCATTGTTCCTCTTCTTACTCTGTGGGTAAAAGTGATTAAGCAGTCTCAATAGCCGTGAGAAACGGACGATTCGAATCGAATTTCTTAAGCTTGCAAGGAAAACCTAAACACACGACACGTGGTTACTCCTAGAGTCACACGTGCAACTTTTCCCCTTTCTTTCCGGGTCGTGGATCGGGGCTACCCTCCGAGAGTACAAGAGTCCCACGCCACGGTTCGCCGCCGGGTCGTGACCACTCGTGCACTCGCCATATAGTGGGACCGAAGTTCAAAGGGTAGGATGCCGTCCACTTGCCGGGCCAATCAGGTACTTAAGCTTACCGATTACCATATTCTCGGCATGTGGTTAGTACTTTCAAAGACTTAACCACCACTACCACACACTGCGGCCTTAGCATTTTTCACTAAACAGACGGGCCTCAATCGTAAGCATCGTACCATAGCCCGTCCGTTGTCCTTATGACTGCAGCGTGTAGTAAACATTCAACTCCTATTTTCTCGCGAGTGACAGGAAATCACTCGGCTTTTACCGGAGTCCTATTAGCACAGCATTCTATCGAACCTTACATCTAGTTCTCAAGCATGGGTTCCTAACATCATGCAACTAAGTTTTCATTCAACTCCTATAAACTTAATGCACAAGCAAGAGAATAATGAGTTGCATATTTTTGGAAAGGAATAGGGTTATGCTCCGGGGCTTGCCTTCTTGTGCAAAATTAGTCCGGGGATCGTCTAAACGTTGCCCCGGGTCTTCAACTGCTTCAGTTAGATTTGCCTGGGCTTCACGCTGCTCACTCTCGGACTCGGGTACCAGCTCGTACGTTCCGTCGGCGAGAGTAGTCGTTTCTACACGAATGCACAAGTTTAAGTAGTGGTGATGGTAAACGACATGATTTCCTTCACGATAAAGTTGCAGTCTGTAAAACATGAGTTTTGTAGTGAAGTGAGTTACTTTACCATTCGTGGGCAATCGTTAATAGAGTAGAATAGTACAATGAGTAACTTCGTTAAGCAAGGTGGGGTGGGTGTTCATGGGAACTTATGTTCCTCATGGAAACATGATTTAAGTGTAACTACTACAGCGAGTAGTTTTTGGTCATGAAACCTTGGATCTAGGCACATCAGGGAAAGATATATGTACTGTAAAATTTTCAGATATTTTCATGCAGCAGATTAATTATGAAAAATATAATACATGGTTGCTGCTGGATTCTTGTTCTTTTTGTACAGAACAAATGGTGCAAAAACTGAGACTAAGATTTTTACAGGGCTTTCATTTAATCAAGCAGGAGCTACTGTAATTTTTATAGGATTTATTATGCAGTTTTCAGAGCATAGTAAATATGACATTACACACCTAGGTTATTTAAGGATTTATTTTTACAGGATCCTACACAGGGTTTTTGTCCATGAAACTTTTTACACAGCATCCCCTATCACTGATTATCTAATAGTAAAAATATGAGAATTTTCCAAGCTAAGTTACTAGTTTCTTGATTTAATGTATGTTATTAGCACCTAAATCAAATAAATAGGTTCTTGTGAGGTAAAAAGTCTCTAAATTTTTCTATGGTATTCAGGTACCATTACACCGGTATAGAAAAAGTTTCATTAGGTGATTCATAACCTAACTGCAGGGATAAAAATATTTAGCCACTCATGGTATGAAATTAAGTTTAATAAACAGTGTAGATAGAGATGGAATTTGGGCCTGATCTTTTTACATTGGCTTATAAAACACATAAATCTCCTACTGCAAAATTTTCAGGACCAGCACTTGTCTCAAGACAAGTCTATGAATAAAAGCCATTAATCTTTCCATTTTATTTAAAGCATGATTTAGCTAGAATCTAAGGAGATGCCTGTAACAAAAGTTGTGGAGTTTATCCTAAAGGTTCCAGAACAGTTGAGTTTGCATTTTTCTGAATTTTCTACGGTTTTATACAAATTTTACAATTTCACTGATTTTGGTTAAAACTTTATTTACAGAGGGGTCCCTGGAAACTAGCAGAAAACCCCCTAGGAAGATTTGGGCGATTGCAATGTGGTCCCTGGTCGCGATTCATGGCGGGGAACATCCTGTCCGGCCGAAATCCGGCGGGCTCAGTCGCCGGCGGCGAGGGCAAGGTGGGGGAGGAGCAAGAGGAGGTTGGGGGCTACCTTTGGGTGGGTTTTGTGCGAGTTGGGGCGGCCGGGAAGGGGTGCCGCGGCGTGGAGCAGCGGCTCCGTCGAGGTGTGGCCGGGATTCCGGCGAAATCCGGCAAGCTGGGCTGCGGGGCTCGGGCTGGGGAGCTTCAGTGCGTCGAGGGGAATACGTTTCAGAGTTTGGTTTGGGTGGAGGCGGAGCAGCGGTATGGGCAGCAATGGTGGCGCTGTTCTGGGGAGGGAGGTGGTTCTGTGTGCGAGCACCAGTGCGCGGGTGGCCTTTTAGAGAGACATGAAGGAGGGAGCAGAGGTCCAGGCAGAGCTGGGCCGGGCGGCACGACGGGGGCATGCCGTTGGGTGCCTGGGCGGCGGCCAGCGACTGGGCGGCTGTAGCTGCCGGGGATTTGGCGCGTGAAGGTGCGCTCGGATTGGGCAGAGGCATGGTGTGGGGGGAGGCAAAGCCGCTGCGGCGGGGAGCGCGGCCATTGGCTTGGCGCGGCATGGGTGGCAGGCATCGCCGGCAAAGTGGCGGCCATGCCTTGCCGGCGGGCGTGGCGGCCATGCCTTGCCGGCGGGCGTGGAGCAGTGGCGGCCATGCCTTGCCGGCAAAGTTCCACGGGGCTGGTTGCAAACAGGATGTTTTCTCCACTTTCTAATTTGAATTTTAAAAACTTTTGAACATGAAAGTTGTTTAGAATAAAAAGTTCTACAAGTTTGGTTTCAGGCAACATCTCATTTGGCTTATGGTTTGAAAGTTAATTTAATAATTCGAAGGTATTCATATGTGCCCAAATTAAACTCGAATTTCAACTTAACTTGTTTTAATCCTTTTATTAGTTGATTAAGCATAGGGTTGGTTTAATGACATTGCCTTAGGAACGTAATTTATCAGGGTTGTTACACCTGTGCGGGCAGATGAGTTTGGCGCGTGAAGAATTGGCACCCTTCGCAGGTGCGGACCACGTGGGTGGCGTCGGTGACCGCCATCGGCCAGTAGAAGCCTTGCCGGAAAGCGTTTCCAACGAGGGTTCTTGGCGCGGCGTGTTGGCCGCAGGCTCCGGCGTGGGTGTCCTGAATCAGCGCCTTTCCCTGCTCGATCGGGATGCAGCGCTGGAGGATGCCGGTGTGGCTCCGCTTGTAGAGCTCCTGGTCAATGATGACGAAGGATTTGGCGCGGCGCACAATCCTACGTGCCTCCGTCTTGTTCACCGGGAGCATCTCGCGGATGAGATAGTCGAGGTACGGGGCTCTCCAGTTAGGCGGGCGGTCGGGCCCCACTGCTGGGTCCGCATCGATCTCCATGATCTCGGGGTCGGAGGGGTCGGCCTCCGAGTCCAGGATAAGTGGGGCATTGCCGACCTCGCCTGGGTCGGCGCCCGAGCCCGGGACAGGTGGCGCGTTGCCGACCTCTCCCGGGTCGGCGCTCGAGTCCGGGGCAGGTGGCGCGTCGCCAACCCTTCCCGGTTCCTGGTAACGGATCGAGGGCTTGAACTGGTCACTGACGAAGACGCCGTCGGGTACTGGCTTTCGACCGGATGCCGCCTTTGCCAGTTCGTCAGCCGCCTCATTGAAATGCCTTGCGACGTGGTTGAGCTCTAGTCCGTCGAACTTGTCTTCGAGCTTGCAGACTTCGTTGTAGTAGGTTGCCATCTTGGGGTCGTAGCAGCTCCACTCCTTCATGACTTGTTCGACGACTAGCTGGGTGTCGCCTTGGATGTCCAGCCACCGGATGCCCAGCTCGATGGCGATGCAAAGCCCGTTGAGGAGAGCCTCGTACTCGGTGACATTACTAGATGCAGGAAAATGGAGGCGGATCATGTACCTCATGCGCACGCCGAGAGGAGAGATGAATACTAGACCCGCTCTGGCGTGAGCCTTCATCAACGACCCATCGAAATACATCGTCCAGTACTCCTGCTTCTCCGACGCCGATGGCGTCTGGATTTCTGTCCACTCTGCTACAAAATCGGCGAGTACCTAGGATTTGATGGCGGTGCGGGGGGCATAGGTGATGCCCTGGTCCATAAGCTCGACCGCCCACTTCGCGATCCGTTCCGTGGCGTCCTGGTTCCGGATCACTTCGCCGAGGGGGAACGACGAAACGACCATCACCGGGTGGGAGGTGAAGTAGTGGCACAGCTTCCTCTTCGTGATGAGGACGGCGTAGATGAGCTTCTGGATCTACGGGTAGTGTGCCTTGGACTCGGACAAGACCTCACTAACGAAGTATACCGGGCGCTGCACCTTGAGGGCGTGTCTCTCCTCCTCTCGCTCCACCACCAGAGCTGCACTGACTACCTGGGTGGTCGCCACGATGTAGAGCAGGAGGGGTTCCCCGTCGGTTGGCGGGACTAGGATCGGGGCTTTCGTCAGGAGGTCCTTGAGCCGGTTAAGCGCCTCCTGGGCATCGGCGGTCCACTCGAAGCGGTCGGTCTTCTTCAGGAGTCGATACAGAGGGAGCCCCCGTTCGCCGAGGTGCGAGACGCGCTGAACTCCCTTTATGTTTCGAATCGGCCCCATGTCGCTCATGGCCGCTATCTTCTCCGGATTGGCTTCGATGCCGCGTACGGAGATGATTAAACCCAGCAGATGCCCCTCGGAACCCCGAAAATGCACTTTTCAGGATTGAGCTTGATGCACTTGTCTTTCAGCCTTTCGAAGGCTAGTTCAAGGTCGGGGACGAGCTGGTCGCCCTTCTTGGACTTGACTATGATGTCGTCGACGTAAGCCTCAACGGTCCGCCCGATGAGGTCCCCGAAACACTTAAGCATGCATCGCTGGAACGTAGCCCCTGTGTTTTTGAGGCCGAATGGCATCTTAGCGTAGCAATAGGGGCCAAAGGGGGTGATGAAAGAGGTTGCGAGCTGGTCGGACTCTTTCATCACGATTTGATGGTAGCCAGAATACGTGTCAAGGAAGCTGAGGGTTTCGCACCCGACGGTCGAGTCGACTATCTGGTCTATACGCGGCAAAGGAAACGGATCCTTTGGACACGTCTTGTTGAGACCGGTATAGTCAACACACATCCACCATCTCCCATTCTTTCTTCGTACAAGAACAGGGTTAGCTAGCCACTCGGGGTGGTACACTTCCTTGATGAGTCTGGCCACCAAAAGCTTCTGGAGCTCCTCGCCGATGGCTTTGCGCCTCTCCTCGTCGAAGCGGCGCAGACCTTGCTTCACTGGCTTGGAGCCGGACTTGATGTTCAAGGAGTGCTCGGCGACTTCTCTCGGAATGCCGGGCATGTCCTAGGGTTTCCACGCGAAGACGTCGCTGTTCGCGCGGAGGAAGTCGACGAGCGCGCCTTCCTATTTGGGAGATAGGGTAGCGCCGATCTGTATGGTCCGGCCGTTGGAGCTGCTGGGGTCGAGGGGGACCTCCTTGACGCCTTCGGTGGCCTCGAAGGAGGTGGCCGACTGCTTGGAGTCGGGCTGATCCTCGGCGCTCTCTGCGAGCTGGACCGCCGGATCCTCCGCGAAGGTGATGGCTGCGGCATATTCGTAGCAGTCTACGTCGCACTCGTTCGCCTTCTGGAAAGACGTGCCGACGGTGATGACCCCGTTGGGCCCCGGCAGCTTGAGCTTGAGGTAGGTGTAGTTGGGGTTGGCCATGAACTTGGCGTAGCTCGGCCGCACCAGGATGGCGTGGTAGGTTCCACGGAAGCCCACCACCTCGAAGGTGAGGATCTCCTTCCTGTAGTTGGACGGAGTCCCAAAAGTGATGGGCAGGTAGATCTGCCCGAGAGGCATTGCCTGTTTCCCCGGCATGATGCCGTGGAACGGCGCCTTGCTGGGGCGGAGGCGGGAGCGGTCGATCCCCATGGCGTCGAGAGTCTCAGCGTAAAGGATGTTGAGGCCACTGCCTCCGTCCATGAGCATCTTGGTGAGGCGCGTTGTGCCGACGACGGGATCGACGACGAGCGGGTAGCGTCCTGGCTACAGGACGCGTCCCGGGTGGTCGGACCGGTCGAAGGTGATGGCGGATCCCGACTAGTCGAGGAAGGCCGGTGTCGCAGGCTCGGCCGCGTAGACCTCGTGGCGCTCCAGCTTCCGGCGGCGCTTGGAGTCGTAAGCCGCCGGTCCGCCGAAGATCATGAAACAGCCGTCCACCTTGGGGAAGCCGTCTTCCTTCTCATCGCCGTCCTTTTTCTCCTCGTTGGGCTTCTGTCTCCGGTCGCCCTTCACCGGGTTGCCTACAAAATACCTCTTCATGAGGTTGCAGTCTTTGTAGGCGTGCTTCGCGGGGAACTCGTGGTTCGGGCACGGTCCCTCGAGCAGGGGTGCCCTCCGGGGGCGGCTATCCCCGCTTGCGCTCAACAGTAGCCACGAGGGGAGCCTCGCGCCGTTGCTTGTTCTTCTTCCTCTGTTAACGTTTGGAGGTGCCCTCGTCGGCGTCCTCCTTCCGCTTTGCCTCGCCCTTGTAGCGGTCAAAGATTGCTCCGACGGCCTCCTCGCCTGAGGCAAAACTTGTGGCGATATTGAGGAGCTCCTCCATGGTCCACGGGCCTCGGCGCCCCAGCTCGTGGATGAGGGGCCGGCAGGAAGTTCCTGCCAGGAAAGCCCCTATGACGTCGGCGTCCGCGATGTTGGAGAGCTCGGTGCGCTTCCGGGAGAAGCGTCGGATGTGGTCCCGGAGGGACTCGTCCAACGCCTAGCGGCAGCTCCGGAGGTCCCAGGAATTGCCAGGGCGCATGTACGTGCCCTGGATGTTTCCCACGAATATCTCCTTCAGGTCATTCCAGCTGCGGATCCGACCCGAAGGGATATGTTCCAGCCAGGCTCGCGCCGAGTCGGCCAGAAAGAGTGGAAGGTTGCGGATGATGAACAGGTCATCGTCCGCCCCACCGGCCTAACATGCAAGCCGGTAGTCGCTGAGCCATAGCCCGGGGTTCATCTCCCCAGAGTCATTGGCCACGTTCGTTGGCTGCCTCATGCGCGGTGGGAACGACGCATTCAGGATACGCGCGGAGAAGGCCCGGGGCCCCGCCGGGTCGGGGCAAGGGCTGCGGTCTTCTTCGCTGTCGTAGCAGCCGCCACGGTGGTCGTGGTAGCCGCGGTCCACCCCCTCCTCCCTGTCCGCGCGGGAGCGCCTCCGTGCATCCAGGGTGTCGCGGGCGTCGCGGATGGGACCGATGCGCCGGTGAACGGACTGAGCCCCGCCTCCTGCGGGTGGCGGTGTCCGTCGAGTGGGCGCGACCTGGTTCGCCCTAGGAGGAGGCTGGTGGACAGACTCCCCCCACCTCTCGGAGGGTGCGGTGGGCGCTGCCCTGCTGGCGTTTTGCCCGCATCGCCGGGACGCGGAGCTCTCCCAGTGCGCCTGATGCTCCTCGGGCGTCGCCTGCTCGGGGAGTCGTCGGAGTAGGGCCGCCGCAGCGGTGATATTTTGGCTGGCGCGGGCGAAGAGCTGAGGGCGATCTTTGTCTGTGCAAATGCGCTGCTGGACATCGCGCGCCCGCTGTCGTGCCCCGCCTTTGTTGCGGGGGCGCTCGACCTCCTGGCGGGGCGCCGCGTGCTCCTCTAGCTGTCGTGGTCGCACCGGGGCCTGGGCAAGGGCTCCAGTCGTAGCCGCGGCACGCGGTGGGGGAGTCCGCTGCCTCCCTTTGGTGCCGTCATCATTGGATCCCTCAAAGTGCGCGTCAGCCATGAAGCACTCGCGTGAGGGTTGGTGGCTCCCGCTGTTGGAGCCGGCGTCGGAGGTTGTCCTCGCCATGCCCGCGAGCTCGTTGCTCATGGGCGGCACGGTCATGGACCGCGCCAGGGGACGATCGTAGGTCGCCGCGGCATTGCACAGCCCGAAAAGCCGCCCCTCCGAAGGAGGCCCCTCAGCACGCGCCCGGCCGCTCGCCGCCATCCCGGCGGAGGAGTCGGAGATGATGAGGCGAGTGGGCAAGACAAGGAGAGGGATCAACTCGATCCCCTCCCCGGTGGCGAGGAAGTCCACACTCCCGAAGCGGACCAGGGAGCCCAGAGCGAAGCTAGCGTCGTGGTTGGCCATCTAAAGCCGGTGATGTAAGCGCAAAGGTCCCCTACCTGGCGTGCCAACTGTCGTCGTAAAGATTAGCGGATCAAGACTAAGACTAGTAAATTTCTTTTATGCGTGTAAGGCTTTGGATGGTGGCGTGGGAGACACAGGGTTTAGACTGGTTCGGGCAAGGAGAAGCCCTACGTCCAGTATGAGGAGCTGCTCGTGTTGCCCACACGGGGTCTGTAGTGGGGGTTACAGGAGGGCGAGAGAGGGAGCTGGTCCCAAGTCTCTTGGGTGTGCGCTGGTGCTATAATGGTGAGAGTGTGTGTGTGTGTGTGTGTCCTTCTCGCCGGGGAAGAGAGAGTCCGTCCGTCTGAGATCCTCCCGTCTCAGGGCCCCCGGTCCTCCTTTTATGGCGCAAGGGGAGCTCGGGGTTACCGATGAGCCAGGCGTGAGGAGGAGTAAAAGAAAATAAGTTACCCCAAGTAAAATATCATACAAGGGGAAGGACCGAGTCCCCAGGTCGCCGCCCCCCGCTCCGGCCTGCGGCTCTTGTCAGCGCGTCCACCGGAAGAGGGCGGCTACCTCCGGATCCTGTCGACGATCTCCTTGGGGGCCGTTGCCACCAGGCGTGATGATGGTGTTCGGTCGTGGCATCCGTGCCTGTCGGGGAAGGACGGGCAGGGCTTCCTCCTGTGCCGGGCGGCGCAGGCCATGAGTGCCCGGTAGTGAATCGGGGAAAGCTGCGGCCACTGTAGCCTGCTCTGTGCGGTCGTGCTTGGGTACCTGTGACGGGTCACGTCGGGGGCGCGGGCGCCTTTCTGCGCGCCAGAGCCGCGGCGCATTTATGGCAAGATCGGCAGGGGGCCCACGAGATCCGCACTCCTGTCTTCCAGTCTGCGCCCGAGGCGGATACTCGCCTTGTGGGCTCGGGTGAGTCCGACCCCCTACGGCCCAGGTCGGGCAAGGCGGAGCCTTGTGGCGAGGGGTCGGGCGCTCCCGACCCTGGGACCGCGGGTCGGGCGAGGCGGAATCTGGCCGTCGAGGGGTCGGGAGCGTCCGACCCTGAGGCACTTGGTCGGGCGAGGCGGAGTCTGGCCGTCGAGGATTCGGGAGCGTCTGACCCCGAGGCACTTGGTCGGGCGAGGTGGAGTCTAGCCGTCGAGGGGTCAGGAGCGTCCGACCCCAAGGCACTTGGTTGGGCGAGGCGGAGCGGGGCGCTCCCCTCCCATGTTAGGCCAACGGCGGCCGCCATTGCCGCAGGTGGGCCTGGGCCTTCATGATTGTTGTTTTAACGGCCATTAGGAGGTCTTTAATATTCCCCCCTAACAGATTCGCCCGACCCTTACCGTGCCACACGATTCTGATCCAACGGACCAGATTCGCTCGTCCCTAGCCGTCCCCAGAACCTTTGCAGAAAAACCCCTAGGCTTTCCAGGAATCAACCCGCAGTCCAGATCAGTAGAAAAATAATTAGAGGTTGAGCCCTTTCTTTTTCTGTCCCGGCCCCTGACCTTTTAAGAATTAGTACCCGCCGTCCAGGACCTCTAGTTTTGCACCCTGACCCTTTGTTTCAGGTTTAATTATGTTTTAGCCGCTGATTTCTCCAGATCTAGCCCCTGGAAGTTCAAAACTCTCGCAGTTAGGTCCCTAGATCACTGTTTTAGCCATATCTTCATCGTTTGAACTCCGATTTCAGTGACTCTTGTGCTCACGCAATCCTTGCATCATGAACTACAATATTATCATCATTTTACTCTCTTTTTGTACTATTTCTTATTTGTTTGTGTATGCTTGTTTGTGTGATCGCGTAGACAACGTGACGTTCGAGCAAGACCAAGAGCAAGCTTACGAGGAAGAGAACCAGCAGCCATTTGAAGAAGGCAAGTGGACTTCCCTCCCCTGCATATTCTATTTTATCCCAAGAACAGCATGATAATTCACTTTATCTCAATGTTGCTTGCATAAACTTGATGGGTTACCTATACTAAGGACATACCTAGTCTTTTACCCAAAGCCTTGAAACACATGGGTTTACTATTCATATTGGGTAGACACGCTTAGTTGCAAACTTTGGGATTGGTGTTGGTTTACTCTTATGACAATGTTGATCACGTTTCATAATGTTGTTATACCGCGTTAATTCAAGATCAACTTTGAATAATGGGAACATGAAAAACCACCCAAGTGAATAGTGCAACCACAAAGTCATATGGCTATGACCTTAGCCAATTAATTAGATGTGTAGTTAGCTGGTGGCCTTACCGAAAGGGCAAGGAGGCGGTCGGTGATAGGGGTCATAGCCCGGTCCTCTTGGGGTTTATGGACCACACTGCTACTGAAACTCTAGCGGGCTGCCTAGCTCTCGACATGTCTTTGTAAAGGCTTCGTAGTGTACCCTCGCCACTCACCTCGGAAATGTTTAAGGGCCTTGCAAACCTGGGAGACTCAGGGGAACACGATTTGTGGGTAAAGTGTACAACCTCTGCAGAGTGTAAAACTATTATAACAGCCGTACTCACGGTTAAGAGTGGCTTGGACCCTCACATGATAATGAAACTTGAAGATTAATTAAATTGTGGTTCGTGGTTTATGTTTATGTTGCCGGTACCTTTATGTTTTTGCTAAAGTGGGATGGTATAAACTTAAACCTAGTTAATAGGTGCTTGCTAATAAATACTTGACCAACTAAAAGTGCTCGCTGCTGCAAACCTTAGCCTATCCTTGATGGCCTTTCATATTCACCCCACTTGCTGAGTACCAACCATAAGAGTACTCACCCTTGCCCACTGCTGTTCAGAAGAGAACTTTGAAGAGGAGAACTTCGACGACTTCGAGGAGTTCTAGGCTTTGCGTTCACTAGTCATCGCCTGTGGAAGACGGAGTTGTTGCAGACTTCGTATAGGGTATAACGGTTAATCGTTTAAAGACCTTTGTGTCTCTTTTATTCGGAGTGTAATATGGTTAAATACTTTATTTAGTTACTTTACGAGCATTGTCTTTGATATATTACACTTTTTCGTCTATCATGTTTGTGTGAACATGATCCTGGCGCACACATAAGATGCATCTGGTTCTTTCTAGAATCGGGTGTGACAGAAGTGGTATCAGAGCTATGTGACTGTAGGACGCTAGCCTAGTTAGAAATGGTCGAAATTAAAGATTTATCTTCTAGCAAGCCATGTCAGCATCAAAAAAATTCTTTGTGTTTATTTGATATTTGCGCATAAAAACCTATGTTTACATGAACTTTTTATTGTTTTATTTCTTTAAAAAAAATTATTCTGAGTTTTACTCTCGCTCTGTCAGATGGCCAAGACTTACCAGACTGCTCGCAAGCGCACTGGAGGTCGCCAGGTTCGCATTGCCCCAGCTGAGCCAGCTCCTCCCGCCCCAGTTCCAGCCCCTGTTGAGGAGGCCTACTACTTTGTGGATGGTGATGATGGCCGCATCATGGCGATTGATGAAGAAGGGAATCAGTTCACACCGCCGGCATCACCAGTTGTTGAGGCACCACCACCACCCCCAGTTGTCCCTGCTCCAGCTCCCGCTCCAGCACCGGTCGCCGCTGGAGGAAGCCTGGGTAACTCCTGGGGTATTGATGATGGAAGAGATGATGACGAGGACAACGACAACAATGAAAACGACGACGATCAGGGTGATGATCCTCCATGGACGAGGCAACTCTGCTGTGTTCGCACTTCGGACAGAGAGCCCGGTCACTTATCTTTGGTGCTACAAGGTGTTCTGCAGGAGGTTGGCAACCACGTGAACCCCCACTACCACACGCACCACTACATCGACCCTACGCTCGGTGACTACTACCTCACTTGCGTCCATGTCTGGATGGATACGGAGAGTGCTAGAGGCTGGAGTACTCTCACTGCGCACGACTCCGCTATGCCCCACGCTACTTACGCCGCCTCCGTCAGCAGCGCTGCCAGGAGCTTCAGAACACGGAGTACCGCCACCTTCCTCGCCGCCTCAGTGGAACTGAGGAGACTGTGGTTACTCTGGGTGGAGATGATGAAGACCGCCTCAACACCCTTGCTCGAGTCACCGCCGCTCTCAACACTGAGCTGGAAAGCGTCGTCACTGAGTTGGACGATACTCAGGACAAGCTACTGGAGGCCCATGACAGGATCCCCATACTGGAGGCCCGACTTGAGGGAAGGGCGCCGCCACCTCCACAGCTGAATGAACCCCGCTTCCCCGCCCTGTAACCGCCCCGCAAGAAGCTTCACCACGGCGAACCCGGCTCCATAACTCACCACGAGGACTAGGCATCTAGGCTCTTAGGCTAGAATCTCTTAAAGTTCTCTCGTTAGAACCATTTTTGCTTGAGAGGACGACGATGTAATAATGTTTGCTTGAGAACAAATGTTTGTTTTTGTGTGCTTGGTTGGAAACTTTGAGAATTGCTTGATATAATCTATCCATTAATATAAGCTGGAGTCCTTATAAATCAATATTTTGTTAAAATCTTATCTTTTATCTACCTATATAAAGTACACCTATCTTATCCTGGGTTTATTCCCTAATGGTCGGATGGTAAACACCAGGACAGGTGGAGGACAGAATATCCCTAGCACTAGGCGTGCACACGTAGTCAACCGACAGAGTCAGTTGCCACCACCACCCAACCCAACATTGGAGCAATTCTTGGCAGCACAGATGCAGGTGTTGCAGAACCTCACTGCCACCATCCAGAACATGCAAGCCCAGCAGAATCAGCAAGCACCGTAGCAAAAGCAGCCACCAAGAGACAAACATAGAGAATTCATGAGCCACCACCCCCCTACCTTTTCTCACTCAGTGGACCCCTTGGATGCTGATGACTGGTTGAAGGTCATCACTAAGAAGCTGGACATCACGCAATGCAGTGACTGTGAAAGGGTCCTGTATGCTGCAGGACGTCTGGAAGGTGCAGCCGCTGATTGGTGGGATGATTTCACTGATGCCCACGCCAATGCCAACACTACCACCTGGGAGGAGTTCAGAACCAACTTTCGCAGCCACCATATCCTAGCAAGACTGATGAAGCTCAGGCAGAAGGAGTTCCTGACCCTGAATCAAGGTAGCATGACTGTCAGCGAGTACCGGGACAAATTCACTTAGTTGTCTCGTTACGCGCCCCATGAGGTGGATAGTGACGCAAAGAGGCAGGAGCGCTTCTTGGAAGGTCTGATAGGGCTGCTCAACTATCAGCTGCACAGTCACACCTTTCCAAACTTCCAGACTCTGCTGGGCAAAGCCATTGGTCTGGAGAGCAAGCGCAAGGAGCTTGGGGAACACAAGCGAAAACTTCAGTCCCAGGGACAATCCAGCAGCAACACTCGTCCCCGCTACAGCACACACTAGGGATTTTAGTCGCGCTTTGGAGGACAAGGCGGAGGATATCCGCAGAGTCTACAGAATCAACGAACTCCACAGCAGCCTCAACGCTTCAACCAGCAGACTCAGCGCAACTCCAACCCGCAACCATACCGTTCAGGCTATGCCACAGAGGCACCAGTGCGAACGAACAATCCAGTCACACCGGTCCAACCCAACGGCTGTTTCAAATGTGGAGAACTGGGACATTATGCTAGCAACTGCCCGAAGCGTAACATGCAGACTCCTCAGAAACAGAGGAACAGTGGGCAGAGGCAGACTCCTCAGCAGCATCAGCCGCGCAATAGCAACCAGACACCACTGGGCAATAGAGGTCAACCGAACTACGTGCGCGGAAGGGTGAATCATGTGGCTGCAGAAACAGCTGAAGAGGCTCCCGATGTTGTGCTCTGTACGTTCCCTGTTAATTCTGAACCTGCATCAGTTTTATTTGACTCTGGAGCATCACATTCATTCATTACTGAGCAATTCGCCACAAGGCATAACTTACCAATGAACCCTATGAAACAAATACTTCTAGTAAGCTCCCCGGGCAAAGAATTGAAAGCTAGTCACTCATGCCCGAGGGTCAACATGAATATTATGGGGGTAGAATTCCTAGCCAACCTAATAGTCCTAAAGACTAGCGGCATTGATGTGATCCTCAGAATGGATTGGTTATTAGGATGTGATGGTGTCATTCAGTGTCTCAAGAGATCAGTGCTCTTAACCAGCCCTCAAGGAGATAAAGTACAATTTGTGGCATCAGCTTCACCCAGTGGAGTTGAGACAGTGAACCAAATAAAGGGAATGCCTCTAGAAGATATTAGAGTTATCTGTAAGTACCCCGACATCTTCCTGGAGGATTTACCAGGTATGCCACCTGTTCGTGACATTGAGTTCAGTATTGATCTTTTACCTGGTACTGCACCTATCTCAAAAAAACCCTATAGAATTGATGTTAAGGATCTAAGTGAACTAAAGAAACAAATAGAAGAAATGTTAGCTAAGGGATTTATCCATCCTAGCTCATCCCCGTGGGGAGCACCCGTGATCTTTGTCGATAAGAAGGATGGCAGCAGAAGGATGTGTGTAGACTACATGTCGCTGAATGATGTGACGATCAAGAATAAGTATCCACTGCCCAGAATTGAAGATTTGTTTGATCAGATGAGAGGTGCCAAGGTTTTCTCCAAGATTGATCTGAGATCAGGCTATCATTAGTTAAGGATCCGACCAGAGGATATACCTAAGAAAGCCTTCACTACCAGATATGGTCTGTACAAGTTCACTGTGATGTCGTTTGGATTGACCAACGCTCCAGCATACTTCATGTACCTGATGAACAAGGTTTTCATAGAATATCTTGACAAGTTTGTGGTTGTGTTCATTGATGACATCTTGGTGTATTCACAGAACGAGGAAGAACATGAAGAGCACTTGAGGATAGTGTTACAAAAACTACGAGAGAATCAGTTATATGCCAAGCTGAGCAAATCTGCTTTTTGGTTGAGAAAAGTTTCTTTCCTTGGACATGTTATCACAGATGGAGGAATTGCAGTAGACCCAAGTAAAGTTCAGGATGTTCTAAATTGGAATCCACCGAAGACTGTGCCTGAAATCAGAAGTTTCCTTGGACTCGCAGGTTACTACCGCAGATTTATTGAGGGATTCTCAAAGATTATGAAACCCATGACTTCTTTGTTGGAAAAAGGGAAAGAATTTAAGTGGGATGCTGCATGCCAGAAGTGTTTTGAAGAGCTCAAAACAAGATTGACCACTGCTCCTGTGTTGATAATGCCAGATATCCACAAAGGGTTTGATGTGTATTGCGATGCTTCACGGATGGGTCTTGGATGTGTCTTAATGCAAGAAGGCAAAGTTGTGGCCTATGCTTCAAGACAGTTGAGAAAGCATGAGCAGAACTATCCTACCCATGACTTGGAATTGGCTGCTGTCGTGCACGCATTGAAGATTTGGAGGCACTACATGATTGGAAACAAGTGTTAGATCTTCACGGACCATAAGAGTCTGAAGTACATCTTCACGCAACAGAATCTTAACCTAAGACAGCGCAGATGGCTAGAATTAATCAAAGACTATGATTTGAATATTTAGTATCATCCTGGAAAGGCAAATGTTGTGGCAGAAGCCCTAAGCCGGAAAGGACAAGCTAATATGATGATTGCTCGATTGATGCCTCAGGAATTATGTTGGGAGATGGCAGGTTTGAACCTGGGAATTGTCACACAGGCGGAAGCCATCACTATGGAGATGGAACCTACATTAGAACAAGAGATCAGAAAAGGGCAGTTGACAGATGCTAAGATCAAAGAGATCAAGATTCAAATTGGTTTAGGCAAGACTACGGATTTCACCGAAGATGAACAAGGAACTGTTTGGTTCAGAAAGAGGATCTGTGTACCTGAAATTGATCACCTTCGTGAACTCGTTTTGAAGGAGGCACATGATTCCGCTTATTCTATTCATCCTGGAAGTACCAAGATGTATCAAGACTTGAGAGAAAGGTACTGGTGGTATGGTTTGAAAAGAGACGTAGCAACTCACGTGGCTTTGTGTGATGTGTGCCAGAGAGGGAAAGCAGAACACCAAAGACCAGCAGGTTTACTTCAGCCATTGAAAGTACCTGAATGGAAATGGGAAGAGATTGGTATGGATTTCATTGTAGGGTTACCCCGTACTCGTGATGGTTACGACTCGATATGGATTATTGTGGACAGATTGACAAAAGTCGCACATTTCATCCTGGTCAAAACAACATACACTGGAGCCAAGTTAGCAGAACTATACATGTCACGAATTGTGTGTCTCCACAGTATTCCAAAGAAGATAGTGTCTAATCGAGGTACTTAGTTCACGTCGCGTTTCTGGAAGAAATTACATGAATCCATGGATACAAAGCTCAATTTCAGTTCCGCATATCATCCACAAACAGACGGTCAGACTGAGCGAACGAATCAAGTATTAGAGGATATGTTGAGAGCATGTGCCCTCAAGCATGGAGGTAGTTGGGATAAAAGCTTGCCATATGCAGATTCCTCCTACAATAACAGTTATCAAGCAAGTCTCAAGATGGCCCCATTTGAAGCATTATATGGGAGAAAATGCAGGACACCATTGTATTGGAATCAAACAGGAGAAAGTCAGGTTTTTGGGCTAGAGATTCTTCAAGAAGCGGATAGACAAGTCCAGATAATCCGGGATAATCTCAAGACTGCTCAGTCACGACAGAAAAGTTATGCTGACACACGAAGAAAGGAATTGATATTTGAAGTTGGAGATTTTGTGTATTTGAAGGTATCACCCACCAGGGGACTACGTAGATTCAAAGTGCAAGGAAAGTTGTCACCACGTTATATTGGTCCTTTTCAGATCTTGGGAAGGAAAGGTGAAGTGGCATATCAATTGGAGTTACCGGCACGATTGTCAGATGTCCATGATGTGTTTCATGTATCACAGCTAAAGAAATGTTTGAGAGTGCCTGAGGAGCAGTTACCGCTGGAGGAACTCAATGTACAAGAAGATTTGACTTATACGGAGCATCCGTTTAGAATCTTGGAAACATCTCAGAGGGTTACTCGGAACAAGGTGATCAAAATGTGCAAAGTACAGTGGAGTCACCACTCACAGGATAAGGCTACTTGGGAAAGAGAAGATGAACTGATTGCAGAATTCCCTCAGCTGTTCCCTAATCCTTTCAAATCTCGAGGACGAGATTCTCTTTAAGGGGGTAGGTTTTGTAACACCCAAAAATATAGGAATTAAAATTTTAAAACATTTTTATAAAAGTCACAAAATAAAATTATGCATGCATCTTTCTCTCTTTTTCTTCTCCCTCTCTTTTCTTTCAGCCCAACCCAAACCTCTCTTTCTCTTCTCCTTCTATTTTTTTTCTTCTCACAGCCCAACAAAGTCGGCCCAAATCCTTCTCTTCTCCTTTTCTTTTTCTCCTCTCCCCGCGGCCCAACTCAGCCGGCCCAAACCGTTTCACTCTCCCTCACCTCTCTCTCACTGCCAGCTGGGTCCCACATGTCGGTCTCCTCTCCCACCTTCCTTTCTTCTTCTTTCCGCTCCCGCTCCCCTCTTTCCTTTTTCCGCCGCGACACCAAATGCGCCGTCGCCGTCATCCGCGCTTTCCTCCCCTTTCCTTTTCTTCCTCACCCTGAATCCAGTTCGCCCCCGCACCCCGTTGCCCGCGCCTCCTCCTTCCTTCCCCGCGACGCTGGCTTGCCATACTGGCCGTGGTACGCGCTCCGCCCCTTTCCTTCGCAGGCCGCCGCGTGAGCCGCCGCCTTCCTTTTCCCCGGCCGCTCCGCCTCCTCTCCTCTCCTATAAAACCCACGCCGAAGCCCCGCTTTGCACCCAGAGCCGTCATCAACCTCTTCTTCTACTCTGCACCATCGCACGCCACTGGAAACCGCTCACCGGAGGAACGCCGCCGCCCCGTGTTGCTGCCCCTCCGTCGACTCGCCGTCCCTCTGTTTCTCCAACGACTACAACCCTCGCCGAAGTTCCGCGAGGTGGTGAGCACCAAGCCGCCCCCGTTTCCCTCCTCTCTCTCGCTCTGTCACAGCCCCAATTTCTCGCCGGAGCTCTGTTTCCGCCCGCCTCCGTGGCCGCCGGCCTATGGTCGCCGCACGGCCGTCCCGTGATCCCCACCACTTTCGTCGTGCCGCCCACTCTCTCCCCGGCATAACCCCAGCCTGAACCGAGCCCCAGAACACCGGATTCGGTGAACTCCGGCTGTCTGCCGCCGCTCTCGCTCGCTGTCGGCGCCCAGCGCAGCTGAGCGATTCGCCCGACCCTTTTACTCCGCCGGGTCGACCCGAGCCGACCCCCACCCTACCGCTCGATCTAGATCTAATGGCCAGAACAAATCCGAGCCGTGTCCAATTCGCCCGACCCTTACCCTGCCACACGATTCTGATCCAACGGACCAGATTCGCCCGACCCTAGCCATCCCCGGAACCTTTGCAGAAAAACCCCTAGGCTTTCAAGGAATCAACCCGCAGTCCAGATCAGTAGAAAAATAATTAGAGTTGAGCCCTTTCTTTTTCTGTCCCGACCCCTGACCTTTCCAGAATTAGTACCCGCCGTCCAGGACCTCTAGTTTTGCACCCCGACCCTTTGTTTAAGGTTAAATTATGTTTTAGCCCCTGATTTCTTCAGATCTAGCCCCTGGAAGTTCAAAACTCTCGCAGTTAGGTCCCTAGATCCCTGTTTTAGCCATATCTTCATCGTTTCAACTCCGATTTCAGCGATTCTTGCGCTCACGCGATCTTTGCATCATGAACTACAATATTATCATCATTTTACTCTCTGTTTATATTGTTTGTTGTACTGTTTCTTATTTGTTTGTGAATGCTTGTTTGTGTGGTCGCGTAGACAATGTGACGTTCGAGCAAGACCAAGAGCAAGCTTACGAGGAAGAGAACCATCAGCCATTTGAAGGCAAGTGGACTTCCCTCCCCTGCATATTCTATTTTATCCCAACAACAGCATGATAATTCACTTTATCTCAATGTTGCTTGCATAAACTTGATGGGTTACCTATACTAAGGACATACCTAGTCTTTTACCCAAAGCCTTGAAACACCTGGGTTTACTATTCATATTAGGTAGACACGCTTAGTTGCAAACTTTGGGATTGGTGTTGGTTTACTCTTATGACAATGTTGATCGCGTTTCATAATGTTGTTATACCGCGTTAATTCAAGATCAACTTTGAATAATGGGAACATGGAGAACCATCCAAGTGAACAGTGCAACCATAAAGTCATATGGCTCTGACCTTAGCCAATTAATTAGATGTGTAGTTAGCCGGTGGTGCCTAGCTCTCGACATGTCTTTGTAAAGGCTTCGTAGTGTACCCTCGCCACTCACCTCGGAAGTGTTTAAGGGCCTTGCAAACCTGGGCGACTCAGGGGAACACGATTTGTGGGTAAAGTGTACAACCTCTGCAGAGTGTAAAACTGTTATAACAGCCGTACTCACGGTTAAGAGTGGCTTGGACCCTCACATGATAATGAAACATGAAGATTAATTAAATTGTGGTTCATGGTTAAAGTTTATGTTGCTGGTACCTTTATGTTTTTGCTAAAGTGGGATGGTATAAACTTAAACCTAGTTAATAGGTGCTTGCTAATAAATACTTGACCAACTAAAAGTGCTCGCTGCTGCAAACCTTAGCCTATCCTTGATGGCCTTGCATATTCACCCCACTTCGTGAGTACCAACCATAAGAATACTCACCCTTGCCCACTGCTGTTCAGAAGAGAACTTTGAAGAGGAGAACTTTGACGACTTCGAAGAGTTCTAGGCTTTGCGTTCACCAGTCATCGCCTGTGGAAGACGGAGTTGTTGCAGACTTCGTATAGGGTATATCGGTGTAACGTTTAAAGACCTTTGTGTCTCTTTTATTCGGAGTATAATATTGTTAAATGCTTTATTTAGTTACTTTTTGAGCATTGTCTTTGATATATTACACTTTTCCATCTATCATGTGTGTGTGAACATGATCCTGGTGCACACATGAGATGCATCTGGTTCGTTCTGGAATCGGGTGTGACAAGCTCTCACCTCACACTCTCCCTATTCTACACTCGAATTGGAGCGACTAAGAATCTCACTTCTCTCTTGGATGGTGTGTGTTACAAGTGCGAAGTGGGGGTCTATTTGTACTAGCTCGAGGTCGGTAACCGGTGAAAAGCGTCAAGACCACGGATCCTTGGCGGTTGGTGTAACTTCCACGTGAAGTTGAGCCTGAGTGGCTGCAAAGTGGGGCCGGCCGGCCTCCCCTAGGCCGGTCGGCCTGGGGTTCCCGCCATCTGGCACCGCCTTTTGTGTGGACGCTCCTAATTGCCTCCTGAGGTCAGTAACAGTTGCTTTTCGGTTAAGCAACTGTTCAGGACATGCAGGTGGGCCCTTGAATCCGTGGGTTGAGCGTTTCGGGTCCTCGGATCAAACCGACTTCAAGTGCGCAAACAGTGATCCTTCTGGGTGTGTTTCTGAGCTTCTGGATCAGTGACATGGCAATTGGTTGAGATGGCAGGCCGGCCGGCCAAGGGGAGGCCGGCCGGCCTAGGGGAGGCCGGTCGGCCTAGGTTTTGTCCCACTTTATCTCATTTTCTCACACTTTGTTCCTGAAATGAAATAAACACCAAAACTTGTGGAACTTGTCAGTGTGGTTAGTTCTATCTTGAAATGAGCTTGAAAACTATATAAATAGGAGAAATGTTGGCGGTAAAAATTATCAATATCGACCGCCAACACCTTCATATCCTCCATACGTACAACTCCACAAATTTTGACCTTTAGAGATAGGGTGAGGAAGAAAGGAAAAATAAAAAGCCTTGGTGAGGAATTTTACACAAAAGAGTGATTCAAGAGATCATTTGAGGAACTTTCAAATTTCTTTTGAAAAAACTTTATAAAAACTTTTCGGATTGACGGTTGAGCAAAGGAGTAAGAAACATTGGCACTCTACAAAACCGTTCTGATTCTCAACTGCCAAAGATGAGGAGAAGCTACAAGCCCCACAGGAGTAATGTAAGAGGTAAAGGCCAAGGCCAACTTATTCAAAACCAAGGTAAGAACACTTTGTTGTGCCTAAGGTATAGGTTGGAAATGCAACATTGAAGCAACTCCTGATCAACAGCATAAAGCCTTGCTTTGCTAAGGGACGAGCAAAAGGCTAGCTTGGGGGTGTTGTTGATGGTCCTTAAGTACCAAATCCGACCGTCAACAATACTCACAAGAAAAGGAAAACCATATCTCTTACTCACATATTTGTATCACTAAGCTAGCTCCACAGTTGTTTTGGAAGATTTATCATTCCAGGGGTACATGTCCAAAATAAGAAGAAAACACGAAGAACACGCAGCAAGACATGCACAAAAGATCATTCGTTGTGACACACTTATAGGAAGGGCCCACTTACCAGAGCAAACCAACGTCCAAAGGCGACAAACACCCAAAGGATAAGACCTAGTCCCACTTACTAGTGACACGGTCGAAGGCGGGGGCGAAAGGCGGCACAGGGGGTCGGCCGCACCCTCCCTGAAGCCCGTCCAGGTGCACTTTGGCGGGAAGGCAGATCTGATCCTCCCAAGGTCAGTTATCGATGTTTCCATACATAGAGATGGCGGGAACCAACCTCAAGAGCTATAAAAGGAGGCCCTCACACTCATTTCAACACAACCACACTTGGAGCAATCCTCTCTACTCTCACTTGTGACTTGTAATCCTAGGGTAGTGGAGCTAGGCTAGAATCTCTTAGCGAATCCAGTTGTCGTCAGGATCGGAGAGCAATCCTCGGTCCTTGGTATGGCTTTGTATTGGACTTGTCAGTGTCTTCTTCATATTATAGAGTTGAGCTTTGGTTGTTATGTTACCTTGATCGTCTATCATGCTCATTCCAGTTATACTATCTTGGTAATATGTCATGCCTTAGCTCGTTGCTTCATTAGTTATACTCTTTATATGCTTAGGCCAGATGATCTGGGTAAGGATAACGGTTCATTGTGCCTTCGGGCTTGCCTTAGAGTTTTACTTGTCCATCCGAATTGTGGGAGGCCCGCGGACACTAAGGTAGTGATCTCATACACGGGCGTGGTGCTCGGGTATGCGGGATCCTACGGATATGCTCCTGCTCCACGGTATTGCAGGGGTAGGTCGCAGAAGGTGACAGCTTTGTTGGTTCGCCATGACATTCCATCATGGTTAGTGAAGTCCCCCACGTTCGGGTTCGGGGTAGGATTTCTGAAAGATGTAGTGTCCTGGATGTACTCCGGGATGGGACATTCTCCCTGTTATCCCTATTTTCCCAGCACCTGTAGTTCTAAGCATGTTTAGTGTGTAACCTTTGCTTGTATGAATAGATGCTATTAGGACATTGTTGTATGCCTATGCTCCCACTAACCCGTAGGTTTATTCGTTCATTCTTTATTCTGAGTTTGGCCCGTGTGTGTGTCACATTACCCCTATTCATATCTTTCATTGTGACTTACATCACTCTACTTTGACTATCTTGACTATAAGAAAAGGCAATCAAGTGAGGTCTGCTTATGCTATAGTCTATGACTTATTCGTATCGTCTTGCTCTTGTACCAAGTAAACTCTTTACAATCATGCCCTCCTTTGGGAAAATATAAATAACGATACCCGAATACTCACCGGGTGAAATGCTACAGCGGTATATCCGTGCACTTGCGGATCCTTTTCTGTAATCGTTAAGACATACAACTCGGCGTTTCTTGGTGCCACTGCTAGGGATGGGATTAACACCCCCGTTCCCAGTAATAGCGCTAAGAAATGCCAACACACAAGAACCACTTCATTTTGCCATGCATCTGGCAATCCTCACTGCAATACAGTCTCCATGACCATTCTAGAGCCACTCCGCAATCCTCGCCTGCGCACGGAAGATCGGCTCATGGCAGTGCCGGCGCCACGCGAATGCACCTGCGCCGCCACCTTCTCCAGACCACATGCGCGGCACTCCGATGAATCCTGAAACACTCCCTGAACATGTCATCGCGGACCCCCACCGGCCGCGGCCATGTGTTGTCCACAGCCACGGCAGCCTGTCTCATGTACTGCCTAGCAGGAGCGTCGACGCCGGCGCCACCATTGTCCATGTACAGGAGGATGATAGCATAATAGGCCGCCACTTCGTGGCCGCCCGCGGCAGCGCGCTCGATATTCTCCACGAGGACTACCAGGGGCGTAATCACAGGTCCACACAAGACGACATGAATGAAGCTGGCCTCCAGATTGCCGAGTTGGGCCAGGCGAGCAACAAAGGTGTGGTACGCATCGGGGGTGTTCAATGCCATGTCGGTCAACCCCGCTACATTGATGCGCCGGCCGACTTCAGGGTTGCGGCACATGAGGTGCATGCAGCGGCAGGTTGCTCGAAGCGCGTGGAGGTCGTCCATTGGCCACTCCGAGGTCGCAGTGAGGTGGCCCGTGATCTGAATAGCCACATCGGTAGGGAGATCGGCCATCAGCGATAACCGGGGCTGCCTTGCTGCCATGAGTGCCGGCGCCGTCGATGATGTCGTGGAAGCAGGAGCGCGAGACAAGGTCAAACCCGAGGGCGTAGATGGAGCTGCAGCACGTGGACGGCGGCGAGCTGGAGAGCAGGATAGGCGTAGCGGCGTGTGGACGACGGCGAGCCAGAGCGGTGGATGGGTAGAGCGGCGCGTGGACGGCGGTGAGCCCTAGCGCTGGAGGGGGGCGAGCTGAGCTACAGTTCGAGTTCTTGGTCAAGATCTTGAATACGTTGCCACTTGAGTGCGTCGCCACTTGCAAGGAAGTTCAGGCGATGCCGTGTCTTGGGAGGATGGCAACCTCGTCGGGAAGGTGTGCGGTACAGGAACCATCACAACCTTTCCAGCGATAGGAGAGGAAGAAGATCGGGGAAGATCCAGCGGGCCTTTTCCTCTTCCTTGGCCAAATCCAGTGGCATAGTCAATGTGTCGCGTCACTTGCTTGTGGGCCATTGCTTGTTGGCCTGATATGTCAGTGGCTATTGGGTGCAACCACCCCTTTGCCTCGAGCTTTATCTCCATTGCCTCTCCCGTCGATAGGAGGTTCAGGCAGCGCCGCGTCCCGGGAGGTGCGCCGGGCCTCGACAGGTGGGACCCGCATGTCAATCTCACAGAAGACACCCGAGGAGAAGGCGTCTCCTGGTCAGCGAGTTGGCCCACGCGAGGGGATGGCGCGCCTCCTGGTCGGCGCGTCTCGTCACTTGCGTGTAGGCCATGGCTTGTTGGCCCGATATGTCAGTGGCTGCTGGCTAGAAACAACAGTCGTGTCCCCACATTCTTCCTTGAGAAGCCGAACCGCACCGGTGCCTTTTGGCCCTCTTCCCCCAAACTATCCCATCAAAGTGGGGTTTTCTTCCATCACCGCCCGCATCGCCTTCTTCAACCTCGCATCGGCGTCTGCATCCTTCTCACCCACCATCATTGCGACAATGGCGAGCCGCAAACAGGCGCGTGATGCACAAGATGATTTGTCGCAAAGCATAGCGACGACCTCTAGGTCATCGGTGAGGCGGCACGGTCCATCATCCACCACGGGGAGCAGCCCGCCAGTCATCAATGCGCCGCCCGCCTTGCTCATCGACGATGCGGCCGACAAGCTCGGAGTAGAAGACGTGCCACCAGGCTTTGAAAAAGTCACCGCCGCCCGCAGGAACCAACGGGATGACGCAGCGCCAGCCATCGATGCGGCGCCCGCCACAGTCGACGTGGACGTGAAGCTCAAAGGTGTCGCCACCTCATGAGCATCGCATAGCAATGACTCGGTGAACCAGACTCTTCCAGTAGATAAAGATTCACTTTTCTTAGATTGACATTTAATTTTCTGTTGCAATCAGATTCCAACTAAATGTACAAAGGTTCAGTCCATATTTTGGTACACATTAATATGATAGAAGCATATAATCATATACTCCCTTCGTTCGGAAATATATCTATCTTAAGCGTTCAAAATTTGTCCCAAACATAACAATCTCATGATATATAGCGGCCACCATTCAACCGCCGGTGCTGGTGCCGGCGCCGCCAGAGCCGCCACATCTTCACCGATGATCGCCCACCGAGTCTGAGCCAGACGTGCAGTACAACTCGGCAGACTTTCCAGCAAGCTCTGAAAAAATTGATTTCACCGGCTTTCACGGGAAGAAGGTGAGCAATGCTACCACAACATATTGTGGTTCACAGTTTGAGATAAGTTATGATAGATGAAGATATTATGTGCACAAGGATATATATATGTGTGTGTGTGTGTAATATAAATGTAATGGAGTAAAATGTGCTATATATATAGAAATATGTAACTGTCATGGTGGATATGTTCTATGTAATTGCATTATGAACCTGTTTTGCTTGTAATAATGAAGCATGCATGGGAGAAGTATAACATTGTTTTCCCAAGGGTGGCATGTTCGATGATCATCAATCTTGCCAGCGATGACGACGACGATGTTCCTACCCTGTCTAATAAAGAGGTGATTTTCCTACCCTTTAAGTATGTACTGCAATTGGCATGAACAATGCAGTTTATGATTTCCACACATGCTAACTAATCGAGCCCCTTCTAAAATATATATCAGATCCGAAAGAAGGCCGAGGAGCTTCACGTTGCTGTCAAGCGGAAGCTGATCGAGCAAGAGTGGTACACCGACAGCGAAAACGACAACGACGAAGACTGAGTTGGCTAGTCTTTTAGCTTTGATCTTTTGCTTTTATTTTATGTAATGAACAACCAAATCTATAGCATTATTGTGGTATGTTAAGAACAATGCAAGTAGCTAGATGTGTATGTATATGCTACCTTGTTAATTATGCTAACTTATATATGCTCTCGTGTCATTTGCTGATTGAATTGGTTTATGGTTTGATCAGTTTGGTCCCTAATCGAAGACTATTTATATAATTGTGGAAAATTGACACGTGGGGCATAGGGTCCCACTCAGGACACGTGGCTGCCTGGTAGACATGCTGGACCTGTCAACCGGGACCCACATATACATGTGTTATCCACGTCGGCCAGCTGGGCCTTCCTTTTTATGGCTCCTTCGGCACATCTATTTTCACAGCGGGCCTTTTTCTCCTCCTAGGCCGGATCGAGTAGATCCTGGTTCCTCACTCAAACCTGGGCCACATGGCCCGACTTTGAAATAGGCCCAGGTCTTATTAGCTGGCCCCGCAAACGTACACGTGGATGGCCTGGTCCCACCTCTGCAGTGGACCCCGCGTTCACATATTTCACCCACAACCCTGACACGTGGGCCTTCGGGTCCCACCCAGCACACGTGGCTACCTGGCAGACATGCTAGACCTGTCAACTGGGACCCACAGATACACGTGTTAGACACGTCGGCCAGGTGGGCCCGCACACGTACACGTGGACGGCCTGGTCCCACCTCTGCAGTGGACCCCGCGTTCACATATTTGACCCGCAACCCTGACACGTGGGCCTTCGGGTCGAACCCAGCACACGTGGCTGCCTGGTAGACATGCTAGACCTATCAACCGGGACCCACAAATACACGTGTTATCCACGTCGGCCAGCTGGGCCCGCACACGTACACGTGGACGGCCTGGTCCCACCTCTGCAGTGGACCCCGCGTTCACATATTTCATCCACAACCCTGACACATGGGCGAAGGGTCTTACTCAGCACACGTGGCTGCCTGGTAGACATGCTGGACCTATCAACCGGGACCCACAGATACACTCGTTAGCCACATCGGCCAGATGGGTCCGCACACGTACACGTGGACGGCCGGGTCCCACCTCCGCAGTGGACCCCGCGTTCACATATTTGACCCTAAACTCTGACATGTGGGCCTCCATGTACACGTGTTAGCCACGTCGGCCAACTGGACCCGCCCTCGTACACCTGGACGCCCGGGTGTTGACGCTCGCTATGGACCAATTTTGAGCGTCAATTTGACCCCAAAATAGGAATGACATAGACACTTAACCTACTTATGTACCCCGAAAAATATCATTTCCACATTTCCCTTGGAGATTTTTGCAATGTAGGGATTTGGGCGAGAAATGCAGGTAAAACAAGCTCCAGGATCCAAGCCACAAAATGCCGACCGATCGGAGCGCGCCGACCAGCAAAGAGCAGGTGTTTAATTATCAACCTCCACATATGTTGGTGAATATGTGTATGCAGCTCAAGCAAAGGAGGAAACACACTCCAAGAGCAAGGCAACACACTTCAATACAAGGGAACACCTCTCCGGCCAATCAGGCGCAAGCACACGGATCAATGGCCCCACGAACAATACCAAACTGACTCAATTCAGCGCAACTCACCTGGAACCGCCTTAAGGGCCCACATATCAGTCTCCTGGCCAAAGGCGGTGGCTAGAGGTCAGCCGACCCCCTAGGTCGGCCGAACTGCCAATTGGCCCTCTCACCTCCAGCTTCCATGTGGCGACTCCAGGTGCATTCCTAAGGTCGGTTTCGCAAGGATTCACGAGATTACCGGCCGGGAGCCCCCTGGTTCACCCCTATATATATGAGAGGAGGGGCTTCTAAAGGAGACACAACTCACCTTCACCTCCTCTCTCACTTTTGGAGTTTGGAGCTCTTCTTTAGAAGTGTAGTACTGCCTAGGTAGTGCTTAAGAGTTAGGGAGAGAGTGAGGGGGAGTCGGGGAGGAGCCGGTGTGCACACCGGCGCTCTTCTCCATTTTGTACCTCGACGGATGCTTATCAATCATAGTAAGTGTTCTTGACTTCTTCTATGCTTTAGTTTCTTAGTTAAGTGTAGAGCTAGTTTCCCCTAGTTGTTTGCCGGATCAATAGTTCGCTAGTGTAGTGGATGCCTCTAGAATAGGAACGATTCTAGAGTTAGTAAGGAATGGTGTAGACGTGGTGTCTGGATCAGTCTTTACCTGTTGGTTGTGGTATACCCCATGGTTAGATGAGGTAGGTAGCAGGTGGTGACAGTCCTGTCTATCCAGCGGAACCCTCCCCGTTCGGTTATATCCCAGTGCCGCAGTACTGGAGCTCACCAGTCTTATTCTGAGGGAAGCCAGTAGCCCGAAGCGAACGACTAGGATAGTTCTATCTTATCTTTGACTCTTAGCCTTAGGAATCCTCTCTACTCCTTGCCTCTAGCTGGTGTAGTGTCCTTGGACGAATCTGAACCTTAGAGAATATACACACGTTCCTCAGTGGATACGATACCCTTGGAATACTCCTGGGTGAAAGCTACAACGTCATCCATGCGCTTGCGGATTTATGAAACGTCAACACCGTGTCACACCTCTACAGTGGACCCGAGTTGACACAGATACTTGGACTTGATGGCGCACCCTTTCTGTGACGATACGACATGCTGTTCTGTGACGCTCGTTTTACTTTTATCACAGATGAGCAGGGGCTAAGGGCTGCCGCCGATGAAATGTGATGAAACTCAGGTTTCGTCATAAAAGGGGCATGTTCTGTGACGAAGTTGGAAATGTCATACGGAATTTCGTCACGAATGCGCCGATTTCTAGTAGTGATACTTTTACACAGAAAAGTACATAGGCGTCGGTTAAACCGGTCACCACCGTCGGTTTAACCGGTCACATTGGCCCTTCCTCTTAGCTGTTGAGCTCCAACATCTCTCTGCCTGCTTGCGTCATTGCACTGACACATGCACCGACGTGCCATCGGTTCAACCGGTCCTGAAGAACTCCTTTTCTACAACTCCAACATCGATACTGAGTAATACCAGCACCAATGCACTGATGCCTCATTTTTTACTGTTGGTTCAGCCGGTCGTGTAGACTTTGTTTCCCAAAGCCCTCAGCAGCTTGACATGCTCTCTGATCAATGCCAAGGTCAATGCACCAACGCTTGAACTAAACCCGTCGGTTTAACCGGTCGTCTAGGGTTTCTTCCTTCTGGCCCATTCTTTCACCGGCCATTGCACCGGTCGGTACAAAAACTAAGGCGTCACTTTAACCGGTCCTTAGAATCCTGCTGATACTTGTCCAATTCAATCTCTCTTTGAGTTCTTTCTTGGTTCTTTGCTTCGTTGGGTCTTTTACTTCATCCTTGGGACCTTAGATCATACTTTGACAAACTTGTTAGTCCCAATGATCATGTTGTCACTCAATCACCAAAATCACAATAAATATAGCCTAAATGGGACCATATTCCTTACAGAAAGTCCCATATTCCCTGTTCTCTAGCTGATATGAATTTGTTCGTAACGGCAGCTCCTGACGGCCGATGGTTTACTGGTCAAAGCTGCACCCTGCTGGCTTAGCCTGCAGGAACACCCGTAAGGGAATGGCCGACAGGAACAACCGGTTCTCTTGACAAGATGTTGACAGGACAAAATGGTTAGCACCGTCAAGATAGAATTTATGCTGCACCCCAGTTTTGCTTTTGCAGCGCAAATTAAATCAATATACAACAATAAACATGTATCCAGCCATCACAATCGAAACGCACCAGTTATCAAATTGTATCTTGCCATCACACGCGTGACCCATGAAGACAATCTAATTGATTACAAGTTTAAATGTCATCCAAATCCAAATGACACTACATGTTAGTTCATCACAGCCACATAATAGTTCAGGAGTCGACTATGCAGCAAGTCTAGCTCCTAAGTTATAGTGTTAAGAGAAGCATGTCTTTTCACTCTCAACATTATTTATTATCTAACTATACAAAAGAGGTTAAAACCGACAGGAGTTACGGTTTTTCCCTTGCGATAGGACTAACTGCGCTCCTGTCGGTTCGAAAAAACGGAAGGAAAAGTTTGAACCGTCAGGAATTTGCAATTTTCTGATAGTGTGTACTCCATCGTTCCAGCCGGCGACGTGAACCGTCGCGAAAACAAACCATACCAGTCTAAGACGTGAATTGCCAATAAATGATGCAACCGGCATAGCTAGAGGCAGCGGGCGACGCTGTATAGAGGGGCAGTGGCTTTTGGCTCTTAACTTCGCCGTACCTGAACCATTTTCCATCCCCCGCCACCGATGCGGAGCCAGGATCGAAGATTGGGAGGGGCCAAGAAATTTTTTTACACAAATCTAGCAGGGGCCAAACACTAATTTCTTAATGGTTTTTTTGATAAAAGTCAGAAAAATTAAGATTCAAAGTGTAAATGTTGGAAGCTTAATTGATGCTGGCTAGCCTAAAGAACATACATACATACGTATAGGTGCTCAGAAATTTTCACTGTGATAGGGGGACGTGGCCCCTGCCAGCGGGTGCGGCTATATGTCGCTTGAGGTGATAGCTATGGAACCATCACCCGAGGATATATTATGTGGGTCAGCCCAATTAAGACTATTTTGAGCGCAACGTGATCCGCTAAACAGGAGAAAGATTATATACATGCAAAAAAGGACAACAATGATGACATCATCCACATACATACAAATTTGAAACTAAAAAAGCAATAAGTATTGAACCGAGCATCCAAATTAAATTTGGATCGCACCATTATCTTTCTTATGACAAGATCTTCAAAACAAGACCACACTTGCCTATGTTTGCATAATATTTTTTAAAAGAATTTTTTTCAGCACTAAATACTTAATTCCGGAATCTGGGAACAAATATTTTAAGAACACGAACAATGTTCGCGATGTGTAATATTTTGTTCATCGTACATTATTATTTGCTCCCTACGTTTAACTTTTTTCTGTGAAATAATCATTTGTTTGTGCTATTAAAATATTAATTCTCAAGATCCGAAACTCATTATTGAGTATTAAAAAATATATTTTTTTTTAAAATATCATGCAAACATAGACATGTGTGGTCTTGTTTTGAAGATCCCGTCATAAGAAAGATAATGGTGCAATCGGAATTTAATTTCGATGCTCGGTTTATTAGCTATAGCTTTTTTAATTTGAAATTTGCATGCATGTCGGTGATGTCAATATTTTTGTCTACTTCTGCATGCATGCATGTGATCTATTCTCTTTTGTTGCCAAGGCCCATGGGAAAACAGTGCGATGTTATCATATGAAGTAGGAGGCTGTGCGACGGAAAGAATTGTTGGGCCAAAATTCTTTACTGGGCCAAATTAGAGTTAGTTATTGTCTTCAGGCGATGGATTGGAGAAATCTAACACAAACGATATATAGCTTTTCCGCCTGTCAGCCCCCCTTGGCTCCGCCATTGTCCGCCACCTAACCAAAATCATGCTTATACAATTGTACTTAAATCCATGTCAATTTTCGCGTTGTTAAGTATTCGAGAATGCTTGTTATGATATGGCCCGTAGCTAAGTTGTGTTGTGGCCTAGGGCACACTAATTTTTTTTCATTGGGGATGCCGCCAATGCTTATCACCGATGGGCTTTACTACGTACGGGCCAGACTTGTGTGGGGCCTGGGCCCTCGCTGGGCTGAATGTACCTCCGCCTCTTGCATATAGCATTGTGTGTCTGTTGAACCAAGTGCGAAGTAGAATCGTGAAGAGAACGAACTGTGTATATCTGTCTGTACTTGCGTGTGAATGATCCATGCCTAGTGTCATGGTGTGCCACAATGTTTCGGTTTCGTCGTACCTTTTCTATCTATATTATAAAAGTTGAAACAACTGATACGCTTTCTCACAAAGATTAGCCTCACCGTACTCCTCACAGAGGTCCCACTTGGCAGCCCAAAGATTTGACGAAAGGGAGTGGAGACCTACGAAATTGATAGAAGAAAAATATTTGCATCAAAATTATAATACTTTTCACACCAAAGGCTTCTACACAGTGGCGTGGCGAATAGAGGCCTTGGGCCACTGGAGCCATGACTGTTGGGCTGATTTCTCTACAATGTAGACTACTGTAGCAAGAAGGTCTGTTTCAGCCAGCCCAACAATTCCATTGAGTGGCCCTAGGCGTGGACCTGGGCCAGGTCCACCCTTACTTCTACATACCCACCCGGTGTAACATCTTTTCCTTGGGGACCCGTGGAAATGACAAATAGTGCAGACACTACTTGGTTATATCAAGCGTACTTAAGACAAGTTTTTCTTGATATGCTATTTGCGTTGGTTAAAATATTATTAATATCATTATTTGTTGATCTGTACATTTGATGCTCATGAACACGTGCGGTATATATTCTTGATCATCTGGCCATATTGGCTATATTCTTTGATGAAACCCTTATAACATGGACTACAATAGATTCTACGTACAGTAATATATATGACATTTATTTAAAATTCTTTTAATTATTAATAAATAAATCCTTTCAATTATTGATAGTGCTTTTAAACACGTGCCTGGGCACGTGCATCCCCGCTAGTTCCTCATGACCCATGATATATAGTTCCAGATTTTGCAATGATTGACGCGTTCTTGGGTTGTGCTATGCATGGTTGGAAGCAGGACGGTAACCACCTGCATGCATGCATCAGCCCAAAAGTCTAAGAAAACAGTGGTAATTCATCCCTGAATGTTACTACCACCATAATGATTGTTGCATGCATACAGAAGCAGATCCATTACATATACTTCATCAGTTCTGAAATATAAGGTATTTTAATTTATCCTACGATAAAGTAATCTAGGTTGCATTAAATAAATAAATTATAAAAATATATTTCATAATGGAACTAATTATTCTTGTTTTTTTTAAGAAACACAGTACATACGCAGACGCTCACAAACACGCACGCACACTCACCCCTACGAATACACGTACAGAACCCTACCCCTATGAGCACCTCCGAGAGACTGAGCCGACAAATCCTCAAGATTGACAAAGTCACCACAGGCGCCTCGCTGTCGAAATATTATTAGTCTTTTATATTTTTTTCAAATTTAGAACAATTCAACTTAGGACAAACTGAAATATCTTGTATTTGAGGGCGGAGAGAGTTTGCACGGTCATGCATGTTTTTTATTTAATTTTTCTAGTTCCGTGTTCATCCTTTACCTTACACAAGTACAGTTGTGCGCCTTTTAATTTTGTCAAGAAAAAATAGCAAGCTAAGATCCTGAAGAATAGGAACCTGAATTGATATGATGTGTCAATACCAACGATGTCTCCCTCCATCAATCAGCATACCATTCGTGTGTTGTTCTCGCTAAAGAAACTATCATTCCAGGACTGAATTTACCCTTTGCTTATTAGTGGCTATGGATGTTTGTTTATTCGTGGCTCTGAAGAATTTCTGGCACCGTCGATGTGCTGCATGCCTCTTACCCACTCTGCTTCATCCTACTGAAAACTGAATCATCATCACGCGCCGCGATCAAACCATAACTCTGGTCTATAACGGCGCGTGCAGAGAAGGCTGCCATGAAACGGGTGAGAAGGAGAGATGGAGGCGGCTTCCGGGAGGCCCACCCCCACGGCCCCACGGGCGCAGGCGCGGGCAGTCAAGTCGGCCATGAGCCCATGATCGATCGACCGATCGGGAGCTGAGCCGAGGTGGCTGCCCGCCGTACCGTCTTGTGCTGCTGCGGCTGGCGGCCAGGCATGGCAGCGCGGGCGAACGAGATGGTGGCATGGCAGTGGGCGCCTTTTATTTGTGGAAAGGAAACGAAAGGGAACGGAAGGGAAGGGAAGGCGCACGCACGGCATGGCACGGGGCAAAAGCTAGCGGCAAGAGAGTCGAGCTCGCGCGCCACGGGACACCTCGGGTTCTCCTCCTCCTCCTCCTCTCTTTACGCATGGGATCATTATGGAACGAGCGATTGCCGGTCCCGTACGTGGTTACGTGGATGGCTCCGATCATGTCGCCAAATCACAAAAATGATAGGTAATTTAATTTTGCGATTGATGTAACTACAGGCCAGCAAAGCAAAGATATGTAATCCCGGCAAAATAAGCTCATGGCATCTGATAAATTATCTCGCATGATACATGGTGTTGCGACCTGTGACAGAAATGTATCTTTTAGCTATGGTTCCAAAACGGTCCATTACAAACGACCAGTCCAAGTAAGTGTTTAAGTTGTGGTGATTCCACGTCCACCCACACTTTCGGCTCGTTGTGGCGTGCAGAATGAGCCACGCTCCCTAGGCAGGTTGTGGCGGGTAGGGTTATATATCCCTAGAGGTGACAAAACTCGCAACCATCACCTGAAAGTACTTTTTAGCACGTAATTAAATGGGTCACGGTCCAACAAACTAAACGCACGGTCTGTTTAATTAACCAACCAAACGGATTCTCGCATAAAGAGATGCATGCATGCTCATGGAGACAAATTAATGACATCATCTATATGCAATAATAGTGTTAACGACTAACAAATCTATAATTCTTCAACTATATATCATAAATTAAATAGCTATTGCACTATTATGCTTCTTACGAAAAGATCTTCAAAATAAGACCACACTTGTCTATGTTATATGTTTCCTTAAAATTTTTAACATTTTTTAAATATGGAATAATCAATTTCAACTACTGGCAATATATATTTGAACAACGCGAACAAATAATTATTTTCTACGAATAAAATGATTAAATATGATGCATAAATTAAAATGTACGTATACGAATAAAAGATTAAACATCGTGAACATTTGAGCCTGTAGAACAAATAATAGAAATAGAACATCTTGAACAAATGAAACAACAAATTCACAAATAATGCAGCACTACCGTAAACTAGTCTAATAATAAAGTGAATAAAATTTATCCACATATGAATAGATTATTTTACTTGAAGAATAAATGTACTCACATCATGAACAAATTTAGTCCACAACACAAACAAACTATTCAAGAAAACGAACAAAACATGTTCAAACAAGAATAAATCAGAATAAAATAAATATTTAGAGAAAAATATTCTAAAAAGAAAAAATCCTAGACTCTTGTCAGGGAACAATTTAAAAGTATTCTGATACTCTATTTCTATATGTGCATAGAGCATTACAATGAAAAAAGGACAAATAAAAATTGAAAGGAAGGAAAATGAAAAGAAAAATAGTATAGAAGATTCAGAGACATATACAAATTGAAAATAAGAATACAGAGTACCAAAAAAGAAGATAATTGCAAGCAAAATAAAAGATAAATGAAAGAAAGTAATCTGAAGAAAAAGAATCCAAATGAACTTGAAGAAAAGTAAATAAACAATTTAAAAGAAGAAGAGGACTAAATTGAATAAAGTGATAAAAGAAAGAAGGGGATAGGAAAGGAAAAATAAGTGAAAGAAACACGAAGGAAAACAAAATAAAACAAATTAAAAAGAGGCTCAACGACTGCATGCAGCCATGCGAAAAATGAGGTGGTGCAATATGTGCATAGGTTCTGCAGCTAGCACGCATAATTCTGCGCTAAATAAAATACAAGCGGGGTAGCTAAATAATTTTATTTGGGAAATTTGGCTCCCCTAGTCTGCTCTATCCTTCCGGCGATGGAAGTAGAATTTATACTGTGGGCGACATATATAGTCTCCGCCGGTTGCACTACCGGAACGGCAATTTGCCGTGTGCCTCGGAATTTGTCATGTGCTTTTTCTCGGGCACACGGCAAACAACCTATTTGCCGTGTGCCGGGAATAAAGTACAGAGCAAATATACGGTACACGGCAAAGATTGCACATGTTGTGTGCTTCGAGAAAAACACACGGCATACAAAGACACACCGTAAAGATGCAGCGTTTGTCGTGTGCCTGACGTCTGGCACACGGCAAAGACTTGACCACTAACGTCCCTTAGTCGGACGTCGCTCTTTGTCCGTTAGTCAGCCTGTCGCACCGGTCGGGCTACCGCGGCTGGACATTATGTCCTGGGCCCGCCCAACCTCACCTCCCTCACTCTCCCACTCCCTCACTCACCAGCCCGAACAGAGGGATGTTCCTCTGCCGCCACCGGCCGCCGCCCCCTTTTCCCCCCCCCCCCCTCAAATCCGGCAATTTTGGGATGAGAAAAGTGGGGAAAAACGATCCCCACCCTTCCCCAAAGGTATCGCTCCCAACCCGTCTGTCTTTGCCGTGTGCCACGTCAGCCAGGCACACGGCAAAGGCCCGTCACCGTGACCGACCGTTAGGCCATCTTTTTTTGCTGTGGGCCTAACAAGCACACGGCAAAGACTTTGTCATGTGCCTAAAAAATAGCCCACGGCAAACAAGCTTTTATTGGGCTGTGTTTGCACGGCAAATTAGCGGAATCTCGTAATATTGGCAACAAGCCAAATGCTGCCTGCGTGAACTGGAATTGCGGCACGGACGTGGCGGCGAGTTGTGGCACGGTTCAACTTATGGGCACCAGAACAATAATATAGACAAAATATTTTGCATTTTAGGAGGCAACTACTACATGTGTCCGCACATCCCGGAGTCACAAATTGCATCCTCCATCTCTCCTACACATTACTTCTTGACTAGATAAGAGATAATTTTATCTTTAAAAATCTGAGAATGAAGTTATAACCAATATTTTTGGCTCGTAAATAATCTCAAATGAAGAAATTATCATTTATAAAGTTTTAAATCTTTTTTAGCTCTATTCTTGCGATGTAAAGTTTATCTTTAGCTATTTTAAAAATTTATGAATTTATTAGAGTGTCAACTATTTCTTGGCAAGTTAGTTTAACCAACGGAGCCTAGAGTCCAGCTAACTCCTTAGGCACATTTGGTTACATTTTAGGGCTAGCCCTAGAGTGCGACCGACCCTGGAAATACAAGGAGACGTCTCCGAAAATCCGATTAATTAGCGGTAGCAAAAATTTCTAGCGTAATCTTCTCTCAATATTTCTATTTGAGCATTTTCAGATGAAAAGTCCAAATGCTTTATTTCAAATTTAAACTAAATTATAAAAAATAAGCAATCCAAGGAGTCAAAACAAGTACAGTAAATTCTTCTTTCCATGGGGCTCTTCCCGGATTCGAACAACACGATGATGCGCGCATGTGTGATGTGGGGCTGCGTGTTTCTGGTTGGGATAGCCCTACAGAGAGGTAGCTGCTGCAGGCTACAGCACTGTTCTTGTTGCATCCATCCTTGGCTCCTTGCTACATTCTCGTGAATCCACCTCAGAGTTTGTACCTGGACGTAGTATGCCTCGTGCAAGACGAGCTGGCCACGCCGCATGTGCATACCACTAGCAGTCTAGCGCTAGAGCTTTCATGCCTCTTTTTGGCTACACCCTGCCTAGGAGCCCATAGCTAGTTTAAAATCCCAAAAGAAAAAGAAAAATACATATGGTCCGACATTTTTTTAAGGAGAACAATCATTTCAAGCAATCAACTTTGAAAACGTTGATCAAGTATTGCATAATCCTATTGTGGCAGAACCACCTGAATTAATCCGGTTCAAGCGCGCTAACCATCACCACAAGGGCAATCAGGGCTAACTCGCACTTCTAGCGGAGTAATCAACTGGTCTGTCGGGTAACCACCCGATACAACCACGGTTTTGCCGATCGAAACCACACAAAGTACTCACACGAAGGTGAGCCCAGAGGATACAACATTCCACAAATTTTACATCACAGGGTTCATCATAAATTATTATTACAACTGAGTTCGAATTCGCAAAACAAGGTACTTCAGAGTTCAAAGTAATTCAGTTCTTCAGAGTTCAATGCAGCGGAGAATCAATGATAAACTACTCGACGATACATGATATCTTGATGAAGCCCGTACGAGACATCACTCGGCATTATCATCATTGGCCGGTGACGCATCCCATTCCACCGACCAACCAGGAGGAAGAGTACACGGCCAAGGCAAACTAGCGATCATGTCCTCAAAAGTATCACCTGAAAATAAGCCACAAGCAAGGCTGAGTATACTAATACTCAGCAAGGCTTACCCGACTAGTGGAATATATTTAGCCGACTCCTAGACATGCAAGGATTTAGGCTTGAGGGGTTTGTTTTGCCGAAAAGCATATACAAGTAGGTCCTTACTTTCATATTTTAGCTCCAGGATCTAGATTTCTTTATCCATTCTAAGTAAGCAACTATCTAATATCATACATCGTGGAAGAATTAATTTGCATCCAACAAGATTAATCATCATCATTGTTCCATTTCTTACTCTGTGTGGTAAAAGGGTCAAGCAGTCTCAATAACCGCGAGAAACAGACGATTCGAATCGAATTTCTTAACCTTGCAAGGGAAACCTAAACACACGTCACGTGGTTACTCCTAGAGTCACACGTGCAACCTTTCCCCTTTCTTCCCGAGTTGTGGATCAGGGCCACCATCCGAGACTACAGAGCCCGGCTCTGTACCCACCATGTGCGCGCATGGAACCGAAGTTGAGAGGGTGGGATGCTGTCCACTTGCCGGTCCGATTAGGTACTTAAGCTTACTGATTACCATATTCTCGGCATGTGGTTAGTACGTTTAAAGACTTAACCACCACTACCACACACTGCGCCCTTAGCATTTTTTACTAAATAGACGGGACATCAATCATCAACTTGAACATCGCACCATAGCCCCGTCCGTCGACCTTATGATTGCAGCATGTAGTAAACATTCAACTCCTATATTCTCGCGAGTGACAGGAAATCACTCGACTTTTACAGAGTCCTATTAGCATAGCATCCTATCGAACCTTACATCTAGTGTTCAGAGTATGGGTACCTAGGATCATGCAACTAAGTTTTCATCCAACTCCTATAAATTTAATGCACAAGTAGAATAGAGTATTAAGTTGCATAATTTAGAAAAACAGGGTTCATGCTCCGAGGCTTGCCTTCTTGGGTAAAGTTAGCTTGGGGCTCGTTCGAGCTTTGGTTCGAGTCATCGAAAACCTCAGTTAGATTCACTTGAGCTTCACGCTGCTCACTCTAGGACGCGGGCACCAGCTCGTACGTTCCGTCGGCGAGAGTAGTCGATTCTATATGAATGCACCAGTATTAGTTGTAGTGATGGTACGGGACATTCATTTTCTTCACGATAAAGCTGTAGTCCATAAAACATAGGTTTTATTGTAGTTACTTAGTTACGATTTCTTTGACAATCTTTAACAGAAGGGGTGGTGTTGTATTGAAATTTTAATTTTCGCAGTATAAGCATGGATTAAGCACAAACACTGATCTAGGTAACTTCTGGTGCTGCAATTTTTATTCAGAGTACATTATGCAGAGATAAGACAACTGTGAAAATTTCAGACATTTTCATGCAGCAGAATAATTATAAAAAATATAATACACAGCTACTGCTAGAACCTAGTTATTTTTATACAGGATGAACCATGCAAATGTTGATACTAAAAATTTTGCAGGGGGTTAACCTATCCACATATATATTACTGTAAAGTTTTCAGATTTTATTGTGCATGATAAAAAGCATAATAAATAGGACAAGCTACACTTATGTAAATAAAGATTAATTTCTACAGGATGTTCTACAGTGTTTCTATGTATGAAACTTTCTATACAGCATAAAATAATTCAAAGTATCCCCTAGTAAAAAGGTGAACATTTTCAAAGCACAGAAACTAATTATTTTATTTAGTGTATTTTTCCACCACAAAATTATATAAATAGGTTACAGAAAGGAAAAAGGTTCTAAACTTTTTCTGCGGTGTTTAGGCATCACTATAAGAGTTCTGGAAATGTTTCACAACATGAAACACAGTATAACAGCAGGTACAAATTAGTTCTATTATTTCATGGCATAAAACAAAGTCTAACAAAAAGTTTAGCTACAAGTGGGTTCTGGTCCTAAACGTTTTACACTGGACTACACATCAAGTAACTAAACTACTGTCCAAAATTCAGGTTCATCCTTTGTCTACAACAGTGGGTACAATTAAAGTCTATTAAACATTCTATTTAATTTAGAGCAATATTTAGCAAGCAACTGAAGCAAAGTATATAACAAAAGTTGTAGATTTTCTTCTAAAGATTACAGAACAGTTGAGTTTGTATTTTTCTAATTTTTCTATGATTTTATATGAATTTTACAAGTTTGCTGTTTTTGAATTTAAAGTTTAAACACAGATTTGCAGATATACCCCTAGAAACTTGCGTGCAGACCCTTCTAAAGATTTCAATCCTTGCAATTGGGTCCCTGGGCGGCGCTGGCATGGCGGCCGGCCAAATTCCGGCGAGGGGGCTCGTCGGCGGCGAGGGGAAAAAGGGTCGGGGAGAACCAGGGAGGTGAGAGCTACCTTGTGGTGGCCTTGGTCGGGGTTGGGGGTGGCCGGAAAGGGCTCGTCGGCGTGGAACAGGGGGAGGCGGCGGTGCGGCACGTCGGCGACGGTGCTCCGGCGGGGTTGGGGCAGCGCTGGCGGGTCGGGAAGCTCCGGTGGGGTGATGTAGTCCCGTTCCGAGCCTTGGTTCGGGCGGAGGAGGGCCGGAGGTGGGGTGTCCACAGCGGTCAGGGCGGCAGCGGTGGAGGCAGCGCTGGCAATGGTGCTCCGGCGGTTCTGGGCGACGATGGGCGGGGCAATAAGCGTCAGTGGGATGCTGTGGTGGTGGTTGGGGGCTCAGCTTGGACGGTGGATGACCGGAGGGGTGAGCTCCACGGTGAGCTGGGCACGACGGCAGCAATGGTGGCGGCGGGGAGCTTTTGGGGTGTGGGGGTGCGCGTGAGCGGCTTCGTGCTGCCTTTTATAAGCCGCAGGAGGGAGGGAGAGGGTCAGGCGACACTGGGGAGGGGCGGCACGACGGGGGTGCGTTACTGGGCGCAGCGGGCGGCGAGCAGTGCCGGCGCGGCGTGCGGCGGGCACGAGCAGGGGATTAGGCGCTGGGGATTTGGCGTGGGGGAGGGGAAGATCACGCGAGCGTGGGTTGGGCAAGCAGCTGCAGCAGCGGCTTGTCGGGGCGGCGAGTGCGGCGACTGGTGGGGCGCGGCGGGGGCTCGGGCATGGCGCGGCTGGCCATTGGGCGCGGCGGGCGGCGAGCAGAGGCGCCTCGCCGGCGTGCGTGTGGCACGCGCGGGCTGGGCAAGCAGGGGCGGCATTCGGAGCAGCGCAATTGGTCGGGCGGGGCACGGCAGGCTATTGGCTTGGTGCCTAGCGCCGGTCAAGCATCGCCGGCCAGGTGGCCAGCGGCGGGCGAGGGGGTCGGGCCAAGCAGAGAAGGGAGGGACTGAAAGTGGAAATAGAAGAAAAGGCAGGGGCTGGTTTGCAAAGTCAAGTGTTTTTCAAATTTTTTTGTTGCAACTCAAAAATCTCTGAACATCAAAGTTGTTCAAAATGAAAAGTTACACAAGTTTTGTTTCAGGCCAAAGTTCATTTTAGTTATAGTTTGAAAGTTAATTTGAAAACCCAAAACGCTTGATTCGGGGGGACCCGTTATATTATGGGCAAAATTTCGTATTCTCTCCTTTGCTTCAACTAGACTTTTGTTTAACCTGTCATCAATCATGTGCCTATTAAATTTTATAGCCATATCTGTATTGATGTGAAAGTTATTCAATTTGTTTGATTAAAGCACATATATTGATGCATATATACACATAATTTCAAAAATGCAAAACCAAATTATAACTCATTTCTTTTAAACTTTTCTTAGTTAGTTATGCATATTATTATGCTAATGAGACTTGTTTAGCAATTTAAACACCTGAGGTGTTACACCCATAAAATTAAAGTACGCAGTGTAACCAAAAATGGTTGACAGTGGATTCATATACAAGGTAATAAATTAAAATATAATGGTTGTTGTTGTGCATTCTATAAGAGAAAATAAGGATCAAAGCTCAGTGTGGAAGATGGCACTGAGTTGTAACACTCCTTAAATTTTTGAAACAGAGAAAATTCTAGCTTCCATTCATTTAGCAGCATGGTTTATGGGAGGAAGATTTAAGGCATAGCTTATGCCTAGACTGATAAGAAAATTGATAACACTGTCGTAGCAGCAACTAACACATGCGCAAGCACTAAAGATATATAAAATGAAGGAATTAAGAATTATGCAAAATAACTAAGCTTAACCTTTGATGCACTTTCTGTCTAATTTTTCCTGCTTTAACCCTCCTTTTTCACTTACTGTAATGCACGGCTCTATTGGTTCGGCTTTTGTCATTTGGATCGGTAACACAAAGAAAGTAACGCAGGCAAGAAAGATGGTGAAAGGAAAGGGCCGCGAGATAGAAGAAAGGAGGAGGAAAAAGTTGGCAAAAGGTGAGCGAAAAAGAAACTAAAGCGATCACAGTGTCATCATTGTGTTCTCGTACGCATGTCGCCTCGTGAGTAGCCTCGGTAGCGCCTAGCTGGCTAGCTTAAAGAAAGCCAATGAGTTAGTTGATTTTCAGGTCAAGATTGCTCATGTACCTCGTTCTTGTCTCCAAGCTTTAACGAGTTCTGATGTGTCTACAGATGATGATAGCGAAAGATCTCGCATAATCGTCGTCGTTATCAGAGAGTGATTATTACTGATTAGAGACTTTTATTGTAACAATTAACTAGTAATATAATTAAGCGTAGGCTTGTGATGATTTGGCCAGAACTGTGAACATGAGTGTTGGACTGTGTAGCAAACCTCAGCACCGAAAATAGTGTACTATATGTAGTTCATTTTGCCACCCCAAAAATAAAACAATTATAGTTCATTTTGCCACCCCGTTCAAAATGGGAGTGGATTCTTTGTTTTCTTATATAAATGGCGCTTAGGTTATTTTGGTTTGATGACAATTTCATTGTGTGTGTGTTTGATATGCCAAAACTGCTAGTTCTCACCATAGGAATCATGTGCCCAAGGTTCGAGTTTGTAACTTGTGAGTTCTGAAAATCCAAGAAAAATCTTAGGATGAAACATGATTGGATATGGTCACATGCAAAATTTTGGGACAAATACAATCATCTGTGACCATTGTACAAAAAAGGAGAGATGTTTACCAGGAAAAAGCTAGCTATGTAAATTTGTCTTCTCTGTACAGCTCACAAGCTACTCTCAATTTTTTGCAGGTGATATATTGCTCTTGAAGATGGAGGACACTGGCAAGATTGGGCTAGATCGAGATGATGAGGTGGAGCACACGTACATGTTGTTGCACGCTTATACGTGTGCAGTGATCATAAGGTCATTTCCGCCATCGATGGACAGGATGCAAGCCGATCCACAGAATCACAACTGTGCTCGAGTGTTGGGTGTGGATCGTCCGGATCGAAGTGATTGCGTGCTCGATGCCCTCTTTAAATGGTTTCGTCGCATCAATCGACATGTCTAGGGTCACCACACTGTGTGCGCGTCATCATGGATCCACGAAGCAATCAAGATATATATCAACCTGAAGGTACAGTACGGCCCTCTCGCACAAGGCAGCAAACACTTTGCCATGCGCGGCCAACGGCAAAGCCCCGACGGCAAAGCCGACTTTGCCGTGAGCCTTTTATCGGGCACACGGCAAACACCTTTATGCGGCAATATTTTATGCGGCGCACGGCAACAAAAAGTAACAGACAGCGCCAAGCCGGTTAACGGTGGATGAAGGCGGCTTTGCCGTGTGCCCTCCCGACCTTTACATGGTAAAGATTCAAACTTTGCCATGTGCTGGCTTTCTGGTACACAGCAAAGAATGTCGTGTGCCTTCTCCTCCGGCACACGCCACAAATTATTACTTTGCTGCGTGCTGGCTTTCTGGCGCACGGCAAAGATTCAAACTTTGTCGTGTGCTTGAGGGAAAGGCACACGGCAAAGAATGGTCACTTTGTCGTGTGCTGACCTTTAGCACACGGCAAAGAATGGTCCAGAATGGTCAGAAATGGTGCACACGGCAAAGTGGCCAAACATTTTCTGTTTTATTTGTTTTTTCGCGTATAATGATCCCCTCTCAAACAAACATCACAGATATAATGGTACATCACAACAAGCATCACAGGCACTAGATATTATACATAAAACCACAAGTTCACAACAAACATCCTGTTGTCCACAAGTTAACAAGTACCACAAGTTCACAATAAGTTCAAAACAAGAAACACAATGTCAATGAGGTGGGTTGAACGGCGGTGGGAACAACTGTTGTGCTGGAAACGTCGGTGAGATGCCCGGGGACGCCTCTAGCATATTCGATGCCGCGGTCGATTGATTCTGCATAAAGGAGAATACATTGCATGTGAGATAAGAATCAAGTTCTTTAAGTTATAATCTAAAATCTTCAAAATTTCATCGAAGTCTCTAAGTGACTGTAAGTTTCTACGTTCTCTAAGTCTCTGATACTTGAAATGAATCTACAAGGTTGTCAAGTGGCTCACATGAGGAGTGCCAGGAGCCGGAGGCAGAGGTAACATCATCGGTGGTGGTGGAGGTTGACCCATCTGAACAGAAAGGCCTCGAACGTAACTAAACAGGTTGCTCATCTCGGCCTGCTGCCTCGCCTCCCACTCCTCCCTTTGCCTCCTCTCTTCGACCAGCTTCGCCTCGTATGCCGCCGCTTGCGCCGCCAGCTGGGCCTACAATTTCTCATCCCAATGTTACAATGGAAAGCAAATATATGTAGAAATTGAATGAATGATGAATAAATCAGAAATAACCTGAAGTTCCTGCACTTGTTGTTGTGCCGTGGATAGCCGTGGGCGTATGGCCGGGCCACTGCTCGTGCTCCTTGCTCGAACCTGGGCGAGAGTGGAAGTACTGGCCGTGTCTAGAGTGTCGTCGCCTATATAGTACCGGCCATGCTTCTTGCCTCCTCCAACCCTCATGATGATCTCGCCATCAAGAGGGTGGGCGCTCGGATCCCACTCTGGCCCATGGACCTGCCTTCCCGCCTCTGTGTACGCATTGATGCGGGTGTAGATGTTGTACGCCGAGGGCGAGTCGTCCGGGTTGTAGGTGACCTCAGATGTACGACATACTAGACTTGCACCTTGTAATGCATGTCCTTCACCAGCTTAACTCATCGATTGTGAGCCACAACCTTTGTCGCCTCCTCATGCTCGGGCTCACACCTGTAGAAATCCTGCATATAAACATGAAGTATCCAGTCCTTATTAGAAATATGTCCAATGAATGCGATGTATTGAGCAGTGTAGTGCGAGGAAGACTTACTCATAGCTCTGCCACCACCCGTTCCGCCTTATTGGCGAAGCACCTGTCTCCCCGATCGAGTTGATCGGGGGCAGCGCGGAAGTGCTCCCATGTCCAGGCCGGCTCGTACCTTCCACCAATGTGGACCTGGCCTGGAAAGTGCTCTCTGCACAAAAGACTGGGGATGTCGTTGACCTTGCGTTTGTGAACACCTGGGGTGACTACTTTCCAACTCCTTCCAAAAGTGATTAAGATAAAATATTAGTTTCTATTGTCATTTTCAAGTTATGAAATGAAAAGGTAGTGATAGCATATAAAATTACTTACATTGGCGCACAAGGTCGAATCACCGAGCGTCCGGCAACAGGTATTGGCCTGTCCGGGAGTCGCGAGGGACCTTGCAACCAGATAACGACCCGCGTACCCCCTGTCGTGTCCTCCTCCCCCGCCTCCTCCTCCCGCTCCTCCTGCTGCTGCTCCTCCTCCTCGTGCTCCTCCTCCCCCTCCTCCGACTCCTGAGGCGAAGGCAGCTGTACAGACCGAGTCGGTCGACCCTTGCCACCTTTCCCTCCACGCTTGGGGCCACCCTTCCCTTTACCCTTGCCTCGAGTACCCCTAGCGACGGACCCCCAGCTTTATCGAAACTTGGCATCATTCTTCTGAAAGTAGACACGCATTTTCGCGCTAATCCGCTGCCCACCATCTTTCTTCAATCACCTGCAATTAAAAACAGTAAACCAATCAGCACGTATAAAGAAAAAGTAATTAGAAACAAAAGCAAAATAAATAAGACAAGATTAGAAATAATAATTCAATTAGTACAAATCATACATGTATTAGAAATCATCCTCTTGATCGGGATTAGCTAGATCATAAGTCTCATGATCAGTATCATGCATGTCGAGATCAAATTCAGGCATGTGCTCCGACGGAGGAATGTCATCTTCATCAAGCCCTAATTGTAATTTTTTAAGGAATAGTAAGTCCTTCGCATTATGAATCTCATCTCCAACGTCCTCGTCATCAACCGTTTCATCATCCTCGTCATCAACCGTTTCATCATCATCATCTACTTTCATTCCGATTGCTCCGGTTAAGTCTATCTCAAAACACCCTTGTAGCCCATCTTCTTGAAAGAACTCTCCGTCATGTGTGACTGGGTCTATATTGTAATCTTCATTGTTTGGGAGAGGTAGTTTACCATGTGGCGATACCTTGTACACAACGTCCCAACCCTTAATACGATCATCGGTTTTGCATGGGTATGAGAGATAATAAACTTGTGTGGCTTGTTGAGCCACCATATAGACATCATCTCTTGAATAGACGAATTTCGACTAGTCCAAGATTAGGGGTCCGTCGTACTTCGTTAGGATCAAACCAATGGCATTTGAATACGACAGGCTTAAGTGGTTTGCAACCATGAAACATGAGTTCGTATATTTCTTCAATTATTTCATAATACTCAGCCCCATCTTGGGTTGTCGTACAAACTCCGGAATTTGCGGTTCTCCAGTTGGGCCGACTTTGATCGTGGCTTTTGGTGTGAAAGCGATATCCATTCACGTCATAGCCGGAGTATGACATGACCCCATAGCCACATCCATTGGCAACCTGTCTCAACTCGGGACTCATGGACACATCGTTTATGCCCTGCAAGTAGAAGGATGATTGTTCGTTATATTATTCGCACGTACGAGGAACTTATTGTCAAACAAAAAGTACGAGCTCCAGAATGACCGTACCTTTTGTTTGAACCAAGAAATGAAATCGGGCGATCCACGTCCGGTACCCTTGTTAAGAAGGGTATCGACTTGATGCGGGATCGGTGCCCTATTTCCCCGCCAGAATTGTTGAGTAAATTCTCTATACGAACGAAAAGAAGATCGAGGGGGGTTATATGCAGAATAGTGACCATACGCTAGAAATAATCGAGAACTAGTTTGTTGAGAACTTACTGACTATACGGCTCTACTTCGGAAAGGTTGGTCAACACATACATCATGATAGTGCAGAACTGTGCATGTTCTTAGGAGTCGCAACACTTGCACTACCGAGTTGGCTTCTGAAGAGGCTGAGGTTCGATTCATTTTCGTTGGCATTGTAACGAGGGGGTGGATTATGCATGTTAAGAAGGGTGTCAGCATAGTATTTTGTTGTGAAGTTTGACACCTCCTCAGTACAGTGTGCCTCTGCCATGGAAGCTTCGATTTTGCACTTGTTCTTATATTTGGTTCGAAGAACCTTTTGTTGTCTCTCAATTGAATAGCACCAACAACCATGCAAGCCCCCCCCCCCATTCGTGCCTCATACGGGAGGTGCACAATCATATGCTGCATCGGATTAAAAAGTCGGGTGGAAAGATCTTCTCCAACTTACAAAGCAACACAGGAGCCAACTTTTCCATTTCTGCAACCACAGTCCAAGATAACTCATTAGCACAAAGGATACGGAAGAAATTGCTTAACTCTGCCAGCACTAGCCACACATGGTCAAGGAGATAGCCTCGAACCATCACCGGAAGAAGCCGCTAAATCCATATGTCGTAGTCATGACTCTTGAGCCCATTGATTCGCATAATATCTAAGTTCACCCCCATCCTCAGATTCGCTGCATACCCATCGGGGAACATTAAAGTTTGGAACCATTGTAGTACTTCCCTCCTTTGGTTCCTCTTCAGGACGAAATCGGTTGGCGGCTTTTTCCATCTCGGGCCTTTGGGAGGCGGAATGTCAAACTTTGGTCTATTGCATAACCTAGCTTGATCCACTCTAGCCTTAACGTTGTCCTTTGTCTTATCAGGAATGTCCATGACTATACCCCAGGTTGCCTCGGCGATATTCTTTTCAGTGTGCATCATATCAGTGTTATGTGGAAGAAGAATGTCATCCATGTAGGGAGCCTCCACAAGCCCGGCTTTTGAGTCCAGGCATGTTCCTCACCATATCCCACAAAACTAACACCTTATTTATTTGGTTCGAGCGCGTCTAACTGCTCATGAACCGCGACACCTGTGAACATCTGCGGTGGGGGGTCTTTAACCACGACATCTTTTGTAAAGTTCTTTATGTCTCGTCTGAAGGGATGGTCAATAGGGAGAAATTGTCGGTGTTTGTCAAACGAACAATACTTGCCACCCTTCGTCAACCAGAAGAACTTGACACCTGACTTGCATATTGGGCATGGGAACTTCCTGTGAACACACCAGCCGCTAAATAGCCCATATGTCGGATGGTCATGCTTGGAGTACATCTACCACACTCGCATTTTGACATTTGTATTTGTAGCTCGATCATATGTCCATACCCCTTCATTCCAAGCAAGGAGCAATTCATAAATTAGAGGCTCCATGTACACACTCATATTATCCGCTGGGTATCGAGGAATAATCAATGACAAGAATATGTTCTGTCGTTGAAAGATGATGTCGGGAGGAAGATTGAGGGGATAACGAACATGGGCCAACAAGTGTATGGGGCGGACGACATTCCATAAGGATTTAACCCATCTGTCGCCAGCGCAACACGTACATTACGAGCCTCCTCAGCTTCCTCAGGATGCTGCCTGTCAAAATATCTCCATGCTTCAGCATCGGCTGGATGTACCATATTCTCAGAACGGTATCATTTGCCTTCTTTGCGCCATATCATCTGTTTCGCGGATTCCTCGGTCATGTAAAGTTGTTTGATCCTCGGTATGAATGGAAGGTACCGTAGGATTTTCACGGCGGTTTCGAGCTGCCACTTTTGACCATCACTAGAGTCTACCTCCAGGTACCTAGAGGACTCACATTTAGGACAGTACTTTGCATCCTCATGTTCTTTTCTAAACAAGATGCATCCCTTCAGACAAGCATGTATCTGCTCGTATGTCATCTTAAGTGCACGAAGGAGTTTTTGTGCCTCATACATGTTGCGTGGCAGACTGTGACCACCCGGAAGCATGCTGCCAAAAACTGTCAACATATTATCAAAGCCTTCTCGACTGATGCCAAGCTGAGACTTTAGAGCCATTATGTGTCCGATGGCATCCAGTTGAGAAACATCGATATGCTTGTACAATGGTTTCTGTGCTGACGAAAACATGTCGTAATAGGCCTTTACGGTTGGCTCTGATGGATCCTCCCTAACATGACTAGGTCCTTCATTGAAGTGTGCTTGATGAAAGTCATCTAACATGTCTCCGCACCCGGCACCAGCATCATAATCCTCTATGTGTTGTCTCACGGCCTCGTCTCTCGCACGATGGGCTTCACCATGGCAGATCGATCGGGTATAGTTTGCCACAAATCCATAGGAGCAAATGTGTTTACCCATGTTCAAGCTTGATTGAAATATCTTATTTTCATAATTGCTGCAGGGACACATTGCTTTACTCTGATCTTTGTCAAATGCACACGGCAAAGAGATGTTCGGATGTCTGAACGTCTCGCCCATTATTTCATGCAAACTGAACTTCCTTTCGCATTATTTTTTGACTCCGGTATTCAAAATTTCTTTTAAAAATTAAGATAAGGCCTTACACTGGACTCAATAACATGAATATAATTTTTGCACTCACTATATTCTATTATTTTATGTACTTATAGATAAAATTTAATTTATATTAATTAAATAGTATAATTGCAGTTGATGCATTAAAATTATCAAACGGATCCGAAAACATACCAAAATTTAACATGAAACAATCTTTGTTGTCTATTGCCTATAGAAAAAGTTTAGAAGTCAAACTTAAATTTGAACATTATTGCGCCAAGAAACCTAACCACATCTTTCTCTTCTGTATGGATCTTCTTCTGGTAAGCTTCAGTTTACAAGCATCGTACGTGACAAAATATGCGAAACCTTCTCAAATTTTTATCACAGACTTCACATATGATAGCATGAGATATTGATAAATCTCATGATTTTCAGACTTCGTTTGAATTTTATAGAATTTAAAAACTATTCGGCTCCACGTTCGTGGTAATGTTTCGTGAACACGATTTTCCAAATTTCATTTCAACAACTGGATATAAGGCCTTACACTGGACTCACTATCATGAATATAATTTTTTCACCCACTTTATTCTATTATTTCATGCACCTGTAGTTCAAATTTGACTTATATAAAAAAAATCCAATGAATGCAATAAATTCATTAAATATAGCAAACAGTTTGAGAAATGTACCAAATTGGAACATGGAGTACCAAGCAATGTATGTGGAATGGAGAAAAAGTTTGGAGGGCAGAAGTTGTTTTTTCATTTCTTTGTCGTGTGCCTAACACGGGCACATGGCAAAGCCACTCTTATGCCGTGTGCTGCTAGCAGGCACACGCCAAAAATACTACTTTGCCGTGTGCTGCTAGAAGGCACGCGGCAAACGTCAATCTTTATCATGTGCCGCTGTTAGGCACACGGCAAAGACCAACGGCCGGCCCTCCTCCTAATAGCCGTCGACCGGCTCGGGCACGTGTTTAATTATTACCGTGTGTCCGGGATAAGGTATTGTTTGCCGTGTGTTGGTTAGCAGGCAACACGGCAAACAACTTCTTTGCCATGTGTGTGTGTCATCGGCCACACGGCAAAGAGGATGTTTGCCGTGTGCTTTCTTTTTGCCGCGTGTTTTTGATTTAGCACACGGCACAGAGGCTCTTTGCCGTGTGCCCGATTTTTTGCACACGGCACAGTCTCGGGCACACGGCAAACAATCAGTTTCCCGTAGTGCAGCTACCTTCTCTTTCCATATGCATGGGATTAACAATGATACACATCTGTGCAAGTCGTAACACGAGCACTTTATCAAGTCTCCTTAAGTATGGATATGCTCATAAACATGCATGCACACTCATCCTTAAGAATGTAAGCACACATTACCTCTATAAGCACCTTCGAAAGAATAAACTAGCAGATCTAAAGATCGATAAAGCTGCAACAGGCGTCTCATTCCCGACAGGCATGTTGTCTATCATTTAATAAATAGAACTACTAATTCATATAATAATTCTAGAAAAATAAGAACACCCGTGCTGAGTGGACTTGAAGCAGAGTAGAGAAGCGCATAAAAAATACCTAACCAACTACTCTTAGTGGGTAACTGTTTCACACCTTACACACATAAAGATAATCAGTAAGCTAAATTCAATTTTCAAAAAAGACAAGCTAGAGCACGACGCTACTATTGTTGTGCATTTGCTTGTTGGCTTGCCCTAGGGTTAGAGTTGATCAGGGCTGTGGGTGATACTGAGTTTGGAGAACGGCAGTAATGGGACAACAGAGGGCTGCTCGGCGGCGGGCGATCGGTAGCGGTGGATAGCAATGCGAGACAACAAGGGCGCTACTGGCCGGATGATGGAGGGAGGTGGGGAAAATGTTTACTGGTTGGCATAGCTAGGGGAAACCTATCTAGCTCAAAGTTTTAGCTGGCCCTACATATTAATTGACCTTTATAGCTTTTTAAAATAGGACCCATGTCTACCGAAATCCTGAAAAGGTAGTGTTTGGTTCATCGGATATGGTGGGATAGAATCATCGCATCCTATGTTTCATGTGTTTGCTTGGCAAATGAGGTAGGATAGTGTGACTCTTACATGAAAATATTTTCCTAAATGTTGGACGAACTTATCGATTAAATTGGTGAAACACAGTCATCCTATTTGGGTTGTGACAAACATAATGGACCTAAAGTCCTAAAGTGGGATGGAACCATGCCATTCATGAAAATTAGGATGGAGAGATACCCATCCTTAAAATTGGGATGTAACCATTTCATTGCAGCTTGCTGCCTAACTAAACCTATTGTTAACCATTCAATCCCCGTTTGCCCCCCAACCAAACATACTGTTACAAGTGAAGTCCTCTCTAGGCCTGCCTCTGGAAAAGTGGTGTAGAGGGGAAGGTGGCTGGAGATGGGTAGCGCAACGTCAAGGACATCGCTGAACACAGGTAGGTGGTGGTAGCCCGAGGCAGCCATCAGCCATGCAGTGCAGAGCCAATGACGTTCCAGGGTGGGCGCGCGGAGAATGGCGAGTAGCATGCGTGCGGCAACTATAGCAACATTTTATTTCTGAGCAGCATATCAGCGTTACATTTTCAGACTTTGAACAAGTATATGGCACTGTGTCTTATAGACAATAGATTGGGAAATTTTGAGGCATCTAAACAATATCTACAATTGATTGTCTATTATATTGTCTCGCATAATATATTCCTTTAATTTGTGCAAAAGAAAATGTTGTGAACACATACATATACAATGGTTTAGGAATAGTCTTATAGTCCTAAAATTTGGCTTATGAGACCGTTATTTCGCAAAATAACCACCTCTCTTCGTGATTAAAAATCCTATGTGACATTGTATGACTACTGTTGACAGCCAAATTTGGCAGAGGCTGCAGCCGACCGGTCACTTCTGGTGGTGCAGCAGGTATCCAAGGTATGCCAATGTTATAATGGTTCTCTAAATGCATATCTTGATAGGTGCCTTGATATCATCTCTTGCTTTGATGAATTTGTAATAAGACATATACCAAGGGAAGAGAATGGACAGGCTAACGCTCTGGCTCAGCAAGCGTCTGGTTATGTTATTGTGAAAAAATATTTTCACCTTCGAAAACCGGTGCGAGCAAGGGTTGAAGTGCAAGCTCTGGAGCAACCGGTCCGACCGGTCACAAAAACCGGTCCGATCGCCCAGACCGGTCTGACCGGTCATGAGACTGGTCTGACCGCCCACGCTGCTGGAGAAAGTAATTCGGCTGAGAAGATTGATTCAATTGCCAAAGCCAAAGATCAGGACTGGAGGATTCCTATTATTACTTATTTAAAGGATCATGGTCAAGGTGCAGATAGGAATATACAGCGTATATCATTTAAATATACATTGATCGATGACGAGCTTTATCGTCGGACCGCCGAAGATTTACTTCTCAAATGTTTAGACTCGGATCAGGCTAAAGTTGCTATGGGATAGATCCATGATGGCATCTGTGGTACACATCAATCGGCTCCTAAAATGAAGTGGTTGCTTAGAAGAGCCGGTTTCTATTGGCCTAGCATGATGTCTGATTGTTTCAAATATTATAAAGGGTTTGAAGAATGTCAGCGGTTTGGTAATTTGCAATTAGTTTCTGCTGCGTTGATGCATCCTATTATTAAACCATGGCCGTTCCGAGGTTGGGGGTTGGATTTTATTGGTTGAATTAATCCACTGTCTTCAAAGGGGCATCGCTTCGTGTTAGTTGCTATGGATTATTTTAGTGGACCGAAGTGGTTCCTTTGAAGAACATGACACATAAAGAGGTGATTGAGTTTATTACGGAGCATATTATTTATAGATTCGGAATTCCTCAAATTTTGACAACGGATCAAGGTTCTTCATTTATATCAAAGGAGGTACGTGTATTCACCGAATCTTACAAGATTAAGTTGCTCAATTCATCTCCATATTATGCTCAGGCCAATGGTCAGGTCAAGTAAAGTAATAAGATTTTGATCAAACTTATCAAGAAGAAAATAGAATAAAATTCTAAGAGATGGCATGAGGTGTTATATAAAGCATTATGGGCTCATCATATATCTAGGTATGGTGCTACTAAAGTTACTCTTTTTGAGCTTGTGTGTTTTACCTGTTGAGGTAAAACTAGGTGCTTATAGGTTGGCTAAAAAAATGATCTTTCTGCTATTGATTATCATGATTTGATGATGGACAATATTGATGAGCTGACTGACAAGCGATTGAAGGCTTTGAAGGAGATTGAGAAAGATAAGCTTCAGGTGGCTAAAGCTTACAACAAGAAGGTAAGAGGTAAATCTTTTCAGGTTGGTGAGCTGGTTTGCAAGATAATTCTACCTCTTGGGATGAAAAGCAATAAGTTTGGCAAATGTTCGCCAAGTTGGGAGGGTCCATATAAGATTGTCAAAGTTCTCTTCGGAAATTCATATATGTTGGGGACACTGCAAGGAGATCGTCTACCTAGGGCTATCAATAGAAGATACTTGAAGAAATATCATTCCAGCGTATGGCAAGATGCATGGAGATGAAGATGGCTGATATACATAAGTATCGCCCTTAGCATTATTTTTAGACCAATGTATTATGTAGCATGATTTAGGCACTTGCTTTTTGGCTTGCAAAGCTCACTAAAAAGGCAGGGGGCATATGTTGATAGCCAAATTTGGTAGGGGTTGCGGCCGACCGGTCTGACCGGTGGGCCCAACCGGTCAGACCGGACTGACCAGTTGCAATCCGAGTAGGTTTTATTTTTAGTTGGGGTTCCTTTTGTAAATCAACTCGTGAAGGAGTACGTCTTCCCCGGTCTATAAATATAAAGGCTAAGGCCAATTGAGGTTATTCCCAATCGAATCAATACAAACTATCATTTACTTTATCTCTCAAACCCTAGCCTTTTTCAAACCCTAATTGTTGTTTTTCGCTAGTCTCTACGGCGTTCGAGGGCGTTCTGAGTGGCCTTCCGACCTCAGAGCAACCCTAGATCTTCAAGCTCCAACGGGGTCCCTTCCGCGCTTGAGGTTTTAGGTCTTGGCGGCTTCCCTACTTGAACCGGTCTGACCGGTAGGCATAACCGGTCTGACGGGTCGGCCCGGGGTAGTTGCTGGTGTTGATCGTGTTGATGATCTTGTTGCACGTTCTAGCGCATCCGAGTGTGTTTGGCGCGATTCTGTGTCAATAACTACACATGTATACAACGTACTTTGCCCTGGGTTTTGTAGTATTAGTAGGGAGAGGGCAGCATAAAAGTCCGAAAAAGAAAATCCCTGAATTTTCTTTAAAAGAATATCTTGGTATTGTCTCGCCTACTACTAGAAAAATTGGCCATAAATGTTCACCCAGGTCAGTTATTTTTTTCTCTGTTGCAACTGGTGTCGTAGTAAGCAATACTCGAATAATTGACACCGCTTATGGATGATGAATGTATTTTGAAAATATTATACCTTGGAGATTGATATGCGCTCTGCCGGCCGTATCTCTCATATATATATTCTCATCTCTTATAGATACAGTCATATCATCAAGACATCAACAATTAATAAGTGCCAACGCCGGCATATCTCTGCAGCTACGTTCACACTCATCACAAACACATGCAAAGTGCAAATATCACAGCACCGTATCCAAACCAAGGATCACAAAGGACAAACTGATCTCCAGGAACCTAGAACAATAATAATTCTAATAAGATCACAATCAGATCAATGGTGACGAGAATTCAATTAATCAATCTTCTTCAAAAAGTTCAAGAATGCTTTTATCTGCAAAAAAATGAGAGGATAAGATCTTGGTTGCGTCTCGGATTCGACGATGCTAATGCGTGAGCATTTTTGGAGAGCTGGCTAAGGTAGGCCTCCCTTTTGGAAATTCCCGGTGCAAAGTAGGGTTGCAAGCAATAATTAAAGGGAATGGACACAAACAACAAGTACTGCACCGTGGTGGAGGAGATGATGGTCACATCCCCACCACGTACCAGCCAGCCGGCACATCCATGACAAGGAAGAAAAGCAGATCGGCCGAGAAGCAAAAGAGCTTCCTGTAAGTGCTCACAGAGCAAGTGCGCGCCCGTTTTAAACCCTATTTGGAATGCGAGTTCTCATTTTGATTCTTGCGGAAAATTTGAATACTAGTTTTAAAGGTTTGATTTGTGTGTGTGTGTGTGTGTTTGTGGTTGGGGGGGGGGGGGGGGGGGGGGGGGCGTGTTCAAGTAGGAAGGCTTACTAATGTGCTTTCGTATTTGCTATTGACATGAAGTAGCCAAATGGCAACGAAAAGGCATCGCGGTCCTTGTATAAAATTTTGATAACTGAGGTACTATTTTTCACTTAGGTATTACCTATTAAAAATCCAAGTTATAATTTTGGTACCACTTAAAGGACTGTAATTTCTCTACCCGCCAAAAAAAAGGACTGTAATTTCTCTATGCACACAAAGGTTTGTATTTGCTATCTTTCGCTGTCATAACACAGATTACTCTTTGCCGGTCAATATATACCAATCTATTTTTGCGAAAACATACGTAAGAAATTGTATTCCTGACTCTTAACCACTATGCATTTTCTGCAAAAGTTGAACAATACTGCCCATTAGGCAAGAAAGCTGCAATGTCTGGTAGTCTTACCCTTTATAGTTTCAAATTTCGGAAATTTAGAAGAAATTCCCATGTTTGAATGAAACAGATGAAAAAAAATGATGTGTCTAGGTACACAAACAACATGATGAAACTATACCCTAGCTAGAATGGGCACACATGTGGCTCTCTTGCACACAATATTTCCATCTTTTTACAGAATCTTGCGTGGAATCATTGCTCCTCGCTTCTCCATCTCTTTCACCTCAATTGTACATCTATATATCCATCTTGATACATGTACCAGTATCATCCATCAACGCTGCACTCCTGCACCATCTTATATTCTGGCGACATACTTATTATTCTACAACCATAAACCCTCACCAACACTCACCCAACTCACTCCGTCTCCCTCTCTCTCACTCCTTGTGCAGCTCACCTCCCTCTTCTCCTTGTTATCTCAATCTCTATCTTTAGCTTCTACTCTCAGCTCATCAGTTTGATAACCATAGTCCTTATGATGAATCTAGTATCATTTGAGACGCCGCCTCTTGGAACGAAAGAGAGAGCTAATACTACCATCACCGCAAAAGCGGCCACTAGGGCAAACCAATCAAGTTCCAGCAGCACTTGCTTCCACAGCCATCTGGACCTCAGCCTTGGCATCTCCTTGTCTCATGGCGGCAGCAGCTGCGACGCAACTGGCTGCAGTGGCATCAAGGCGAGCTGTGGTGGTCGACAGGGCGGCGGAGGCGACAAGAACCTCGGTTGCATGACGAGTAGCACCACCACCACCACCACAAATGTGCTTACTGCAGGGCATTGCCATGTAAGTGATTCAACAGCAGGGGGTGGTTGGGCAGCGGCGTTCATGCTGAGCCCGACCGGCTTCATGCACCCATGGAGCCTCGCCGCACGGCAGCAGAAGGCAGCCGCCGAGCAGAAGCTGACGCCGCCGGCCACATATGTGCCAAGGTGAGCTAAACTGTTACGCGACACACAGCGAAGTATTTTCTGCGTGACTAATCATCAGTTTCGAAGTCTTAAGTTGAAGCATTGCATATATAGTCTGTCCCCATGTTTGAGCTTGAACTTCGTATGGATAACTTTTTCTGATTATATAGGTTATAATCAGTGCAATTTTAAATGGGTTTCGAGGGGATTATTGTAAGCTGTAAAACATTATTGTCTGACTTAGAAACTGCATCTAGCAAATAAGGGAGGTATTCTTAGCAGTACTACTCTAAAATTAGCAGTTTTGATGTCTACAGCCGACCACATCTGGTTGCTCGATCAGTTTTGGTATTGGGCGTTTCTTCTTAGTAGAAGTGAAATTTAAAGGCATCTAGTTCTTCCTCCCATGCATTCTCATTTTATGATGCAACTTGGTTTCAAATTGTGGGTTATAGACATGCATATGCAGACGTAAAAAGGGCAATAGTCTATAGCTGCAATCATGATGCAAAGAATGTATGTAGTATAGTGGAGAAAAGGAGAATCAAAGTGATCTGCATACAAATGATTGCAATCATTAACATTTTGCGCCACTCATCGATTAGTATATTCTCTGCAAGCTAGTCGCAGTGTGCTTAGAACTAAGTTTATAAATGATTGCGAACAGATTCTTATCCAAGAGCTCATGATCGTCAAGAACTACGTAAATTTTCTAATTAAATAAGTGTACATCTGACGATGGAGTCCCATTTAGAAAGCTGCTTATTATTAATAAGTTCAGTTAGGTATTAGTCGTTTCAACCTAGATTTGGGAGATAGCTATAAGTACAAACATTCTCAAAGCCCCAAGAAATTAAACTTTCACAATTTACAATACAAAAAAAAAACCTTCCATCTTATATTAACCACTGAGGATCATGCATGTAAGTATTAGAAAAAAGAGTATAATGCATATAGAATGGAACCAAACATAGGAAGACAAGGTAGGTATACGTGTATATCGACAAAAGCGGGCCAAAAAGAACAGTTCAGAGAATGGATGGCTCTCTTGTGCTTTTGGGACCGTTAAGGAGCAGCAGACGCCGGCAATATTAATGGCGAGATGGGTAGACGCGATCTTTGGGTGTCTGCAAGAGGGAAGGGAATATCCAGCGCAGGGGTGGTGGGGATGCAACCGTGCAGGCAGCAATCATGGGCGCAGCAGGCACGGCGGGCCTGACCTTCGTCGCCCGTCTCTGCTGCAGGGCAGTGCAGTCTTTTCGATAAAAACGACTTTTTGGGTCCCCCGGCCGTGCCTATGTGGATGTGTGCTAACTAAAGTAGCTGCTCTCTTAATAATTGAACAGCTGAGCTTGTGGCCATGTGATGGGCTGATGATGTTCTTCTTGTGTTTTCTTTAAAAAAAAATTGGAGTCTCTAATGTTTAATCTTCATGTGACTGAAATTTCGATACATTTCAGACACTTCAACTACTAGATGAACATGCATAATCAAAGTTCAGGGATTCATTTGTGTTGCCTTTTTTCTTTTTTCTGCTTTAAAAACTGATGTCAATTTAATAATATCGGGTTATAAAAAAGAGTTGGGGACGAACATGGCTTCATGTGCTGTGTTGCATTGCCACTGAACGAAGTGTGTGGAGGAATTGTTACAAAGTGCAAAAGGTAATAAATGAAGCGGAACTTTTGCTCCATCTGGAGTTTCCAGATATCCTTATTATTAGCTAGTCTTTTGAGAAGAAATCGGTCGGGTAGACAAATTCAAAGTTGGGAGTGTTGTTAATCAAGCTTAAGTTTACCGCCTCTTGAAGACATCTTTTCAGAGCCAACTATATATATACATTCCTTAGTAATTATACTTTTTCATGTGTCAAAGTTCTGTAAAGTTTCCTGATCTACAATGTCACCATAATTTTTCATTGTTCGTCAAGTTCTACCTATTCATTTTGTCACAGAAATTCGTTGAACTTGCCGTAGTTGCATGAAAGTGCCATTTGAAATTTCTTCATATTGATTCCAACTGTCCTCCAAATTATACTTTTCTTGCCAGCAGTGATGCTCGTGTCGTCCCATTGCCATCAGCCATCGGCTGGCCGCCAGTGCACACGTCCCGGCGCAACATTGTCACAGCTATGCACGTAACGAAGACAGGCGGCACCACCGTCGCAGACGGAACAAAGAGCAGTACAACGACTCACGCCGGTGGCGAGAAAAATGTGGCGGCGCCGACAGACAGCACGGTCGTAGCGACACGGCCGCCGGCTAACATGTTCGCCAAGGTTCACATGGATGGATGTACAATAGGCAGGAAGATCAACCTGAGGGCTCACGGCAGCTACGAGTCCCTGTCTCGGGTGCTCACCAAGATGACAAGGAATTTCTTTTGCCGTAAGTACCCAGGAAAAACTTATTTTTATTTGTTGATGAGTACCTTTCAAAATAAAGTAGGACTAAAATCTTCATACACTGAAAAATCATGGTACTTTTAAACATGTTGGTGATGAAATTTTAGAGGTTTTTGTAAGATTTCCAATAAATCAAATGAAAAGTAATGGATGGAGTACATATGGCAACCATTTAAACTTTAAATTGAATCCTTAACAACAGTTTTGGATGTAATTTAGATTTTGTTGCAACAATTTAGGACAGTATCTCGTTCAGGAACTAGAATTTTTGAGAGCTTAGGAAACAGTTACGTCACTACAAATGAAGCATGTATTTTTTGTCACTTCAAGCCCACAGTCCGTTACTCAAGTGTATTTGGGACCCACATGCCGTATCGATTTAGATTCGACGTTGTTGGGAGAGAGAATTCACATTATATTGAACTTTCATGATCCAAAAATAATTTTTACTCAGGTGTCTAATAATTTTGGGATACTACTTTTCACTAGAAGCATTCAGTCGTTAGAGGCAACCAGCAAGCATTATATTCCAGAATTCTCCTTTTTGAGCCCTGGGTGAACATAGGCTCAAACATTCTATGATTGGATCACAGTTTCTCTACCACGGTGTGCTGTTGATTGTTTCAAAAATTGGATACCAATTTCTCTGCCAAGCTGGGGTACTGATTATCATTTAAAAAATGGATTTGTTTCCATAAATGCAGCCGCAGACTGTTCAGGTGCTAATACTACTCGAGAAGAAGATCTTCCCAATAGTGACAAATTCATATTTCTTTATGAAGATTTTGAGGGTGACCGAATGCTGGTTGGTGATGTTCCATGGGAGTAAGTATTGACTTATACAATCTGCCAACCATATCATTAATAGTACAATATAATATGAATTTGGCATGCATTCATAATGTGCTGTATATATGGCCTGCATTCATGTTACAGCAGCAAAATGACAATTCACCTGTCCGTCTGTCAACAACATGTTCTAATTCATGATGTGCTGTATATTAGTACATTTCGAGAACCATTCCTTTACAATGATATTTGCACAAGTCAAATGATTGCATTTTGGATTATCTGAAAACAATACTTTGCTCGTGACAGAGAAAATGTAACTAAGATCTGAAGGTGGACAAATTAGGAAATGCTCATGTTAACATTATTTCCAAGTTTTCTATAGACTTTTAGAACATAACATAGAAATACTAGGAGTTGTAGCATGGTGGGGGGAAATAATGCATCTATCAATTTATTGCAGGTTATTCCTAGCGTCTGCTAAAAGATTGTACATTGTCCAAAACCCAGAATCAAGAGACAAAGGTAACTACAAAATGGATATGTATATTTTGCTCTATGTGTTCCTAAATTGTCTACCATTCATGTATAAACTTTGCTTATACTAGGATATGGTTGTTAATACATAATTACTTTTCAGGTCATGGTGAATGTGAAGGAAAAGATAAAACTGAAGAACCGCCAAGAAATAACTGAAGCACCTGTCAAGCAAGTGATCAGAAGGACATAATCATATAGTTCTGATTTCTGAACTAGTGTTCTTCTTGTACTATTAAGTAACTAGTAGTTATGAAGTGCGAGTTGTCTTGTACCATTGGTGATTCCTAATCGATGTGCATATAGTTTTGGTCATCATGTAACAAGAATTCTACCAAAGAAAAAATATGCCATTTGGACTGAACAGCGATGCATACGAAACATATAACTTGTTAGCCCGTTTGTGTTTATCATAGTTTTTCATTATTTATATTTATGAACTATTACGTCCTACAAATTGAATAATGGCTTCATTCATACTACCTAAGCTGAAGTTAGTTTACTGAGGAAAAAATGCATGTCATAGTGCTGCAAAGATGGATGTGATACTAGTAGGTTCTCAATTCTTCCTTTTGTATATGCCCCTCCGCAATTTCCGTAGCATCAAACTTTGGACACTGCGATCTATAGATGGCGTCATTTGCTAACGACAGCAATGATTACTATTTAGTGCCTATATACCATCTGATTATTCCATATTCCTTTTTGTCGCATGCAACACAGCAGTATCCTTACTCCCTATATCCTTCACCTTGCTGCACTGCCAACAACACTTGGTCTCCCTATACCTCCACCAGATTCGATACATCTAATTCTAATAAATCATCTAGTACCCACACCCACCTCCCTATATCTTCCACCTCGCCGCACTGCCAAGAACATTTTGTTTCCCTACCTCCAACAATTTCCATACATCTAATCCCCCTAAAAGGGAATTGTACTAGTGCCAACTTTGGCCTTCATTAGCATATGTGGTGGCAAGGATTTTTCTACACAAAGAGAGAAGAAGCATGTGAATAGGAGGTGATCAAGATCAAGGCTACCTTTTTTGGACAGAATCAAAAGAAGACACATGTCAAGGCTATAGGTCAATGTATACACAAATGGTTGCCACATTACTAAAGTGCAATCGCTGGTACAATATCATGCATGCAAGATGGTTTGACTGGCCTGATGATCCTACCCAACCACACTGAGATGAACTCCAACAACATGAACACAGATCCATATTTTTCTATACCTTTCTTGTTCTTGTTAATGTTTACTAACATATTGCTCTATTTGTAATTACCCAAGATATTCCTACTAGAGTAAATATAGGAAATCTTGAATGCCAGTATGTCTTTTCATCCATTTGTGGAAATTGTTGTTTCATTAGCTGTATAGTGTTCTTCTTTACCTAGTATTGTCAGCTTATATGACGCTATTGAGTATATACAACATGTGAATATGTTTGAATTCTTTTTGCACTTGCAAAATTGTGAAAATCTCTAGTCTAGTTTTGCAATATTTTCTAATTCCATTATTTGGTTAGATTTTTTACATATCTACCATAATCTAAATTAATTAATATACATTTATCTCCTATTCATTTATTTATTTTGTTACACATATGGATATGAAAAAATATGACCTCTCTAAATTAAACTATTTCTCCACCTACTATATATATTAGTTGAACATTTTTCCACAAGTAGTTACTAATGTCCAATTTCCTATTAAACTTTCGATATGACACAGTTCAATACTGAAATCTTTGTTTCAAGTGTGGAGTAATGATTTGATTTGTTTTCCGTCCTTTAACACATCATGATCCGTACTTTGCATTTATTGCGAAACAAAGGGAAAAAAATTTGTACAAAAGTGTGGCTCCAATCTGTCAAAAAAATATAGACGTACTACCGGAAATCCTATTTTGTCACCATGTCTATAGCATTTAAGAAAGTAACATAATAAAACAGAATGAGCTGACTTTAAATTTTGAAGAGGACAAGGAAATGTTTGGCTACATCTGTACAGATGAAGTTCAATTATATTGAATATAAATGCAGTCTAGCAAAGTATCTGAAAGTGCAAGATATGCTAAACTTTATTCATGGGACATTAAATGTTGGAGATATATTTGCACGCATATCATGATATCAATAACATATTTTCATTCACACCCCAGTATCTTTTCCAATTCAAAGTTGTTGGTCATCAAAAGTGACTTTTCAGCCTGACCCTCAACACTTTCCATTTTGCGATTTGTTCACATACTATTGAATCCAGATCCTATGATTTAGTAAATATGAAAATAACATGTAAACATGCATTACGATAATAGAAAACCTTATCCTACCATCATATCAAGGTAGTTATAAAATATTTTTATTATTAAACTTAATATTGCAAGAATGAAATAATAAGTAACTGGAAGTAGAAGCATAAATTTTGAAGAAATTATTTAGGCATTAGATTTGGATCTAAAACATTATCACACAAGTGATGAATTGTTAATATGTGATCTTGATATACTGTATGCAACTTTGGATATCTACTCTACAAATTCCCAAAGGGTTTCCTTTCTAACTATGAATATTTTTCAAAATACTATACTATACAAGGATGGATTTGTAAAAAATGGGTATGCCAACTGACTTCATTTAATAGTAGGGTCATGCCTTGTGTATAAATATCCTTCGATGGCATCCCACTAGGTATATGATTATTGTGATCTACACAGATTTCAAATAGCATCGTCGAGGTTATGAGCAACACTACATCTCCCTACATTTCATTCCTTTCTGGTTTCATTTTTTCAATATTAGAATCATATATTTCTCTCTTCGACATAGGATACACAATTTGGCCTAGCTAGTTGCCAGTAGTCTCTACCTTTTGACAGGATATTTCCTAACATACAACTAATTTATTTTTGTTTCCTAACAGGAGTCTGGGACTAATCTCTTATGGACGGGATGAGGAGTACAGATACTTGTGTTGAGCGTGAGGTCGAGGCACGGCCTCGATTGTCATCATCAAGGTTTGTGAAGGTTTTCATGCAGGGAGGAGTTGTTGGGAGGAAGATAAATCTGGCCACACACCAGAATTACGCCTCTTTGTCCTTCACCCTAAAAAGACTAGGGAATAACTATTCTAGTAAGTTGAACTTTCCTCCCATATACATCTTTGGTTCAATCTGCTCATGTAGTTGTTCCTGATTCGCTTGGATCTATATTGCCTCTATTTCATAAATCAATTGGAACAGCTTGTTCCTATGTTCCATCCAACTCAACAAAGTTGTTTACACCTGTATTCTAACTAGTATGTGCCAACCAATCAATTTATAGAGGATCTCGATTGTACATACTAACAACTAGTTATTTATGGATACTAACTACTAGTTATGATATATATGTATACATGTACAATCTTGAGTGGATCTTTTCTTTTGATGTACGCAAAATTTTGATGTACAGGAATTAACAGAAGAGTATCTTGTAAAATTCTTGGTAAAAAAGATTATTTTGAAATTACATGTTTTAATTGGGATCATACATCCAGGAGCTCTATTACACATTGATTTGCTAAGTTTCTCTATTAGTGGAAAACAAAGACTAGACTTCCTTAGTTGTACAGTCTGTGTGCATAGTTGATGGTATGGCTGTACATCCTTTAATACCTACTCATGGATTAATCGGCAGGGAATTAATGTTTAACGGGCCCACTACTTGTCTAGAGGCTACAATATATATTATTTTTGGTAGGATAAATTTTGAATCCTAGAATGACTTATTTTTGGGGGTTGAATGAAGTAGGTTCAAGTCCTCTTCAGCTCTATTTTGGGCACCCTTTTCTCTTAATACAGAAATTACCAAGTTGGTAGCTTTTCTTTTCCTTTTTATAAAAGTACCTTTGTCTGTTGAAAGATATTCGTGTGCTAACTCACTTCCATTTTTTTATCAAGCATATACCATTATATGTTACTTATATAACCATGTTAAATTTATATATTTAAATTATATACAAATACAAACTTGAGTAAAACTCTGTACCATTTTAAGTATATAAAAAGATAATCCTAGAATCCCATCTGTCTTCTGGGTTTGGAGAAGTGCCGATTTTCAAGAACGCGAATCTTATGATATGGTGGGAATTTCTTATGATAATCATCCACGTCTTAAACGTATCTTAATGTCTAAAAGTTGGATAGGCTGGCCCTTACGTAAGGACTATATAACCCCCAATTTCTATGAAATACTAAACAAGTCCAAATATGATGATACTAAATTTATCAATTTTTTTCATTGTGCAGTGCCATCATGTGAACTTAATGGGTTAATAAACAATGAAGATGATGGTTCATTAGATGACAACAACGACTTCATTCTTTTCTATGATACTGTGGACGGTGATCGTTTCTTCCTTGGTGTAGTCCCATGGGAGTGAGTCGTGAAATCATAATCTCCCTCTCTCTATATATATATATATGTTTTGTTTGTTTCTCCTTTTCAAATTACTTGGTTATGAAAAACGTAGTAATAAGTTAATACTGCAGGGTTTTCATCATTTCTGTGAAGAGGATTTATATTGTTCCTATTCCACGGGAAGAAGAGAATGGTGTGCACAGTAACATACTTTACTACATGTATTTCAAGTCATACAAATACAACCCAGAAGAAATAATATTGTGAAACACTTAAGGCATTTGTTCTTATTATCTTAGAAGATGCACATTACCTGTTCGTTGTATTATTACTTCTATATGTAACAAAACTTATTGCTAGCAGTTGCAGACAACGAAGAGGAAGAGGAAGATAGAGAAAATGGGGATGACATTGCTGCTACTTCTGCTGCTCCCCCAGAAGGAGACGATATCCCGGCTAACGACGACGAGGTTGCTGATGATGGAGATGCTACTACAGCCTCTACTCCTGCTGATGGAGCTTATGAGGAGTAGCCAACAAATATGAAGAATAAGCAGCATGACAGAACGGTTGTGCTTGAAGCTTGGGTTGGTTTGTAGATGCAGTAACGCAACCATGGATACTATTTTTGTGTTACTGCAAATGCAGACTAACCCAAGCTTCAAATGCATCGCCGTAGTTTCTACTCCATGCTCGTTTTGCATGATTGAACTATCTTTCGTCGCCTCATAATATGCGCACTTGATCGCAGTGCATGCAAGTTGAACTCCTTATAAACAAATTGAACCTTATTGTGTTATAACCCGTGCTGTACTGGCTTAACGATGTATCACTATGGAAGCTTCTTGTAGCCTCAAGAAACAGTGCTTCTACTAGTTACTTTCTTTTATATGCTCTATGATCTCTTGTCGTGTTGAGTTTTTACATGATGTGATCATCACCTTGTTGTAGGCAAAATTGATTACCTTCTACCCTATGTCTAGCTAGTAGCGGTGAAGTTTGCTTGGCTACACTGCCAGATGAAAGGATGTTTGCGAAGCAGTCAAGCAGGAGCTCTCCCTTGAGCAGCAGCTTCTCCCAGAGCTGCGCTACCAGTGAAATAAGGCCGTCAAGCAGGAGCTCATGAAGAAACGGAAGTTCCTCGATGTTCAAGTGGGCCCAAATCCAGCCTAAGGCCATCCTGAAATTTGGGCCGGGCTTGGGCCATCGTCTAATGGTTGTACTAAGTTGTAATTGTAACGCTTCCATTTGTGTGTCCCCTCCTCCCCAGGACCACCGGCTCCAGGTAGCCCAGCTAACCGGCGGCAATGAGCGGCGGCGGCGGCGGCGGCGGCGACGGGGGCAGCTCCAACAACACGGAGTGGCGCTTCAACCAGACGCTACGCAACGTGCAAGGTTAAGCCGGTCTCCTTTCCTCCCTCGGGCGCGGCTCCCTCCCCTCTCTTGGATCTGATTGCTGCGAAATGGGGTGCGAGATAGTGTGTCCCCGGAGGGACGGGGCTTATGGAGGATCGGCTGTTAAAGGTGGGATCTTGGCGAGTTGGCGTGTGGTCGCGTTCCTGACCCGGTAGATATGGGGCAATTTAACTGAGGGGCTGCGATGCATTTGGTGATCTGAAATCACGTTGTTAGGATGTTTATTTGGCAAGTTAGATGGTACAGTAGAATGTTTGGGCTTTGAAGTGGGGAATTTGGGTTCTGTGTTCTACTTTCATCGACTGGATCTTGTTCCAGTTTCATTGACTACAATGTTAGAGATAACTATCTGAAGTCCAATTACTTTAGAGATGATCCTTTTTAGTGCTTGTTGATGGAATGATATTAGAAGGTATGGCTGCTGTCACAACTATTTTCCCTGCATAGGGAGTTATAAAAAGATTTACTTTCCTTCTTGGAAAAAAAATTATCTACCTAAACCTAACACTGATCATTATTCAACTTTGTGTAATTAACAAGTTAGCGATTCTTGGTTATACTCAAAGAAATGTTCTTGATCTGTTAATTTTATCAAATGCCATGTGCATTCAAATTTAGATTTCTGTCAAAAAAGGGCTAAAAGATAGCATGTATTGTTTCATTCTAAAATCATTCTGTTTTTATGATTGCATTTATTATCATGGCTCCTATCTGCTTCTAACCTTATAAAGGAACTTTTGTTTTCTTTTTTCTTGGTCTGGACTCTTAGTCAGAATGATTATAGAGCGCAGCTTTCCAGGAAAAGTATTGCTCTCCCAACGATCGGAGCCTCTTTCGCCTCCTGATTACTCCTCAATCTTTGATCGTGATGAAGATGAGCCTAATGAAGGTTCACAGGAGGTATTTTCTATTAGTTTGAGTTCTTTCAGCATGTATGGAAAGATACATTGTAACTTATGAAATTTTAATAGTGCAGGGAAAAGGCCCATCACCTGGGAACTCAATTGATAACACAAGTGCAAAGAAATCAAATTGTCCATCAACAAGTAGCACAAATTCACTACCAGATGCTCAAGGAATAGTTTTTGGGGCTAGGGCTACAGATTCTGCAAGAATTGCCAAATTCACAGAGGAACTCTCTAGACCTGCTGTTACTTTAGGTACACAGATTGTTCTTCATCATGTATAAGGTTGAATGGATTATTAATTTGCCGTCAGCTTGATTTTTAGAAGTAAATATATACAATAGTTCTCTAATATTGAGCATTTGGGTGTAGCTGCTTATTTGTGTCTCCATTTAACTCTGCCTTAAATGTGCTTAAATTAATCACAGTAAAAGAACAACCAGCACTCTTTTTACTTCAGTTATGATTACATTCTAGATAAATTTTCAGCTTCCAATGTCTCATGTCATTTGGCGTGCTCTGTTTTTCCTCCATTGTGTAGACAAATTACGTAAATTAGCTTGGAGTGGTGCGCCCCCGTATATGCGACCTAACATATGGAGACTTCTTTTGGTTAGTGAACAAATTCCGCGTAAGATCATGTAACCTCTTTCCAAATTGCTGTATCAAAAAATATAGCTGGCTACAGGGGTATGCACCACCTAATAAAGATAGACGAAATGGTGTTCTAACAAGGAAAAGACTCGAGTATGTAGAATATGTTTCTCAATACAGTATATTCCAGACAGTGACCGTGTGGATGAAGAAATTGATATGCTTAGCCAGGTACCTTTATCCACTTGAAATTGGCCTACTTCCTCTTCTTATAAAATCCATCATATTTTTTGGAAAGGAGTGTAATCAATCATCTTACAAGTTACATGTTGGCCTGTAGATTGCTGTTGATTGCCCAAGAACCGCACCTGATGTTACCTTTTTCCAGAACCCGCAAATTCAGAAATCTCTGGAACGCATTCTATATACATGGTACGCTGCAAAATTGGCTGGATCATCTGTATTGCTTAATCAGTGCGGAAAATATGCCTTTTCTCACATTTCTTATTCATGAGTTTCCTCCCTTTGAAGTTTACCGAAGTAATTATGCTTCTTGGCAGTGTGGAAAAATGTGCCTTTGATCACAATTTGACAACTTCTGTTTTGGTGTTTGGGCTATGTCACTTTTGTTTTGTAGAGTGAACTTATGATTATTATTTTACTTTACTCATCATTCTCTGATTTGGCAATTCCAGGTCCATCCGTCACCCAGCAAGTGGCTATGTCCAAGGAATTAAGGACCTTGTTACGCCATTCTTGGTCGTATTCTTATCAGAGCACCTAGAGGGCAACATAGACACCTGGTCCATGGACGACCTTTCATCACAGGACATTTCTAACATAGAAGCAGACTGCTACTGGTGTCTTTCAAAGTTTCTTGATGGAATGCAAGATCATTACACATTTGCACAACCAGGAATTCAGCGCCTTGTTTTCAGATTGAAGGAACTTGTTCGTCGTATTGACGGTAACGTTCTACGGATTCTTATGCATTGCCAATTCTGGTTCTGGTTTCTGCCAATTTTTTCCCCACTTATTATCTGTCACATGTAATGCCCCTTCCAACAAAAACAATTGTGGGCATGAGATATGCTTGTAATTTATTGTGGTCCTTTTTCCCATATACTGGAAAGCATTAATTTTGACCTCCATTTTGGGGGTGTATGCAGAACCTTTATCAAAGCAAATTGAAGAACAAGAGCTAGAGTTTCTTCAATTTTCCTTTGGTTGGTTCAACTGCCTTTTGATACGGGAGGTTTGTCTTGCAACACTTGATTTTGTACTCCATATACACATTAAACCAAAATTGCTATCCTGTTTCATAACCTTGTAGGTACCCTTCCATCTTGCTACGCGGCTGTGGGATACATATCTTGCTGAAGGAGACTATCTACCAGATTTCCTTTTGTACATAGCAGCTAGCTTTTTGTTGACAGTAAGTTATGGCAACCCTTACTCGTAACTGGTTTGTGCAAATCCTTTTCGAGTCTGTTAGTAACAGCACAGTAATTAGCTCACGTAATGTTCCCAAAAAGGTCCTACTCGTAAAGTACATATTTTACTTAAAAGGTCACCTTAAACTTAAAGGAGGTTCGCGTGTTTTAATTACAGCAATAGCAACGGTGATGTTGATGTTCCTCATGTCAAGTTTAAACCCCCTTTATCCTCCTCAGTGGTCAGACAAGCTGCAGAAACTGGATTTCCAAGAGATGGTGATGTTCCTTCAGCGCCTTCCGACCAGGACCTGGGGGCACCACGAGCTCGAGATGGTCCTCTCCCGGGCGTACATGTGGCACACGATGTTCAAAAGCTCTCCCAGTCATCTCACCAGCTAGGATCCCACTCATCGTGCCTGCAAAGCAGGCACCGTTGCCACATTCTATGCCCACATCCCTCCCTTGTAGTGGTAAGTGGTTACACACCCTTTTGAGGTGAGACCTTTTGCCAGTTTTTGTTCCACGCATATTGTTGCGTTGTCTGCCACAATTCACTTTGGTGTCACATTGTATGAGCAGGTTAGTTAGAGATGGTGACCGTCATATATCGGTGAAGAAGCAATTTTGAGCCCTTTTTTGTTTTAGCTACCAGGAATTTACAATCTTATATGTACAGTGTACAGATATTTGGGAATTTTAAAGAAACGCAAGAGAACTGGCCGGTGAGCTGGTCCTTTTCTCCTGTTTTTATACTTGACTTTTCCTATGCCTAGAAACACTTTGCAGATGAATAGGCATCTGGGCTTTTTTTTTCTTTTGGCATGAGTTAGTTGAGTACCGGAGCAAATCCAACTTTCCCTAGGCACGGTGCTGTGACCAATTCACATTTTGCACGTTCACTCCCCCATGTACAACTTGAAAGATGAATGATTGCGATTAGGTGTTGACTCGCTCTGAGAGCTGCATCTTGCATGGCATTGTCAGATTGAACAGAAGAAAGATTGTGATGAAGAAGTGCTAACCGCCATCTCCAGCAGCCCAGATCAAATTATTGCGTCTGTGTTTGCACTGAGTAATGTTTACGCATCTCCCGTACGATTAAGACGACGCTGAATTAATCATCGTTTTCGCTCCAATTATATTGAAGAGGGAGTTGCATTGCTAGGTGACAGGCAGTAGGACAAATGCTCCCTTACTTTCTCCAATTTGCTAGCTAGTAAATCTTTTCCAATAAATAAAATTAATACATTTTGTCATGTCTATCAGCTGGCTCTGGCTGCATTCTTCTGGGTCTCATTTTAATAGTTACTCTTCAACTGAGTTATTCGAACATATAAAGGGGAGCCATGTGCTCCAAGGGACAAAGATACCCCCTTTCCAGATTGTTACTACAATTAGAATAAAAACGAAAAAAGTACTAGCAGGCAATTATTGGCACATACTAGTACAACTCTGACATGGATGTCCGAACACTGCATTAAGTTTATCTTTGTATAATCATTGTCAGTGAGCAGTGATGAATAATTGAACCGATTAGCAGGTAGTATAAAACGATGTCAATTAGCAGCCGGGTGGTTTAGCCGACGCCACCATCGGCGCTGGTCGCTCTAGAAACCGGCGTAGCCCGGGTCAACATGCCCAACAACTGCACGGCCGCCATCAATCAGCTGCATCTTCGTGTGGCCGTTAAACTTTACTAGAAAACAAAACATCGTTAATCTGCGTGACAAATCATTACAAGGTTTTTAGAACTAGATGGGCTTTACCTAAACATGAGTATAATACTCCTCTGATTCAAAATACAACTTTAAAAAAAAAAAAGAAATATGCTATTTTAAATAGAAAAAAATTATATATTATTGAAGGGTATTATTTATATATGTTATTTTTTATGCATTGATAGAACAAGTTACGAAAGTTTTATGTGCCTTCTAGGATCTTAAAACGACCAATATTTGGAATATGAGAGAGTACTGGAAGTCTAGAACCGCTTCTCAAGCATGTATTGAGTTTGTCTGTAAAAAGAAATCAAATAATGAGGGGAAAAAACTGCTTTAGTTTCTTAGCTTCGCGAGGTGCAACGTTCAAGAGTCCCTGCTTAGCGTACGCACTTTTCTAAAGATTTTTTAATTTTATTTTCATACATAGAAAGATATTAAAAAAACAGCTTATTGGAGAATCTCCAAGAGACTACGTAAAGCGACTTGGTTATGTAAAAATAGAAAACTGTGGGTAAAATTCAGATCCAACAGCCTCTCTTACTTCCTCGCTTCTTTATCTCGCTCGCCATCTCTCCCACTCCGCTATCCAATTTTACCGAACGCTCGCCCTCGCCATCTGCCTCTTTCCGCATGCACCGGCCCTTCTTCCTGCGCCTCGCCGTCTCCCGCCCTCGGGGTCCTGCGCCCAGCCGTGGTGTGCCGCCGCGGCGCCCTGAAGCTACCTCGCACCTGCCACCCTCGCGTCGTGCATATCCCACGCCGAACCGCCGTGTGAGTCCTCCTGCGTGCGCTCCTTCTCCTGTGCGCGCATCCAGCTCCGAATCCTCCACAAGATGCCATCCCGTGAAGAGCATCAGCGTGCCACGGCGGGACCGGCGTGCAGGTGCGAGAGCGACGCCGGGTGGAACGACATGAGATGCGAGATGCCGTGCACGGTGCTCCTACCACGGCCAGATGCGGGACTCCAGCATCAGGAACGTGAAGTTGGCCAACTCCGACAACCGCAGCAGTGACGATGGGGCTGCCGCCGCGGGCTATAGACTGCGTCGTTGCCTGCCGAGCAGGCCACTGCGGGACGAGGCCGCGCGGGGTCGGCGCCGAGCAGGGCAGGCCCGCCGAGACGGGCGCGCGCAGGGGACTGCCGAGCAGGGGCAAGCCCATGAGCGTGACGACGTCCTCGAGGGTGACCGTGGCCTCACCCCAGGGGAAGACGAAGGTGCCGGTGGCGTCGGACCAGAAGGTGTCGACTAGAGCAACGCACGCTCGTGCTTGCGTCGCCGCACCCGATACGGCGAGGACGGTGCCGAGGATTCCGAGCTCCCGCCATAGCGCCTCGTGCCACGGGCGGGGCTTGCCCACCCACTCCCGCCACCGCCGGGGCACGCACGCCCAGCCCCAAGAGGGCCGGCCGGACACAGGGGCGGGAGGGGTCATCGACGGAGGCCTTGGGGCCGGCGACAGGAAAGGCTCGATTTGGGAGGGAAGAGAGACGGAGAGGAGTTAGGGAAAGGAAGAAGATAAGAAAGAAGTATGACACGTGCGGTCCATCGGTACTGTAACAAATGTACGTAGGGATGAAAATAAAAATGGTAATCTTCGATTACTGGGAATCATTTTCGAGATTTTAAGATTTTGGCTTATAGGAAACGAAATCGGTTACCCAAAATTCGAAAACGAAAACGGTAGTTTCTTCCGGTAACGAAAACGAAAACAATTTAGCCTCCTTCCGATCCTTTTCGAGAAATACCGTATTTAGCCAGTAATTTACCACTGATATTACCGTATTTGAGGCCCAGCGCAACATCTCTTTCCCTGGATCTGGCCCAAATTACCTCTGCACCCTATCCAACCCTAGATGCCCAGCCGCCAGCCCCCACCCCAGCCTCCCGACTCCCTCAGTCCCTCGCCAGTCGCCACCCCCTGACTGGCCGACTCCCGTGACCACCGGTTCGCCGCCCGCTAGCCATCGCCCCCTTGGCCCTCCAGCCCTCCACGGCACCGCGTCCCTCCTCCAGCCTCCCGTGAGGCCGCGACCCGCCAACCGCCACCTCCTCCTCCATCCGTGGTCACCCGCCTCCTCCTTCAGCCGTGGTGGTGACGCCCGTCGCCCCCTACGGCCCTGCACCCTCGGCCCTCCAGCCCTCCGCGGCACCGCGTCCCTCCTCCAGCCTCCCGTGAGGCCACGACCCGCCGGCCGCCTCCTCCTCCTCCAGCCATGGTGACGCCCGTCGCCCCCTGCAGCCCTACGCCCTCGGCCCTCCAGCCCTCCGCGGCACCGCGTCCCTCCTCCAGCCTCCCGTGAGGCCGCGACCCGCCGGCCGCTGCCTCCTCCTCCAGCCGTGGTGACGCCCGTCGCCCCCTGTGGCCCTACGCCCTCGGCCCTCCAGCCCTCCGCGGCACCGCGTCCCTCCTCCAGCCTCCCGTGAGGCCGCGACCCGCCAACCGCCGCCTCCTCCTCCAGCCGTGGTGACGCCTGTCGCCCCCTGCGGCCCTGCGCCCTCGGCCCTCCCTGCTGTTCACCGTCCACGGCATCCAGCGGCGATGCGGCACGAGGCTCGGCGGCGCTCGGCTCGTGGCTCAGCGGTGCCGGCAATGGCACCAGCAGGAGTCGCGTCATCCCGGGGACGATTGTTGGAACCGCCGAAACCATCAGCACCACAACAGAAGGATGTGACCGGCTCTCAGTCCTCACCGCCGGCAGCAGACGCATCTGGTAAGCTCCCAAATCACGCTCACGTGTTGGAGTAGGTCAGTAGGATCTGCACAATACTGGATTAGGCGATTAGCTATAGATGTACTGATGTAGTGTCATTTACCACTAAAGATTGGTTACACATTGAACTGAGAAAATTTCATTTGTTTAATAGATTCACGTAAGAGAGTGATGTCAGCTCCTAGTGATGCAAATGCAAGTCAGAGTCTTGGTAATGGTATGTCCGCTTCCTCGGCAACGGCAACACCTGCAGCACCTTCATCTGAGAGAAGTTTAGTACCTAGTGAATCAACTGTTGGTGGCACTGCTGCTATCAATTTGGATAGTGATAACGATGGGGAGGATGAGAATCAGGATCAGTCTGCAGCTAAAAGGGTAAAGAAGAGCACATCTGAAGTATGGAATTACTTTGACAAGTACATAGTGACAAAAGTGGTGGATGGCAAGCTGGAAGAACAGGTTTGGGGAAAGTGCAAATTTAAAGGGTGTAAAAATAAGATCAGCAAACATAGAGATTTGGAACAACTAGTTTTTGGACCCATCTTCTTAATTACCACAGCATTAAGAAAGGACAGACACATCTCACAACAAAAACTGGTGATGAGACTAGCATCGCTGTTGTTAAACCTTACAAGTATGATCAAGAGGCTAGCTTGAAGAAGTTCTATGAGGCAATGATTGTTCATGAGTATTCTTTCAATATGGTTGAGCATAAATATTTTCAAGAATGGATTAAATCCATGCGTCCCAATTATCCTTTGAAGTGTCGTGTCACTGTTAGAAAGGAAATAATGGAGTATTATTTGGCTGCAAAGGACAAGTTGTATGCATACTTCAAAACCATTGACAGCCGCTTCAGTGCAACAGTGGACATGTGGACCAGCATCCAGAATAAAGGCTATATGTGTCTCCCTCTTCATTGGATTCATGACAACTGGAAAATTCAGAAGAGGATCATCAATTTCTTCCATGTTGAAGGGCGACATACCGGTGAGAGGCTGTCTTATACAGTTAGTTCTTATCTTTTGAAATGGTATGTTGAGAAAAAGATGTTTTCTTTGAGTTTGGATAATGCATTAGTTCTTGTCTTTTGAAATGGTATGTTTAGAAAAAGATGTTTTCTTTGAGTTTGGATAATGCATCTGCAAACGAAGTTGCTGTTAAGGATTTGATTGTAAAACTTAGGAAGCACAGTCCTTTGGTATGTGATGGGATGTTTTTTCATATGAGATGTGACAATCACATTCTGAATCTGGTTGTTAAAGATGGTATGCGTGTGATTAACAGTGCAACTGAAAAGATCAGAGCCTTTGTTGTTGCTGTTAAGGCGTCAACAGTGCAGTGGGAGGAATTTCTAAAGTGTGCTACAGAATGTGGGTTGGACACAAACCCTTCTCTGTCACTTGACGTTTGGAGAGTCCAATTTTAAAGGGTCGGTTGATTTACCCCTCAGTTTAGAAAGTTTTTTATTTTTAGATAGTCTTTTAATCTCCAAATTTAGCTAGGATTATTACTAATTTTGTAGAGATGCTCTTAGTGGCAAGAGGTCTCCGTGCCTGTCAGGAAACCCAAATAAACAGGTAGCTCATCTCAGATGCAAAAGAATTGCGCGCACTGATCTGATGAGGCCTGTTGTAGATAATTCTAGAAATGATATGAAACCTGATGGAATCTGGGACTGGAGAGATTGGAAACAAGAATCACTGCCATGCAATGTGTACCCGATTATTTTTTTTTAAACACAATACAGACGCACACGCTTACAAATACGTACGCACATTTACCCTATAAATACACGTACGCAACCCAATTATAGACCCGATCAATTGACCCGTCTACCTCACCGAATTTAAAAACTAAATAGGACAAGGCTAGCTCTCACATCCCGTAGAGAACACGACTGACAAAACAAGCAACTGTAGAAAAGAACGCCAAAGAAAAAAATCCATTAATTAGTACTAACCACGCTCGGCCGCGCGGTTGAAAACTAATCACTACCATGCGTACCCGATTAACTGGCATGAGTCTCCGACGTGCATCCAGAGCTTGTTGGAGGCAGACTGTAATCATGGTCCATGATAGCTGAATGAAGTTACCACAAAAAAAAAAATTAACTGGCCTGTCTACCTCCGAAACCCAACAAGACGCCCGCAGCTCCCACCTCCCCTAGAGAACGCAAGTGACAAATAAGTAACTGTCAAAACGCCAAACTCCGTTGGGTCCTCGCGGTAAAAAAAAAATATCCGTGCAGTACAAATGTGCAATTGTGTCTGTGCCAATTCTCGGTTGGATCATCGGGAAATGGTACTACAGCTACATGTGCCAATGCAAGGTTTTCCGTCGAGTCATGGGAAACGGTGCTCACGCGAAATCGACTTCGATGTTAAATTCCAGCGGCTACATGCATGAAGACAAACGATACAATTGGACATCAGATTTGATACTTGTGGAGATCAGTAGGCATGCGTGCCCAAGGCGACAAAGACACACACGTTCTGCGGCTACCCTTTTCCTCACTACTACAGGTAGCACACAGGCAGGTGTCGCAAGTCGCAGCCCAATTATCGGGACACGAACATAAAGCTAGCTGCATTCCTGCATTCCAGTCGTGTGCCAATCCTCATCATCAGAACCGATGAATCATTGAGCCCATTAACATGTAATTAGCGTAATGAGTCGGACCAGCATGCGCACCAACTGCACGGCCGGACAATTCAGTTTGCTGTCGTTAGGACAACTCCGCAAATTAAAGATCTTCGGACAATGCAAGATCGAGATGCTAGCCTTGACCTGCGTGATAAAGGAATGAGATCGATGATCCGGACATCTTTTTTTTTAAAAAAAATGAGATGTGCTTCACCTAATCCGAACATCTCTAAATGCAAGTACGCAAGCATCATTTGCAAACTTCAGAAATGAGAAAAAAAAAGGCATCGCCTTTAATTTGAGGGAGTCTTTGTTTACCACAATATTTTTCATACGGTTCAGTTTTTTTTCCTCTTCTTATTGTTGGTTAAATTTCTACCTGATGAAAGGCCACGTACGAGTGGTGGCGGCATTGACCAGATGGTGCAGTGGTCAAACCTAGCTAGGTGAGGCTGCTGTTCCGTTCTGGTACAGAGGAAAGAACCCAATTGGAATCTGACGACGCTGCATCGGTTCAACACTGGCAGGCATGCGTAGCCGATTGACCCGTCAGCCTCACCCAACCCAACAAAGGAAAAACTAGTAGTACAAGAAGCAGGGAGCCATCACCTTCTCCGGAGAGTACATGACAAAACACAATAGCTCATCCGCGCTGGAGGACGAGAATTTGCGTCTCGATCGACCTGGGACAAGGAGTCAAGCCGTGTGCTCGGGATTCCTTCTTTACCACTCAGTCACTTAGTATGTATACGACACCTATCTAGTGGATGGGGGAAAAGTGAGAAAGTTTCAACCATTGGAAGATTATGTATGCACTCCCAAAACTGAACAGTCATTAGTAGTGGAACAAAAGGATGCGAATAATACTGCATTGACTCTTCCTAGGGGTGAAAACGGTCGGAAACTATTGAAAACGTAGAACTCATTCTTATTACCACTTGTTTCCTTGGAGATGGGATATACAAATAATAATGGCCAAAGCAATAATAATAATATTGTGTTGTCTCTTCGTAGGGATGAAAATGGCCGGAAAAACTATTCAAACCGTTTATGTATCACTTGTTTCCTCATAAATAGAATGCATAAACAATAGTGGCTAAAACTATTTTCCAAACATGACAAGCGCGCGAAGAAGAACGTGGTGAAAATGCAGATTCGACCGCTCACATGGTCGATCTGACCCGCCAGTGTGGGTTCTTTTTTCCTCTATTTTATTCTCCTTTCTTTTTTCCATTTTTGAAAAAATTATTCAAATAAATTTTTGCTGTAAAATCTATCTAAATATCTCTTTTCAAAAAATTTATTTAAATAGCCCTTTTCAAGAAAAGTTATTTAAATAATCAATTCCAAAGAAAGGTTATTTGAATAACTCTTTTCCACCGAATAAGTTATTGAACTAATAACTTTGTTTTCCAAAAACATTATGTGAGCAACCTATTCCAAAATAGTTACTTTGATAACTTAATTTGTTAGTAGTAAAACTTATTTGTATGATTTACCTTTAGATAAGTTTCAAGAAAGACTTTGTTCAAAAAATTCAAAACAAAGAAAAATCGTGAGAAAACTGAATTAAAAGAACATTTTTTTGTTCCAACCATGCCGCTGCCTCCTCTACATAGATGAAGTCGATGCATGGTGAACATGTTGTGCAATGTCGGACAACTATAAATGCTTTGCATTTTGGCAAAAAAAACTATATATGCTTTGCAAAATACACATAACAACGCACACGTACCCTCTGCTTGGAGCGCATATATACCCTTCCATACTCTCAAGACCCGTAATGGGGCATGTTTGGCACAAGTACGATGCAGGACGCGAAGACAACGTGGATTCGACCACCCGCATGGCAGATCCAACTATCATTATGGCAATTTTTTTTCTTTTGCCTCTATCTTTCTACTACTTCCTCCTTTTACATTTTTACAAAATTTGTTTAAATAAATTTTTATGTAAATTTTATTTAAATAACTCTCTTCAGAAAATTTATTTAAATGACACTTTACAGAAAAGTTATTTGAATAGCCATTTTCAGAAAAAGTTATTTGGATAAAACTTTTTCACCAAATAAGTTGCTTAACAAACTTTGTTTTCTGAAAAAATTATGTAAATAGTATTTTCCAAAATAATTATATTGATAATTTCATCAGCATAATTTATTTTTATGATTTATTTTGAAGAAGTGATGTGGAAAAATTTTTGTAAAAAAAAAAGAAAAAGTAGGGGAAAACATTTTTTTTCCAAATTTCTAATCATGCATTGCCTCCCATGCTGGCGCGCATGCTGAGCCGTCGTGCCCCTATATAGATGAAGTCAATGCATGGTGAACATGTTGGGTCATCTCGGACAACTATAAATGCTTTATTAGCAAAACACGCATAAATAAAGCACCCTCTGCTTGGCGTGTGCGTGTATATATATACACTCTTCCATACACTCAAGAGTCAAGACTCGTACTCGGTATTATCCATTGAGCAGCCACGCGTGTCATGGCTTCCCTCTACATACGTTGCCACATCGCCGTCAGCTCCACTATCCTTCGCAGCTGCCGTCGTGACTCGTGAGCAAAGCAAAATGGGATCATCCTCGCATGGAGAATGGAGAGTTGCCAACGGCCAGGTAGTTTGGTGGCAGCGATCTCGGCTGAGCTGGCCCAACAGGGACGTTCAATTCCATTCCCTGCACGAGTACGTCTCCAACGAACCCTGGCCTGCAGCAAGTAAGGTTCCATCGATGTCACCCATGCATCCATCTCCTCCTTTAACCTGTCACCAACACCAAACCAAGTCGTACCATCCTATTCCCTATATATTTATTATATATAATATATACACGTACGATATATATACCTCCAGCATGTAGACTAGACCACATGCGCCTAATACAGGTTTTATTAGCGGATCAAGAAACCAGCTTTAATTTGTTCTAAGCATGGTCCAAGAAGCCTATGTGTTTAAACAATGTGTGCTTGATTTTGCTTTGGGCAGGAGCTAGAGCTTTTGTGCAACGCAAAGCACGTTCTTCAGTTCAAAATCGTGTGCATGCTCAAGGGAACGGAACAAAAGTTGGACACTGCTGCTGTGTTTATTTGCAACGAGCTAGGGGAGAACGAAGTTTCATTCCCAGACGATGATGAGATGGACAGCTTTGTAGGGAAGGAGGTGATGCAGCGACCATGCTTGCCGTGCTCAAATTTCAAGAAAGGGAAAAGCGACCCGATCGAAGAGCGGCGTGGACGATGACCCTCGTGCTCGGTTTTCGTCCATGCCATTAAGAGGAACGAACAAGATGTGTGGTCACCCTCGCTTAATTTCCTTCATTATGATTGTTTTCCTCCCCATCAGAATGGCACTACTATTTGCAACTAAATTCCCTCCATCTTGTTCTTTTTTCGAGCAAAACTTTGCGTTGGTTGCATTTTCAACTATCGAAATCAGATATATTTGACATTTTAGGTAGTTTCAAAGGTAGTTTAGTATTTTTAAAAACTTAAAATTCTAGTTAGATTGAAAAATTAAAACTAATTTATTTTAAATTAAATATGAAACTGGTACCAATTTTTTTCTAAAAATGTAGATTATTTGTTGATATTTTTTTCTAATTTAAAATAAATTACTTATAAATTATTTTTATTTAAACTTGAATATTTTTAATGTTTAAAATAAAAAATCACCTTTAAAACTACTTAAGAATCCATATTTACCGGTTTCAATAGTTGGATGGACCTCGCTATCCTATTTTGTATTTGAAGGATGAAAATTAAACTTTTGTCATAATAAAGGGTGTAAATGGATTTTGCCTTATTATATTATCTAAGTGTGCTCCTAGCCTCCTAATTTTAAAAAACCTAGTTATGCTTTTCCATGTGGCCAATACAAATAGTTTAATGTGCACGTTAATGAACCAAGTTCACCGAATTGGCCACTGAGACAAAAGAAAGAAACAGACCATGTCCAAAACTGATTTAATAATTCTGATTGACCCGACATTCCACACTTGTGCGCTCAAGTTGTTCCCAACCAAGCATTTATCCAAACACATACCCCCACAATATATATAAATATAAAAGAAAATAAAGAATAGTGAAGTGGCTGAATGAAAGGATATACTTTACCAGAGACAACTCGAATCTGGAGAAACTGATTTTCTGAAATGTTTCGGATATTATTTAAAAACTATATTAGCGCATTACCCATGCTAAAAAAAATATAAACAATGAGAGAGAGTAGTTGGTAGTACGAGTAGTCCAAATAAACCAGCTCATCAGTCACTTCACCTTTCAACTAATCCGGTGAGTAAGCAGCCACTTTCACCTCTATCCGGAACCGGAATGATCTTCCTGCCTGCACAGGGCTCGAACGCGCAGCTACTACAGTCACCTGCAACACGCAACAGTAGCCTGATCGATCGGTGCCCGGTAGTTTTCCCAGATCCGCATCCCACCGGAAGCAAGCCACATGCGCCGCCTGACACCGCAATCTTGTCTTGCCCTAATCGTCGCCAATTTAGTAACCAATTACCAATACTAATCCTCACGCTGATCGCCACCGTCACCCACTACCAGCTCGATCGCCAGCTGATCACTGATCAGTCACCTCGATGGCTTCACCTTGATGGATGGATGGATGCAGACATGGATGCAGCCGGTGAAGGAGTGAGGATGAGCAGAGCAGAGCAGTGGAGTGAGAAGGGCGGGCGGTGGAGCTTAGCAGCCAGAGCAGAGCAGCGATTACTACTCACCAAATCCACCACCTGACGCTGCCACACCTGTCCCGGCTCCCGCCTTACCATGTCCCCCCACCTGCCGCTCCCCCTCCTCCCCTCCCGCCCCGCACGCCGCTGCGCGCTCCCATGCTGCCGCCGCCGCAGCGCCGGCTCCATGGCTTCCTCCTCCTGTTCCTCCCCCTGTTCCTGCTCGCGAGGTGGAGGCCCGCGGCGGCGTCCGCGCTCTCGACCTTCGCGCTGGCCACGCCGGGCAACGCGACCATAGTGTGCGGCCTCCTGCCGTCCGCGTCCTCGCCGCTGCTGGCGGACCTCAACTGCACGGCGGCGGGCGGCGACCACGCGCGCCAGGAGACGTACCCGTCCTCGCACCCCTTCGCCGCGCTCGCGGGCGGGGAGGACTTCCTCTGCGCCGTGGGGCCCTCCGGGGAGCGCGCCGGCGCCGTCGACATGCGCTGGTGGGACCTGTCGCCCGGCGCGCCCGGCCGGGCCAAGCGGGTCTACTCCGGCCCGCCGCTCCGCGCGCTGGCCGCCGGGGAGTACCGCGTCTGCGGGGTGCTGGGCACCGGGGAGCTCCACTGCTGGCGGTGGCGCGGGCTGACCATCCCCGGGGACCTCCGCTTCGTCGCCGCGGCCGTCGGGAACGGCTTCGTGTGCGGCATCCTGAAGGACGCGGAGTCCATCCGGTGCTTCGGGAACGACACGGCGGACCCGGCCGTCGCCGGCGCGCCGGCGGGCGGGCGCTACGACGTGGTGGCGGCCTGCGGCACCCGCGCGTGCGCGCTGTCCACGGCGGGGGCGATCACGTGCTGGGGCCGCGGGAGGCCGCAGCTCGCGGGCGCCGGCGCGGCCGCCGGCTACGCCGCGCTGGCATTGGGCGAGGACGGCGTCTGCGGCCTGCGCACCAACGGCACCATCCGCTGCTTCGGCGACGGCGTCGCATCGCCGCCGGGCAGCCTCGCCGACGCGCAGTACCTCGACGTCAAGGCGCAGGGCAAGGCCTTCTGCGGCGTCCTCATGGCCAACTACTCCCTCGTCTGCTGGGGCGGCCGCGAGTTCAACGACACCAACCGCCTCGTCTTCCGCCGCGTCATGCCGGGGCCCTGCGCGCCCATGTCCTCCTGCAAATGCGGCGTCCTCGCGGGCTCCGCCAACATCTGCGCCGCCGGGAGCTGCGTCTGCATGGACTGCGCCTTCCAGTTCAACCTCGCCATGCCCAACGCGTCGCTGGGCCCCGGGAAGGGTGGCCGGAGCAGGAGGGCCGTGTGGATCGCCGTCGCGGCGGGGGCGGCTGGTTTCCTCGCGCTCCTTGTGGCATTACAGTTCGCGCTGCTCCTGTGGTGCCGCCGCCGCCGCCAACGCCGTAGGAACGAGCAGGATGCCGCTGGCGACGTGCAGCAGGCGCTGATGCCGCCGCGAATTGGCGGTTCCCGCAGCGTGGTGGAGCGCTTCACGCTGGAGATGCTCCACGCCGCGACGGACGGGTTCTCCGACGACTGCCGGATCGGGACGGGGAGCTTCGGGTCGGTGTACCGCGGCACGCTCTCTGACAGGCGCGAGGTCGCGATCAAGCGCGCCGAGGACTCGGCCAAGGCGTCGAGCTCGGCCGCGCGCCCGGCGCGGCGGCGCGACCGGGAGACGGCGTTCAACTCGGAGCTGACCGCGCTGGCGCGCGCCAACCACAAGAACATCGTGTGCCTGCTGGGCTGCTGCGCCGACTCCGGCGAGCGCGTGCTCGTGTACGAGTTCATGGCGAACGGCACGCTGCACGACCAGCTCCACAGCCGCACCCCGATGGCCCCCGCCGTGGCGTCGTGGCGCGGCCGCCTCACCATCGCGCTCGACGCCGCGCGGGGCATCGAGTACATGCACGTCTACGCCGTGCCGCCCATCATCCACCGCGACGTCAAGTCCGCCAACATCCTGCTCGACGACGCGTGGACGGCCAAGATCGCCGACTTCGGGCTGTCCTCCGTCCTGGACCCCACGCCCGGCGCCTGCGGCGACGCTGGCGACGGCGCCGGCACCCCGCGGGCGCCGGTCTACACCGGCGGCACGGTGGGGTACATGGACCCGGAGTACTACCGGCTGCAGCACCTGACGGACAAGAGCGACGTGTACAGCTTCGGCGTGGTGCTGCTGGAGCTCATGTCCGGGTGCCGCGTCGTGCAGCGCTACGCCGAGAGCGTGACGCCCAAGAACGTCGTCGAGTTCGCCGTGCCGCACATCCTCGCCGACGACGTCGCGCGGGTGCTCGACCCGCGCCTCCCCGCACCCACGCCCGACGAGGCCGAGGCGCTGGCCTACGTGGGCTGCCTCGCAGCCGACTGCGTGGGCCCCGTCGGATGCGAGCGCCCGTCCATGACCGAGGTCGTGGTCGCCCTGGAGCGCGCCCTCGCCGCCTGCGGCGTGGGCCCGCTCTCCCGCGCCGGCACCGGCCGCCGCCCCGTGCTCTCCCGCTCAGGCACCGACCAATTCGACCTCACCGACACCGACTAGCCCGCCGCCGCCGTCGCCATTGCTGACGAAACGTAGCCGTTCGCATCGCGTCACCGGGCACTTCCACGCACCGTAGTGCCCCGCCAACTGCAAACCGCCGCACGCGCGTCGCCATTGAGGACACCAGATCGTCCTGTCCCTGGGCCATGGCTGCTCAACAGGGGAATCAGCAGCCAGATCCGACGCCAACATCTTCCCCGGCGCCGCTGCGAAATCAACGGTCTGATTTCTTCTTCGTGGGACAAACCTTGGTTCGATTGACTCGCGAACAACCAACCCCTCCACAGCGACGCGGCACCGGATCCGGCATGGCCGTCGTGCGGGTGAAACGAATTGACGGGACCCGGCACGACGACGGAAAAGATCATTCTTTCCTTCTCTCCCCTTTTCTTCTCCCTTGCTGTATTCGTTGTGTCTCTGCTTTCGGCATTTCCCACTCCAGGCGGTTTCCAGATTCTTTACCAATGTGAATAGATAGGTCAGTGACAGAGATTGAGAAAAAAATAGAATTACGATTTACACTTTGCTTCAAATTCTTTTCCAATGAAGATTATTAGGACTTGTTCATGTGTCTTATTCGTTGAACGAAATTTTTTCCTCCCCTTGCAACAGAATGAACAGCATACACTGTATATAAACACCAAGGCTCCATATATTAAAAAAACATGTGAGTTGAATGATTGCATGATTGCATCCTTGTAAGGGTTACTGATGTTGACATGGTTGATGGTTCGTTATGTGCATTGCCGAGGTCAAAAGGATCAAAAGGGAACTTTTCCTGCATCAAAGTGCTTGCTCATCTTTCTCGCTTTCCTGCAAACGCTTTCACTTGTGCAAATCTGAAGTTGTTAATCTCCTTGTCAGTTCAGGGTTCAGCTCGGGCGGGGGGGGGGGGGGGGGGGGGGGGGGGGGGGGGGGCGGGGCGGGATGCATCACCTTTTGGGCAGGCACATGAACTGCTGTTGCTTTTTGGAACATGGCAGCAACGGGGTTACAAGCTAAGAACCGGTTTCCAATTCAGAACAGAGGATTTCTTTTTCCTTTCTCATTTGTTCCTTTCTCCCTACCAATTAATAGCTAGGATTCGATTTAACGCATAGGCTGAAATGTAAAAATGGCTACGAAGTATCTAGGCTTTGGGATATATGCTTAGACAGACTGGAATGTAAATATGCATATGTAATAGCTAGGATCCCGGATTTTATGGATAGAGTGGGATGGATATTGTATTATACTAAAAGGAGAATTTATCTGTGAATCTTGCAGCTTAGCCAGTTAGATTTTTTAGGCATTTTCAACCCTCCAACTTAGCTGGTTTTCATAGCATTAAATATGTTGCCACATAAGAAAAAGCTGAGGTGGCAAAGGAGTTAATGAGGCGAGAAGAAAAAATATGAAGAAACCGGGTCTCATACAAGAAACCATATCTACATGAAAACCAAGACAAGAAGAGAGGATAGGGAGAGGAAAGAGAGAGAAGAGATATGATTAGATAACAATTTATTTTGAAGAAACGATTTATTGGGAGGGTAGTTTCTACGTGTGGTGTCTATATGTTATGACAAGTATAAAAACTACTTGTCGTATTTTGGGTTGGGACTGCCCTTACGGTAAAACTTGTATCTAAGTCAGGCGTAGAGTTAGTAGTGAGCCGCCCCACCTAGAAAAACTCGATGGTCTCTTATTGTTTTGAAAATAGTCGAGGGCCTCTTATCACTTCTAGATTTTCACTGTATTAATTTTAATACCATACCTATACTAAGAAGCGCCGCTCCACCACCTTTTGAGTTTCTAACCCAACCAACAAGGTGGCGCACCCGACACAATTCCAGACGCTTTGTAGAGTCTTGCTCGGTTAATCTTAAGATTTGCCGACCTGTCACGTGTGCATTCGTAGGGTGGGTACGCGTATTTTTATAAGCGTATTTATTATGTTTTAAAAATAAGTTTTATTCCTTCTAATTCCCAGCTACACTCAGATTACTGCAAATTAATTGTGAAGCGGAATTATATAAAATATCGTAAATCAGAAAAATGATACAAGGAATCATGGCATGCAAAAAATACATCGAGAAAATAGATGACTAAAATATAATCACACCCACACATCTTATTCTTCTTCTATTGCATGGAACTCGGTGCAGGCTGATGTATTTTTGTCTTGATACTGTACTGTACCCATCGTTGTTCATTAAATTAAACTGTTATACAACGGAATGTCGCGGCAGTCTCCGATCCGTTCGACGCAACAATATAACAGCATGTTCCGGAAGGCCGAGTTTCGTATGTAACCACCCGCGAGCACGGTGTTGTGGTCCAACACGGTGCATGACTAGTTTTAACCAAGATTAGGAACGGAGCCCGCTGAGCAACACGTGTACACGCAGGGGGCCCACCGCCTAGAACACGCCGGCAGAGTAGCTCGCCAGCGAGGCTGTAAACAAACAACACAGCACTGCAGGTGGCTTGCAACTTGCATAGTTGCATTGCTTGTACGGGCACAGCTCCGGCCCCGCTCCGCCCGACGACCGGTTCGTCTTCCTCTCTGACCTCGACGCACCGCCGGAGACCGCGGCCGCCGGGTCGGACGGACGGATATTCTTCGCCGGCGCGCACGCAGACGCAGGGGTGCCGCTGTTCGCTGACTAGTCGTCGCGTGGCCACGCTGGGCTGGCGGGGTACGTCGCCGTCTGCCCTCCCGCGCGTGCGCGGGCCCGGTCGGATCCGGGCACCAATGCACGGCTTTGTGCCGTTGCGGCGTGGGGCTGCGGCGGCCACCTGGGTCTGGGTGGGTGGCGCGTGCGCTCCACAGTGACAGTGCAGCCGCGGTCCTGCGCGCGGTCGCCGGCCGGTTGCAAAGGCTGGCTGCCTGCGCCATCCATCCTCGGTCCACGTATGCTACACTACACCAGTAATAATTCACCGTTTCGATTATTCCTCCTTTCCGACGGTTCCTACTTCCAGGACACGGGACGAGGTACCATGAGAGATAGTTTTAGGATATTAATTAATAGCTAATTATCAATAACGATTAAACCTCACTCTACTTTGCTTCTTCCATGCAAATACTTACTTAGTACCATGTTATGAAAAAAGTCTTTTATGATTAATCTAAAGATGTTGTCACTTGGTTTGCAATCTATGCCTCGATCATTCCACGAGGAATCATTTGCGTGCACGGTACGGATATCGTGCTATTGTTTTGTTGGTTGGGGTTAAAATTTTCCAATATAAACATTTTGATTACTCATTACTACCAATTTATAAAATGATATAAATGTAAAAAATAAAAAGATTTGATAAAAAACCAACATATCACATCCAACATGTTAATATAGAAACAAAAAAACATATTTTGAAATTCATGGATAACTTGTAAAGGGAATTTAAGTGCACCGGAATATTTTCTATAATATTACATAGGAAAATTGATATAGACGTAAAAAAAAGAATTCTTGAATCACCAATTGTCTTGAGACGATGTAAACGTATCCTTGCTTAATCAATAGAACAAATTTGATAAGCTAGTGACGGAAATATATCATATTGTGGTGGGTGGGACAGAGGGGGCATTTGCCCCTTCCTCGTGTGAAGCCGAGTGTCATTACGAGTCTACCACAAGGGGATGGTGGGGGGCAATACAAATACATATAGTGCTAAGTGAGAGAGAGGTATGTATTTTAGTCTCACGTTCACAAGGCACGCGGCCGTTGCCATCCTTCATCTTCGTGGCCGCCTTGGTCGGCTACTCCATAGAGCGGCTGGATCGACACGACTGATGTCCTATCGAATAATCACGAGGCATACTTCATGGTTCACCAAAACTTTCTATTCATGATAACTAGGCCGTGTTTAGTTCTTTACATGTAAAATTTTTGAAGCATTCGGACACATATTTGAAGTATTAAACATCGTCTAATAACAAAACAAATTACAGATTCCGTCTGTAAACTGCGAGATGAATCTATTAAATCTAATTAATACATCATTAGCACATGTTTACTGTAGCACCACATTGTCAAATCATGGCGCAATTAGGCTCAAAAGCACAATTTACAGGTGAATTGTGCAATTAGTTTTTTATTTTGTCCACATTTAATACTCCATGCATGTGCCAAACATTTGATATGATATTTTTGGCAAAAAAATTTTGGATCTAAACACAGCCTATATTTATCTTAAAATGAGAATGCTTTTTTATGATCAACCTAGTAATAATATTAGTAGTCCTCAAAAATGGTAATATCCTATCTTGATGAATCAAAGGTAGTACTACTGTTTTATTAGGTTGAAAAATAAGATAGTACAACTATTTAAGAATAATCATTCGCACTCATGATATGGACAAGTTCTACTATTGTATTTATTTAGGAAAAATGCATTCTAAACATCATATTATTTATGAAACAATAGGTAGAAAATAATCATAGCACATGCGAAAATTGATAGAAATATAATGAGCGTTTCAAAATTCAAGGATAACTTCTGAATTCCATCATTTAACTATGCAAGCTCCAACTGGCGCAACAATCCCCTACCCTCCACTATATATAGTACTTACTGTTAAGCAATAGACTTATGAGCCGTTTGAGAGGATTTGTTCCGAATATGGCTATCCCTATAACTTGATAACATGTTCTAAAAATAATGCACATTTGGAATCAAAGGGAGTAGAAGCCTGATGCCATCATCAACTCAAGTGCTAGCTATTGGTTTTAAAACATATCTTTGTCGACGCCTTGCAGCAATGTGCAGTGCTAACCACCACGTCGGTCCGCCAAATTGCGGTAAGTTTCCCTTGCTCCTTTAATGCTGTGGTCCATTCATCGCCTTGCAAGAGTTTAGACCGCTCTTGGGTTCCAAATTAGGGATAAAGTTTCGGCAAGCTAAGACGAATTTGGTATATAGAAGAAATAAACCGTAGGGCATGCATTTGGTCTGGGGATTGTCAGCAACCATGTACAGTGTAGTAGGAGACTAAGAGTGGTTATTAACAAGACAATGCAACATTCAGCGCGCACGCAGTACCTTCCTCTCCTTGGGAAATTCCTCCTGCTCTACATTATTGCAATGATGTTCGTCCTTACATCGTCAACAGGCCGGGCAACAAATGGAGTAGTCAAACTGTCAAACTGTTTAACTTACAACAACTGGCCGGGCAAACAACTGGGCAAGACACAAGGGTCATCAGTTAGCCGGCGGCAGGTCGTCAATAATCGGTCACCACGGTATGCAAGCAAGGACACACGCGACACACGCCGGCGGAGGTTAGGTGCATGCTAAGATGCTATAATGATCACTCATCACGCCATCATCATCATTAGCGATGACGATGGAGATACGGCTTTGACCGCCTCTTATCTACAACGACGGTGCGACCTGTACTCCGACCTGCTCCGCTCATCCATGGAGAGGTTGGTCGACTGGTCGTCGTCGTCGTCGCTTGTCTCCTTGCAGCGTGGGGCGGCGGCATTTCCAGGTCTAGCATGGGCAGGTACGGTTTGCGTGGTGGCGTGTGGTCGCCGGTCGGAGAGGTACGGCCACATGGCCGCCGACATACGTCAGCACATTGCCACGGTTGCGTCAACCTCCGTTGGCCTAACACCCCCTCGAACCAAAGACACGTGACGTAGCGGCATTGACGTACGTGCACGGGGGATAGGGGAACGATAGTAAGTAGAAGAACTAGTGTCTGTATTTTAATTTGGCAAAATAGGTATTATAGTCTCTCAACTTTACCCGATGATTAAATTCGGCCAATATAGTTCCTCAACTTTTATTTTGAGGTCAAACTCGTCCTTAGTTTCTTTTTCCCCTTCTCAATTTCCACTATTTTTCACTGTTCGCTCAAATTTTCGCAACATTTTATATGGTGGTACGTAGTTATGCAATAAGTAGCTTTAAATTTACTCTTCATGCGCTCACAATACAATATGATGCATGGGTAAATAAAATTTTATTACTCTTCATATGCTCGCAATACAGTATGATGCATGGGTAAATAAAATTCTATGTTTCAAATTAAACACTTGTGATCTTCAGCTCCTAAATGAATTTTAGAAGGAGAAGGAACTAGCGGCAAACGGACTTTTTGAATAAATCTCATGTAATTATGGTATAATATCAACAATTGGATGAGTTTGACATAAAAGCGAAAGTTGAGGGAATATATTGGCCGATCTGAAAGTTGAGGGATGAATTTGATCTTCGGATTAAAGTCGAGGGACTAAAATACCTATTTTGCCTTTTTATTTCTATACAGGGCAATGCGATAACTATTAGTCTTTAGATACTTTTCTAATGTGTATCATGATAATTAATAACATGGAGGAACATCCTATTATTAGTAGTGTTAGTAAAGGTTACTTGTTACGGAGCTCCCCATCCGAATTCGAGTTCTCAACTCGATACAAGTACAAAATTTAACCAGTAGGTGATGTACCTCTCAACAGCGAGACCCTATGGTGACTTCTTCTATTTTTAGATTTGTCAGCTTGATCTGTTGGGGATATTCATAGAGATGGAGATAGAACTACTATTTATAAGCACTACTGCAAAAATAATTTATAGCAAAGCCTCTCTTTTTTTCCAGTGGTGAGTTAAAAGGTAATTGGCTCCTACAAAAGGAGCGGAGTTACTGTAGCAATTGACATGTCCCTGGAAAAGTCTTTTTTATGGGCGGATGGTGGCATCACCCGCCTCAAATTTTTGGATGAAGTTATATTATTTTAGTATGAGAATAAGATTACGTAACAATTGAACTCAATCTATAAGTTTTAGCTTCATTCCTATATAAAAAGTTTCATAGATCCATGGAGGTGAGAGAAGAATATTTAACTTTTTCTATCTTTACATATATGCATGATAGTTTTTTTAAAGATTTAGTGGTACAATAATAGGTTGGGTGTTGATTTTTTCCGATTAGTACATGTTAAATTGACTTTGTCCAATATATATCTTTACACACATGCTGTACATAAAAGAATATATTTATGACCATTTGGGACTCCATTTGCGTCTATCTAATACTTGCTTAATTTTTCGATGGATTCATTAATTGCAGAATTAGCTAAAAAGGCACGAGGGGCCACTCAATGGGGAACAACTTCTACAAGTAGTCGTTGATTTATATCATTTTATTATGCATGAAGTGAATAACCCAAGAGGCATATTTTTTCAGGAAGACCACGATTTAGCAACAGGCCCTAAATATGTCGCTCTTTGTGAGTGGAAGAAACAACAGCACCGTACCTCCTCTAGTAACCTTAGTAAATAGGTGAAAAATATGTATTCAAGCAGCACTTTTAATGATGTACTTTAATACTGCAATGTAATAATATATAAAAATTCTATTTATATGTGAATGGATTTTATATGCTTAATTATTTATATGTATAAAAATATTCTGTGTCAATCACTATGACATTCGAGCGCACAGGTCTAAATTGGTAGGAATCAAAATTTGAAAATCTAGGGGGGATTCTAAAAATTCAAAATCAAATCGCTCAAATATTTGGGGGATGGAAGTTTGCAAGATGGTCATGCTCTAACCCGTCCCTGAAAATCTATTTCTAGGGGGCGGTTCATGCTCTAAACCGCCTCTAGAAATATCATTTTCAGATTTCTTGGGGTGGGTGAGGGTATGACCCGCACCTGGAAATGGACTTTAAGAGGCGGACACGTTATCCTCCCTGCAAATAATCTTTTTTAGCTGCGGGAAGCAGAGGCGGGTACCACACCCACCCCTAAAAGTCTGTTTCTATCCGCCTCTTAAAAATTCTTTTCGTAGTAGTGAAGCCTAAATGTGTATATGTATGTGAGCGTTTCTTGATGGGCTTACACTCAAACACTTCCGGAGCCCTTTTCTCCTCTGACGTCCCGAATTTGAGGCAATTAACAATGTCTCTCAAATGACATCTCTGGTGAGGCCATTTGAGGCAATGACGTTTTGGGCAAAAGAGTTATCTTCCGTTGTTGGGTTGCTTATTAAAATTTCTTAATCGAGGATGGTGCCGATTATTGTACCTGCCAGGCTCGACAAGCAGACCTTTGCGTGTAGAGCTGGCGCCGCTCGTCGTCTTCCCCGGCGGCGGGCACCACGGCATGGCGCCGCGGCGGTCAGTCGGATCGGCCCCCGGCGTGCTGCCATTGTCGGGGGTTTATTTGACGGGGGCGTCGCTGGCAGGCTGGGACGTACTCATACTCTATAGTTAGCATTCCACGTATTTTCTCTGCTGAACTGGAGAACAGAATTAATAACAAAAAAAACAGACATGAAAAGGAGAGAGAAGCAAGCGCCAGGTTTTGCTTGCACAGCTGCACGTACGTACTACTAGTGCTGATTAGATTGTCAGTAAAGTGTTGCGATCAAGCGAAGACTGAAGAAGCAATCATCTCCTTGTATTCCACGCATAATGCTCGACATGAAGGAAGAAAACTTTCGCTTTTATTTCCCTTGGCCAACGACATGAAGAAAGACACGCCTGCATTCAGGAGCGTCTATTCCTCGCTGCGTGCGATTGCAATCAATGCAATCGCAGCAGCCAGCAACCCGTCTCCCTCGGCTCCGGCGGCGTCACCGCCGCCACCCTCTACTGCCACCGACACTAACCAATCACGCCGCCGCCTTCTCGCCCCCACCGCCGGTCACCACCCACCGGAAATCCTACCCTCCCCGATCGGTGGCGCACCCACGTCACCTCGCCCTCCGCCGGCCGAACCGTTGCCTCTGTCCGTCCTCCACCGCCCCCGAGCCCCCTCTTCTATAGCCGGAGGCTATGGTGCCGCCCTGAACCCCGGCAACCCCGAACCCTAAAGCTCCGCCGCCTTATTCCACCACTCCGGCCGCCGGTGAACTTCCCCCACCTCCCACTCTACCCGGATGGGCAGCAGGCAGGGACTCGTGTTCATGAGACCAATCATTGAGATTCCTTGCATGCGCTTGCCTGTTGACCATGGCTGACGTGTCACGTTTCTGCCTCGTGCCATCAGGCAAGAAGATGCCTTTGCAAGAAACATGACCCGGACTGGAACCGGTTCCTCTGCAGTGAGGTACCCAATGCCATTGACACGCGGGCTCCACAGCGCAAGGGACCACACATCAGTGGGACGAGTTCCTGCAGTACTGCAGTGGAGGCGACCTATTTGCAGTACTGCAGCAATGTATTTAGAGATTATAAACAGATTCACCATGTTGCCATTTCAATTGCACCATTTCCTTCTTTTGGGGGATTAAACAAAAAAAGGTGTTCCGCTATATAAAGGTTCAGAAGCCAGGTATAATCTGCAGTCTGAAGCAAAGGAGCTAAGGACATGTATCTTTTCTGTCCAAATTAAAGCATTCTTGTTCAGTGTTGCATTCATTGCTCCAATGCCCTGACACGCTCCATCCTGCACCATTATGAAATCGCATCTGGTTTGGAAGAAGGGTTCTCGATCCCTAGCTACGCCATACATGATGGAAGCTAAGTATGCAACCTCGACCCCTACACTACGATGCGAATATGTATCCACATTTCATTTCACAACCTATCGAAGTTTATATACTAATGAAAATTATATTCTTTTGCCATCCAGTCAGTGTCGAGCAGCAACAGAAAAGTACGGAAAAAGTAGCAAACTAGAAGTCGGCAAAATGCACAGCGTATTTTCAGCACAAAGGGAGCGACGCATCCCTTTCTTCCCCAGACCCCAAGACCACACAACCTAGCTCATCAAAGGTCCACATCAAACACCCGCCAAACATGAACTAGTCTAAATCACTGCACTATGCATGAACAGGAGACAGAACAATCCGGTAGATACGCATACACCTTGCTTGCACAGAAGCAGGGGGTGGCTGGTGATTAAATTGTCAGTATGATGTTGCGATCGAATAAAACCGAGGAAGCAACCGATTCCTTTTTATAATTCGCATATCGGACACCTGGAAAGTAAAATGATTTTGTTTTTGTTTTTTGCTGTTTCCGGTATTTTTTTCCACATCATTTTTCGGGTGCTCCTAGGGAAAAATCTTTGTATTTGTTTGCTTTGATGCTTCTAGTTAGTTGGTAAATGGTAAGCAGGGTTACTCATGTTCTTTGGATCAATTATTACCATTCCTTTGCAGTAGTCGGCACTGCGCAAACAGAGTCACCAATGTGGTGAAGTGATGATGTCTTCCTTTTGATCTTGGCATCAGAATTCCTCGATTTCCATCAATGTGAGGCGCTTTGTGTCCATGGCTGATGTCATATTTGCGCTTCATGTCATCATTGAAGATAGTGCTTTCAAAACACCCAAAATGGAAGTATTTAAACTGAGACACCGTTCTCAATTATGTAAAGGCCCATTTTTCATGGCTGCAGAGAACCATACGTCACTAAAGCTAAAGCTAAAACTTCATAGCATATCTATCCTCATGCCACGGTGTAGGACCAAACCGGCGACCATTATGGGGTTAAATGGGAGCCTTTAAAAAAAATTCCTGAGAGAACAAAGTCTATGTTCCAATTTTCACTCTAACATCACAACTTCAAGATGACGCATATCAATTGGTGACAAGCTCACCCTAGGAACGGTTCAGAAGAGTTCGGCGCAAAGCAGAAGTAACCGAAAAGTAAACTTTGAAATGAAGCGGAAGCAGCCGAAAGCTATCAACACAAGCAAAACTACCACCAAAGCTTCTATTAACCAAGCATGCGAAGAACTCAAAGAACCGACAGAAATTAGCAAGAACAAGCTTTAAAACACTAGCTAAACATGTGAAAGGAACACTTGAAACAAATTAATTAAAAGCTCCTAAACAAGCATGCAAAATACTACACGGCACTAGTAATAAAAGGGTCTAACTAACTGGCTAAACATGGAAGCAGGAAATCAGGAAAACAGGCTCACTGGGCTCTCTCGCTGAAACGTGCTGCTCTCCTTGCTATTGGGCCACGTGCAGCAGCTAGCAAGCAAACACCTGCTGCCGGCCTACTTCCCAAGCTTGGCCTGCTGGCGCCTCCCGAGTGGCCTTCTGGCCTGCTCCTCTCGCTCGGCCTGCTGGCTGGCAGCCTGCCTGCCCCGTGCGCGTGGGCAGCTCGCCCTGCCGTGCCGCGCGCGTGCGCTAGGCGCCGCCGCTCGCTGCGCGTGCTTGCCGCCGCTGCAGGCGTCCCCGCGCGCGCCTGTGCGCGTGCGCGAGCGCCCCAGGCACCAGCAGCTGTACGCTGCCTCTCCCCTTCGTGCGCTTCGCAACCTGCACAGATAAGAGAACAAAAAACGGGAAGAACAAAACCGTAATTATTGTTCCAAAACTTAATGGATTTGAGCGAAACTCAAGCCATAGATGTGCAACCTCAAGGATTAACACATCAAAAAGAAATTTTCGAGAAGATCGACTAAATCTCGCCAACCGAAAATCACTCGAAAAATATCAAAGGAGTTGATCTTTAGATATATACCATTAAAAGAATTAACTTAGATATATACCATTGAAACATGACAATGTTACAGATATCTACCATTCCGTTCGGTAGTTCCATTTCTATTGGAATGCCCAGAATTTCTGAAGTTCCGTTTTTGCCCTTAATCAAAAATACAAGCCTGCCCAGCATTCTGACTGAACAGACAACACACGAAGCCGAAGAAGCGTAAGCATGCGACAAGCAGCAAGCTCGTCGACGGCAGGTAACGTGTCTCCCCTGCAGTCTCCCCGATGGCGTGCTCCCTGCGCCAGCTGGCTACTCCTCCCTTGATGAGCACGTAGCTCCTCAAATTATTCAGCTTGGGTCATTTATATTTGATGCAAATAAAACTATTATGATGAAAGAGGGAGTTCTAGCTAATACTGCAACTTTGGAGACCAAGCTTATTTTTCAAGGAAATAATTTGCACGAGGGAGAAAAGAAGCAAGAAACACAGTGGCCCGTGGCCGGATATTTTATTGATACGGAGAAAAGCTACGCATGATTAATTCATAATTCTTGATGGAATAGGAGGAGCGCGCGTCCGATCCCCAGATTATTTAATAGTATTTCTATATTTAAGTCATGTTACTATTTTTAGGGTGCGTGCACTTGTAGTTTAGTGCAGGTCAACGCTATTTGTTTTGGTCGAACCAGGTTGTGGCCTTGTGGCCGAGTCCAAAGTGGAGTCTGTGCCTGCGCGCATATATTAGGGGGTCTTTGCTCCTTGTAAAGGTCAGATTGGTTTTTATCGTGACTTGTTTTTGTCGAGGATTTCCCTCCAAAGAATAGGGAGGCGACTCCCTCTCATCTACCTTGCCGATCCATCCTTGGATTGTGTGGAGTGCGTGATCGAGACCTTGCTGCTTGGGCACGCCTTGGATTTCTGTCGGGATTCTGTTCTTCTGAACGTGGTTCGTCGAGGCCGCGGGTGGAAGAAATTATCTAGGGTTTGGAGTTGCATCTGCTGTAAGCCGATCCCTTCTATCATTGCTATCTACAATTGCTTGAGGAGAAGATTCACCTCCGTGGTTCACCTTCTAAGTGTTTGATTATTCTGCTGGAACATAACTATTTTATCTCTCGTCATTATACTGTTCTGTGTTCTGGCCGCATGCATATTACTATATTGGGTTTACTACCTGGTATTGCTGCGTGAATTATATATTCTACAAGGTGATGCTGCAGTGATTGGTTAGACTATTAAATTAATCCATTTGATCAGACGGAAGGCCAGCTGATGTATTATTTGTGGGAAGCTTAAACAGTGCGACTGTGTTACTCCTGGGTCAAATTTCTCTCTCGTTTGATCATTCAATTGGCTCTTTTAATATTTGAGTAATTTCAGAGAAGTCATATCGTACCGTGAAAGATTGAGCATATTCTTGGGCATCGTAGGTGTGTCCTTTTCATCCCTCCCTGCACCATCATGTCACACCATTTGCCTGTCGCCGCCGCCTTTAAGCAGGTGTTCCCTCGCTCAGCACCTCACCTTCTAATAGAGGTATGGAGCTGGCGTGAGGATGATGTCGTGGTAGGAGGGGCGGCTGGTGTCGCTCGCCGGAGAAGGGGAGAACTCCATCTCCGTCTCCATCTCCAACCACTACATCTCCTTGGAGCAGCCACCAGAGGAAGGGAAGGGTCGCGCGAGAGGGGAGAGGGTGGACACCGACGTGGGTCTCAGGCTGGGGTTGCCGCCGGCGTCGGGGTGGTCGTCGGTGGGGGGCTGAGGGTGGAGCGGGGAGAGCGAGGAGCCATCCCGAGCACGAGACGTCGATTGCAATTTTTCTGATGACTTTGACTCCGTTCGGCTGCTGGGCAGCTGCTGGAATCAAGCAGCCGGCTGCCGAATGGCTGCAGATCCAACCCAGAGCAGCCTGTAGCAGACCAGCCGAACGGTGTCAAAAAAGCGGGGAGAAGGTGGGTCGTCGCCGTCGCGCTTGGATGCAGTGAACCAGAACGGGGACACCGATCCTGACGCCGGGCGGTGGCCATGATTTCTGCAGCGAAATCGAGACAGAGGCGCCGGGCCGTGGCGGCGCCGGCCTCCCGCCGCAGGTGCCCTGGCGCCTCTCGCTGATGCCTCCCAAGAGAATACGGTGAACACCTAACAGATAGTTCTTAAACTGCACAGAGTTTGAGGATTTCAGTTACACATACAAGAAAGGAGCTCAGCAAGGGTACCATGGTCACTGTTAACGTGGAGTTCACATATGTGCTAAGATGCCAATACATATGATCATTTGATAGTATATATCCAAAGATGATTCTTTTGATGGTAAATATCTAAAGATTGGTTCTTTCAATTGTATAGATCCAATTTTGCCAAATCTTTAACACAAAGAGGAATTAGACATTCAAGAGATCATCTTTAGACAAGCATCCTAGCTAGGAATCTCCCTCAACCTCCCACTTTTGGTGAGGACAAGAAATCAAGACCAATCACCCTCTCTCCCTCTCATCTCCTCGCATGAAGCCCTCTCCTACCATAGAGAAACTGAAATTAGGGTTCGAAGAGGTGCCCCAAGCCAGCCAAGCCACATATAAATGGTCTTTGGTGAACGACAGAAATACTCCTACACTAATAACAACGATACATGGCTACGTAGGGGCAACACGGTCCATCTTTTTTAGTAGCACAGGATGGACACGCTGCCTTCATAACTTTGCTTCGCCTAGATGCAAGCTTCGCAATGGCGCCACATGTCCTCAATCTCTACTATCCGACCGCATCGGACGTGTCCCCCGTTTTGAGACCCAAATCGGAAAACCTGCCCTCTCCGCTTGGTTGCTGCACGACCACGATGTGGTAGCGTGTTCAGCCTCCACAAAGTGTCATAACACCTTCAAATCTTTCGCACTCCCGCCGCATGGGCAGCCTACTCGAACTTGTCATCGCCTTCCTCCTTGCTTTGACCAACATCATCTTCATCACATTCATGTACTCTTACTCTTCTGTGCACCACGTGGACAGCCCATGACTCTGTCCGAACTTCTTGGGTCCCTCAGACCAAGACTACTTGCATTCATCCTCACCGCCCTTGGTCCATTGGCATGAATTTTTTCATTGACCTTCACTGCATGCCGTCGACCATCACCTTGCATACTATGTCTGCACATCACGAGCCAAGAGATATATCAATTCTACACAACGTTGTCAATCACTCATCATCCAAAGAGTGACTATCATTGGTCCTCACACGGGTAGTGTCTTGATGGCTTCCTGGTGACTGTTCAACTGTTCAAAGTCCCCGGTATGTAGTATATCTTCAGCTTCAGCGTCTCTAAGGTCCAGGGGCACTGCTTATTAGTGGCTTTGGAAGTACACGTAATAGGAGGGAAGGAAAAGTATATTTATTAGAAATTTAGAATCTCACAGAGACAATCCGTCCTCTTTTCATTTAGGATATATCCCAAAATCCTATGCATCGAATAAGATACCGTTTTTTTCTTGAACGACGGAACATATGTTCCATGCCTCAGCTGCCTCCAAAACATGATGCGAATTATACCAGGGATTGTTTTCTCATAATTCCTACGTGTGCAAAAAATATGTAGAAAAAACTAAGGTTTTTGACCCTCCGTCGGCAACATGATGCAACCTTTTCTTATTTGAACACACGCCGGCAGGTAATAGGTAGCTAGGTTGATGATGATCACCCGGCTTTGTTTGCCAGCGGGCTCTGCCGTCTCCAATCCAAGAACGGCCTGGAGCAAGTAATTAGCAAAATTTCTTATCAGGCGCGCGAGCGCCGCTAGTCGGTTGCAGTGAACGCACGCACATGCTTTAGTCAGACAAAATGGCTATAGTATTAGACGTGTGAGGTTTAGGGCACATTTTAATTCTATGCATAATTTTTTGTGGTCCCTATGCATACTGATGCATGGCTATCACATATCTTGCTTCTTTGAAAACAACTTTACAAATAATTTTCATTGAATATCTTTTGTGTAACCTATCTGAACTGAAATCGTAGATGTGTCGGTTGCAAGATGAATTGATTGCTGGACTGATGATCCCATCAGCCCTTGCATCCATCCTTCTCTATCCTTGTGGCATTATTATTTTGTTCTAGTAAAATCATGCTGAGCTAGTTATTCTCCATATACCGTTTTAGCTGCTTCAGACTTAAAACTCAATTCCCTTTTGGTACTTGTAGTTGTATCAGCATCACAAGGACTATTGAAGAAAAGGAAAAGAGGAAATAGGACTGTATGGGAAATAGGACGCCCAAAAGGCCCAAAAACCTATTGAAGACTCAACTAGAAAAGGAAAAAAAATACTAGCACCGTATGAAAAATAAGAGGTCCAAAAGGCTCAAAAGCCTTCCAGCCCACCGAATATGCATCGCATCGCTGCCCTACGAGCTGCCGCATTGATGCCTGCTACCTCCTCCTGCTCCATTCCTTGCTCGTGAAATCCTCTGCCGCATCCAATCGAGTCCCTCTGTGATGCGCTACACCTTTCCTGCCCTCATGCTTCATCCGATACAACACATTAGATCCTGGTGGAGCTAGGATTTGGCAGTTGGATATTCCCAAGCCAAAAGAAAGTGTTAAGTTAAAAAATTAGAGATTAAAAGATAGCACAAATTGAATGTACATTTTGTTCAAACTAGAGAAATTCTATTAAACGGAGAGAAATTATGAAATACCTAAAGAAAATTACAGTTCCATTTTTTACTTTGGGTTCCCTGCATGATACTGGCATTGCTGGTCAATCCGCCAGCTCTCTTGTAGCCTTGCCGGCCTGGCTCTATGGTTTGTGAAATGCCATGTGCATGCCGAACATACAACAGAACAAGTGACTGTGCCACGCGCGCACTAGGATAGAAAAGCTCTACAGTCCCGGTTGGGAAATCCCCTTTTGTTCCAGTTTCCCAACCGGGACTAAAGGCCAGCCGAGGCCTTTGGTCACGGGTCAGGCAACCAGGACTAGTGGGGACTTTTAGTCCTAGTTAGTAACCCTAACCGGGACTAAAGGTCCATTTTTTTCCTTTTCCTGCTTTGCTTTGCATTCATTTCTTTTTCATTTCTATTATATTTTTTATTTGAAATTACATATTCTTCTACAGTACTGCTATACATTCGTACACGCTTATTCGAGCTGAGTATGAAATGCACTAAAATATATATACACACATATATATAGAGTTGGTTGGATTCACCACTAAGTACGTCCAACAAAGTGAAACATGCATATATATACACATATACATACAAAGTGCAACAAAGTTTTATATATCATCTATGATATATTTGCTGCTATTATCAAGAATGTGCCCATCATAGTGGAATTCACCGTCTGCTTTGACGACTTGCTCAAAAATAAATCCTGACAGGCCTTCTTAAATCGCCAAAATTCTTTCCACTGGAATGAGTTGATCTCGCATCCTTTCGATCTATAAAAAGTGAAAATACTAATTATGCCAATTTTCAAAAAATAGTTGACATTGCAAAATAATATTGTTTATTACTTACTTCCGCTTCCCAAGCAGTATATGTCTTGTAAGGACCTACAAGACTGTGAATGTTCTCGCAAACATAGTATGGGCGTAAATTATTGCCCTGTGCCTGCCTCATACACTTTAAGACAAAAGAAGTCATTAGGTATATATTTATAAACAAATAAAACGTGCAGTACAAGTTGCTTGCATCAATATGTACCGAAAAGTCTATCTTGATTCTAAGTTCGCCTGAGAACATACTTGGACGTTTTTCTTTTTCCAAACACCGTGCATGTCGACCGAGAATAAATAAATATATTTAGCGCTAATAAGCGCATGTAAGAAATTATCACAATTAGTAATTACCTTTTGAACATGTCGGTCATGTTCTTGTAAAGTGCTGGATCTTTTCTCAATGAGTCCATAACAACCGCTAAGCCCAAGTCAGGCATTATCGAAATTAGTATCCAGTGATTTCTGCAAGATTATAGGGAGCCACATTTTGTTAGGGTTAAAAAGTTGAATTATACAAAAGTAACAGGGTTACACGGCATAAAACACTCACTGAAAGTTGTAAGAAAACAATATAGTCTGCTTGTAATGCTGAATGGCTAAGAACTTGTATAAGTTTTTAAATGTATCATTAGGCTCGTCCTTTAGATTAACGCAATTCACAATCACAGGGTCGATGGAGCCCAGATGAAAGTAGTCATTTTTCCAACAAGTTTGAATCTCCATTCTACATGATACAAAAGAAGCAAGAAATAAATTGAGGGCATGTAATAAGATTCGCTAATTAAGTAAATGAAAAATTAAAGAACACCACTTATAGAAGCCACGTGCTAACGAAAGAGATGTCGAGGGAGTCTTGATGGTAGAGTTGGTATAATTCTTCAAAATTCAACCATATCAAATCTTCGCCACGAAAGTAATCGTCATCCTTAATCTTTACAGCCAGCATGCGTTCACCACGATGCGACGCCATCTTGTAGTAATCATGTAGCTTGCGCATTTGCATTGGAAGCTCAGGTAGGAGTTCATTGGGAATAAGAGCCTTGCAAAACTCATATGTCCATCTAGCAACCCCGGGGTGTGTTTCAATTTCTGTACGCCTTGCAACCTGCACCGTCGAGAGACCCGAGGAGCCCAGAAACTCAGTTAGCCCTTTCTGTTCTGCTGGTAGCACCACGAGCGGTGTTATTGATTGCTTGCTTTGGGCTCCGAGCTGTGGAACATCAGACGACGACCCAGCAGATTTCTTCTTCTTCTTCTCATATGATTTGGTAATGGAGCGGTCGTAATCTGATGGTGGAATGAACTTCTTCGTATTTACTTCAGCCATTCCAATAAAAAAGGCCGACTTGCTTGGATCTATAATAATTTTCTTCTCTGGCACTTTCGGTGCGAAGTGCGCTTTAACCTCTCTGTCGGCTTGCTCACAACATTCCTCATAAGTTTGCTCCCACGGTAGCTTAGGTACAACCTTCTCTTTCTTCTTCTTCGGCTGCTTCATCTTTGGAGGCTCTTTGCTAGCTGATTGAGTCTTGGATGACGGACACTTTTGCTTCTTTGCCGGCTGCGGCGATGGAGGAGGTGATGAAGCGGGAGGCGTCTGCCTAGGAGGAGGAGGTGAAGCAGGAGACGACAGGTGCCCAGGAGGTGACGGTGAAGGAGATTGTTGTGGTGCAGCTGCCGGAGATGGTGGATCGGCGCTGGGTGCCCTAGGAGTATGTTGCGGAGATGTTGGCCTTGATACCTGATCAATAGGCGTCTTGAGGATAATGTGACGCTTCTCCCACAGGATCCAACCATGAATTGCCTTTGCAAGTGTCGTCTCCCCGTCACCTCCAGGAATGTCGAGCTCGAGCGTCTGGTAACCCTCGCACACCTCCTCCACACCTGCTTTGGCGTATCCAACCGGGATCGGTTGCCCATGGTAGACGTCTCCTGGTGAGGTGGGCATTGCAGTACTGAAGGCAACCGTTGTTGATGTTTCCTAGCGTCATGAAATAAATCCGCAATCGCACGGATGACGTTGTAGCTTTCACCCAGGAGTATTCCAAGGGTATTGTATCCACTAAGGAACATGTGTATATTCTGTAAGGTTTAGGTTCGTCCAAGAACACTACACCAATTAGAGGCAAGGAGTAGAGAGGATTCCTAAGGCTAAGAATCAAAGGTAAGATAGAACTATCCTAGTCGCTTGCTTTGGGCTACTAGCTTCCCACAGAATAAGACTGGTTAGTTCTAGAAATACGGCACTGGGATATATCCGAACGGGGAGGGTACCGCTGGATAGACAGGGCTGTCACCACCTGCTACCTACCTCATCTAACCATAAGATATACCACAACCAACAGGTAAAGGCTGATCTAGACACCACGTCTACACCGTCCTTTACTAACTCTAGAATCGTACTTATTCTAGAGGCATCCACTACACTAGTGAACTATTGATCCGGCAAACAACTAGGGGAAACTAGCTCTACACTTAACTAAGAAACTAAAGCACAGAAGAAGTCACGAACACTTACTATGATTGATAACCATCCGTCGAGGTACAAGCTGGAGAAGAGCGCCGGTGTGCACACCGGCTGCTCCCCGACTCCTCCTCACTCTCCCCCTAACTCTTAAGCACTACCTAGGTAGCCTACACCTCTAAAGAGGAGCTCCAAACTCCAAAAGTGAGAGAGGATGGAGAGGTGAGTTGTGTCCTCTTTAGAAGCCCATCCCCTTGTATTTACAGGGGTGAACCAGGGTGCTCTCGGCCGGCAATTAAGGGGACTCACGCAGAACCGCCTTTGGGAAGAGCTGAGGAGCCGCCATGTGGAAGTTTTAAGGCGGTGGAGTTGGTCATGGGTCGGCCGACCTACCTGGGTCGGCCGACCCAAGTTTGGCTCCAACCGGGCTTAACTTCGGTCAGGTGGCTGGTAAGTGGGCCCTCTGGTCCTGAGCAGGTGAGTTGGCGCTGTCCTAAGTCGGTTGCAGGCCCATGTGGGCCCTTCAATCCGTGTGACACCGAACGGTGTGCTCTGATTGGTCGGAGGGGTGTTGCCTTGGATTGAGAGTGTGTTGCCATGCTCTTGAGGTGTGTTCCCTACTTTGCTTGAGCTGCATACACATATTCATCCACACATATGGAATTTGGTAATTAAACACCTACTCTTTGTTGGTCGGCGCGCCCCGATCTGTATGGTAGTCATCCTACTTTTCGAGTCAAATTGACGCTCAAAATTGGTCCGTAGCAAGCGTCAACAAGATCACCTACACTTCTTCTTTGCTCATCCTCGAGCAAAGCTTAGGACTAAGGTGGAACACCACTTCCTTTTTGATATGGCACCGACATATTTGTTATTCCAAACTTCACCCTTACCTGTGAATCTTGATGTGTCTACCATAAAAGTTTCGGAAGTTGAAGAGTGGAACGATATTGACTTGATCTCCTCCACTTCTCTGCTGTATGACTGGGGTTTGAAAGATTTTTGGAAAGAACTACCATAGCTTTACTCCTCCATAGGATCTCTCATTTCACTCAGTGTGTTTATATCCTCACCAAGGCATTGCCTCTTTTCAACCTACTTCTAAAGATAGTTTATGTGGAGCTCATGGTAGGAAATTGGAAGCACGCACTTGTTTCACATATATTGCAAAATCAAAGATTGGATCCATGGAGATGACACATCATACAAGCTGATCAAGATCGTGTGAGTGTATGGAAAGTGGATGATGAAAATGAAAGACTCCTTTTTATAAAACTCTCTCTCCTTTATTGAGGACATGGCTATATAACTCTTTTTATTTTTTTTCTTGGAGCTTCGCGTGTCCAATTTTCTTTCTTTTTTTCAACACTTGGACCTTCATGTGTCCAAATTTTTTTTATATAGCCCATGCCTCTTTCAAGGAGTACTAGAGAGAGATAGATCATTACACATGGAGTTTTATTTCGTGGACGGATGGAATGGTATGGCTAACTTCCAGTGTAGATGTTTAGCATGTGGAGTGTACGTGATCTTGATCAAGCACATATGAAATGACATCTCACTAGGGTCACAAAATTTTGATGAAGATCGATGCAACAACAAGGCACATATGTATATGGTTTCATTCATGAAGATCGACATATGGCTTTGGTAGGACAAACACGAGGAGTTTGTAAAGCTATGGAGGGTTTTTTTTTTAAAATAAAATTCCCAGACATAAAAGTAGAGAAAGCAGGGATTCCTTCATCAAACCATATCTCACTGTTCAACAAATTAACAATTATTGGTTCCCTAAGATATGATTCACAAGCTTAAGTTTAGCAGGGAATAAAATATATGCAAGACAATCAAACTTTAAGTATGCGACCAGCGAGCACCATTGAGTTTAATTTTAGTGGTTAGCAATGAATTTCATTTAAACTCATGGATCAGGGAGATTTGAGGGGTTGAGTACACAAACCGTCACGATGGGTTCTAAACCTTTTGCATGCTGGTTCTTTCGGTCTTGTGCATCTCTTTGTGGGGGATCTCGAATGTATGTGCGTCAAAACTCCGAGATTTCCCCCACACTTGTTCTTGTACCTGGTGCTTATTCAAAAATAAAGAGGTGGAAACAAAATAATGGCTCTACCGGTTTTAAGAACCAGGGAGCCCTTAGATTTATTGGAACTAAAATTTAATCTCACCATGAGACTTACTCAGGCAAGGCAGAATTGATGTTGCATCAACATGTGCAAAGAAGGGTATACTCTTGGTGGAACTTTGAGAGTGATATGTTCCTTCTTCCTATGTTGCGCAACATGAATTCGATGCCTTGGCTTTCCTTTCCATTTGAATTCAGCTCAACGACTTACCCATTTGGATTTGAACATTTTCCTGCAGGGGTTAGTCCACATATACAATCGATATCTATACAAGTATTAACTCTAAGGTTCATCAATCAAACTTGACACTATGTCTAGTTCGACTGAAGAGGACATTTTAACCTAAGCACCATGCTTAATTTAAAAGGCCTATCAATATGTTTGGCAACACACATTCAAACCAGAGCATACGAGAATAGATAAAGGAAACATGAAACTGTGATTGAGCTTTATACAAAGAGAGAGAAGCATGAGTAAGAGAGTGGTGATCCTCGGGTTACCTCCCGGAAGGGCTTTGATTAAAGTCAAAAGCAGGACATACCTGGAGGTGCTTACCATGGCGTTTTGTTGGTGAAGAACACCATTGCCGCCGTGGTAACTCCTCTCTTTTTTTTTCTTTTCTTTTATGAGGCAAGATGCGAGAACCAACACCATCTCCAAACCAAGGTAAGAGTTGACATGAAAGGAACTTACTTGGGATATCAAATACCTCCCCACACTTGGAGTTTGTATTGCTGGGCAACACAACTCAAGTGTGTGGAGGTCAAACTTCCCTTCATAGTCGTCCCTTCACCAAGAATTACCATACTATTGTAGTTGGTGTAGCTCTCATGTTCTTCTGCATCACCTGTCCTTTGTTCTTTTTAATCTCCACCTGAAATGGTTAGCGATCAAAAATACCCGAAGAAAAGGCTTATCCAAGAATATGCTCTTGCTTTTATTTGAAAAGGGAAAATCAAATGATAATCCGGGTTATCTCCCGGCAGTGCTTTGTTTATGGTCAGAAGCTTGACCATGGGAACTTCCTCTTGCAGCTATCATTGGTGATGTCGTTCCCTTCTCATCACTAATTACTGAAGTTTCATGAAGTTTTAGCTGCAAGGTTAGCACCACAGAGCATCCATGAAATTTGCAATGCTTATGATAAACATATGCATCTATAACCAATCTTCTGAAGATTTTGCAAAAGAGGACCTTAAGGTGGTTGTCGTCCTCGTGCGTTCTCAGTGCACAAAGCATGCATAACTCTGAAGAGTTATTGAACTATCATGGTTCTTGGGGTAATTCAAGAAATAAGCTCCCATGCTCATCTATGGAATCCTTCCCCTCGGACTCCAGAGTCGGCGCCTCACAAGATTCCATGGCCCATGGGTTCTCCATCTCACGAGATTCATCATGAAAGATCGAAGTTGTATCGCGAGCGTGGTCGAGAACAACTTACTCCGGGCCAGCGGGAAGAGGCTCTAATTCGATCGAGGGTGATGATGATCGTTTATCTTCACAAGGGTGAAGAGTTTCTTCCAAATCATACTCTACGGAAGTCGCGGATTTTGCAACTTCAAAGGGAACAAGTTCAGATGATATGAACGGAGATGGATGCATCATCTTCTTGAACTTGTTTCATTTGGGAAGGGGCTTCGCCATAGGATTTTCTAAACATGAGGTAGTGATGGCGGAAGCGGGTTCCCTAAGCTTTTCATCCAGCCTCCCATGAGCTGTACCAAGAAGTTTTTCTAGAGGGTAGCCTAGGAGAAGATCAAAATCGAGGATGTCAAAGATATGAAAGTCTAGCTTGACCGCGATCTTGTCCATTGAGAGCATCACGGCACTTGCGACCCCACGACATTCAAGGATGTGTCCATAGGGACAACTCTTGTTGAGCTTGTCGGATGGTCTTAGCGCAACATCGCCCAAAAGTGTGTACGCTAAGTGCCATGGCACGATGTTAATCTCCATGAGGGGGTTAATATAGGCTTCTACGGTAATTCCCCTTATAGAGCAGGGAACGATTGTCGAGGGTGAATTATTCCAAATTACTTCGGAAAAGTGTCTCACATCATCCGACAATTCCTCCTTCATAGCCTCCTCGAGAAATTCTTAGTTAAGAGGATCGGGAGGATAAGGAGGTACTGTAGGCTCGAGGAAAGGTTCTGTTAAGGGATGTTGAGTTTGATTTGTACGGACAGAATAAGGTTCCTCGCCTAATTGAGCATCGAAGAGATTCGAGGTGTTCTTGTTGTTTCCAGATGGATCATCCTCGAATTGAGACGAGAACATCGAAGGTTGAATTTCTTCTCCCTCTGATGTTCCTGGTTCAGGAGAGGGCTCAACAGACGAATCTTGGGATGTGGGAGATGAAAGCTCGGAATTCGCTGTTGAGAGACTCTCATGGCAAGATTCGGATGCCTCTCGGCGGGGTTTGTTACGATCAGTAGGGAAAGACGAGTCTTCTATGAGGTCACCAGAGACTCTATTCCTTCCGTCAGAGCTTTGTGCGTAAACGAACCTCCGGTGGCAATGTCGAAATCAAGGGCAGATTCCATATCTAAACCCGAGCAGAAGATGTCTAATGATACATCTTCGGGTATAGACAAGTCTGGGCTAGATGCCAAAAGGCATGAGAATCTAGACCACGCTGCACCTATTGACTCCTTCTCTAATTGCTTGAAGCTGAGGATGTCAAACGTTAAGGATTCTATGCGTTCCGTAAGGAAGAACGAGTAACAAAAGTCAACTCTAAATTTTCCCCAATTACCGATTGTACTCCCTATCGTGCGGGTGTACCATTGCTCCGCCTTCCCTGTGAGAGAGAGAGGAAACAACTTCCACCGCAATGTTTCCTGTGTCATACCTGGGATCACCAAACATGAACACAGTTCCTCAAACTTTTGCAGATGATCGTTGGGATCTTCATTTATTGCTCCAGAGAAGGGTCGATTCCGAAACATGGCTATAATCCAAGGATGGATTCCGTAGCCAGATGAAGGGATGAGTCTTGAAGATTGTGATGTCTTATAGAACTCGTCCTTAGGTGTTGAGAGCTGTTGAATGGATAGCTTCTCCATGGATAGTGGGGGTAGAGGTAGAATTAAATAAATGAAAAAGGTACGAGGGCGAACTAGGTCCGAAGAGAAAATAGCAACCATTCCCCGACAACGACGCCAGAAAGCTTGTTGATGTTTCCTAGCGTCACAAAATAAATCCACAAGCGCACGGATGACGTTGTAGCTTTCACCCAGGAGTATTCCAAGGGTATTGTATCCACTGAGGAACATGTGTATATTCTCTAAGGTTTAGGTTCATCCAAGAACACTACACCAGTTAGAGGCAAGGAGTAGAGAGGATTCCTAAGGCTAAGAATCAAAGGTAAGATAGAACTATCCTAGTCGCTTGCTTCGGGCTACTAGTTTCCCACAGAATAAGACTGGTGAGTTCAAGAAATACGGCATTGGGATATATCCGAACGGGGAGGGTACCGCTGGATAGACAGGGCTGTCACCACCTGCTATCTATCTCATCTAACCATGAGATATACCACAACCAACAGGTAAAGACTGATCTAGACACCACGTCTATACCGTCCTTTACTAACTCTAGAATCGTACTTATTCTAGAGGCATCCAGTACACTAGTGAACTATTGATCCGGCAAACAACTAGGGGAAACTAGCTCTACACTTAACTAAGAAACTAAAGCACAGAAGAAGTCACGAACACTTACTATGATTGATAACCATCCGTCGAGGTACAAGCTGGAGAAGAGCGCCGGTGTGCACACCGGCTGCTCCCCGACTCCCCCTCACTCTCCCCCTAACTCTTAAGCACTACCTAGGCAGCCTACACCTCTAAAGAGGAGCTCCAAACTCCAAAAGTGAGAGAGGATGGAGAGGTGAGTTGTGTCCTCTTTAGAAGCCCATCCCCTTGTATTTACAGGGGTGAACCAGGGTGCTCTCGGCCAGCAATTGAGGGGACTCACGCAGAACCGCCTTTGGGAAGAGCTGAGGAGCCGCCATGTGGAAGTTTTAAGGCGGTGGAGCTGGTCATGGGTCGGCCGACCCAAGTCTGGCTCCAACCGGGCTAAACTTCGGTCAGGTGGCTGGTAAGTGGGCCCTCTGGTCCTGAGCAGGTGAGTTGGCACTGTCCTAAGTCGGTTGCAGGCCCATGTGGGCCCTTCAATCCGTGTGACGCCGAACGGTGTGCTCTGATTGGTCGGAGGGGTGTTGCCTTGGATTGAGAGTGTGTTGCCATGCTCTTGAGGTGTGTTCCCTACTTTGCTTGAGCTGCATACACATATTCATCCACACATATGGAATTTGGTAATTAAACACCTACTCTTTGTTGGTCGGCGCGCCCCGATCTGTATGGTAGTCATCCTACTTTTCGAGTCAAATTGACGCTCAAAATTGGTACATAGCAAGCGTCAACAAGATCCCCTACACTCCCTCTTTGCTCATCCTCGAGCAAAGCTTAGGACTAAGGTGGAACACCACTTCCTTTTTGATATGGCACCTGCATATAGATTATTCCAAACTTCACCCTTACCTGTGAATCTTGATGTGTCTACCATAAAAGTTTCGGAAGTTGAAGAGCGGAACGATATTGACTTGATCTCCTCCACTTCTCCGCTGTATGACTGGGGGCGCGCCCTTACCTACTCTTTGTTGGTCGGCGTGCCCCGATCTGTTGGTGTCTTGTGGCATGAATCTTGGAGCTTGTTTTACCTGCATTTCCTGCCCAAATCCCTATGTTGTAAAATCTCCAAGGGAATGTGGAAATGATATTATTTGGGTTAAATATGCAGGTTAAGCACTTTAGTCATCCTACTTTTCGGGTCAAATTGACGCTCAAAATTGGTCCGTTGCGAGCGTCAACAACCATGAAGTTTATGCCCTTGTGTCGACTTTGCAGGTCACAAGGTGTCCGTTGAGTGATATCATCCACAGGATAGCGCTGCTGGATGGTTTCAATCGCCTGGATTGCATTGTCGATAGGGAGATCCATGGAAGCGCAACTACTTCTTCGCTGAGACAGATTAACTTCGTTGACCTTAACGACTGCAGCTTGTTGTGATTGCTGGTGCTGGCTCATGGCTATGGCAACTTTTCATTTGACTTCATCTGCCATTCTTGCATCGCTAGATAACAACTGTTCCTCAAGCCTTCTCAAGTGCACTTGCTCCTCGTTCTTCCTTGTTTGTCGACTTCTGTAAGAGTCGATGTACTCATTGAAGCCATATTTCCATGGAATCAAGCCTTTGCCTCGTGTTTGGCTCGGATGTTCTGGATTCTGAAGGGTGTAAGTCAACTCATCCTTTTCTCCATCTCGCTGGAATGTCCCTTGGGCAACTGCTTCTATTGCATCTTGTAGCCTAGTGGCTGCCTCCTGAATTTTTTGGCCAAAAAATGGGCTCGCCATTCTTTAGGTTTAAGCTTCCGCCATGACCATAAAACCAGGTCCTTGAAACTTCAGTCCAGTTCAGGGTCGCAGGTACGATACCTCTAGCAAGCAAATCTTGCTCCATCTTCTCCCATTTAGGTATCGGGCACCTGTAGCCACCTTGCCCTAGGTTATGGTGATATTTTTTCTTCGATGAATTTACTCTGTTCCTTTGCACCCACTTAATACCAAGATCCGAACACTTATATTCCACAAATTCATCATAGTGGTCCCTTAACTTTTCAAGGACTCCGGTAAACTCTGGCGTTTTCCCTTCCTTGATATAAGTATTGGTCAAATTCTTCTTGAAGGTCTGAAATTTTTCGGCCATCTTCTTAAGAGTCCACCGCTTAACTATTTCTTCAGATACTGTTGGAAGTGTGAACTGCTGCTTTAATTCATTACAAGCCATTTCCTTTTCTCTTTGAGGAACCACAATTCGTTCGTTTCAATCGTTGGATTTCCATAACCTATAGTTGATCGGGAGTAAGTGGCTCGCCATCCTGTGCCACTTCTGTGATAATATATTGCCCTTCCAATCTTTTGGTTGGTCCTCGTTTGCCTCCTTTTGGCTTGTTCGTTGCCTAGGGCGACAAATAAAATATATATTATTCATGCTCAATAATACACATTGTCGATATTGTTTGATATATATACATATATAGAAGAATGAAATGTTAGTAATACACATTCTCGATTTCTTGATGATCAGCGCCATCCTCGGATTGCTCAATTCTGTCATCGGACATATTATGGTATATGTTGGTATTGCTGGCATCATCATCGTCTTCTTCTTGTACAGGATGATGAGCATCATCACTGGCAATCATGTTCATTATGAGCTCATTATTATCATCTTCATCACCTCTCGGGTCCATCTTAACTAGTTATGTAAAATAACGCTAAGGATCAGCCATATATGATTTCTAAGGACTTATATGTAATTAACAAAAGACTTACGTGCTAGTTATGTAAAATAACACAAAGGAAAATTCATATACAATTTCTAAGGACTTATACATGAAATTTCTAGAAATATATACTAAAGTAAATATGCATGAAATTTTCTAGAATTTTTATAGTCATTAAAGTCACTAGCAATTTTCTACAAATTATTCTAGTCACAATAGACACAATACAAATTTTCTAGAAATTTTTATAGTCATTAAAGTCACTAGCAATTTTCTACAATTTATTCTAGTCACAATAGACATAATACAAATTTTCTAGAAATTTTTATAGTCATTAAAGTCACTAGCAATTTTCTATAAATTATTCTAGTCACAATAAACGCAATACAAATTTTCTAGAAATTTTTATAGTCATTAAAGTCACTAGAAATTTTCTACAAATTATTCTAGTCACAATAGGAACAATACAATTTTCTCGAAATTTTTATAGTCATTAAAGTCACTAGCAATTTTCAACAAATTATTCTAGTCACAATAGACACAATACAATTTTTCTAGATATTTTTATAATCATTAAAGCACTATGCAATATACATTAGATTTTCAATAACTATGTCCAGTCACTAAATCAATAAAGGCAATAAATATTCAATATACAAATATCTAGAAATTTACTAGAAATGTACAAGTTCGTAGACGTACGAGCGTGAGGCTGAGCACGAGGGGCGAAGACGGCGGTGCCGGTCAGACGTCGGCGCGTGAGGCCGAACACGGGGGGCGAAGATGGCGGTGCCGGTCAAACGTCGGAGCGCGAGGCCGAGGTCGGGGCCGAAGGCGGAGGTGCCGGTGAGAATGGACGACGTCGGCGTGCCAAAGACTTCATAAATGAAAATATCATTATTAGCTAAATATTCATACACACATACACACACCGGCACATGACATATTCTGCAAAAATTACAATGTTTATATCCTACAATGAAACAAAATAAAATCTAATTACACACATACACACACAAGGAGACACTCACGGGCGGCGGCCGGCGGGCGAGAGGGTTGGCGGCGGTGAAGGGCGACATGGCGGAGGGAGACGGTGAGGAGGCTAGGGGCACGTCGTCGCAGAGGTGGCGGCGGTGGGCGACGGCGCGGAGCAGCACGGCACGGGCCGGGCGCCACTGGAAGGAAATGGCGCCACCGACGTAGGCAGCGTGGAGGTGATGAGGACTAGGCCCGATCTTCCGATACGTATGGTAAACTCAATAGATTGGAACGTCGATGTTGGCGATCCGGCTTCTAATCAGACACGATTCGAACCCCTGCAACCATTACACCGCTGCTCCGTTGGTTATCAACCAAGCACAACATGATTGACCTCGCCAAGAAGGCTTTTCCATGCAAGCGAATCGAGAACACGAGCAAGAAAGTAGAAACACACAATCTGAAATTGCAAATATGTATGAAGCAAATCTGAGATAAAAGGTTTGAGTTCGAGAACACCAAAGGACTTATCACTACAGGGGTGGAGAACAAGAACAGGGGCCCTGGATCACCGGTAAACGGACTTGGCGTCACAGTTACAATGATCAAATCTGTTTCTCGAAGGAAAACTAGACTCTAAAACAAAACCCAAGCAAAACAATGGCAGCTACTGTGTTTAAGAGAGGATAGGGGTGACCTAGGATTTGGGGGACGACCAGAGGGTACGCCTTCAACTTGGGCTGAAGGCCTGACACGATACACGACCCGAGATGGCCCAAAAAGGTGACGCAACACCTTATCATGGTCACAAAGCATGATCCACGAACCTTCTGGAGCTAGGACCAGAACCGAAAGAAGCGTCTCGTTGTCTATTTTCCAACGCATCCAAGAATGCCTCCATTGGACACCAACGCATCCAAGAACACCTCCATTGGATGCCGGATGAGGGAGATATCGCCGTTTCGGTGCATGGCTGTCGGCTGAATCCGAACCGAACGCGATGTCCAAGTTGGCGACGACTTGTAACTCGGTGATGAGGCCGGCTTGTGCATTTCCATCATGGTGATGTCCTCATCATCTTCTCCTTCTTGTATTGGAGTCGTCCTCGACTCCATCCCACCATCAAACTTCTGCAAAAGGTTTGTGACATCTAGGTGCAAAGCGCTATGCATCGGATCATCAGAAAAAGGAACATGTGCACAAAGCATAGTATGACATGGTTCACCATCTAAATAATGTGCAGCATCCAAAGATGTAGTAGCAAGCATAGCACCTTTCTTCAACTTAATTTCATTAGTTGGAACACTAGGTGGGTATAAAATATTGTTCTTCTCAGAATTTTCAGCAAGCATCTTGTCATGTTTCCTAATATCAGCGGGCGATAAAGGAAGCAATGCAATATTTTTATTCTTATGCATGAGAGTATATTTATTTGTTCTACCATGGTGTACAACATTAGAATCATATTCCCATGGACGGTCTAACAAAAGAGAGCATGCTTCCATAGGCACAACATCAAAATCAGCATGATCATGATAGGAACCAATAGAAAAATGCACTCGAGCAGATTTAGTTACCTTTGCCTTACCACTATTATTTAACCATTGAAGATGATAAGGTTGGGAATGCGCACATCTAGTCAAGCCAAGCTTCTTGACTAGATCTGAACTCAACAAATTGTTGCAACTCCCACTATCAATTATGGCGCAAACACAACAATCCTTCACGACCAAAAACATGTGGAACAAATTATGGCGTTGTAGCTTCTTCGGTTCTTGTTCCACTTGAGTACTCAACACACGCTGCACAAGAATGTTCTTATACCCCACGGTTGTAGCAATAGAGTCAATAGCCTCGCCCTCATCCTCGGAATCTGCAACAACCGTTGCAACAAGGGCTAATTCATCTTCAACATCACTAGAACTTACATATCCTCCATCGGCAGTAGCAATGTATGCACGTTCACTTGGGCAATCTTTCATGACATGTCCCATGCCCTTGCAGCGGTGGGACACAATGTTGGAGGAGCGGCTAGTGGAAGCAGCAGGAGAATCATCCTTCTTCTTCTGCAGTGGTGCCTGCAATTTAGCAACAGTACCTTTCTCTAGAGCACTAGCAGGTGGTGGCGGTGTTGCTGGCGGCTTAGCAACAGGGGCCTTCGTCTTGTCATTCTCCGAATGGTGAGGATTGTTAGATCTGAAAGAGTGTTGTTGTTGTCGTCCTTGTACTTCCCTTTCAGCTTTAAGAGCAAGATGATACAATTGGCTAAAATTATTCAAATCTTTATAATCAAGAATGTCCTGAATATCACGATTCAAACCACCGAAAAACCTAACACTAGTATCATCATTATCTTCATGAATATCACAACGAGCTAAAGCAATAAGGAGTTCTTGATAATATTCCTCTTCTGTTTTAGTACCTTACTTTAAAGTTTGCAATTTTAAATGCAGATCATGTGTAAAGTAGGAGGAACAAATCTAGATTTCATACAGCGTTTCAAAGCATTCCAAGTCGTAGGTAAAGCATTAGCATTGTTATTGTTTTGAGCAGCAGTAGAAAGATCATTCCACCAAAACAAAGCAAAACCAGTAAACTAACTAGTAGCAAGTCTAACTCTATGCTCTGCAGGAACTAAATGAGAATTGAATTTCTGCTCAACAGCAAGTTCTCAATCCAAATATTCCTCTGGATCAGCACTACCAGCAAAAGGAATCATGGAAAATTTAGCTTTACAAAAAGGATCATTGTTACCATGATTATGATTACCGCCCATACTGTAACGATTACGATGCAAGCGGTCTTGGTCGCGGTCAACAGCTGGAGGTCGTTGTTCAACATGCTCAACCCGGGTCACCAGGCCAGATATGTGGCGCATCATCTCATCAAACTTCTCAGTAATGAAGTTGCGTTGTTCATTCGCAAGCTTCTGAAGTTCGGCCTTGGACACACAATCATTGAATTCTGTGGGGGACTTCGTCTCTTTCCCTAACATGGTTAGAGGATAGCAAAAGACAACACAAAAGTATTATCCCTATAACCTAACACTACTCGGAGGTGGTGGAAGTGGAAAGCAAAATCTCAAGCGGCTTACCACCGTCTTGCAAGTGTTCTTACCAAAGCCAACAGGATAGTACAATCAGTTGTTGAGCTGGGTGTAACAGTTCCAAGATGAGCCTGTGATGATAGAAGTATATATGTGGAGCTTTGGGACAGGCACAATATGTAGCAAGGATAAGCAAATAACGAATGCAGATCTGCAAAGTTCAATAAGTATCCAAAGTACAAGTCACAATTGCTGGCTAAGACGTGTCCTAGACGTAGCACAACAAGTTGGAACAAAGAACGATGGAAAATGCTCAAAGAAACACAACAATTCTGCCAAATGGGTTTATCTTTTTCCCAATTTTCCTCTGAATTTACAAAAAAGCACTAGTAGGAATCAAGATTTTTTTTCTCCACTACTTTTTTATATTTTTCTCTGAACAAGGATCACAAGAGATAGAACCACAAAAAATGGGACCTTAAACAGATGTCAGATGTGGTGTACAGAAAAACAAGCACGTTCTGTGAAAACCTGAAATCAACTTAAATGAATATATTTTTTATCTTCCCGATTTTTTTTAATCTTTTGCGAATCCAAACCGTACGCAGGTACCACAAGTTATGTTTTTTTGGAGAGGCACAATGCGGCAGATAGGACGACGACGGCTAGGGCAAAGCTTCCGTATCCTTCTCACGCCAAAACAAGGCTGAGCAAAGTGTCTCAGCAAGAAAATAACCTAGGGCAAAGTATCCCTAGCTATGCAGCAGTAGGTATTCGCCAGATGGATCAAGAGGGGCTGCGATGCAAGGCAAAAAATAAAAAGGCGGCTTGCAACATATCTAGGGCTTGCGTGGTGAGAAACCGCACAAGGCGGCTAGCGAGGGCAAGTTAAGTAACGTGGTGGTACGACTTGTAATCTGGGTAAGGTGGATAGGATAGCGGCGGAAACAAAAGGGCGATTGAACTATGACTACGAACACAATCTAATCCAGCAACAAGACTCGACCACGGACACAAACTCAACAAAGTGAATCTGAAAATGAAAATTGCAAAAGGCTAAAACAGGTTGTAGGATAGCGGAAACTATTTTTTTGTAGGGCTTTTTGTGGACCCTAGGTGATGAATATGAGTTGAATCTAAAGGGGAAAACAATAGTATACCTTACTGTAAACCTGGAAGCTCTGATAACACTTGATAAGGACTAGACCCGATCTTCTGATAGGTATGGTAAACTTGATAGATTGGAATGTCGACGTTGGCGATCCGGGCTTCTAATAAGACATGATTCGAACCCCTGCAACCGTTACACCGCTGCTCCGTTGGTTATCAACCAAGCACAACTTAATTGACCTCACGAAGAAGGCTTTTCCCTGCAAGCGAATCGAGAACACGAGCAAAAAAGTAGGAACACGCAATCTGAAATTGCAAATATGTATGAAGCAAATCTGAGATAAAAGGTTCAAGTTCGTGAACACCAAAGGACTAATCGCCACAAGGGTGGAGAACAAGAACAGGGGCCCTGGATCACCGGTAAACGGACTTGGCGTCACATTTACAATGATCAAATCTGTTTCTCGAAGGAAAACTAGACTCTGAAACAAAACCTGAGCAAAACGATGGCAGCTACCCTGTTTAAGAGAGGACCAGGGCGACCTAGGGTTTGGGGGACAACCAGAGGGGACGCCCTCAACTTGGGCTGAAGGCCTGACACGATATAAGGCCCGAGATGGCCCGAAAAGGTGACGTAGCACGTTGTAGTTGTCACACAGCATGATCCGCGAACCTTCTGGAGCTAGGACCAGAACCAAAAGAAGCGTCTCGTTGTTTATTTTCCAACGCATCCAAGAACGCCTCGATTGGACGCCAGATGAGGGAGATATCACCGTTTCGGTGTATGGCTATCGGCTGAATCAGAACCGAATGCAATGTCCAAGTTGGCGACGACTTGTAACTCTATGATGAGGCCAGGTTGTGCATGTCCAACATGGTGATGTCCTCACCAGGAGGGGCATGGCGGCGAGGCACGGCGTGGAGGGGCGTGGCGAGGAGGGGCCGGCGGAGGAGGCAGCGCCGGAGAGGAGGCCGGCCAGGGACGCCGCGCGCCGGCCGCGAGCGCCGCTCCGCCGCTGATCTAGCAGCTTGACCAAGCGAGCGCCGAGGGAGGGGCCAGGGCAGCCGGAGAGGAGGGGGGCGTGCAGTGCGGCAGCATTGCGGACGCGCGCACGGTGATGCGGAGCCGACGGCGACGAGGCGGCGGTGGCGATGGCGCAGCCGGGCCGGGGACAAGATCGAGAGAAGAAGAGGGGGCTCCGGGCCCTGTAGGGATATATAGATCCCACCTTTACTCCCGGGTGGTTGCACGACCCGGGACTAAAGGCCCAAGTTTTTATTTTTTATTTATGAATAAGATGTTTTGATTCCTTTCTTTTATAAATAGGCTGGAGGTTCTTAATTGTGTAAAAAATAATTTATGCGTTCAAAAAATTCCAAAACAAAGTATTTGGTTTTGTTTATATTTGATATACAAAAGAAAAATTTTAATTTATATTCATATCTTTTGATCTATGAAATACATAACTTGGTACACATTGTATTTTTTATTTTGACCATGCAAATATGCATTAGCTAAATGAAATGTTTAATATCATTGATTTTCGATAGGAAATGAGTTTTCTCACCATATTAACATTAAAAATAAGTCTTGCCATTCCATTATTGCAAATAATAAGCCTTTTTATGGAATCCATGAGTTTTTGCGTTATTTTAATCAGTATAATAAATAATAAGTATATATTTGATGTGTGCGTGTTAATTAGTGAGTGTGAGTGATGGGTGAGTGAGTGAGTGTGAGCGATGAGTGAGTGAGTGAGTGATTGTGTGTGTGTGTGTCTGTGAATGAGTGAGTGAGTGAGTGATTGTGTGTGTTGTGTGTGTGTGTGTGTGTGTGAGTGAGTGAGTGATTGTGTGTGTGTGTTATAAAAATTCAGAAAATTATCTATACATTTTATTTCAACTTGAAAATTAAGGTAGCAAACTAAAATAATTATATAAAACACAACAAACCATAACGAAGTACATATAATCGAAATATATAAATTGTCCATCACACAAATTCATAAAACACATACATAATGATTGTAATATATTAATGATCAGCATCCACTACAGGAATGGTATTAGAATTCCTCTTCACATATGTCCCTTGATTATGATCGCGGCGCAAGTATGGAGCGTCATCATTGGATAACATGATGCATGGATCAGCATTCACCGTGAAAGGCGGAATCTCAACAAACTTATTATAATCATCTAACACGTCTGTCTTGTCCTCGACTCCAACGATGTTTCTTTTTCCTGAAAGAACTATGTGCCGCTTTGGCTGATCCGTTTGCTTGTTTACCCCCTTCTTTGGCTTGTTGGACATGTCCTTCACGTAGAAAACCTGAGCGACATCCTGGGCTAGGACGAATGGCTCGTCTCTGTACCCAAGATTGTTGAGGTCCACTATTGTCATTCCGTACTGATCTTTTGTGACCCCTCCTCGAGTCAGCTTCATCCATTGGCACCGAAACAGAGGTATCTTCAAAACAGGTCCATAATCATGCTCCCAAATCGCCTCTATGTAACCATAATATGTCCCTTTTTGCCATTGTTGTCTGTGGCATCCATACGGACACCGCTATTTTGGTTGGTGCTCTTTTTATCTTGGGCTCTCATGTAAAATGTGTTTCCAATTATCTCGTACCCTTTGAATCTTAGGACATTCCAAGATGGTCCCCTAGCCAAATACGCCAGTTGTTCGGGTATATCCATATTATGCATTAGATGCTTCTGCAACCAACTAGCGAAAGAATCCATGTGTCGACATGTAATCTAGGCCTCAGACTTTTCTAGGAATTCGGAGCACAGAATTTTCTTGTGTTGCTCGATGTACGGATCCACCATAGAGGATTGTTGAAGAACCGTGTAATGTGCTTTTTTCTACGAGTCATCTATACATACATAAGCTTTCTTTCCTAGTGTCCCCTTTCCACGTAGCCTTCCCTCATACCACGATTCAGGAACCCCAATCGGTTTAAGGTCATCAATAAAGTCAACACAAAATTCAATGACCTCCTCCGTTCCATATCCACTGGAGATGCTTCCTTCAGGACGAGCACGATTACGAACATATTTCTTTAGTACCGCCATGTACCTCTCAAAAGGGAATATATTGTGCAGGAGAATAGGACCGAGAATATCAATCTCTTTGACAATGTGTACTAGAAGATGCGTCATAATGTTGAAGAATGATGGTGTAAATATCAACTCAAAGCCAACTAGACATTGTACCACATTGTTCTACAGCTTTATGAGATTGTCTGGATCAATTATCTTATGAGAAATTACGTTGAGAATAGCACATAGCTTTACGATGGTTAATCGAACGTTCTCAAGCAGAATCCCCTGCAACACAACCCGAAGAAGTTGAGTCAAAAGCACATGACAGTCATGAGACTTTAGGTTTGTGAATTTCTTCTCCGGCACATTTAGGATTCCCTTTATATTCGAGGAGTATCCAGATGGGACCTTGATACTGCTCAAGCATTCAAACATGCTTTCCTTCTCTTCTGTGCTAAGAGTATAGCATGCAGGACTTAAGTAGTGCTGTCCATTTTCTCTCATTTGTGGATGTAGGCCATCTCGCTCCTACATATGTTACCTTCGTGCTTCTAGTGTATCTTTTGTCTTTCCGTACACTCCCAGAAATCCTATCAAGTTGATGCAAAGATTCTTCATGACGTGCATCACGTCAATTGCATTGCGAACATCTAAAACCTCCCAATATGGTAGCTCCGAAAAAATAGACTTCTTCTTCCACATGGCCGCCAATCCATTTTCGTTCGGAACAGGTTCGCTACCAGGTCCTTTGCCAAAGACTACTTTTATATCCTTTACCATATCAAAGACTTGTCTACTAGTACGGTGCAATGGCTTTGTACGGTGGTCTGCTTGCCCTTTGAAATGCTTGCCTTTCTTTCGTACCGGATGTTTGACGGGGAGAAATCGATGACGACCCATGTGTACAACCTTTCTGCAGTGAGTCAAGTACATACTATCTGTTTCATCTAAGCGGTGTGTGCACGCTCTATATCCCTTGTTTGTTTGTCCTGACAGGTTATTAAGAGCAGGCCAGTCATTGATGGTTACGAATAACAATGCTCGTAGGGTAAAGTTCTCCTGTCGGTATTCATCCCACATCCGTACACCTTGGTGCCACAACAATAACAGTTCTTCGACCAACAGACTTAGGTAGACATCAATATCATTCCCGGGTTGCTTTGGACTCGGGATAAGCACCGGCATCATAATGAATTTCCTCTTCATGCAGAGCCATGGTGGGAGATTGTAAATACATAGAGTCACAGGCCAAGTGCTGTGTTTACTGCTCATTTCACCGAAAGAATTCATGCCATCCTCTGGGTAAGTTCTATCTATTTTTCTCCACTGGGAGTCATCAGCTGGGTGTCTTAACATCGTGTATTACTTGCGTTCTTCTTTGTTTCTAAATAATCGCATCAACTTAGCATGCTCTTTGTTTCCAAATAAATGCTTCAGACGTGAAATTATAGGAGAGTACCACATGACCTTGGCAGGAACTCTCTTCCTGGGACGATGCTCCCCCTCGACTTCCCCAGGGTCATCTCTCCTGATCTTATACCGCGATGCATCGCATACGGGGCATGCATCGAAATTCTCGTACTCACCGCGATAGAGGATGCAGTCATTGGAACATGCGTGTATCTTTTGTACCTCCAATCCTAGAGGGCAAACAAGTTGTTTCTCTTTGTATGTTGTGGTAGGCAACTCGTTATCCTTAGGAAGCATATTTTTTACATGTTTCAGTAATTCATCAAATCCCTTATCGGATACACCATGCGTTGCCTTCCATTGAAGCAACTCCAACGTGCTACCAAGCTTCTTCTATCCATCTTCGCATCCTGGGTAGAACAATTTGCGGTGGTCCTCTAACATCTGCTGAAACTTCATCGTATCCTTCTCACTTTCATAATCTTCACGCGCATTGAGCAAATCCTGTCCAAGATCGTCGGTGGGATCATCATCTGCCGCCTCTCCTTCCCGCATCTCTTCCATTGTAGTATCATCATCAAAGGCACCGAATCTAGCTTGGGCGTGAAAGTTTTTCCCCACTCTCGTGTTTTTTATTTTTCTCCATTATAACCTCTTTTTCTTCGTGCTTTGTCCAACAACTGTAATTGGGCATGAAACCATGGGCAAAAATATGGCTGTGGAGGGTGCTTGAGGAGGAGTGATCCTGGTTGTTCTTGCAATATTTGCACGGGTAGCACATGAAACCATTCCGCTTATTTGCCTCGACCACATCCAAAAAATGATGCAGGCCATCAATGAACTCCGTGGAATGTCGGTCAGCATTGTACATCCATTGCCGGTCCATCTGCATTCTTTAAAAAAATCAAACTAATTAAAATTCTCACCACTAAAATAAATGCAAAAATATGAATAGATTCTCATAATTTACAATATATGACATGAATAATTAAAAGTTTCCACCATTTCACATTTTCACATTCAAATCCACATATTTGAAAACAATATTGAGATGGCCTTTATATATACTCTTATTACAAAAAATAATATTGTACTTTATATACTTATTTTCATCAACTAATACAAGTAAATCACATCTACGTATGCAAACTTAACTAGATTTGAGCTCAAATGATATAAATCAAAAAAATTACAACATTTTCTCCCATTCTAAATAACCTCAAAAATCTCTATTTCTAAACCATGAAATAAGCTACACTAGCAATATAAGATGAGAGGATGAAGCTTATAACCTTTAGAACCGTAGTATGGTTGGGGAATCAAGAGTCTCTTCACAAATTATGGAGAAAATGGCATGAACTCTCCCCCCACCCGAGAGCAAGAACAGCAAGAAGCAAATGAGCTGAATGGCTCGGGCAGGGGGAGGAAGAAGGGATAAGGGGGGCGAAGCCTTTAGTCCCGGTTGAAGCCAACAACCGGGACTAAAGTCACACCATTAGACCCAGATGGTGGGTACAACCTCCCGGTTGGAGCCACGAACTGGGCCAAATGGTGGGACTTTAGTCCCGGTTGTTGGCTTCAACCGGGACTAAAGGCCTCCGCCCGCACCCCACCGGCCCCTAGCCGTTGGACCCGGGACTAAACCCTTCATTAGTCCCGGGCCCAAAAGCATGTGGGACAAAAGAGGATGGACAAAAGCCCCTTTCTGTACTAGTGGCGCCGTCACCAGAATATTTTCTAGCTTATTGTCACTTTTGGCAACGGCCTCCCTAGAGCTGCGGTGTGCGTGAAAGATGATGGAAGAAGAGGCTGGTTGCTTTTTGGTTAGTTTGTTGCGATTCTGGGCTCACACAGGGAGCTAAAAGCATTTGAATTTGCAGAATATTAAATGTGCACATACTCTAGTTATACTCTTTTTTTTACAAAAAATTGTTAGGTATTCCTGTCCATACTTATGCATCAATGTGGCTCCGCCCATGCAGTCCTGCGAGGAATCGGAGAATCAGCGAGGAAAGTGGCCATCGGGTTGGTGAGGAATAATCTTCGCAGCATCTCCGAGATGCGTAGCTGGAGCATGGTGAGAAAGGGGAGCGCCACCAAGTGGGAGAAAGTCGGGGTTCGCTGCCTCACTGGGCGTTGACGCCGCCGACGAGGCATATCCTATGGGGCAGGCATGCATCGAGCAAGCGCGTGTGATGGCGTCCTAGTGGCGCAATGCTCCGACTGCTCCAGCAAGAGGTGCAGCCTCCAGTTTTGGTCAAAATGGGGAAAAGTGGCGCTATGCCTTTTAGCGCCATTTAACACCGTAAAAGCGGCTGCAGTCGTGGTAACGGAGAAAATACTGATCGTGTCGCGGGGTCTCACTCCAGATTCGTACCTTCAGGGAAACCTGACTGCAACCCAACCCACCCACCCACCTACCCCGTCACCGAAGCTGTACTGTTGACCTCGATAAAAGGACCATAGTGCCGCGCACGTACAGAATATGTACAACCACCAAAAGGAACATGTAATAGAGATAACCCAACGATAATTATTCAGTTTCAAACACATTATTATCGGCTTCTCTGCAGGACGGATCATAATCCAAGCCCCCTTTTGTACACGACCAAACTGTTGGAATTTTTGGTGGTCAAAACACCGAAAAATATAAAATAAGAAAAATGGGAAAAGAAAGAGATAAGCCCGTACCGTGCTATGATTGGAGGCGCAACCCTACTCGTAGTTGTGGCCCCAGATCGCCCAACGCCATAATTAGTAGTGGGGCCCGACCTTTGGAAATCTAGCCCAATCTAGTCAAAACCCTGGCCGCCCCACTACAGCTGCCGATTCGTGGCGGCGCTGCAGCCATCTTAAGGCCACCGCCTACGCCTGCCGTCCACCACTGGACAGTGCCGGTGGAGGCCGGAGGGACGACGGTATCCGCCGCGATCGTCTACTTTGTCTATGCCGGGAACATCTACGGGAATGACTACGGCTCCTACATCACTCCCGACACCAACCATGGCTGGACCGTCGTCTGATGCTACTGCTACGATGACTGGTGTTAGATCTAAACCTTCTCTTGTTAATCATATTCTATATGTTGTGCTCATATTTTTGGTGTTAGATCCTGTTGAGATTGAGTTACTAAGTCTTGTTTTTGCTAACATTTGGTATCTTTTGCTTAAGCACCTAACTGTGAGCCTTAAGAGCCTATAGATCTAATCAAGTTTTAGATCTTGGTTGCTTGATTCATGTTTAGTTCTCAGTTTAGTTTAAGTTCTTGGTTTTATTCATGTTTTAGTATAGATCTTTTAGTCCTAAGTGAAGATCTCGCAAGAATAGAGTAAGATCCGAGAGAGAAAGCATAAGAAATAAGTAGATCCAAAGAAATCCCACCCGAAATCCTAGAATCCCCATAAGAAATCGGCATAAGAAACAATAAGAGCCCGGCGGCGCCCGTTTCCGCTAGAGTTCAACGTACTCCGGACGTCGCGTGACGGCATGCCATTTGGACAGCGCGGGGCTAGAAAGCTCCCGCGGCGATGCGCTATGAGAACATTGCGGGGCGCACGGCTCCCGCGTCAGCAAAACAAGAAAAAGAAAAATAAAAAGAAAAGGGGAGGAATAAGTTGCCTGCAGCATAAGTTGGCGAGCCATCAGCAAACCGTAGCAGCGAGCCGCCTCCATGGCACCCCAAGGCGCCGGAGATGGCGCACCGCCGCGGCCTCCCAACAACGAGCAAAAGCGCCACCGTGCGCACAGCGTGGCAGGTCGGCATGAGGAGACGGCCGACCCTAAGGCGAGCCACGGCCAAGGGCACACGCTCGCCATGCATGACATCAGCCGGTGGCGGCGCTCCGGCCGCCCGAGCATCCACCATGGCGGGGCATGAGAGTGGCGGCCATGGAGCCCCATCGCCGGTCGACATGCACGCGGCCAGCTCTAGCCATCACCAGCGAGGCCTTGAATTGCTCTCGGCGGGTGCTGGAGTGAGGGGAGAGGGAGAATGAGGTTTTAGGGTTAGGGTTCCTCTTCCCGGGCTTTCATACCTCCGAAATCAATGCACAACCGTCGGATTAAGGGTTTTCGAAACCGACGACCGAGATGCGGCGGGGGCAGATGGGGGGAGGGGTGCGGGCGCTGGCTGGGCCGCTTTGACGGCCCGCCCGTTGGCTGCTGGGCTTCGAGCCCAGGCGGGTGGGGGAGGGGGGGTGCGGCTGGGCCGTTTCGGCGGCCCACCCGCTGGCTTTCGGGCCATTGGTCCTATAAACTTTAAGCCTCTCACTAAATTCTCATTTTATTCAGTTTTATTCTTTTCTGAGTTGAATTTTCAGTGTATTTGCTTCAAATTTCATATGAGCATTAAGTAAATTTTTATTTGAGCATGATTACACTGAAATTATGAGTTGTTATTCTGAGTAGATGAAACCAACATGAATTTTATTCAGAATTGCTTAGTTTTACTTTGAGCATTTAATTAATTTCTACGTTGTTGTTAATTAGTTGCCTTAGGATGCTTAGTTCATTTATATCATTTTGCTTCTGCCCAACGATGATGCAAAATTAAGTTTTCCACTGCGTTAAGATGCTAAGTCATTTTATTTTGTTTCTGCCCAACAATGATGCAAAATTAGTTCATGAGATGCTAAGTTTATTTGCTTCTGCCCAACGGTGATGCAAATTGTTTCTTTAAGTTATTTATGTTTTTTAGTCTAGCCAACGCCGATTAAATTCATATATTTTTTTATCATTCTTGATTCAATTTTATTTATTTGATGATCAGATTCCACTCCCGCCAGCATCATAAGTTACGTCAACGGTGTTTCCCAACTGGGAGGGCATAACTTCGCCTAAGTGGAAGGCTGAGATCAACTTCATTCTGCTGACGATGGATAGGGATCATTCTATGAGACTCCCTGCTCCTGTTGCACCAGTGTCACAAGGGATTGAGGATACTACCCTTGCTGAGCGCATTGTTGCTTATGAGAAAGAAAAGGAGCGCTGGGAGCATTCTGATAGAGTGACCCTCAGCACTATGAATATGACCATCAACTCATCTATCAGGGGAGCTCTTGAAAAGGAGCCTAAGAATGCTAAGCACTTCATGGATAAAATTGAGGAGTACTTTAAGGGCTCTAACAAGGCCAATGCTAGTACTCTCTTGTCTCAGCTTGTGAAGGCTAAGTATCATGGGAAAGGCAGTGTCAGATTGCACATTATGGGCATGGTTAACATCCGGGATAAGCTTATAAACTTGGATTGTCCCCTTAATGATGCAGCGCTGCTTCACCATGTCATAGTGTGACTCCACCGGTCTTTGAGCCCTTCAAGATAAACTATAATGCAAGCGATCAGAAATGAGACATTACCACGCTTGTTTCTAAGTGTTCTCAAGAGGAGGAAAGGCTACGCTCCTAGAACCCTGACTTTGCCAACGTCGTTAGACATAAGGGACATAAGGGCAAAAACTAGAGGGTTATGCGCTCCAACAGGCCTAAGCAGGATAAGATACCATATCAGGCACTATCTTAGGCTCCTAACAAGGATGGTTCGTCTTCTTCTGAGGGTCCTCTCTGCTACCACTGCAAGAAATATGGCCATGAGAGGAAAGAATGTGACCGGTTTAAGGAGTGGTGCGTAAAGAAAGGTACTGTCAACATTATTTCTATAGTCTATGAGTCCTTTTACGCAGTTTTTCCATTAAGTACTTGGTGGATTAATTCTGGTGCCACCATTTATGTTACAAATTCCTCACAGAGATTGTCTGGCGTGCGGACTATAAGAAAGGGGACTCGAAGTTTAAGGGTAGCCAACGGGGTTGAAGGCGAAGTGGAGACCATCAGCACTCTCCAGTTAGAGCTTCATGGCGGCTTCATTCTGTGTTTAGTTGATGTCCTTTATGTTCCATCTATTCAAAGAAACTTCATTTCTGTTTCAAAATTAGATCGTGATGGATTTTCATGCATCTTTGGGAACAACAAGTGTGTAATAAGTTTGAATGGTAATATTATTTGTCAAGCACCTTTACATGATGAGCTTTACTTATTGTCCGATAATTATAATATCTTTGTGATGAATGTAAGCGATATAAAACATAAGCACAAAAGAGGTAATGAGACTTTGTCGAAATTTTAGCATTCTCGTTTAGGCCACACTTCGAAAGGGAGAATGGAGCGTCCCATTAGAGAAGAGATACTCCCAAAATTAGACTTCTCTGACTTAGACCAATGCGTTGATTGTATTAAGGGAAAATTTGCAAAAAAAATTAAGAGGGATGGAGCTAAGCGCAGTTCAAAAATATTAAAATTAATTCACACATATATCTGTGGTCCATTTAATGTTAAGTCAGTGGATGGTTTCAGTTACTTTATTACATTACTGATGACTACTCCTGTTATGGATATATTTACCCCATAAGAGAAAAATCTGAGGCACTTGATAAGTTCAAAATTTTTAAAGCTGAAGTAGAAAATCAGCATCAGTTAAAGATTAAAGTGGTATGGTCATATAGAGGTGGTGAATATTATGGGAGACATGCCACATATGGACAAATCCAAGGTCCCTTTTCTAGATTTCTGATTTCTCCAAGAGAATGGAATAGTAGCTCAGTACTCAACTCCTGGGGTGTAGCAGAAAGAAGAAACCACACTCTAATGATCATGGTGCGCAGTATGCTAAGTAACTCTACACTGCCAGTGAGTTTATGGATGGAAGCGCTGAAAACTGCCGTGCACATAAGTAATCGCATTCCTAGTAAGTTAGTCCCTAAGACACCTTATGAACTTTGGACCGGTAGGAAATTCAGCATAAATTATTTTCATGTCTGGGGTGTGCAGCTAAGGCGAAATTATTTAATCTGTACCTTGGAAAATTAGACCCTAAGATAGAAAGCTGCTATTTTATTGGATATCCAGACAGATCGAAGGGATATCAATTTTATTATCCTAAGGGTACTACTAAGTTTGTTGAGACGAGACATGCAGTATTCTTAGAGGAAAATGGATGCACTGAGACTAGGCAGATTGATCTTGAGGAAATGTGGGCTTATGATTCTACACTGATGACTCAAGATTATTATGTGCCTAGTTTCCAGACTACATCACCGTCTCCAGTAGTTGATCATCTAGAAGGAAATGTGGAGCAAGCACCTACCATAAGTGAGCATGAGAACGTGCCTGTGGCTAATGAGCATCAAAATGAAATTGTTGTTGAACCCGTTGAGGATATACAAGGTCAGGCCGCTGCTGGGACACAAGAGGCACAACAAGAAGCTGTTGTTGAGCCAGTTCCAGCGGAGGAGCCACAACCTCTAAGAAGATCAACACGGGAGAGGAAATCTACTATCTGAGATGATTACGTGTATATGAGTAAAGAAGGACACGATATGAGAAAGGTTGATGATCCAAACTCGTTTAAGGAAGCCATGAGTAGTGAGCACTTCCACAAGTGGATTGAAGCTATGGAAGAAGAGCTGAAATCTATGAGTACAAATAAGGTATGTGACATAGTAGAAATTCCTAATGGAGCCAAAATAGTGGGCTGTAAATGGGTCTACAAAACCAAATATGACTCCAAAGTGAAGATCGAACGTTTCAAAGCAAGACTTGTGGATAAGGGCTTCACACAACGAGTGGGAATTGATTATACCGAGATCTTCTCGCCTGTCTCAAAGAAAGATTCGTTCAGAATTCTAGTAGCTCATTTTGAACTTGAGCTGCATCAGATGGACGTTAAGACTGCGTTCCTTAATGGTGATTTGTATGAGAATGTATAGATGGCGCAACCAGAAGGTTTTGTTGTGGAAGGCAAAAAACGGTTGGGATGCAAATTAAAGAAATCCATTTATGGGTTGAAACAGGCGTCTAGACAATGGTACCTTAAATTTGATGAAGTGAAGAAATTAGGCTTCATCGAAAATATAGTGGACAATTGTATATATATTAAGATCAAGGGGAGCTCTTTTATCATCCTAGTGCTATACGTGGATGACATCCTATTAGCAAGTAGCGATAAGAACTTGCTGCATGAGACAAAAGGATTTCGCTCATCGAACTTTGATATGAAGGATCTTTGTGATGCCTCTTATGTACTGGGCATTGAGATTCACCGAGATAGATCCAAGGGTGCATTAGGACTATCTCAAAAGGCTTATATAGGGAAAGTTCTTGAAAGATACAATATGCATCAATATTCAGGCACAACTGCTCCAGTGGTTAAGGGCGATAAGTTTGGGCAATTTCAAAGTCCCAGGAATCACATAGAAATTGATCAAATGAGGTCGATTCCATATGCTTCAGCTGTTAGAAGCATTATGTACGCACGAGTATGTACACGCCCTGACTTAGCTTTTATTACCGGGATGCTTGGTAGATATCAGTCTAATCCAGGAATGGATCACTGGAAAGTGGTTAAGAAAGCCTTGCATTATTTGCAGGGCACTAAGGACTACATGCTCACATATAAGAAAACTGAGAACTTAGAAGTAGTTGGCTATTCAGACGCCGACTTCACAGGCTATGTAAACACAAAAAAGCTATGTTGACACTAAAAGGTGGACATCAGGTTATGTCTTCACACTTGCGAATGGAGCAATATCATGAAAAGCTCCAAACTGACACTTACTACAGCATCAACGATGCAGACTGAGTTTGTGGCATGCTATGAGGCCGTCAAGCAAGCGTCCTAGGTGAAGAGTGATAGACAGCAGAAGCAAACCACTTAAGTTATACTACGATAATAAGGTAGCAGTTTTCTATGCTAGTATCAACAAGTCGAGTGGTAGTTCCAAGCACATCGACATTAAGTTTTATGTTGTGAAAGATTGAGTCCAAGATCGAACTATTGAGTTAGAGCATATAAACACTAAGAAAATGCTCGCGGATCCACTAACGAAAGGCTTATCTCCCAATATACTTTATGAGTTAATTACCAGCATGGGATTATTGGATAGCCTGTGATCTTGAAATTAAAAGGGTCATGAGTCAACCACCTCCTATTATGATAAGTGGTTTTGTGCATTGTGGATAATTGTGTTGTGATGGAATTTATACAATATTGCGATACGTTGTCTCTTTACATAACTCTGCTTTAAGAATGGCATGACTTTTAGGCCTTTAGACCAAAGGGGAGAATGTTGGAATTTTTAGTGGTCAAAATGCCAAAAAATAAGAAAATAAGAAAAACGGGAAGAGAAAGAGATTAGCCCGTACCGCGCCTTGATCGGAGGCGCAACCCTACTCGTGGTTGTGGCTCCTGATCGCAGTGGATCCCGACCTTTGGAAACCGAGCCCAATCTAGTCCAAATCCTAACCGCTCCACTACAGCCACCCGATTCGTGGCGGCGCTGGAGCCATCTGAAGGCCACCGCCTACGCCTGCCGTCCACCACTAAACAGTACCGGTGGAGGCTGGAGGCACGACAGTACCCGCCGCGATCGTCTACTTTGTCTACGCCGGAAACATCTAGGGGAATGACTACGGCTCCTACATCACTCCCAACACCAACCATGGCCGGACCGTCATCTGCTGCTACTGCTACGATGACTGGCGGTCTAGATCTAAACCTTCTCTTGTTAATCATGTTCTATAAGTTGTGCTTATATTTTAGGTGTTAGATCCTATTGAAATTGAGTTACTAAGTCATGTTTTTGCTAACACAAACTATTCACGAGTTGAAGAACAAATATCACATACTACAAATAGTATTTGAACCACCAAAATACATGTGAAACTGACCATAACATATTTGGTACTATAGCAAGGATGCTATTTACTTCCCTTACAATTACAATCCATCTTCGTCTTGACTTACTTTCTTATTTCCATGCCTCACTACAAATATAAAGTTTGCTGAATAATAGATTATTATAACATCGGCTATGAAGCATAACTGTCACAAGAAGGCTCTTCAGAGAATTCCGTGGGTTATAGCTGCAAGGAGTCTTGGCATTGGGGGCACATCAAGCTCCTGGAGACCCTCAAGAACCTGTACTATTTCGCCCATTGTTGGACGATCAGATTCATCATCTTGGATGCACCAACATGCAATTTTGCAAATCCTCTCAACCTCCTCCAAATCAAAGTCGCCATGTAATTGTGGATCCACCAAACTGCTCACATCCCCCGCTTGAAGCTTGAGGATAGCTTGGACAGCAAAATAAGCCACATGATGATTGCCGCCTGTGTATACTTGTTCAGGTGTTTTTTCTTTTCCCCGATATGATTTCTAATAGTACCATACCAAAGCTATAAACATCAACTTTAGGTGTAATTGCAACTCCACTGAGCCACTCTGGCGCAAGATACCCTGCAGTCCCCCTTAATGTAGTTAAAACTCGGCTGAAATCCCTTCCTACAAATTCTGCCATTCCAAAATCTGCAATTTTAGGAATGAAAGATGCATCCAGAAGTATGTTTTCTGGTTTGATATCACAATGTATGATGCACTCGCGACAACTGTGATGCAAGTAGGACAATCCTCTAGCAACTCCCATAGCTATTTGGTACCTGGCGTTCCAATCTAGGACACTAGGCTTGCTCCCAAATAGATGAGCATCAAGAGATCCATTTAACATGTGTTCATACACAAGTAACCGATTATCGCCTTCGCAGCAAAAACCAATCAATCTGACCAAGTTGATATGTTGGATCAATCCAATTGAGCTCACCTCAGCCCTAAACTGCTTCTCTCCTTGCCGGGCACCATCAAGCCTTTTGACTGCTATAGTAGTTTGGTCACTTAGCACACCCTTGAACACCGGACCAAAGCCGCCTGCTCCTAGTTTTTCCGAGAAATTTTTCGTAGCATGATTCAAATCACTGTATCTAAAAGTTATAATTCCACCACCACATTGACTGTCAGGTAATCCCACACCATACCACTTGGATTTGTTTCTCCACAACAGTAACAACAGCATGATGAGCATTAGCGACCCAAAACTAATAATGCTTGTTACAACAATAACTCTAGGTTTTCTTTTGGTGTTCTTTCTCAATTTTTCCAAGTCTGTCGCAGCAAGGCGAAGGTAAAGAACATCTTCAGAATTATTCTCAGTGCCATCATTCTTCTTTACATCAAACAGATCCTCATTCCATATAGAACATATGCTATTGTTATAAGAATAGGCCGTGCAGGAGCAATAACTGAGACAAGCTTCTATGCATTTGCTTTGAGTGGTAGCATCTTTTAAGATTTCTGGGTTATTGGGCAATGTAACATGAGCTATGGGGTGGAATATATCTGTTGAACTTGTCTTGTTTTTCTTGTCAGTGCAATCTAAATGGAGTATCTCTGACACACCCTCCTGTGTGATCACTAAGCTCCCAATCCCCAGGCGACTTCTGAGAGAAGCTCTCCATGCAGCCACAAAATGGATTTGAATTGCCGCTGCAGACCGTAAATGGTCCACAGGTAGCATAAGCCGTGCAGGGAGAAATCGGATGGGTGTATAGTGTTTCCCATGACTGTTTGGCATGCGACCAAACATTCAGCTTGGTCTGACCAGATGTGTCATGTACATAGAAAACGTAAGATGATTCATTCAGTAAAGTATAATTGTAGTACTCCTCACTGTTGTTGATGTAATCGGGCCTAATCAAACCTCTAGTCTCTGGATTTATGTCAAGTAATGACTGGAGTAGTGGTACGAGGTTAGGAGCCGACGACCTTACAGTTCCCCAAGACCAAAACACATTAGAGGGGTTCAAGCTCCTATGCACCAGTGCCCCGTTGATTTGCAGTTCAGTGCAGTATGAGCCGGTACTGTAACAACCCTGATAAATTATATTTCTAAAGCAATGTCATTAGCCCAACCCTATGCTTAACCAACTAACAAAAGGGTGAAAAGAATTAGAACAAGTTAAGTTGAAATTAAAATTTAAATTGGGCACATATGAATACCTTTGAATTTTTAAATTAACTTTCAAACCACAAGCCAAATGAAGTGTTGCCTGAAACCAAACTTGTAGAACTTTTTATTCTGAACAACTTTCATGTTCAAAAGTTTTTGAAATTCAAATTAGAAAGTGGAGAAAACATCCTGTTTGCAACCAGCCCCCTGGAAATTTTCAAATTCTCGCAAATAGGCCCTTCGTCCCTCCTCTCTGTCCCCTCCCTGCCCGACAGCCCGGCCAGGTGGCCGGCGATGCCTGACCGGCGCAAGCCGCCAGACTAGTGGCCGCCGGCCCTCGCCCCCAAGCCCGGCTTTGCCCCCCCCCCCCCCCACCGCCGCGCTGCCCAGCCCCAGCTCGCCACGCGCGCCACGCCAGCCCCGCCTCTGCTCGCCGCCCGCCGCGCCCAACGGCCGCGCCGCTCCGTGCCGCACCGCCCGCCGCGACCCGCCCGTCGCTGAGCTCGCCTTCCGCCCGAGCCGCTGCTGCAAGCTGTTCCCCAATCCCGTGCCGCGCTATCTCCTCGCTCCCCCACGCAAATCCCCGGCGCCCAGTCGCGCGCCTCCGTCCTCCGCACGCCGCGCCGGTGAACCGAGCCGCCCACCGCGGCCAACCCCGCGCCATTACCGTGCCATCACCCCCGCGCGTCGCCCGGCACCCCTCCCTCCCTCCTGCCCCTATAAAAGCCGCCCCAGGCCGCCCGCGCGAGCCACCAGAGGACGCCCGCCGCCGCCATTGTCGCCGCCGAGCTCCACCCGCTCGTGGACAGCCTTCCACAGCCGCCCCCTGCCCAAATTGAAGTTCCAGCCACCACCACATCATCCCACCGGAGCTCACCGACCCGCTCAACGCCGCCCAGGACCGCCGGAGCACCGCCGCCCGCGCTGTCGCCGCCGCCGCCGCCGCCTCTGGTCACCGCGGACAGCTCGACTCCGACCTCCTCCGCCCAAGCCAAGTACCAGAGCAGCTTCCCCACGCGCCACTGAAGCTCCCCGTCCAGACCAGACCGCCCCAAGCCCGCCGGAGCACCACCGTCGACACGTACCGCCGCCGCCCCTGCTCTGCTCCATCGCCGGCGAGCTACTCCCGGCCGTCCCCCACCCGACCAAGACCCCCACAAGGTAGCCCTCGCACCCCTGATCCTTCCCCGACCCTCACCCCTCGCCGGAATTTTGGCCGGCCACCGCACCCGAACCGCCCAAGGACCCAATTGCAGTAATTGAAATCTTTAGAAGGGTCTGTACGTAAGATTCCAAGGACCCAGATGTAAGAGAAAGATTCAAACCTAGATTCAAAATCAGTGAACTTGTAAAATTCGTATAAAATCGTAGAAAATTCAGAAAAATGCAAACTCAACTGTTCTGGAACCTTTAGGATAAACTCCACAACTTTTGTTACATGCATCTCCTCAGATTCTAGCCAATTTATGCTCTAAATTAAATAGGATGTTTAATGACCTTTATTCACAACCATTGTTGTAGACAAGTACTGGTCCTAAAAATTTTACAGTAGGAGATTTACTTGTTAGATAAGCCAATGTAAAAAGATCAGGCCCAAATTCCATCTCTATCTACACTGTTTATTAAACTTAGTTTCATACCATGTTTGGATAGAATTATTTGTCCCTGCAGTTAGGTTATGAATCACCTAATGAAACTTTTTCTATACTGGTGTAATGGTACCTAAATGCCATAGAAAAATTTAGAGACTTTTTATCTCACAGGAACCTATTTATTTAATTTATGTGCTAATAACATACATTAAATCAAGAAAATAGTATCTTAGTTTGGAAAATTATCATATTTTTACTAGAAGATACTCAGTGGTAGAGGATGTTGTAAAAGTTTTATGGACAAAAACCCTGTGTAGGATCCTGTAAAAATAAATCCTTGAGTAACCTAGGTGTGTAATGTCATATTTACTATGCTCTGAAAACTGCATAATAAATCTTATAAAAATTACAGTAGCTCCTGCATGATTAAATGAAAGCCCTGTAAAAATCTTAGTCTCAGTTTTTGCACCATTTATTCTGTACAAAAAGAACAAGGATCTAGCAGCAACCATGTATTATATTTTTCATAATTAATCTGCTGCTTGAAAATATCTGAAAAATTTACAGTAAGCATATCTTTCATTTAAATCATGTAGTAGTTACACTTAAATCATGTTTCCATGAGGAACATAAGTTCCCATGAACACCCACCCCACCTTGCTTAACGAAGTTACTTATTGTACTATTCTACTCTATTAACGATTGCCCTCGAATGATAAAGTAACTCACTTCACAACAAAACTCATGATTTACAAACTGCAACTTTATCGTGAAGGAAATCATGTCGTTTACCATCACCACTACTTAAACTTGTGCATTCATGTAGAAACGACGACTCTCGCCGACGGGACTTACGAGCTGGTGCCCGAGTCCGAGAGTGAGCAGCGAGAAGCCCAGGCAAATTTAACTGAAGCAGTTGAAGACCCGGGTCAACGTTCAGACGATCCCCGGACTAACTTTGCACAAGAAGGCAAGCCCCGGAGCATGAACCCTATTTTTCTAACCTTATGCAACTTATTACTCTACTTTACTTGTGCATTAAGTTTATAGGAGTTGGATGAAAACTTAGTTGCATGATCCTAGGTGCCCATGCTCTGAACACTAGATATCAGGTTCGATAGAATGCTATGCTAATAGGACTCTGGTAAAAGCCGAGTGATTTCCTGTCACTCGCGAGATTATAGGAGTTGAATGTCTACTACACGCTGCAATCATAAGGACAACGGACGGGCTATGGTATGATGTTTACGATTGAGGCCCGTCTGTTTAGTGAAAAATGCTAAGGCCGCAGTGTGTGGTAGTGGTGGTTAAGTCTTTGAACGTACTAACCACATGCCGAGAATATGGTAATCGGTAAGCTTAAGTACTGGATTGAACCGAGGCCGGAATATACTCCCCACTGTCTTGAATTCGTTCACATCTAGCTAATGGCGGGTGCATCGGCCGCCACAGCCCGACGTACCGTGGTCTGTGGGGACGTGTAGTCGAGGGCGGTGGGCCTGTTCCGTGAAGCGGGAATTGAAGGGAAAAGTTGCACGTGTGACTCTGGGAGTAACCACGTGACGTGTGTTTAGGTTTCCCTTGCAAGGTTAAGAAATTCGATTCGAATCGTCCGTTTCTCACGGTTATTGAGACTGCTTGACCCTTTTACCACACAGAGTAAGAAGAGGAACAATGATGATGAATAAACTTGTTGGATGAAATTTAATGCTTCACCATGAATGATATTGGATAGCTGCTTATCTAGAATGGTTAACGAAACTAGAATCTTGAGCTAAAAGTTGAAAGTAAGGACCTACTCGTATATGTTTTTCGGCAAAACAAACCCCTCGAGCCAAAAGCCTCGCATGTCTAGGAGTCGGCTAAGTATACCCCACTAGTCGGGTAAGCCTTGCTGAGTATTAGCATACTCAGCCTTGCTTGTGGCTCGTTTTCAGGTGAGTCTTTCGAAGACATGATTGCTAGCTTGACCTGGCCGTGTACTCTTCCCCCTGGTTGGTCGGTGGAATGGGATACGCCACCGGCCAATGGAGATAATGCCGAGTGATGTCTCGTACGGGCTTCATCGAGACATCCTTTATCGTCGAGTAGTTGTTGTTATCTTATTTCCGCTGCATCTTAAACTCTGAAGAACTTATTGGTTATGATCACTGAAGTACTTGGTTACTAAACTCAAACATGGTTTGTAATATTCACTCATGATAATTTTGTAAAATCTGCTGGAATGTGGTATTCTCTGGGCTCATCGTCGCATGAGCATTTGTATGTGTGGCTTCGATCCGCTTTACCGTGGTTGTATCGGGAGGTTACCCGACAGACCAATGGATTACTCCGTTTGAAGTGTAAGGTTACCGAGATTGCCCTAATGGTGATGGTTTGTTAATACACTTGAGCCGGATTAATTCAGGTGGTTCTGCCACAGGTACCTGGATCAATCAGGCTCTTTCTTGAAATGTACTGAAGAGTTAAACCAGTGACCTTATTCCAGCCAATCTTGGAACCCGAAAGCACAATATCTGTTGGGTAGTCAAAGCTCTACCACCACCCGGTACTATAAAGTCTAAGATGCCAAAAATAATCCAAAGAAATATTTGAATGTTAGGAAGAGGTCTCTTGCGCCCGTGTCGTGCATCAGGGTCAAACTCGGGATCTCTTGCTTTGCACGTACCTTTATTACTCTCTGCACCTACAAGTCGAATCCAACTGAAAGAGAGATACTTTTTTCTTTTGAACTTACACATGGAGGACCCATTGGTACTGTTTGGTAACATCAACCAATACTAGTGTCTAGGCATTAGTACTGGTAAAAGGTCTCCAAGGTCTTCCATCCATCACAAAAATACTGATGAGAATTATATCCGATTCCACCGGTATATTTTTGTGGTGGATGAATGGCTCATTTTGAATTAGTGACTCTACATGTCCCAAAAGGATAATAACAACAATGAAGCTTCCGATCTAAATGTCGTGACCTCATTCCAAATTATTCAGGTAAGTAGGTCATCAACCACCATGATTAAACCTGCTACAATTCCTCTATCTCCACATTTAGCGGTTTAGCAAAAATACATATCCACTACTACTAAAAAGGTTTTTAGGAGCGGCAAAACGTATTTTTAGGGGTGGGTACAGTACCCGCCCCTAGAAATCGATTTCTAGGGGTGAGCCACCCCCTCATCAGTCAACATATGAAGGAGATCATTGAAGCTACTGTCCGACCAACTGTGCTTAAGCACGGTCCAGTATTTCGGACATCCCTTTGATCACTCATATATATTTTCCTCTGTTGATTTTTTCACCGTCTTAAAGTTTATTAACCACTTTGCACTACCAACCAATATTTCTGCTTTGGTGTGGCGCAACAACTGGCTCAGAAAATCAACGTCATCAAGTTCGTCGTCACTACCATCATCACTACCAGTATTGATGAGCCCTCGCCGGCACCATCATGATATCATCCACCAACACCATCATCATCAATGTCATCCTCACAAAGATCATCATAAGCACCAAACAATCTATCAAACTCGGCGTCTTCAATAATTTCATCGAGTGGATTCTCCGTCGGAGGGGGTGCTTTCTCACCATGATATGTCCAGATCGTGTAGTCCTCAACGAAACCACCCACCAACATGTGCGATCTGATTGTAGTTGGATCATTGAATACTCTAAGATTTTTGCAGGTTTTACATAGGCAAAATATTCTCTGTGCCTTCTCATTTCTTGGGTGGTTCTCCATAGCTTTAATGAATTTATTATGTTCTCCACGAAAATAGGCGGCCGTCCTTCATACTTTATACATCCTTATCTTATCCATCTCTGCACAACAACAAATAATTTAAATGGATTAAAACAATCTCTTCAGTAATTTGGTAAATAAACACATGTGTGTAAACATAGAAAAAACTATCATGCACGTGTGTAAACATATGAAAACATTAAATCAAATCTTTTTTTCTCCCCTCCATGGATCTAGAAATTTATTTACTTAGGAATGAGACTAAAACATAAATCTTGTCTCCTACTAAAATAATATAATTTCATTCAAAAGTTTGAGGCAAATGAAGCCCAAAATGGTCGTAAAGATATACTTCCATATATGCGTAGATATTTGAAAAAGTCAATTTAACATGTACTAACTAAAAAAAACCTAACCTATTATTGTACCACTAAATAATGGGGAAAAACTAATACATTTGTGTAAATATAGAAAAAAATAAATTCTTCCTCTCTCCTTTATGGATCTAGAAAATTATTTACTTGCGCATGATTCCAAAACATGTAGATTGAGCCCAAATGATTTTATAACCTTTTCTCCACTAAAATAGCACAACTTCAACTAAAAGTTTAAGGAAAATGGAACACCAAATGACAAATCCACACCATGAGATCTAGATCTAGGTAGAAGCAAATAGAGCTCTATTTGAGCCTTAAAACTAACAAAAAAGCTTAGAAAAGATATGGGATTGAGCATCAACTTACCTCCTACAGTCTCCAACTCCAAGGAAATCAAGTTTAAAACCTTTCATCCTCTTTCTATTGTTACAAATTGTTTTTTAGTAGTGATCAAAATCAGTGGATTATGCACGTATAAACATGATCCAGGTACATTTCGGCATTAAATTGATAAAAATCATAAAGCATGCATTTCTGCTTTTGCTCGTCTTCCTCGCTGCCACTAGTCACAAGCTCACAACCACCACCGCAGCAGCAGGTAGCCGTCGTCGCTGCCGGACCCAGCAGCCACCGCTGCCGGATGGCACACCGTCGCAGCACAGCACAAGCCCGAGCACCCGTTCGCCGCCGCAGCTCTTTTCAGGAAAGAGGCAGAGAGGAGTAGAGTAAGGGTTGTTGGCTTCTTAGCAAATGCTCTTTTTTTGGCCGATGCGTAGCAATATCGGGCCGGCCCGTGCTGATTTTTGGCCTAGGTTACGTTGCATCTGCGCTAAATGAATGGCCATTTAGCTATTTTTGCTGGCTAATAGCTTCTATTAGCGGGAATAGAGTTTAGAGCCAAATGGTGATTATCCTTGCCCTAAGCTTCCCAAAGGCTATATCTGGCTATAGCGGAGGCTATAGCTGGCTCTTTCGATCCTTGCTCATCGCTGTACTTAGCGTTTAAGGGTTCTTACACTGTTGATTCAAGCCATGTTGAGAAAGAAAAACGCTCTGAATCGAGTGAAATCAGGCATCCTCAATGTGTGTTCCTATTGTCGTCGGTTCCGCTCCCGTTCGTCACTCTCCAAATCCTGCCCTCCTGCAAGCTTGAGGGAGGCTATTTCGACGGATCTAGCCGCTGCAATTGATGCCGGATGAGCTTCGGATGGTCAATTTGGTTTTGGAGCCGCACAAGATGGAGAGGGTTGTTGCTGCATGGAGCTCGATTGTCCATGTGGAGCTCGATACAGAGCAGGTTGATCACTGGATTTGAGTGGCCGCACATCCTGCGTCAGGCTGAGGGCCGCACACAATCCCCATGAAACATTGATTTCTGCCGTGATGCTTCTAGGCGAGCGGCCGGATGTCGAAGGGATTGGTCTTCACTACTTGCGAGCAGATACAGTCCTCAACATTTTTGGTGGTTAAATCATCGGATAATCTCAGAGTTCTGAAGTGCACTGGCGCATCATAAAAAATTCAAGCTCTATTCAGTTTGCGCGCTGTTCAGTTGAGCTGTTAGTGCCTATACTGCATATTTGAGTAGATTCTTGGCTCCTTCGGGGTTATGCTTCAGTGCTAGCTTTTGTTTCAAACTGGAGTGTTGATGCTTGAATTATTATGCTTTAGTACTAGCTACTCATATATAAGTATATATACTAAGAGATTGAATACCAAAGCATACTTAGTTCTGTATTATTATGCCATTATATGTTTCTAATCTAAATGCATGCAGTAGGTGTTCTGATGGTTTAGATTTTCCTGTTGCCTTCTTATTCCTATGGTGAACAGAGAGGCACATCCATGGAAGTTCAGGTGACATCTTATAACCAGCCTACTAATTATTTCAAGTAACTGTGAGTTTTGTACGTGTACATTTACAGTTACAGATAATTTGCACGTCTTACATGCTACAACTGTAGGTCTTAGTTCTTTCATCATACGCTCAAGTTCATGGATCAGGTTCCGCATACGTTCAAGTTCATGGATCAGGTTCTGAAAGGAACCGGTGCTCGTAGCCTAAGAGAGGGAGGAGAGAGGGAGGAGGTGAATTAGGCCAACTTAAAATCTTAACATATGGCTCAACTAGTTTGCACAAAACATAAACTAGAACATACTATCTAGATGCGGAACTAGGGTTCTTCTAGTGTGAAAACATCATCCTAAAGAGTTTTGTAACATATAGCCAATAATCCTAGCAAAATACTACACTAAAAATGTAAAGGCATACAAGTTGTATGTATGAAATGCGGAAACGTAAAGGAAAGGATGAGGGAAGCAAACTCTCAACACGATGATTTATCTCGTGGTATTGGTAGGCACTAAGCCACCCCTAGTTCACGTTGTTGAAGCACTCATAAACAGTAATGCTTCCCGATCACCAAGTCTTATCCGGGACACCTCTTGACTTTCCACAAAGGCTTGGCCACTAAGGCTCACGCCAAGTCTCCCGGTCACCTTGATGCCGCCTTCACTATGGAGCTTCCCATGAAGGAGGGGTCTCCTCGTCTCCCGCATAAAGCCGTCATCTTCGCTCCACACCAAGCCAGAGGGTCGAAGACTTGCCGACAAACCATGAAGACTTCAAGGGGCTGGCACATCGAGGTACAAGCTTGAGGTTCACTCAAGAACCAGCACAAGATATCTACACCTTGCTCTCTCACTCTAACTAAAGCCAACGTAGCACTAATACTCACAAAGCTTGTGCTAAGGTCTAGGGGTTTGATCAATGAGCTCTTGGATGGCTTGGAGAACTTCTTTATAATATGACTGCTTCACACCAACTCCAGAAGCCTCAAATGGCCCGGGGTGAGGCACTTATATAGACTAGAGGGCAGTTCATAGCCGTTACATGCTTTTACCCAAAAAAGAATAAAGTGTCTATTAAACCGGTCGCAACTGTCGGTTTAACTGCTCACACTGACCCTGTCTGCTAGCCGTTGAACTCCAACTATCTTCTTCTGATGTCATTGCACCGATGCACCATCGATTCAACCGGTGCTGAAGATTTTGCTTCGCTAGCTTCTCTAAAACTTTCTGGATCAGTAAACGACCAATGCACTGACGCCTTCTTTTGTACCATCAGTTCAACTGGTGCTGAAGCACATTTTACCCAAAACCTTCTAGAGCTTCTGTGCATATCTTGCACCGACGCTTACTATCCACATCGTCAGTTCAACCACCTATGCTTACTATCAAAGCAAGCATAAATTTACCAGAATTGACAAATTGAATCACTTACACTTGCTTGGATGCTTACCACCATCCAATTGCTTGGATGCTTACCACCATCCAATCTTGAACTTGGCCACCTTCTAAGTCCATGGTTCCCCCTTTGTTTCTCCTAAAATTTTTGAATTCGGTATTGGTTTTATTTGTTTGATTTCTTGTACCCCAAACCTTGCTTTACCACTACTGATGACAAAAGTGTTGTAGAGTTCCAGGAATTGCTGAAGGTGTGCATTGGCATCCTTATTGGCCTTGCCACAAAATGGACCAGCCTGCACCATCGTAATAAGATCCGTCTTGATCTCGAAATTTTTAGCTTCAGTGTTAATAGTTGGCCCGATTGGGATATTGTCAGCAGAAGGAGCAGAAAATTCACGGAGCATCTTCCGATCCATGGATTTGGAAGTTGATAGCGCGATATTGACTGTTTCGGTTGTCGAGAGTGATATCTGAGGAGGTACGACACGAGGTCGAACTCTTCTCAAAAGTGACTCCGGATTCTGAGAGAAATTTTGCGGCATATCGAAACCAGTCATACACTACCCTATCACACAAAGGAGAAAACAAAGCCAAGTTAGCCTAGTCAGACAATTGAACACCAGTTTAGAGTTTCATCAACAACTTAATCTATTCTTTTAACCAGTGCCTTCCCTGACAATGGCGCCAAAAATGCTCGTTGGCATTTTGTAGCGTTGCTACCGGATTTGTGACTCCCCAGCTGCGGCACCAGAAGCTAATCTAGGGTCTTATGTACTTCTATCTAAGCATAAAGTCTATACTATGTACTCTTATACATATACATGATTAGGATCGGGCTCTAGGCCCCCAGGCGCTACCGGGACAACTGCATAAGACTGGCAGAGGAGCCATCAATCCACTCAGCTATTTTATGGACCTCCAGCAACTACTAACCACCTACTGCCTACCTCATCTAGCCATGGGATAGAGCTACATCCGGCAATACTAAATTACCTAGACACCACGTCAGCTCTAACGAGCGATACTCTAATGCCCCATGTGGAGCCCCCACCCTCCGGATGGACAGACATCATATTAGAGCAAATATATGTATACCACGTCTAATCATGCAAGATATAGGGCATAAATACAAACTAAGCATGTCATACATACAAACTAAGCATGTCATACATGTCTCAATATACAGAACATACACTATACGAATACACTTTCCAAAAATTACAAATGAGAGGAAGAGTAAAACCCATACCGAACATTCCTAGGCAACCTCAGGAACCCGAAGAAGAGCTACTTCACCTAAACTCCACTATCCTAAAGACTAAGCAAGAGAGGAACTTGAGAGAGAGCAACTTGAGGTGTGTCTTCTAATGGAGCACCCCCGTTATATTTATAGGGGTGAGTGAGGAGGTGCACGACGGTCACTTCAGCCTCTTGCACCTGGAACCGCCATTGGCAAACGCCATTTGCCTTGGATTGAAGTACTTGTTTACACTTGATTTCTGCTCAATTTCCCTATAATGCAAAATGTCCAAGGGGAATTTGGAAACAATATTATTCTGGGTAAATATGCAAGTTAAGTATGCTAGTCATCCCAATCTTTTGATCAAATTGACGCTCAAAATTGGTCTGTAGCGAGCGTCAACATTAATCACGCTTATAGAGTTGTTAGTTCATATTGAGAGCGAACGATATTCTCTTAGTGTGATTGCACCGGAAAGACACGTGTCTAGAGACTACAAAGGATAAGCTAGCAAACTTGTTAGTCTCCAAAATCACAAACCATAGGATAAACTCCCCCTAAATCTGTGCATTTAGTGTTTGAATCACCAATTGAATATATGCTTCTTGTTTTTGACAACAATGGGAAGCTTACCCTATAGTTTGTGATCATGGTACACAAAAGAAATACATATACCTCATGAAGTCCATATACCATGAAGGGGAACTCCGCGTAGTTTTTCTAGACACAAAAGAAATATTATTTTCATTTTGTTCCTATTTGGGGCCATAAATGTTGATACTCTTCAATATGAATTTAATCAAACAAGAAGTTGTTAGATTTAGGATAAAACTAGAATGTTATTTTTCTTTAGATAGAGGGAGTACTTGCCACTATCCATGAGGCTTGTTCATGAGGTGAAAAGTAAGAGTAAAATGATTTTCAATAATTCTATGATTTGTTATGATGTTCTATGCTGAGGTCAAAATTTTAAAGGATATTGAACTTCTCTATAACATGCTGCACCAAGTATTATGTCCAGAGCTATAGCCTAGAGCAGGAGGCAGCAGCGGATTAGAAGATTACATCGACATCTTTCATTCACTCGGTTCCGTGGATTTTCGGTCTGCCCACGCATGTTGAGCTGGCGCCGCTCATCGTCTTCCTTCGATGACGGCACACAGCTCGGTCGGTGAGATTCTGCATGCTTCTTCTGATGAACAGGAGAACAGAATTCACGATGATTATGAAATAATGCGCACAGTGTTGTGCCATCCTGTGTCAACAGGAAAATATAGAGAAAAGCTAGGGGCAGGTTTTCAGTACAAAGCTAGACATCCCTTTCATCCTTCCACACCGAAAGGGGCACAGCTAGGCAGCAAGTACCACCACAAGGTCCGCATCACCATGGGAAAGTCATATACAGCATTCTGGCAGAGATGTCAGTTGAAGTGCTTGCGGTCGAAAGAAAACTGAAGAAGCAACCATTTCCTTGCATTGCTTCTTCAGTTTAATTTTCAGCAACACAAAGAAGTTTAATTTTCATTTTCATTTTTTCTTTTGTTCTCAACATGAGGAACATAATGTATGCTTCTAAGCATCGTGTTGTTGCTTCCCTTCATCATTTTACAGGCATTACAAAACTAGATGAAACTAGCTATAGAAGGTACGGTGTTTACAGAGACTGCGATCAGGTGATGCAACTCTGCAAGGATCTCTGATATGCCCCGGAAGCACTAGCATCCCTAACGGCAACGAGTTGGCGCCCATGTAAAACTCAATGAGCTGAAATGCTAGATGGATCGGTGTTAGCAGTTTCTAAAGAATTTATTGCTGGACTGATGATCCCATCAGCCCTTGGCATCCCTACTTCGTTATCATTTTGGCATTATTATTTTGTTTTCACAAAATCATGCTGAGCTAGTCATTCTCTGGATAACGTTTTAGCTGCTCCAGGTTTAAGACCCAATTCCCCTTTTGGTACTTGTAGAATTGTAGTTGTATCAGCATCACAAAGACTATGGAAGAAGAGGGAAAAGAAAACCCAACAGCCCCCACCCCCACCCGACACCCCTCGGGTGGGTGGATCTTCTGTACTCTTGCAGCTGGATTGCTTAGATCGCCTCAGTAGCACTCCTCAGGTCCTGGGTTCGACTCTTGGTGGGAGCGAATTTCAGGCTGAGGTTAAAAAAATCCCCTCGCCTGCCTACACATAAAAACACATGGAAAAGTAATCCCGGCCCGCTCTCACACAGGTTACGGTACGGGGAATGACATCCCTATGTAAGGATGGGGTAGAGGTTCGGAGGTTTTCTTTGCCTGCATGAGAGAGGTCTTCTCTTAGTCAATGCCCAGAGGCTGTCATACCCCGTGCAGGTCAAGTTTTTCTTTTTTTCTGTACTCTTGAGTCTTGACCCTAATAGAAGGACCACAATACCACATACAGAATATATACAGCCTCTAAAGGGAACATGTAATGTAATATAGATAAGCCAACAAGAATCATTCAATTTCAAACACACTATTATCAGGTTCTATGCAGGGCTGATCATAATCCAATGTCTTCTTTCCCTACAAGATCAAACTGTTTCACGAGTTGAAGATCAAAATACCACTGTACAAATAGTACTTAGACCACGAAAATACATATAAACTAACGATAACATATTTGGTACTATAGCAAGGATGCCATTTACTCATCTTACTATTACAAGCAATCATCTTGACTTACTTTATTATTTCTATGCCAGACTACAAATTTAAAGTTTGATGAATCCAAGATTATTAAAACATCGACTATGAAGCATGACTGTCACATGATCAATCCATGTGCGTAATAGCTGCAAGGAGTCTTGGCATTGGGGGCACATCAAGCTCCTGGAGACCCTCAAGAACCTGTACCAGTTCGCCCATTGTTGGACGATCAGACTCAGCATCCTGGATGCACAAACATGCAACTTTGCAAACCCTTTCAACCTCCTCCAATCAAAATCTCCATGTAATTGTGGATCCACCAAACTGCTCACATCCCCCCCTCGAAGCTTGAGGACTGCTTGCACAGGAAAATAAGCCACACGATGATTGCTGCTTGTATATACTTGTTCAGGTCTATTTCTTTTCCCTGATATAATTTCTAATAGTACCATACCGAAGCTATAAACATCAACTTTAGGTGTAATTGCAACTCCGCTAAGCCACTCTAGGGCAAGATACCCTACAGTTCCCCTTAATGTTGTTATGACTCGGCTGAAATCCCTTCCAACAAATGCTGCCATTCCAAAATCTGCAATTTTGGGAATGAAAAATGCATCTAGAAGTATGTTTTGTGGTTTGATATCGCAGTGTATAATGCACTGGAGACAACTGTGATGCAAGTAGGACAATCCTCTTGCAACCCTGACAGCTATTTGATACCTAGCACTCCAATTTAGGACACTATGATTGCTCCCAAATAGATGGGCACCAAGAGACCCATTTAACATGTGCTCATACACAAGTAGCCTATTATCGCCCTCGCAGCAGAAACCAATCAATCTGACCAAGTTGATGTGTTGGATCAATCCGATTGAGCTCACCTCTGCCCTAAACTGCTTCTCTCCTTGCTGGGCACCATCAAGCCTTTTGACTGCTATAGTAGTTTGGTCACTTAACACTCCCTTGAATACTGAACCAAAGCCACCTGCTCCTAGTTTTTCTGAGAAACATTTTGTAGCGTGATTCAAATCAGTGTAACTAAAAGTTATAATTCCACCACCACATTGATTGTCAGGTAATGCCACACCATACCACTTGGACTTGTTTCTCCAAATCAGCAACAACAGCATGATGAGCATTAGTAACCCAAAACTAATAGTGCTTGTTACCAGAATAACTCTAGCGACTGGTTTTCTTGTGGTGTTCTTTCTCAAATTTTCCAAATCTGTGGCAGCAAGGCGAAGGTATAGAACATCTTCAGAATTATTATCAATGTCATCATTCTTCTTTACATCAACCAGATCCCCATTCCATATATAACACATGCTATTGTTATAGGAATAGGCCGTGCAGGAGCAATAGCTGAGACAAGCTTCTATGCATTTGCTCTGAGTGGTAGCATCTTTTATGATTTCTGGGTTATTGGGCAATGTAACACGAGCTATGGGATGGAATATGTCTGTTGAACTTGTCTTGTTTTTCTTATCAGTGCAATCTAATGGAGTATCTCTGACACACCCTCCTGTGTGATCACCAAGCTCCCAATCCCCAGGCGACTTCTGAGAGAAGCTCTCCATGCAGCCACAAAATGGATTTGAATTACCGCTGCAGACCGTAAATGGTCCACACGTAGCATATGCCGTGCAGGGAGAAGGAGGATGGGTGTATATTGTTTCCCACGACTGTTTGGTTTGCGACCAAATATTCATCTTGGTCTGACCAGATATGTCGTGTACATAGAAAATGTTCGTTGATACATTCAGTGAAGTGTACGTGTAGTACTCCTCTTCGCTGTTTACGGTGTATGCCACCCTAATCAAACCTCTACTCTTTGGATTTATTTCAAGTGCTGACTGGAGTAACAATACAAGTTTAAGAGCAGACGACCTTACAGTTCCCCAAGACCAAAACACATTAGAGGAGTTCCAGCTCCTATGGACCAATGCCCCATTGATTTGAAGTTCCGTGCAGTATGAGCCGGTACCTGGATCAATTAGGCTCGTTCTTGAAATGTACTGACGAGTTAAACCAGTGACCTTGTTCCACCCAATCTTGGCACCGGGAAGCACAAGATCTGTTGGGTACTCAAAGCTCTGCCATAATGGTTCTGTATTAGATGAGTTTTGGGTGATGACAAGGTTTCCACTGTTCAAGAAAACAGCGGTAGTGTTTAGGCTGCCGGTTTCTATCCGATTGACGATGATAGTGGACCAGATTTTAGATTTAGTGGCAACATCTAAGATGACAAGGTTGCCATCTCTTGATATTTTGAGCTGCGTCAGGTTGAACTTGGCATGATGAGTAATTGGATTGTCTCTGTTAGCAACCCACACCGTAGTGAAAGCTGGAATCTTATTATACCATATGCCAAGGTACCAACGGTTGGAGGCTGTGGTGTTGCTGGACTTACTTGTAGTGCTCGGGCCTGACTGGAACGTGAAGAAACCGAGCTTGTCACCGACGAAAAGCACTTGGCCTACCCTGAGGGCATCATCATTTGCGGCAGCAAAACATGCAGGAGTGTGCTGGGGGGAGAGGAGAACTACGGCACCGAGTAATATGCAGAGGGGAAGCATGGCCAAAGTAGAAGAGAGGGAAGTATACTACTGACACAGGATAGGGGCGCGTGTGGGTGTTGGTTTGGCGTTCATCTTAGTAGGAACGAGATGCCATATATATATCATGTTTAACTAAATTCTTTTTTCAAGAAAATAATTAAGTACTACATCCAGTCTCCAAATCAGTGTGTGATCCCTAAAAGTTAAACAGTCAGTTAGTCAGTTACATATATCATGTTTAACTATTTATTCAGGCCAAAGAGCCAATGATATGGAATAAACGGGTATTAAACGGGCCAAAAAGCTGATTAAATGAACACGCTAGCCACTAGAGCGTGTACACGGTGTTTAAACGGGTTAAATGGTCATTTAGGAGAATAATGCTCGAAATAAGTGACGTTTAATTTGGTATTTGTGTAGTCAACTTATTTTAATTTTGACAATCACTATTTCTTTAGATATTTCAAATTAATTTGAGAATACACTGCTAGAGAAATGACCTTTCATCCCGCATGTTAGTACCGGACACATTTTAACCCGGTACTAAACTAGAACAGAGCCATTTTAGTACCGGGTCCAAATTTAAAAGCCCTCCGGAGCCATTTTAGTAACGAGCTAGGCATTTAGTACCAGGCTAAGAAACCACCCGGTACTAAATGGTGATATTTAGTACCGGCCGGTGTCTTGGCCGAGTACTAAATAGTCCTCCACGGGTTAGTAAAAGGAAAGCATTTCCCACCCAATCACATGTGGTGCATAGGTGGGATGGTAAGTAAGCTACGCGCGAGGCAGAAGGTTATAGGTTTAAACCCTCGCAACCGCGCAGTCAATTTACGCGTGAAAAATTTGCGTGTACGGGTCTCCCGGGTGTTCGTAGTATTTTTTTTCCTATTATCTCTGGTGGCTTGCGGCAGCCGGTACTAACGGCGCCATACAACCAGTCAGAGTATTGTCTTGGTGATCGTGTTGCCATCTTGGTGATTCATATTCAATAATATGAGAGGATGTATGGCGCCGTTAGTACCGGCTGATACCCGGTCAGAGTATTGTCTTGGTGATCGTCTACCAGTGATAGTATGGCTAGATTCATATTCAATAATAGTTTCAAAATGTTGTTGTATTTGGAATGTGTTCAGTGCTGATAATTCCTGGTCAGAGTATTGTCTTGGTGATCGTGTTGCCATCTGAATCGACAGTTATTTTCTAGAACAAAAGGTAGTAGTAGTATTAGTAGACGCAACTTGGCATGGTGCTCAGCGGATGAACGGGGAAGACACGGTGACGACGTCAAGAATGTAGGCAGGTCAAATATTTCATTCTTGAAAAGACATGCAGGCCAAATTGATGCCGATTGTTGAGTGTGACCAGAGATAGTAGTAATAGATGTAGATGCACCTTGGCCTTGTGTTCAGCTGATGGACACGGAAGACACAGTGGCGACCTCAACGATGCATGTGGGTCGAATCTTTCTTTTTCTGGGAAGGCATGCGGACCAGATTGATGCGGATGGTTGAATATGACAGGAGAGAGTAGTAGTGGCTGTAAATGCAACTTGGTCTCGGGCTCAGCTGATGGACAGGGAAGACACGGCGACGACATCACGCTGGCAATTACTGTATGTGGGTCAAATATTTCCTTTTTTTTGAAAAGGTACGCGGGCCACATTGATGCAGATTGTTGATTATGACAGCACTACTAAAAACGAACCATGCATACTGAGTGGTGGCAGAAACACTAGCTTGTGTGAACCAGTATCTATTTAATATATCTATATATGGAATACGCTAGTTAATTGAGCTCACCTGATAAGACTTTTTACCGTGGAATCTATCCATCTAGATTCGAATCCTTCGGCATAGATGCTCATATTGTTCTATATATATTTATTCTAGAAATTAACCGCACCATTATTTCAATCATAGATGACATGTCGGTCGATAACGAGGTGTAATTCATCATTCGTCAATCTTAAGATCTGCTGGTTCATTCTCTCGGACATGCTAATAGGAGTAGCGTTGATATATCAGCTCAATTTCTCCAAAGTTCTCATAAAAGTAGGGTTATGTGCGTGTATTCATATAGATAAGTGTGCACAAGTACAAGTGAGGGTATATGTCTGAACTGTAATTAGAAAATAAAAAATATGTAACACAATAAGTGTCATCGAATGATCCATTAAGATTATAATAAGTTTGTAATTAATCCGGTAGTGCGATGATTATACTCCCTTCGTCCCATGTAGAGTGCAATTTTAGTGTTTTTCAGATAAATTAGTGGTGGCGTGAAAAGACTCTCATACCCTCATTTATTTACTATATGCGTTTATTTTTGGCATGCAAATCAAATCTAACCACTTGAGATTCAATCTCTAGAATTGTATTTTTTGTGGGATTTTTCTCAAATGCAGGATTGCACTCTTCATAAGATGGAGTATCGTATATGGTCAAGCAAGCAAGACAAGCTTCCTTCGTCTCAACCGTTGTAGCAAACCCGGCCCTCATCTTGTTGATTGTGCATATTAGTTGGATGCTTTCGTCTTTCATCAAGATTTGCATATTAATTAAGTACACTTCTGATAATATTAAATTAACATCATTAGTCCATTTTTATTAATGTTATGTGTCCATTAAATAATTTAAATAGTAGTAATAAGTCACATATTAAAATTAATTTTATGTGTCTATAGTAATATGTCACAAAGATATGTTTTAGTTGATTTCACCAAGCACTTTATTATTTACGAATACAGATAATGTTGGATATTCTACATACTTTTTGATACGGATGTGATCAATAACAGAAAAAGAATTTGAATATTTCCATTTTAGCATCTATATATATTAAATTTAGTTTCAGTAGATACTGATAATTCAGATTTTTTGATATCCATATCCTCCCTAATAGCTGGGATAAAATTCCATAGGTTAGGTGTGGCTCCACCTCTAGGGAGCTGTTAGGAGTCACATAAGTGACTAAAGGTGAAAATATCGCAGAAGCCAGAATGGGATGGGCATATGGCCCAAGAAGAAACAAAAAATAATATAATAATCAAAGCAAATTCGTATTCCAAACCGTGTATCCAATCAAAATTCAATAGCACCGTTGTATTTGCTATAATAAAATCTTCAAAACAAGATTATACTTGAATATGTTTGGATGATTTTATAGCTCGAACATTTTTTTATAAATATAGAATAATTTTATTGTGAAGTTACAACTATTGTTTTACATTCACAATCAAAATATCCCCGTTCATAAAAATGTTAAAAAAATAAATTAAATGTAATCAAGTGTGGTCTTACTTCGAAGATCTGGATCTAACTAAAACAACAGTGAAAAGATTAATTTGGATACTTGATTTGTAAACTATGAATTTACAAAGCCCGAGGAACACGTCACAAGCGTTGATTCCTTCGGCAACACTATCACACTATAGCACGCAGTCGCACGCGACTCCGGTTATTGGCGCACCCCCTGTTGGGTCAGTAGCTCCCCGACCAGTCTGCGGTCGGCTAGCTCCGCATAGCAGTACGTTGTTTGACGGCTGCTAGCTCTGGCACGGTAGACGATCGAGTCGTCCGGTACGGACGTGTGGTCAACGTGCCGTGTTTTAATTGGCTGGGAATATGACTAAACACGCTCAATCCCCCGTCCAGTACGTGTGGTGTTGCAGTCCACGGGCCACCTACTATTTTTTGGCGTAGAGGATGGGGCCCCATCAGGGTTTATGCTCACGAGATTCATTCCTTTCATGGATGACCATTTTATGTAAAGAAAAGGATATCATATTTGCTTGGTAAGGCATGCATCTCTATCTAACAGTACTTAGTTAGCTAGCTATAAATCATGTTATGATACTTTTGAGTAGCAACTTTTAATTCGTCATATAGTATTTAGATAAATAAATTATTTATAATAAAAACATTTTTCATTATGAATTTGATAACATAAACTTGATGTCAACCATGAGTTGGCAATCAATATAATTTCCATAAATTGATATGCCAAGTTAATTATGGATGTTTGACTAAAACTTTAAAACTCTACATTTAGAGTCAAATGGAGTATAAGAGCAACTCCCGAGAGACTCTCTAAATTCTTCCTAATTGCTAGTTTTAGATATTTTAATTAAAAAAGTACCTTCCAACCGCTTCTATATTTGGTTATCCAAATATAGCCACTCTGTATTCCGGATTTCTCGCTAGCCAAATATAGAAAAGAGAATAGCTTTCCAGAGTGCACACAAGATATAGAAAAGCTGTTGGAAAATGGAAAAATATAAAAAATAATTTTTATGCAAATGACTCTCTAAATGATGATTTAGAGAGTGAGGTTTAGAGAGACTCTTGGAGATGCTCTAAGCCCGGTGCCATCAACTTAAGCGGCTGTTAAGATGGTTACCAATGGAGCAAGAAGAAAATTGCTTCACTTGTCTTGTAGTCCATTTCTGCCTCAGTTCACGAAACGACTTTCATGTTATAGTGCAAAAATAGGTAAAACCGAGGTTGATAAAAGTCCATCCAAACAGCCATATTGGCGTGCTAGCAAATTGTGGCAACTCTCCCTATTCTTCTAGCGGTGTGGTTCATTGCCTTGCCAAGATGCGGACCACTCATGGGTTCCAAATTTGTAATCAAGTTTTGGCAAGAAAAATTTGGTTAAAAAAACATCAACTATTTAGCCTTTTATCAAGAACCATGTATGGTACGACTAAGAGAGTTTATAAGGCAGCAGAAGATTCAGCGGCACCTTCCTCTCCTTGGCAAAATCCTTCTGCTCTCACATTTCAATGATCTTCCTCCCGGCATCAACCAGCCGAATAGCTGATGAGTGTCAACTTAAACACCTAGGATAGGAAGAAACAAAGAGTAGGTAGCCAGTGGCCTTCGGTGTTGGGCAAGGTCAAAGGCACAAGGGGCTATGTCCCGGAGGCTGGGTCAACAGGACCTTGTGATAGAACCAATAAGAAGTCCAGTCTTCCCACTTGTTCCGATAAGCCACTACTAAAAAACATTAACCATGATTTTTAAAAATGATCTCGGAGGCGGGCAGGAAAAATAACCGCCTCGGTTAATGGCCAGCATTAACCGAGGCAGTCACTTTTTATTAACCGAAGCGGTTATAGAAAACCACCTCGCAAAATCGATTAACTGAGGTGGGCAGCCTTAAAATGACCGTCTCGGTCAATATAAATTAACCGAAACGGTTGTTATAAACCAAACGTCTCGGTTAATCAATTAACCGAGGCGGGCACCCTTTAGGATCCACCTTGGAAAAAATCGAGACCCAAGGAGGTCCAGAAGCCTATTACCAGGGTTCCATATATATACTCAAGTTAGGGTTGCTCCTTTATTTTCCTCTCCCTCCCTCACTCCTCTCTCACCCGCCACCGCCCCCTCTCTCAGTCCTCTCCCTCCCTCACTCCTCTCTCATCCGCGCCTCCCTCCCTCACTCCTCTCTCACTGCGGTAGCGGGAGGCGCGGCCCATGCGCCTCGAGGTGGCTCCACCGACACCCCCCTTCCCCGCCGCCACCACAACAACCGTCTCCAACACACCCTGCACCGCCTCCTTCGGCATGGGTGAACCCGTTCGACCCCAACCTAGCTCCGGAGGCAGCAGCACGCCCACCTGCGTCAGCTGCGGTGCGGCCCAGCGGGCACCGCCATGATTCATGCCACCGGGTTGCTGGAGGCGGGATCCTTGGATCTCCCCCGCCACACCTGGTCACGGGTATGTCTCGCACTGCACCCCCAAGATCCTTTGAGTTCATGCCGGATTGTGATGCTCGTTTGAGTCGTTCTGGTCCCACGCCCAAATTAGAGTTCCCAAAATTTTATGGTCATAACCCTAGGCTGTGGAGGAATAGATGTGAGCTTTACTTTGAGGTCTACAGCATTAGTGAGGTGCTTAAACCTCATTTTGCCGCGCTTAATTTTGATGGAGTTGTGGCAACGTGGCTTCAAATGTATGAGCTCAGGGGCGGGTTTCTAGCTGGGAGGATCTGCATAAGGCTGTGTGCGAACGCTTTGATAAGAATCAGTACCAATTCCATCTGAAGCAGTTGGAGATGTTAAAACAAATGGGCTCAGTTGCTTAGTACTATGCTCGTTTTGAACAACTTGCTCATAGCATCCTTCTGTATAATGGGTCCTATGATAATGTGTATCTTATAACTCCGTTTTTGGGTGGGCTTAGAGAGGAAATCCGTGCGCCTATTGCTTTGCATCACCCAAAAGATATCGATACTGCTAGCGCTCTCGCCTTGTTGCAGGAAGAAGAACTGGAGTCCCGCAAGTGTGTTTCTGGAGGGAAACATGAATTGAAAGATCAACCAAAGTCCCCCAGTCGTGTTTTCTCTGTTGTGGACTAGATGAAGTATCAATACAAGTGGGAAGATACTAGGAAACCTGAAAAAACTCAAGGTGACTCCAAACTGGCCGAGTTGATGGCATTTCGCAAAGCTAATGGCCTTTGTTACACTTGTGGGGAGAAGTGGTTAGGACGTAAACACAAATGCCCAGATCAGGTGCCAATTCATATGTTGCGGGAGAAATTGGAGCTCTTACAAATTACTTCCAAGGATGAGTCTGATACCAGTGACACTGATCATGACAGTACGGAAGACTGCATTATGTCAGTTCAAAAGGCATTATCAGCTCAACCTCACAAGAAAAGGAGAACATTGAGGTTTCGAGGTTTAGTAGGCAAACAAGAACGGCTAATTTTACTTGATTCATGTATTGCTGGAACTTTCATCAGTTAGGAAGTGGCTCAGAAATTTCAGTCCTCCTTGCAGCCATGTGAGGAACTTTAGTTTACTACAGCTGATGGCAGTCCTATGGTTTCAACCCACTTTATTCCCAGTTTCAGTGGTTCATCCAAGGCCATTCCTTCACATATCACACAAGGGTGTTACCACTTAAGTGTTTTGACATGATTATTGGCGATGATTGGTTGGAGGATCATTGTCCAACCTGGATTGATTAGAAGAGAAAATTAATGAGGTTTCCTCTTAATGGAGCTAAAGTTGCCATTAAGGGCACTGCTGATGATCTCACTACTTGTAAAGGGATAAGTACTAGTAGATTGAAAGGGTTGCTGAGAAGAAAGGTTGTGGTTCATTGTGTGGAGTTTAGAAGAGTACCCTCAGTTGGCCATCACCCACCTGTTCATGCTATCTACGAACAGACTCCTGATTTCCCTGGTTCACCTGACACTCCTGCAGTAAGCCAATTGCTTCTATAATATCCTCACCTGTTCCAAGAACCTTCTCAATTACCTCCACATAGAGAGGATGATCATCATATTCCTCTGGTCCCAAGGGCCCAACCTGTGAACATTAGACCCTACAGGTATTCTCCTCAACAAAAGTCTGAAATAGAAAGGTAGATCACTGCAATACTTAAGTCCGGGGTGATTCAGCATAGCTCTAGTCCATTTGCTTCACCAGTTCTATTAGTGAAGAAAAAAGATGGCACTTGGCGTTTCTGTGTTGATTACAGGCATTTGAATGCTATCACTGTCAATAACAAACATCCACTGCCAATTGTGGATGAGCTCCTAGATGAGTTAGCTGGTGCTCAATGGTTCACCAAACTTGATTTTCGTTTTACCCCCAACGTCGCCAATTGGCAATAAATAGCTTATCAAAGGGTGCAATATAATTAAAAGGTTATCCATCAATAAAAGTATACGGTCTATCTATAATTTGTTAGATAAGGGACACATCCCCAGCCTTTCATATCAACCGATTCCTACAAACCCAATTATGATTTCTTCAATCTATATTATATCGACGGAATGGAAAATAAAACCCATTTTTGAAGAAAAGGGAAAATTGATCCATACCATTAAAAGAACCAATTTTTAGCTATTTACCACTAAAAGATTCCTCTTTAGATATTTAGCACCAAAAGATCACAACGTTACATAAATGAAAATGTAGTGCCAGCGACGGAAGGGAACAGAGTGCTACATATCTGTAACGTCCTGATCTTTTGATGCTAAATATCTAATGGAAAATCTTTTGATGGTAAATAGCTAATCTTTCGCTCTTTTAGAGGTATGAATCCAATCACTACTAGAAATTGAAGCATCCACGATGAAATTCCGCTTGACGTTTCCAACTTCGTCATTGACCACGCCCCATTCTATGATGAAATCCGATTTTGGTCATAGTTCATCGATGACAGCCCTCAGCCCCTACTGAACTATGACGAAAGTAAACACACATCATAGAACAACATCTCATATCGTCACAAAAATGATGCGGCATCAACTCCTCGTATCTGTATCAACGCGGGTCCACTGGAGAGGGGTAACCCGCGCGTCCACGTGGACCAGTGCGGGCCCATTACGCCAACGTGGCTAACACATGTAAGTGTAGGTCCCGGTTGACTGGTCCAACATGTTTACCTGGCAGCCACTTGTGTTGACTGGGACCCGAAGGTCCACGTATCAGGGTTGTGGGTCAAATATATCACCGTGGGGTCCACTGGAGAGGTGGGTCCCGACCGACCATGTGGACCTGTGCAGGGCCAGTTGGCTGATGTGGCTAACATGTGTAACTGTAGGTCCAGCTTGATTGGTCCAGTATGTCTACCTGGCAGCCATTTGTGCTGACCGGGACCCGAAATTCCACATGTTAGGGTTTTACGCGTCCACGTGTACGAGTGCGGGCCCAGCAGGCCGACATGGCTAACACGTGTAACTGTAGGTTCTGGTTGACTGGTCCAACATGTCCAATATGTCAAAGCGAGGTCCGCTGGTGAGGTGGGACCCGGCCATCCACATGTATGAATGCGGAATGTGGGTCCCATTGGGTGGCTCTACGTGTTGCTTGCCCAGTCCAGCGTGTCCACATCGTGGCCACATGCTCACAGATAATGAGGTCTGGGCCTGTTTCAAATGCAAGCCCGAAATGAAATTGCTGTGGAGCCGGGCTCAAGTTTGAGTGAGCCATAAGGATCCACATCGTGGCCACGTGTCATGGTGTGCCCGCAGATAATAAGGCCTGGGCGTGTTTCAAAATCAGGCTCGAAATGAAAATGCACTCTATCCAGCCCACAAAGAGAAAAAGGCCCGCTATGGAAACAGGTGGGCCCAACGCTTCCTAAAAACAGAGGAAAATTTTTGCTGCTGCACGGGTTCGAACACGGGCTGAAGCCGCTTTGGCAGTTGCTATCCACCACTGCTCTACTCAAGTGTTTTTGTCTAGCTCCATACTAAGCATTTTATTATTGATTTGTGATTTTAGTTTCCTGAAAGACTACTACTCCCTCTGTATCTTGTGCATCTTATGATTAGTGAACATCTTATGTTACCCTCAAAAAAAGTACAAACTTCCTCAATTTTCCACAACTACCTTGTGCATCATCGCGTGCCTTCTTGCATTAGGCGAGGGGAGAGGGAAATAATAAAAACAGTGGGTTTGATGTGACGGTTTGGGGGAAGAAGGAAATTGATTGCAAAGGGGACGGTTTGGCTTCTCAAGGAAGGAAGTTGTTTCCACCCAAAACCCATTGACATATAGGGCCCACAAGCACGATCCGATGCAAGGAAGCAAGTGACGCGACGCGTTGAGGATGTCGCACCGCATGGGAAGCAAAGGAGGCGCCTTCCTTGCGTGCGGTTTCTTCTATGAGATTGACATGCGGGTCCCACTTGTCGGCGCCCGGATCTTGGTCAGTTGTGAAATCCCCCAACGTGAATTGGCATTTCGAAGCGTCATCACTAGGATAGGTGTTTCCTAGCAATGGCGCCATAAATGCCATGGGGTATTTTTTACGTTACAGAAGGATCCGCAAGCGCACGGAATGCCATTGTAGCATTTTACCCGTGAGTACGGGGTCATATTTATATTTCCACAGGGAAGACGGCGATTATTGGAATATATTAGTATGTTGATTAGTTCTAGCATGGATATTCTATTGAGTAAACAGGGGTAAGACAATATATGGTAAAGAGGTAGAGTGACACACAAGTTACTCAAGTTCTAACTCTATGCAAAGCTTACAGGAAGGGAGAAAGGAAGAAGAAAGCTAATCTAAAGACTTATATACTCATAACTAAGGATACAGTCTATACTAGGCACTCACATACATACACATGATTAGGAACGGGCTCTAGGCTCCCAGGCATCACCGGGAGACCGCACAGGATATGGCTAGGTGGCCACTAGATCCTCACGGCTATTTTATGCACCTCCTACAGCTACTACATGAACGGAGAGGGTTACGCTGGACGGACAGGGCCGTCACCACCTGCCACCTACCTCATCTAACCATGGTATAGAGCCGCATCCAGCAATACTGGTTAGCCCAGACACCACGTCTACACTAATAAGCGATACTCTAATGCCCCGCGCGGAGCCCCCACCGTTCGGATGGACAGACATCACACTAGAGCAAACATGCGAATACTGGAACCAATGTCGTAGCCTAGATGTCTTACCACGTCTAATCATGCAAGATATCAGTCCTAGCTACAAACTAAGCATAGCACACATATCTGAATACACAGAATATATACTATACGAGTACACTATACTAGAAGATAACTCTATTAAGGAATTCCAAATATTACAAAGGAGAGGAAGAGTAAAACCCATACCGAATACTCCTAGGCATGACTCGGGAACTGAAGAAGAGCTACTTCACCTAAACTCCACTATCCTAAAGACTAAGCAAGAGAGAAACTTGAGAGAGGCTTCAACTTTTGGTGTGTCTCTTAGTAGCTCCCCCCCCCTCATATTTATAGAGGTGAGTGAGGGGGATGTGCGATAGCTTCTCAGCGCCCCTTCACCCCCTAGCACTTGGAACCGACATGGAGGACCAATGGGGGAGCTCCATGTGGAAGAGGTAAGTCGGTGGGGCTTGGCCTGGTTCGGCCGACCCACCTGGTTCGGCCGAACCAGGTTAGGTGCCCACCGCCTCCAGCTTCTTCTGTGGTGCTGACACGTGGGCCTTGGTCACTCCTGTGGGTGAGTCAAGTCTGTCCTAAGTCGGTTGTGCCTGCTTGTTGTGGGCCCTTAGATCCATGGGAGGCTGAACGGCGCACTCTGATTGGTCGACGCCATTTGCCTTGGATTGAAGTGCATGTTTACACTTGATTTTTGCTCAATTTCCCTGCATTGCAAATTCTCCAAGGGGACTGTGGAAACGATATTATTCTTGATAAATATGCAAGTTAAGTATGCTAGTCATTCCAATTTTCTGATCAAATTGATGCTCAAAATTGATCCATAGCGAGCGTCAACAGCGAAGACGGTTTCTATTCCCACGCACCTCCCCCAGAAGCATTCGTCGTCCTCTTCCAATCCCAAAAGAGGGTTTCTTTCAAGGATTCCGGTAAATCCAACTCGGCACTCATGCCGGCGAGGCGGCACCAGTCGTCACTAGCGGATCTCCCATATGATGTGGCCATTCTGATCGCGGGGAACCTCACTGCGACCTCGGAGCATCCCATGGATGACCTCCATAGCCTATGGGAGACCTGCAAGTTCTTGCGCGGCGTGTGCGGGCACCGCGCCGTCAGATGGCGCGTCACACTAGAGTGGTTCACCGACGACATGGAGCGGAACAACTACAATGGCTACGTCACCCTCCTTCCTTGCCTGACCAAAATTGGCAACCCAGAGGCCTGCTTCATCAGTGGGATGGGAGACGTATTAGTCAAAGGCAAGTCCGCGGGCCACCGAGGGCAGGCAGAAAGTGGTTGCCGATGTGGCCATCGTCCTCTTCTACAGGGCCAATGACGGCACCGTCGACGTCGACACTGCGAGGCGGTACATGAGACAGGTCGAGGGCGCGGAAAAAGCGAGGGCAGCGGCTGCGGGCCAATAATAACCTTTCGTAGTTCGACCTGACAGGGTGCCTAATGCTGGATAGTCATTTATGCTCCAAAGCATAGCTGCACGGAGACTGAACTTTGAACGACTGGCAGCATCATATGTGCTAACACCACTCCAGAGCTCAAGAAGTTATTCTATAAGAGGCTCCAAGAATAAATCAAAATCCTTTCCTGGAGATTTTGGACTTGCGATGAGTAAAGACATGAAGCATTTTGAAGGTTTGGCACATTCCCATGGTGGAATATTTAAGGGTATAACAAGCACTGGCCACATGCTATATGTCATGCTAAAGTTGCCAAACGGATTGAAACCATCTGTAGCGACCGCAGACTCCTTGCATCCATCCTTATCTTCCCATCTAGATTCCTTTCATTTTGCACAGACATCCAAATTGGCATATTTCTTCCTGAACAACACGCAGTTATTACAGCACACATGGATCATGTCTTATCCAAGGCCTAGTTCACGAAGATACTTCTTTGCCTCATAATATGTAGAAGGTAATTGGCACCGAGGGTATCATAAGGACAACAGCTTCAAGTTTGCATTGAATGTTGTATTGCTGATTTGATAGCGTGACTTGATACGAAGCGGCCTCCCAACAATGGAGAATCTTGAGTGCATAGATCCTGGGCAAAGAGGCCGCTTCAAATCTTGGAGCACTCTAGTAAATTTTGGCTCCAGTCCATCGTCGTCTACAGCTGTGTACAATTCTGATATCATCTCCAGATCTTGCAATTCTCCATCATCATTATTGGCTTCCTCATCCACATCAATCCCATCATAATGGTCAATTTCATCCTCTTGACCCTCAAGCCCGTAGTCATATTCATGTCCATGCACCTGCTCTGAAAACTCTTGAACTGGCGCAACATTTGCAGATTCCCCATGATGAGTCCACGTTGTATATGTAGCTGACATCCCAAACAGAAGAAGGTGGTCATGGACAACAGCCTGAGCCAATTCACACATATTAAGACATCTTGCACATGGGCAAGTCATATGGCTTTGTTCAGTGAATCATTGCTTAACAAACTCCATGAATTGCTCTACTCCCTGGGTGTAAGAAGGTGTGAATTTTCTCCCATTAGTTATCCATCTTCTGTCCATCAATATTCAAAGTTCCTAAACAAGGCAGGTAGTTGCTAAACACCCATTGGATATTCAAAGTGCAACACCAAATTATAAGCTAAGAGACCAAACTATATTCATGTCAACAAATTGATGGTTGGGGAAGGGCGTACTTACTTCCAAGAGGTCTCCGGGCCGCACGCCAAAGCAGCGGATGTGCGGATTAGCTGAAAAGGGGGTGCCCGGAGATGTCTCCGCCCAAGGATCCGAGGACACCAGGGACACCTCCCCGGCGCATCAATCGGGATCCGCCTGCCGACGCCGCCGCTGTCAAGTATGAATGGGGATTTGGATTTGGATGGCCAACAAGTGACTGGGTGGTGGGGACGACCTTCTGGTTGACTAGGGATCTTGGGCATTGCATTAGGATCTAATGGCCCAGAATCTCCGTTACAACTAATTTCAAAAGTATGCTCAAATTGAACTACATCTACATCCAATAAGATATGGAAACAAAATTATAGCCCAAGTCTAAGATATAGAAACATATATATCTTGATCATTTATACCATTATAGAAAAAATATATCTTGGATCATATATACCATTATAGCCCAAGTCTGAGATATGGAAACAAAATTCATTTGTTTGATATGGATAATTCAAACATCTAACTCTAAGGTAGTGCCAAAAAAATTAATAATATCAAAAGTTTGTTAGGAAATTCTACAAACTAATACAACAACATATTTAGGTCCATAAGCTTGGGAAAAAATCAAATGGTTTTAACAAAATTGGGCCATACATTGCTCACAAATGCATACATCTCCCACATAGTTTCCTAGTACTTAACTATAACTTTCGAGTTTGCATAGCTCATAATACTTTTGACCTCATATACACCTCAAATTTTGACGCAAACTCATATTGACTCTAGAATTAGAGAATATGAAATCGCAATTCTTATGCAATATCATTTTGTTTTTTTCTACTTTGCTGCAAGGAACCAAGTGATATGTAAAATATTTAAGAAATAGAAATCAACTAGAAAAAAGAGTTATTATGAAAATTAGGGTGTGATTTTATATAAAATTAGGAAACAATCATCAAAATCGGAGTTATTATGAGGGAGAAATACTAGTTACAAGTTTTAATTTCAGATTAAAAATAGAAAGATGGACTACTTACGAGCTCTTATACCTCTCAGCCAATCACGCGCTACCAAGAGAGTGACACGGAGCAACGATTGGATCGAGCTTGATTTTAGATGCACTTTACAACAAGAATCAAGTCATTTCGAGGTTGTACGAGGGAGAAAGACTAATCCAAATTTCAAATCAGAGATTAAAAAAGATAAAGAGTCTTGTTCACAAGAAATGGTCGCTGCGTTCATAAGGGATTCTAAGAACATCAACATGTCGGGTCCATTGGTGAGAGGGACACCACGCTCCAAAATTTTCACCGGGGGCCAACTCTGCCGCCGTAGCCGAAAATTTTCCCCTTGAAATGTCCGTTGTACCCTCAAGCAAAAGCCACATCGCTACGACGTGGTAACCAAACTCTAAAGGGTATTTGTGACAATCTCCCTCATGCGCCCAATATCAATTGCCCCATTTTCATCCCTTCCATCAGTTCCGCCGCCACCTCTCGCCTTTCCCCTCCAGCTCTCTCGCCTTTCCCCTCTGTGCCAGCAGGCTCCAACGCGCTGGCACTCGACACCTCCCCTCTGCTGAAGACCACCGCGCTTGAGCTTCAACCTCATCAACGACATTGAGCGCACCGAAGCTGCTTCCCCATCAGCCACTACCGCCGCACTGGATCTGCTTCCCCGTCAATGACTACCGCCGCACCAGATCTACTACCCCTTTGAAGACAACCGCCGCACCGAATCTGCTACACCTTCGACGACTGCCGCCGCACCGATCCGCTTGCCCTTTGACAACGACGGCTGCTGCGCCAGATCTGCCACCCCTTCGACACCGGATCTGCATAATTCCCCAACAAGTGACAATAGTCGAAACCCGAGGCTGCGCAGCAAGAGGTAGGCACATTCATCCATGGTTTGTGATTGGAGGTTCTAGCGGGTCTGCATTCTACTTCCAAACATGAATATGTAATCAACCTAGTTCCCTAAAACTTAATATCTGTTTCACACATGTAAGAACCAACACAAAGTGGATATAAATGGCAACTGGAAGCCCGTGAATACGAACCTACGCAAAGGTCTGGCAGCAATGCTTGCCCTGGTGTTGGGTCTGATTTATTAGATTACATCCCTGAAAATTAGGAGCCGAATGATGGAGATGATGATGATACTCATTTAGAGGAGGAGCTAACACCCCTAGGAAATGGGGTGCATCTTCTATCTTGGCTGTGGGGTGGGGGATGTAGGGACTAGATATTTCTGATGCTTAGAAGCAGCACTAGTTATTTACACTACAAGGACTACATATTTCCACTGTTTATAAGTGCTTCTAAATTACTCACATGCTTACAACTTATGCCTTTTGAAATGTACAGGACCTGTGCGAACTGGACGGGAAGGCCTGTGCAAAGAGGGGGAGAAGAAGTGTTGCCATGGCTCCTATAGTGTCACACCATAAAATTAATAGATTTTAGGATGTGATTAAAAAAATAATAATAATAAAGCAATGATTTTCTCATAATTATAAAAATTTCAACATTTATTTTCTTTACATAAAATCTTGTATAGGAAAAATAAATAATTGTCTTTCTGAATTAAATAAAATGATTTTGTGTATGCTGCATTCATGTCGTTGCATTGGTTTTTATTTGTTTGCGTTTGCAAAATAAAAATACCCAAAAACTACCCTAAAATCTTTTTTTTCTCTCTTCCCTATCTCTTTTAGCTCATCCCATCTTTCTCTCTCCCTTTCCCCTCTTTTAGCCGGCCCAAAACCTCTCCCTCTCCTCTCTTTCTTTTTTTTCTCCCCGTGGCCCAACTCAGCCCGACCCAATCCACCTCCCCTTCTCCCTCTCTTTTCCTTCACTCGCTCGGCCCAAACCGCACACCGGCCCAGTTTCCTCCACAGCCCGATCCGCCTTCCCCCTCCTCCCTCCTGCCGCTGACGGACGGGACCCACCCGTCAGCACCATCTTCTTCCTCCCGCTCCCACTTTCCTTCTTGCGTCGTCGGCGCTTTCCTTTCTCCCACCCTCCTCGCCGCGAGTCCTGCTTGCTCCCGCGCCCGCCCCACCTTCCTTTCTTCTTCCTCCCGTTCCTCTCTCTTTCCTTTCTTGCCGCGACACCAGACGCGCCCACGCCCGTCGCCGTCGCCGTCGCCGTCGCCCATCGTCCGCGCCCCCCTCCCCTTTCCTTTTTCCTCCTCACCCCGAATCCAGATCGACTCCGCGCCATCGCCCGCGTCTCCTCTTCCTTCCCTGCGACGCTGGCTTGCCATACTGGCCGCGGTACGCGCTCCGCCCCTTTCCTTCACAGGCCGCCGCGTGAGCCGCCGCCTTCCGTTTTCCTGGACGCTCCGCCTCTTCCCCTCCCCTATAAAACCCATGCCGGAGCCCCGTTTTGCACCCAGAGCCATCTTCAATCTCTTCTTCTACTCCGCACCATCGCACGCCGCTGGAAATCGCACACCGGAGGAATGCCGCTGCCCCGTGTCGCGCCCCTTCGTCGACTCACCATCCCTCTGTTTCTCCGCCGTCTTCAACCCCTGCAAGACTCTCGCAAGGAAGTAAGCACCACACCGCTCCCGTTTTCCCCCTCCCTCTCGCTCTCTTACCCCGGCAATTTCTCGCCAGAGCTCTGGCTCCGCCCGCCGCCATGGTGAGCATGCTTCCGGCCGCCACATAGCCGTCCCGAGCCCCTAGGAGAGTTCCCCGTCGCCCACTCTCGCTCCTCGGCTCTTTCCCGTGCCAATCCGTGCCCCGGAGCACCAATTCCGGTGTACACCGGCGAGGCACCGCCGTGCCTACTATCCGCCGGCGACTGTTGCCACCCAGCGCACACCGATTCTCCCGACCCATTACCCCACCGATTCGACCCGAGCCGACCCTCATCCTGCCGCCCGATCTAGATCTAACAACCAAAACAGATCTGAGCCGCGCACGAGCCGCCGCCTTCGCCCGACCCTTACCCTGCCGTCGGATCGTGATCCAACGGATCAGATCCACCCGACTGAGCCAAACCTAGCCGTCCCCGGAACCTTTGCAGAAAAGCCCCTAGACTTTCCAGTAATCAACCCGCAGTCTAGATCAGTTGAAAAATAATTAGAGTTGAGCCCTTTCTTTTTATGTCTCGATCCCTGACCTTTCTAGAATTAGTACCCGCCGTCCAGGATCTCCAGTTTTGCACCCCGACCCTCTGTTTAAGGTTTAATTATGTTTTAGCCCCTGATTTCTTCAGATTTAGCCCCTGGAAGTTCAGTTTCTTCGCAGATAAGTCCCTGGCCTTGTTTTAGCCCTACCTTCGTCGTTTTAGCTCCGTTTCGACTCGTTCTTGTTGCGCTATCCCTATACTACCGTTTAGTCATGTCGTTGTGCCTTAGTTCCTATCTTTTAATTAAAAATAGATTTAATTTGATTAAAGGTCTCTCACCTAGTTTTTCTAATTAAAATCTACCTTGGTCTTTACCTCCGGTTTTCATAACTAATGTCAATTCAATTAATACCAACTCAAATGTGTTCTAAATATAATTTGTTTAGTGGAACACCAAATATAAAGTTATGCGTTTAGATGCTCTCACAAGTTTTCTTTTTAATTAATTGTTAATTAGTGTAATTTGTACATAGACAATCATAAATAAAATATGACTAAGTTCTACTCCATTTTATAAATAAAAATATAATATAAGTTAATTATAATCAAGGATATTTTGTTTTGAATATCTTTTACATTTGTTTTCCAAATAAAATAAATAAAGCTCATAGTTCTTTTGTTTCTTTTATAATACCAATCTTCCGATAGCTGTATCTTTTCAACCCTAGCTCCGTTTTCCGTGTTTCTTGTGCTCTTGTAACCGTAGCAGCGAGCCTTATCCTTTAGCATGCTCTTTTAAAAGCTTTTGTTTTGTGATTGGTGTATTGTTCTTAGCTGTACTTGTTTATTGTTTTGTATGTTTGTGCTCGATGTTTGCCTCGAGTAGAATGATCGCTGTTGAAGCTTGAAGACCAAGGTTTCCAAGTAAGCAAGAACTGAAGAGCAGTAAGAGTAGCTTTTCGTTGGGAAAAGGCAAGTGACCCTAACCATCCTTCTATCTATGCTTATTTACAAGAATACCATGTATTAAATGGAACGTGGAGAACCACCCAGGAAAACAGTACAACCACGAGGACTATATGGCTCTGGTCTTGGCTAAATAATTAGAGACTCTAATTCGAAGCGGTCTTACCGAAAGGGCAAGGAGGGGGTCGGTGATAGGGGTCATAGCCCGATCCTCTTAGGGTAGCAGCCTTCGCTAAGGTGCTGACCATTAGGGAGGTTTATGGACCACACTGCTACCGAAACTCTAGCGGACTAATTCTTATTAGGGAATCTTTGTAAAGGCCTCGTAGCGTCCCTATGCAATCACACCTCGGAAGTGTGGTATTGTGCCTAGCTAGCACAGCATGGTTGGGTCCAAAGTTCTTTTGAACTTTTACGTGACTTGTGGTGAAAGTATACAAACTCTGTAGAGTGTCTAAAACTGATATATCAGTTGTGCTCACGGTCAAGAGCGGCCTGGATCCTCACATGATTAATAAACTTAAAGATGGATTTAAATCGTTACTCTGGTTATTTCTTGTGGCCTTGCTGAGTACCAACCATAAGTGTACTCACCCTTGCTAACTGCTGCTCAAAAGAAAAAGGTGTGAAGTCTACTGAAGATGATGAAGAGTTATAGGCGTACGCAACCCCCAGTTGTTTGCCTGTGAAGTTTGGAGCCTTCGTTTCCGTGTTAAGCGCATATCTCTGATAGTCTTGTAAGTCTTTATTTATGTTTCTTTACATGATACTGTTGCTATTATTCACTGATGATGTCACTATATGTATGGAACTTGATCCTGGCATACATATAGTTATGCATTCGGTTTTGTCCTTAAACCGGGTGTGACATATAGGAAGACAATCCAAGAGGGTGAGGTCAATCCCACCAATAGATGTCACTCCTGGAACTTCAAATGCTAAGATACTGAAAAGGCTGGGCGTTGCAGGAGCACCTCAACAGCCTGTGCATCAAGAATTGCCAGCAATTGCAGAAACCAGTAGCACTTGTGACAATGCTGCGCAGGAAGAACCGCATGCAGTTGCAGAAAACATTAGCTGTCATGAGGGCTTGAATGGTTTTTCAACTCCTTTTACATATTGGACACCATATGCAAACGACGGTAATGGCCTCAACGAAGATGAGACTGGACGGAATACCAACTCTGGGCAGTCGGATTTCAGAACTGAAGGTTGGTTCGTTGACCCTAAAGCTTTTTAGCGCTGATGGTTTTATATTTGATGAATGATGAGAATTGGAATGAAATCTCTACCACACCTACACAAAGGGGTGGTCCGAGGAAGGCGAGGCATGGAACCCGGGGAATTGTGCTTGACAGGATGAACAAAGCTATGGGGAGAAGGATGCCCATCTCTGTTGCTGAGGAGAACCAAAGGCCGGATGATGCGGTGCAAGCTGTCAAGTTTGCATCAGAGTATGGTGTTGCTATTAGATCTCAGGTTCCTATCTTCACCCATTGGAAAGAATACAAAGCATAGTCTCAACATTTTTATGGCTTTGTGGGAAGGCTATCTGTGAAAGCCTATCTACTAGTCACTGTTTGACATTCAACTCTTACATGGCCCATGTGTAACTCGGATTTCAATTCTAATCACCAGGGAGGTTAGCAATTGACACAAGGCAGAAGCCAACAACAGATGCTTGTGTTAGTGTTTTCAAGTCAAGCATACAGCACATGCGGTACAAGTTGCGGAAATACTTTGACGGCGTCCCTGCTAATGAGGTCCCCACAACCTCTCCTGGCTCCAACATGACTGATGTAGAGTGGCGTAAACTTGTTGACAAGTGGTCAACTGCACACAACAGGGTAATTTCTCTTGCTGTGCTTTCGAATATGTACTTACGATAGAGACTAACACATACATCCCTTGAACCAGAACAAGCAAAACCAGGCCAGAGTCCTGCGTCCTCAAGATACAGGATCTCGCTGCTATGTTGCACAATTGCATTCATATGTAAGTGACAACACTCCTCTAACGTTCCATTCTTCTGCTTCCTTAAATGAGTACACACATACACACTTGCACTTCAGTCTGTCTCTCGTGGCAAGTCCCATTATTCTTTAAGTTTGATTCATGCATTTGGTCAGTAAATCAAAGTATTAGGGTATAGTGTTTATCAGTTCTTCTATGTTTTTCTATTTGTATAACCACCATTTTGGTACATCAGAACCAGAGCAAGAACAACGATGCTGAACACACTGAAGTCAACGAGGATGAACCCCAGCACCAAGATGATGAAGCTGATGAAGAAATGGATGTCGTGGAAGCCTTCAAGGGTATGAGTGACGCGGCTAGAGACGCAGTTGTAAGTCTCTGTACTCTAGCTGTACATGTTGCATCATATATTGTTAACGTGCATGGCTGCCCATGTCTTTTGGAGGTGTGTTATATTAATAATGTTTAGTAGCAGTTAGCCAATCTGCCTTTGTTCCCAGTTCGTTTAATATACTCCTTTTTCTTAGTAGAGTCAGTAAACTAATAGTTCATCTTTACATTTTCTAGATGTCAATGGAAACAATGTGGGCAAAAGTGGTTGCTGATGGGCAGGCACCATTGACTAGTGCTGAGGTTGTTTCCAAGTCCTCTCGTAGAACAGCTCTGACACCACTTTCTTGAAGAATACCGGTATAGCCACTCCAACCACAAAGTCTCCGTTAGCTGGTGAAGCTGCACTTAGTGAAGAACTTGCTGCTGAAAAATAAGGTTCAGCTATTCTACAGCAAGAAGTGGAAGAACTAAAGAAGAAGACTGAAGCAGCAAAAGTGGTGATGGTGAGAACTCAAAGACAATATGAGGAGCTGAGCAAGCAACAGGAAGCGAACCATCTCATCCTTCCGAGGCTCTTGAGCATGAACAATTCTGGTACCTGTGTGTGTGGAACTGCTGTCGTGACTTTCGGTGATTGTGTTATGCCCTAATATGGTCCTGAACACATGCCAGAACTAATCAGCACACTAATCTATTCCAATAACCGCCGCCTTCCCTGCGGAAATATAAATACGACCCCGTACTCACGGCTAAAATGCTACAATGGTATTCCGTGCGCTTGCAGATCCTTCTGTAACGTAAGAAATACCCCATGGCATTTCTGGCACTGTTGCCGGGGAATGGATTCTATGTCCATACTTGGTGACTGCGTTATAAAATGCCAACAGTCACGAACACTTACTATGATTGACAAGCATCCGTCGAGCTACAAGCTGGAGAAGAGCGCCGGTGTGCACACCGGCTCCTCCCCGACTCCCCCTCACTCTCTCCCTAATTCCTAAGCACTACCTAGGCAGCCTACACCTCTAAAGAGGAGCTCCAAACTCCAAAGGTGAGAGAGGAGGTGAAGGTGAGTTGTGTCTCCTTTAGAAGCCCCTCCCCTCATATATATAGGGGTGAACCAGGGGGCTCCCGGCCGGTAATCTCGTGAAGCCTTGCGAAACCGACCTTAGGAATTCATCTGGGGTCGCCACGTGGATGTTGGAGGTTAGGGGGGCCATTGCTAGTTCGGCCGACCTAGTGGGTCGACTGACCCCTGGCCACCGCCTATGGCCAGGAGACTGGTATGTGGGCCCTTAAGGCGGTTCCAGGCGAGTTGCGCTGAATTGAGCCGGTTTGATGCTGCATGTGGGCCATGGATCCGCGTGCTTGCGCCTGATTGGCCGGAGAGGTGTTCCCTTGGATTGAAGTGTGCTGCCTTGCTCTTGAAGTGTGTTTCTACCTTTGCCTGAGCTACATACATATTTTCACCAACACATGTGGAGTTTGATAACTAAACACTTGCTCTGTGTTGGTCGGTGAGCTCCGATCGGTCGGCATATTGTGGCTTGGATCCTGAGCTTGTTTTAGCTGCATTTCTTGCCCAAATCCCTACATTGCAAAATCTCCAAGAGAAATGTGGAAATGATATTATTTGAGTTAAATATGCAGGTTAAGTATGCCTGTCATCCCATATTTTGGGTCAAATTGACCCTCAAAATTGGCCCGTAGCGAGCGTCAACAGTCACCTCAGTCCCATTTCCAATCCTAAGCAAAAACTTAGAATACCAAGCATCGCCTTGCGCTCTCATGTTTTGCTGAAGCCGTATTTTAAGCACATTCTCCCATATCTACGACCTCTGAATTGTGGCATAAGTGATTTGTGCTCTAGTGCCACGAGGTACAACCGGAAGGACCTGTCTAAAATCTCCTCCAAATACCATTACCTTACCACCAAAAGGTTGGCTGCAACCCATATGTCCTGCAAAGATCTATCTAGTGTTTCCACTGCTTGCCTCCGTGCACAGCCACTTCATCCCATATAATCAGGGATGATGTGCGCAATAATGCAGCGGTGCCACTTTGTTTTGTGAAGTTGCAAATGGAGTTTTCACAAAGCTTTATTGGGATTTTGAATCTAGAGTGTGCAGTACGACCACCTGGCATAATAGAGGCTGCAATTCCAGATGTCGCAGTAGCAATGGCAATAAGACCCATCGATCGAACTTTTGCTAGCAAAGCCCTGTAGAGGTAGGTCTTACCGATTCCACCAGGACCATCAACAAAAAAGATATTTCCTTTATGGCTGAGCACATGATCTAGAATTTCATTGTAACCGGCCATTGTTCACTATTCAATGTGTCTCGGAGATTTAAATCCTCTTCTCGAAAGCCAAGGTTCCTTTCCTTTGTGAGCTCTCTATAGTAGTCTCTAGAGTTCTCATCTGTAAATTAAAATACATTAAAATGAAAAAGTTAACATTAATCAAATCATATATAGTGAATAGTAGAAAGCAAGAATATATTATATGAAAAACAATTCAGACAGAATTGTATGATATGAAAGTTCAATAATTAACACCTGAAACATCCAATTCTGGTAATCCATAGTTTTTTTATATCTTTGCCCATTGAGCGCACAATATCAGCTATATCCCTAAGCACAAGTTGAACCACTGTTGGAGTGTTACCAAAATTCCGTGCATAATCTTCACCCATATTTTCAAAATGCTTATCCCACAAGGCTCTAATATTTGTGCACTCACAAAATACAATAATAATTGCAAACATTCTTCTCAAAGCACAAGGCATTTTAAAAGCCGCTGCTTCAGTGAGAGCATCATCTAACGAACTATCTGTCTCGACGAGACCAAGTACCTCCATGCCTCTCAGAAGGTAGTGTGCAACACATTGCGAACTGTACAGAGTGACTCAAATGAGGTGGAGCCTCTCACATGATTGAGCAACACACGCAAATAATACCGTTCACCTTCAGCGGGATTCGCATAGACCATTCTGCCAATTTAAAACCTCCTCTTTCTAGGTATAATGCTCAGGAAACTCCCTGTACAATAGCCTCCCAGCATTTGGGTCTTCTATATTCATTCTAAAAAATTCGGTAAGCATGGACATCTAAGACCAAGAATGTTGCACCACATCTTCAAGGTTATCATCATCATTAAAGGGAACCATATGCATTCCAGGAAAATGTACATGCATCTGTGAAACTAGTGGCAACATAGAGTACATCGAAAAATGATATAACCTGTAGACTGCTTCAATGGCAGTAATGCACCATGCCTTCCTATATTGTTTTATCTCATTAATTTCTACCGGACCACTCTCATTTTTATTCTCAACTGCAAATGAGGCGCAATCATTTCCCTTATATAGATACTTATATAAGTACTTAACCCCCTTGATGCTGGAACATACCTCAACATTGATATGGCAATTATACCTCATCAGAAGTGTCGGATTATAGCGCACAACCCATCTGTTATCCAGCCATTTATTTCTGATAAACACTTTATGCCCACTTTCACGGCTTCTATATATAGGGTATGCATCTTTTCCTTGCTGTGTAGAGTCACAGAACTGACGAGGGTACTTGAATCGACATGCACCGTCCACCATGCATGCACATTTAGTATTGAGACTACCAGATGGACCATGCATCATGTGTTTACAAACAAGTCGATGCAGGACTGGATATTTTTTTTTTGATCTGGCAGCTCAGCAGATATGTATTTGTCATAGTCATCAGGACTGCTTAGTTTAGCGCTATTGTCCATGATCAACAAAAAATGCTCATGGGGCAAACTCCGTTTCTGGAACTCTGTTACATGTGCCCATGCTTTAACCTTTCCAAAATGGCCTTTGACGATCAGAAAGTCATGCAGATCAAGAAGCTTGGCATGATATACCCTGGCTACAATGTCGGGTCTATCTTGAGGAGTTTGACCTGGCAGCAACTGTTCTAATATTTCAGCCCAGTAGGGGTTGCATGTCATTGTGACAAAGTAATCTGGATGACCATAGTGTGCCACTAAAGCCATCACATCCATGAATCTGCAACTAACATATCGATCACTACCAGGAAAGTCCTTTGACAGTACTACACGCTTTCCTATCCTCTGCCCACAGACCTCACCAGAAGCAAGGCAGTCAAGAATTCCCTGTTTATTGAATAAGTGGGTCAGCATATATTCGGTTCAAATATGTATGTATATATATATATATGAGTAATGCAGCTCGTCATATAATTTATATTACCTGATAAAGAATCAGCTCTAATGATTTTTTGATGTTCAGGATTTGAATACGAGTCCAAGCGTATGGACTCAATTTGAATATATATGTCAACAATCCACTGTTGGAAGAGGCGTCCGCCGTAGAAGAAAATCACAAACACACCTTCACGAACCTGCATGATGTAACAGTAGTAACGTGCACTCACATGCACCCGTGACGATGACTTTCCTGATCAGATCACATAAGAAACATCATAAAATTACTAATAAAAAAATTGACCGAATTTGTATATGTGGACCCTAAAACTTTCTCGTATTAAACAAACCTCCGTCAATGTCGTCTTCGCTTCCATCATCGAAGTCGCCGTTTATATCTTCCCTATTGTTATCCACACAGGGAGCCTGATCTGGAAAATATATTGGTATGCAAATTACGAATAATATAAGCTCCATTCATATACATATAAATAGTATAGACCAGCAATTATATATACCTTCCAATGTAATTGTAGCCTGGGTCGTTTACGCGCATCTACCTGTACATATGGTTGTTGCATTACAATTATTGCACAGTCAAAAAATTATGATTTTATAGTATAAATGTATATATACAATATACGATGGTACCTGGTATATTTCCTCTTCTGCCTTGGAAAACGAATAACTGGATTCTCCTCTAGCAGGTATTTTTTTATCCTCCCAACCAGTCTCACCATTAGGATAGAATAAAGGATACGCTAGTGGATCATAACATCCATGATATGCTCTTATGAAATGTGCATGTCCAGAATTTGCATATATCATTATACTTCGATCAAATTTACGTTTCTCATCAGAGCCCTCTTGCCATATAGCTGCAACCTGCTCCAATGCAGGAGCATTGTATCTGAGATGCTTGTATTCAACTCAATTTTGTACTCGTCAATATTTCCAAGCTGACCGAGGCTTCTGAATGCGTGTAGATAAGGATTGGTCTGAAGTATAACCAATATATTCCTAATTAAAGCAGCATCTAGATGGGGAGATCTCTTTGATCTGTGTGCAATACTATCATCTGTATCATAAAAATACAGCTACATATGACGAGGAACTTTGCCACCGGGCCTCAGTTGGTCCAGTTTATGATATATTTGCCCATGCACCTTGAAAGCATAAACACCTGTACCTAAAAGAATCAAATGAGAATGTAGTGTTATATTCACCTTAAAGAATTCTCATACCATAGTAGACTTAAAAAGAAAACACAATTTAAGTTTAATCAATACCGGCTGCTGTAGCTAGCCGACGATCAACTGTGGCACCAAAGCTGGTCAAAGAAAAATGTGAATTAAAATATCTGATATTCTTCCGGAAATATACTGCATCTTCGTCCGTTTGGCTCGTGAACAGACGACGAAGTTCGAATGGAACCTCAGCAATGTATATATTAACTTTCCCTTGCCTACGGCAAAAACCAGGGCCCTCACCAGGAAACCGGAGGGCGCCGCAATACTCACATTTCGGCACCTTACGTAACCTAAAATGCATGGTTGGTAAGTTTGCATAAACAGCTTCGTACGGATCCTGTTCTGGGACTGGAATTTCAGGATCTCGCATAGTCTTATACTGGAATTCTGCATCACGAAATAATTCACCATTATTAACATTTGAATTTGAAATTATATATGTTGATCTAATATTTCTGAAATCTGTAGCACGCTCTAATTCGTTCCTATTAATATTCGTGTACCTTTTTGATGAAAAACTCTTGCCTCGTCATCCTCATAAACTTCAGTGTATATATATATATATATATATATATATATATATATATATATATATATATATATATATATATATATATATATATATATATATATATATATATATATATATATATATATATATATATATATATATATAGTGAATAGCTGGGTTCAGGTAACGTGCGTGCCGCATAACATGTAACGAAATTAATAAGGTACCTTCATTGATTTGCTCCGGATCTTCTGGTTCCCATATACCAGATTCAAAATGTACACGATTACGTTGATCGTTGCTCCTAGCTATTTATATATTTGGGAAATTAGAAGAAGTAAATAGGATCACATATGTCAACAAACATATAAGAAAAATGTATACGGCCATACCTCTGGTAACTGGACCAGTGCATGCTTGAGTCACGCCTGTCTGCGCAGTTTGTTCTAAACCATAGGTGCCTGTAAATACATATGATAAGTTACCTGAATAATAATATATCATATTAAAGGTCCATATAGAAATACTGCATGTAAAACCAAAGGTATCAATATCAATAATTTACCTTCACTCAATGCATTATTATTTCTATTATTATTCAAACGGTCTTCAAGTATCTTGGAAATCCTATGTTGTTTGGCCAAAGTAGATAGGTTGTCGTATCTGTTCCTCTCTCTAACCCTCTTAAGAACTTCAGGAATTAGCTCATCCAATATCTCTGATTGACTATGCATTATACCAGGCAAATGTGTATCAATATTAAGAGCTTCAGCTGATTCTTCAGCCAATAATCCTGATTGTGTAACAAACAAGTATAACATCGGTCAAGGAGCAAAATAATTAAAAAACTATATCATATTATTTCCACTCCACTTGCATATTTTACCTGGTGTATTATCAACTGTATTATTTTTTTTTGTTGATCTCTCCACCCGCAGACGATGGTGGTTTTCCCTCTTCCTGGTGTTGATAGCATTTTTTGGGTCTTCGTCCATGCGAGCATACCTTTCCCGCCTAGTTTGCCGCTTACGGTCCAATCGTTCTTCCTCTGGAACATTAATGGGCACAAATGACATAGTTTGCACATAATAAATAGTCTGATATCAGAAAATATGGCAGGGAGGACGCCTCATTCCCGAACCTGTAGCTGTCACGACGGTGTGTCTTTGCAAATTTTGCACCCGTGTATACAAATCATTCTTATGAAGCCACGTTGCATCAGGTAGTGCAGACACCCCGGCTGCGTCCATTGGCGACGATGTAACAGAATTTGCGAGCATGCTCCACACACCTTATCAAATTGACAAAGGAAACAAACATCAGATGCAGCTCATATACATACAATATATATACATGAACAATGTTATGCAAAAGCTAAAGAAATACAAACCGGTTGGGAGTTCACCGGGGGTCAAAAATACCGCTGACCGAGCTGTCAGCGGAGTAGATAACGGCGCGACACCCATGGGTGAGACATCTGATCATTAGCAAAACCATAAACAACATCAATATCATTAGACTGCTCGTAACCCATAAGAAAACTGTAACACTGATACCTGATGCCGCGAGACGTTCGGCCTTCTAACGATGGTAGTTCTCTCTGCGTTTGGTGTTAAATGCAGCTCTTTTCTCCTCAGACATGGAAGCATACCTTTGTCTAGTTGCATCAGGTAGTGCAGACAGCCCGGATGAGTCCAATGGCGGTGATCTATCAGAATTTGCGAGCATGCTGGACACACCTTATCAAATTGACAAAGGAAACAAACATCAGATGCAGCTCGTATTCATACAATATACATACATGAATAATGTTATGCAAATCTTTAAAAAATACAAACCAGGTGGGAGTTCACCGGGGATCAAAAATACCCCAGACCCCAATGGGCCCGGAGTTGATAACGGCACGACACCCATGGGTGAAACATCTAATCATTAGCAAAACCATAAACAACACAAATATCATATTAGTGCACGTAAGCCAGACGGAAATTGTAACATTGATAAATACATGAACAATGTTATGCAAAAGCTAAAGAAATACAAACCGGTTGGGAGTTCACCGGGGGTCAAAAATACCGCAGACCGAGCTGTCAGCGGAGTAGACAACGGCGCGACACTCATGGGTGAAACATCTGATCGTTAGCAAAACCATAAACAACATCAATATCATTAGACTGCTCGTAACCCATAGGAAAATTGTAACACTGATACCTGATGCCGCGAGACGTTCGGCCTTCTTACGATGGTAGTTCTCTCAGCGTTTGGCGTTAATTGCGGCTCTTTTCTCCTCAGACATGGAAGCATACCTTTGCCTAGGCTTTGAGATGATATGATCACTGGTGTTTGAGGTGTTTTCATCGGCAAACGACGCACCTGTATGGAGATGAAGGGAACACAGACAATGCTGAACAAATCCAAACGACCATGACAAAACGAGCACACAAGAACGGAACAAAGCTGCTAAGTTACCTCGTGAGCCATGATCTGTGTTCACATGCCTAGCCTTTGAGATGATATGATCACTGGTGTTTGGTGTGTTTTCATCGGCAAACGTCACACCTGTATATGGAGATTAAGGGAACACATGATAATGCTGAACGAATCAAAACGACCACGCCAAAACGAACACACAGGAACGGAAAAAGCTACATTACCTCGTGAGCTATGATCCGTGTCCACATCATCATCTAATGCAGCATCAGACCTTGATCTCTTTCGGACGCCGCGAGTAGCGATCGTGATGTTGGTGAGGTCAGACAATGGATTTCGATTATCCATCATCTGCGAGCAGAATCAAAACCTGTATGGTTGCGTCGTCGTCCCTTCATCGTGAACGCCGGGGAGCACTACCTGAGAATACGGCTGGCAGCCGTGACAATCACGGACGGCAACGATGAAGGCAGGCCATAGCCCGCATCAGCGTAGTCGTCCCGTCGTTGTCAACGCCGTTGAGCATCGCCGGCGAGCAAGGACCTCTGGTGCCGATCAAGGAAAGGCAACGGCGAGCAAGGACCGCTGCGACCACTGCACGGATCGCAGAGGGCAGCGGCGAAAGGAGGGGCGCCGGCGAGCAAGAACCAGGACTGCGTCGATCAGGGAAGCATCGACCAAGGAAGGGAGCGAGAGAAAGGAAAGCGTCGATCAGAGGATTCGATCAGGGCAGCGACGAAACGGGCGATTGACGGGGTGGGCGGGTAGATTTTGGTTTGGTGAAAAAAAAAAAAGGCTCCAAACGGCAGAAACAATTTACAATCGCTGCTTTTCGCGCGTGCCGCGGCTGTCGACCGAGGGGACGACGAAAATCGACGAAAATTGACCTGCCTAATGGGCCCGGTGTGAGAGGTATGGGTTAGGCTTGAAGATAAACTGCTATTTCAATTCTTTTGGTTCTTTATAGTATAGATTGGCAAACTATTGAGCCATGTATATGTCTTCCCAAAACCTTGTGTAACTGGTTAGTAACCTTGAAGGCGCAATGTGACAAACAATTTTTACTATACGAGAAAATAAAGGAAAATAATTGAAAACACGTAGAAATATAAGAAAGCTCACGTGGTGAATATATCCTAGTCTATTTGTGTTTCATACTGCAAATATGACACATGAAAAAAATTCAACATATGTAAGCTTTATGTACACCTAGGTAGAAACTCCGTCCCTACCACTACTAACATAATTTGTTTGAAACTGGCTTCACGTGTAGTTGCTGACAAAACAACAAATAAAAGAATAAATTGATTAAGATTTGAGGGAAAAAAAGGAATAAATGAATAGAAGCAGTTGGGAAGGTATGAACCTGTGATAGGCCGTGTTTGTTTACGATTATAAGGAGCTTATAGGTGGAAAAAAGCGAAAACCCACCCAAAGTATCCGCTTATTTTTCGCTTACCGAGTAAGCTGCTTAGTGGAGAAGCCCAGAAATAACGTGGAGGCCGATTTTCTGGTACGCGGCCTCAACCTCGTGTCTCCCGTAAGCCGACTCGATTCCCCCCTGCCCTTCTCGCGCTACCTGACCCGAGCGCCGTCTCCCTCCCCTCCATCCTGGGATGCGCCGTGCCACCATGCCCTCCCCCAGGTGCTGCTCGCGCTACAGCCCCGTCCTCCCTCCGCAAGACTCCAATCCACTGCTCATGACGCCGCCGCCCACCATGACTTCACCCTCTGCTGAGAGGAGCTGGAAGACAGAGGCGGACCCAAAACAATTGGCTCCCCATGGCTTCTCCACCTCACGTGCCATCTTTGCCCCCACGCTCCACCTCCTCACGCCTTGTGCTGGCCTCTTCGCGCGCTTGCCTCCTCGCGGTGCTCGTGCGGCGGCACTAGACCTCCGCAGCCTCACCCCGCTGCTCCTCCTCCACGGAGCTCGTGCGGCGGCGGGCGCGACCGGCTGCAGACGGCCGAGCGGTGGCGGGCGCGAGCGGCAGCGGAAGGTCGAGCGGCGGCGGCGGGCGAGCATCTGCGCGAGTGGCGGAACGGCGATGGCCGGCGGGTGGCTGAGCGAGCGGCCGTGTGGCGGCTGGCAGGGGGCTGCATGGGTGTTGGCTGTTGATTTTGATAACTTCATTTCTCAAGATTTAATGCTCATAAGGCCAAATTCAAGCTTAAATTACTAATCCTAATAAATTTCAATAGTTTTGGTGATAAATCACCCTTAGCCAGCCGGCATGGCACTGGGCCCATCTGACACGTCCTCAGTCCAGGAGAGAAGAAATACCCTTACCTTGATCAGAAGCATGCATTTGATGTTGGTTTGATCCAAGGATCCGAAAGGCTTCACCCATATATTGGAGGGCCCACTTGCATGCAAAAGACAGTTGCCTAACTGTGATGCAACTATTACCGACATCAAGAGGCAAGAAGGCAGTGACCGTGGCCACCTCCCTAGGCCCACCGGCCTAGAGGAGGCTGGCCGGCCCCATATGTCAGCCAATGGTGCCCGACCTTCGCGTGGAAGTTAGGCAACTGTTTTACCAGCATCCAAGAAGCTACCCTGCAAGAATCAACGTGGAGTTAGTATAAATAGGGTAGCATACCTCATTTATAAGACACACCATCCTTGATAGAAGTTGAGATTCTTAGTCACTCTACCATAGTGTAGAATAGGGAGAGGGTAAGGTGAGAGCTTGGGTGAGAGCAAAGCTAGAAGAGGAGCCGGGTTCCTTGGGTCCTACTCCAACTCTGTATCCACCTCAGAGGAATATTATCAAAGTAAGTTCCTCATTTATCTTCAATATCTCGCTAGTCATTCTCTTTACTTTTAGTAGCTAACTTATTTACTTTCTTTGATTTGCGGGATTCCTTGTCTGCGTGGTTCAGCAAGTTCTAGCCATTTGGGGTTTCTTCTAGGCTTAACGTGAGGCGGGAGTCATTGACTAGATAGTTTAGGCGTGGCACTTAGGCTCGATAGTTATCTTGAGTTGTGTTCCACACCACGGTACAATGTTGTAGTCGGCAGGTGGTGACAGCCCTGCCCGTCCCTCATAGTTCATCAGGTTCGGGTGTTTTCATTGCAGTAGATTATTAGTGCCGTTGGACTCCCCTCTCACCCTTTTCCGAAGTCCTTCTTCACCAGCCACCAAAGAAGATCAAGTTAGTGAATAGCTAGTTATCTGGGTTACGAGTTGGCTAGTTGAAGTTAAGCCCTCTACCCTCTTACCTCTTCTCCTCTGGTGGGTCCGGTTGAATAGTTCTAGATCTGGTTGCGCTTACCGTTCCTTGGATTCGATATCCCAGGTAAACTCCCTGGAGAAAGCTACGTCGATATCCGTGCGCTTGCCGATTATTTCATATAGGCTAAGGAGTACCAATGGACAGATGCACGGCGGCGGGAGGCCGTGCAGAGGTTGTGCGATGGCCGGCCACACGAGAGGCCGAGCGGCAGCGGCGGCTCCAAGAGCCTGACGGGGATGGACCGATGGAGCCGGACAAATGGATAAGGAAAAGAGAAAATAAGAAGAAAAAGGAAAAAAAAGAAATAGAAAGAAAAATAAAATGACATCAACCTCAGGGGTAGATAAGCGAAAACAAACAGGCCATGTAGACACGACTAGGTCTATCCAATAACTATTGTTAGAGATATTGGTTAGATCAGCTAGAGATATTGTATCTCTCGTGTATTCAAACACCATGACCGATAGTTGTAGATATGTTCAGGTTGATGTAATATAGAGTCCCGTCATTATTGTGTAGCAAACTCCAATTGTAATCTTCACGGCTGAGAATGTTTCAGCCTATATAACACGAAGGCATGCACGAGCCAAAGTGCGCTTCTTCCCTCGTACTTCCTCACCTATGATTTTCACATGGTAATCAGAGCTATCTAGGGTAGATCCAATCCACAAACATATCCAACGGCTGGCTGGCGAGGAAGGACCTCGGAAAGGTACTCCTAAAACACTTCTAGACTAACGAGCTAGCCTCTCTAGACTAAACCTTACCTTATACTAGTTATCGGAAACCTAAAGCTTACTTCGGCGGCTGGCGAGGAAGGACCTCGGAAAGGGATGAGAGGGGGGTCCAACGGCACCAATAATCTACTGCTATGAAAACACCCGAATATGGTGGACTACAAAGGACGGACACCACATCCTAGCTAATACTAAGCCACACCACATCTGCACTCGGTGTTAGGATTTGTCTTGAGGCCTTCAATAGAAATCCCCTCAACCTATGGTCCTGACTTGAGTCCCCTAGTTTGGGTGGAAAACTTGTAACGTAAGATCCCGACAAACAAGGACAAGAACAAGGCCTAAGCTAAAGGACAGAACTTCCACACACAAGTTGGATAAAACTTGGAAAGAAACAAATAAATACGGAAAGTAAAGCTGATTCAAAGAGATAAAGAAGACAACTTATATTGATAATGTCAAAAGGGAAAGCATACAAGAGCTTATGCCTGACTTTCGATGATGATTCCAGAATCCCGAGACAAGCTCGACTCGACTCTTAACTCCCAAACTACTAAACCTAACTCTAGAAAGTGAAGTGAAGAGAGAACTCATTGGTGTGTGTACAAGTGATGAATGTTGGCCTATTTATAGTAGTTGGAGGTCGGTAATCAGACAAATGCTTCAACTACACGCAGCCTTGATGGTTGATGTAACTTCCACGTGAAGCTGGGCTTGAGTCGCTGCAAGGTGGGGCCGGCCGGCCTCCACTTGGCCAGCCGGCCTAGGGATGGTGCCAACTGGCATTGCCTTTCTCCTGTGTGGTCTTGATCAAGTCCTGAGGTCAGTAGTTGTTGCATTTGATAGAAGCACGGTAATTAGGGGGCTAGCCGGCCTGGTCAAGGCTGATCGGCCTGGCCGTAGCTCGCCTCGTCCCTCTATTGCACCGCCTCGAAGATCGACGTCTGCATGTTGTCCAGCGTGGTGCATCACACGGATTCATCCAGTCTTTGCATGCAGGTCGGACCCTCAATCCATGGTTGAAGCCTTTCGGGCCCTCTGATTGAACCACCTTCAAATGCACGAGTTAGGCTCAAGGTAAGTGTGTTTGATGACTCATGGATCGCTGACATGGCAGGCCATGGAGTGTCAGGCCGGCCGGCCTGGGCTAGGCCGGTCGGCCTAGGTTTGGATCTAATTTGCCTTGGTACACTTGTTTCTACATTCACAACTCATACAAAACCTATGGAAGTTTATTAGTTTAAATAAAATATGTATGGAACATGATGTAAAGCTCTAATTTATTCTTGAGTTGACAAACAATGAGTGGTTAAAGGCCGTCAACACTCTTCCTCCTCTTGCTTTGCGATGAATCCCATGATCACTTATCCTGCTTATGAGAAGCTAGCCAAGATCAATCATGCAACGTGGAAGGCTCAAGTCCTTGCTGCGACTCGTGCAAGGTCCCCAACCCAGCTTATGAAGAATGGTTGGCATCGAATCAACAGGTCCTTAGCTTTCTTCTCTCTTCCTTATCAAAGAAAGTGCTCTACCACATTGCGACCAAGACGACCACAACAAAAGCATGGAGCGCGATCAAGACCATGTTCTCATCGCAATCAGGGCACGCGCAGTCAATACACGCCTCACCCTTGCCACCACCAAAAGGGGAACATGACGGTGACTGAATATGTCAGCAAAATGCAGGCGCTCGGTGACGAGATGGCTGCAGATCGACGTCCGCTTGATGATGATGAAATCATCGAGTACATACTCACAGGTCTGGAATCTGATTTCAATCCAATTGTATCTCTGTGTTGGCCAAGACATAAGGGATCTCCGTGAGAGAGCTGTACTCACAACTGCTCGCTTTCGAGACTCTCATGAAGCTTATGGGCTACAACCAGTCCTCTAGGTCCTATGCCAATATGGAAAATCGACGAGGGTGTGGAGGCTTTGGTTGTAGCAATAAGGTCAAGGAGGATGCGGCAACAATGGTGGCTGTGGCAATGGTGCTCCTAGTCGTGGACGAGGAGCCAACAATAGCAGCAACACTCAACGCCAAGGCAACAATGATCATCCACATTGCCACGTTTGCTTCAAAGTTGGACACACTGCAGATCAATGCTGGCATAGGTATGATGAATCTTATGTTCCAAATCCAAGACATGTTGTTGCAGCGGCTACAAACTCCTACTCCGGGGATACCAATTGGTACATGGATTCTGGCGCATCTGATCACGTGACCGGCAATCTCGAGATGCTCTCCTTCCGCGAAAGTACCATGGTGGTGAGTAGATCCACAAGCCACAAAAAATCTTATCTCTATTCATCGCCTTGCATCCGGTAACAGTGTCTTTCTAGAATTTCATCCTATTTTTTCTTGATCAACGATCGGGACATGAGGAGCATTCTTCTTAGGGGGAGGATGTCACCGAGACCTATGTCCTCTATCTTCTGCGCCACCTTCCATCAAATATGCTTTTGCAGTCAGAAAACAATATTTTGAAAGATGCACAATCATCCTGGTCACCCTGCAACTCCCATTGTCCGGAAAGTCACCAGTGATCATGGTCTTCCATATTCAGTTTTCAAACAATAAAGAGTCTCTGTCTGGTGCTTGTCAGCAAGCAATGTCCTTTACAACTTGTTTTCTCATATGTGTGTGTGTGGGGTGGGGGGGGGGGGGGGGGGGGCTGCACCCGAATCTGTTGGGAGATATAAATATTATATCAGTTTTATTGATAATTTCAGCAAGTTCACTTGTATTTATTTGCTCAAATCTAAATTGAAGTGTTTCAAAAATTTCATGAGTTTCAAAGTCTTGTTGAAAGACTATTAGATAGAAAAATTATAGCTATGCAAACGGATTGGGGTGATGAACATGAACAACTCCATTCTTTCTTTACCAAGATAGGCATATGCCATCATATTTCTTGCCCTCATGCGCATCAACAAAATAGATCTGCTGAACACAAACATCAACACATAGTTGAAGTTGGCCTATCCTTGCTTGGCCACACCTTAATGCCACTCAAATTTTGGAATGAATCATTTCTTGCCGCCACATGTCTCATTAATCGCACTCCTAGCAAGGTAACTCAGTTCTCTACTCCTCTAGAGCGCCTCTTTGAAGTTAAACCTGAATATACATCCTTGCGGGTGTTTTGTTGTGCGTGTTGGCCCAATCTTCATCCTTATAATACCAAGAAGCTTCAATTGTGATGAAAACAGTGTGTTTTTCTTGGATATAGTAACGTGCACAAAGGATTTAAGTACCTTGATGTGAGCACGGGACGCATCTTTATATCTAGAGATGTGGGTTTTGATGAGACTCTTTTTCCCTTCTCAAAATTGCATGACAATGCGGGTGCACGTGACGAGTGGTTGTTGCATGTCACCTATGTACGAAAAGTGACGCACACAGATTAGGTGCGTCACCTTTTCATTCTCCTAGGGTCCCCTGCAAAAAGTGGCCCGTCACCTATATTACAGGTGACGGGCTATTTGGAGCCCGTCACCTGTAGTCATGTCATAGGTGACGGGTCATGCCCTCGTAGGTACTGGGCAGTTGTCGCCCGTCACCCCTCAAGTAAAGGTGACGGCCTTTACTTAGAGAGTCACCACGTCTTGTGATGCGCTTAACCTATGAACCATGAAAGGTGACACATTACGTGTATAGTTCATCAGCTATGTGTATGCCCTACCTAACAAAAGGGATTATTGCGAAATATATAGTTCGTCACATTCGCATTACGCGCATTACGTCAAAATTGCGAGATAACAATGTTGAGATTATTACGAGATATATAACAAGGTAGAAGTTTATATTGGATATATATATATATATAAAGGGACCTACATACAAACAACGATATACAAAGTAATGGCAGGTCCCTGATAACTTCCGCCACCCTGAAGATGGCGTAGATGTATCCGGCGACATTCTCAACAAGTTGCGGCTTCACCTTCGGCTTCCCAAGGCGGACGAGGTATTCGTTCAACTCCTTGAATGAATCCCTCATGACGCTGATTGCCCACGCATCGCCCAAGCCGTAGGGGTGGTCCGGATCAAACCCTGGATCGTTAGGCGCCAGAACAGGGGCCGGAGCCGGCACCGGGGCCGGAGCAGGAGGAGGCGACCGGCGATGGTGACGGCAGCGAGGGGAGGAAGAAGGCGACGACGAAGACGACAACAAGTCCACCTGAATGTAGCGGCGACGCATGGAGCGAGAGGCGGAACCCAACATCGTCGTTGTACCTAAGGCGTGCGAGAGCAGGGGTGTGAGGACAGCGGCCGGCCTCACAGTATATAATGGCGACGGCCAGACATCGTTTGATCGAGAGATGAATGTGAAACGGCACTCGGTTGCCGAAAGGGCGCGCACGGTTGCCGAGATGGTGCGCGTGCAGTCGTGCACAGAGAGGGTACCGGCGGTTGCGATTCCCAGCAATTGAATGTGAAATATTGTGCGGTTGCCGAGAGCGCGCGAGCGACTGCCGAGATGGCGTGCGCGTGCACAAAGAGAGGGTACCGGCGGTTGCAATTCCCAGTAGCCGCGTCTTTGAATGTTCCCAGCATGCAGTTTCATGTGACATAGGTGACGGGCAACTTATATCGCGTGTCACCTATTTCCCTTTTCTCCAATTTGAAGCCACCCCTTTGACTTAGTCCTTACGTCTCCCATTTGAAACCCTAGGTTAGTGCCCGCCTCCTCGCCTCCTCGTCGCGCCAGCAGGCGTCCGCCCGCCGGCGCCGAGCCGCCGCCCGTAGGCAAGGAGGAGAGCGTGGCACGCCGTCGTGCCTCCTCGACGCCCCAGCAGGTGCCTGCCCTCCGGCGCTGAGCCACCACCCGCAGGCAAGGAGGAGAGCGGGGCACGCCGTCGGGCCTCCTCATCGCGCCAGCAGGTGCCTACCCGCAGGCGCCGAGCCGCCGCCCGCAGGCAAGGAGGAGAGTCGGGCACGCCATCGCGCCTCCTCGTCGTGCCACCAGGTGCCCGCCCGCCGTTCCTATCCGCCGCTGTCGATATTTGATATTGCTTCTAGAGAGATCTAGATACTTTTCGTTAATTGAATGAACATCACGAAAATAGCAAAGCTGGAAATCCTACTATATTTGTTGGCAAATGATGATATGGGAGAGTGAACCACTCATTGCCACCTTTGCCAAGTAATATCCACGTCAACCTCCACCTCAGTGTTCACCAGGATAGATTGAGAGATCGATACGAGAGTACAAATTAAAGCAGATTGTTCTTATAAGCTATTGTGTACTTGCACATGAACACCTTAGCCTCAAAAGCCATGAAGCACATGCCACACAGCGAGGCTGAGGTGTTCATGGCAGGTATACATTAGCTTATGCCTCAGTAGCACTCCTCAGGTTCCGGGTTCGACTCCCGGTAGGAGCGAATTTCTGGCTGGGGTTAAAAAAATCCTCTCACCTGCTACACGCCAAAGCACATGGAAAAGTGGTCCAGGCCCGCTCCGGTCCGCTCTCACATGGTTTACGGTATGGGGAACGACACCCCTGTGGAAGGGTGGGGCAGGGGTTCGGCAGTTTTCTTGGCCTACTTGAGAGGTCTTCTCTTAGTCAATGCCTGGGGGCTATCATACCCCCCACAGGTCTTCTCCACGGCTGAGGATGTTTTCAGCCTATATTGTAAAATTGGGAGCTGAGAATGTGGCTGCCTAGCTTGGCTTACCATGGATACATGTTAATATGTAGGCCCCAAGGCAAGAGTACAAGATGGACAAGGTTTGTGTCAAGGTAGGACTCGGTATCTATGAGTTACAATTTGCTAGGAGTCTATCTCTAACAGATTGAGTTCATTACCAACATAATACCTTTGTTCTAGAAGATCTTTACACAAAAATCTCATTCATTCTAGCATATATAACACGAAGGCACGCACGAGCCAAAGAAAAGGTCAGATGGTACTATAGATAGATATAAGGCTTGGGCGGTGGCAAAATATTTCAAGCAACGTTTTGGTACACATTCAGCCCGGTAGTCAAAATTGCTACTGTTAGACTTGTATTGTCTATTGTTGTATCAAAAGCTTGGTGCATACGGTAGTTGATGTTCCGAACGTGTTCTTGCATGGTGTTCTTGAAGAATAGGTTTATATGAAGCAACCACCTGGGTTTCAAGATGCCAATCACCTAGTGTGTCAACTTGATAAGGCAATATATGGACTTAAACAAGCCCCAAGAACTTGGTATGCATGGTTAAGTACTAAACTCATTCTGCTCGGTTTAAAGACTCAAAATCAGATAATTCACTGTTTATCTATCAGAAGACAGGAACTACTATCTATATGCTTACCTACGTGGATGCATGATATTATTGTTACTAGTTCTTTTGTGAAGCGGTGTCAGAATTGCTCACATGCCGGAAAGCGCATACGCGTTGAAAAAATCCCCTCGTCGGCAAAAATCAGAGTTCAAGGGTTTTGCCAACCTGTGATCGAGGTTATCCTTCTACCTCTCCCACAATGTTTTCGGGCAGTTCTTCCCTTGACAGGTCGAGTTTGTTTTTTACACTTGTACCAGCTGTGGAAATAATCACTTTAGCACTAATATGCCCTCTTGTGTGGAAGGGTAGGAATGGGTATTATTGCGACGCAGATGGTTTTTGGCCAGTCAACCAGTTATCATGTTGTTATAGCTAATGGGCAGACATCCTCTTGCATATGTGATAGATTGCTCCAGTATCGCTCCACCATGCTTATTATGATTTCTCCATGTCTAAGAAAAATCAGATCGGAAGATTCAAGGAACCCTGAAAATGGAGAAATAATTAAAAAAATATAAGCATCAATTGGATGGCTTCATTTGACAATGTTAAAGTGCGATAATTCCGGGAAGCCACTATACTGAAATTTCCGTGTGATGATTATGTTTGATAATATCGAGCAGCTTCCTTATTGCTAGCATGAATTAAGCTGTCGTCCGTTTGGATTTTGGCAATATTTTGTTTGAATCAGCTAGCTTCTAACTAATCAAGAGATGTACGTCGCTATCGCAAAGAAATGAAGGGTCCCAGCTTCCATTCAAAGATAATATACTGCTCTACATACGGACAGCACAAGAGCACCTGAACCAATAGTTAATCAATGGCTTTTTAATTATATTTTGAACCAAGATGATGGATTTTTGCTTGTGCCTCTACACCTACCCGACTTTGATGGAAGTCTGAAAGGAATCGGTACTCGTAGGCTAAGAGAGGGAGGGGGTGAATTAGACAAACTTAAAACCTTAACCTACGACTCAAACTAGTTTTCACAAAACATAACCTAGAACATGCTAACTAGATGTGCAATTATGGTTCTTCTAGTGTGAAACCCTCATCCCAAAAGAGTTTTGCACCCTATAGCTAATCCTAGCAAGATCCTACACTAAGAATGTAAAAACACTCAAGATTGCAATATGAAATGCGGAAGTTTAAAGGTAGAGGATGAAGGGAAGCAAACTCTCGACACTTAGATTTATCCTGTAGTTCGGTTCGGCACAAAGCCACTCTTACTCCATGTTGTTGAATCACTCACAAAGAGTATTGCTTTCCGGCAACCAAGTCTCTTCCGGGACCCTTCTTGACTTGCCACCAAGGCTATGTCAAGTCATCACCTTGATCCCGCTTTCCACTAAGGAGCTTCTCCACCAAGGAACGGGGTCTCGACGTCCCCCGCACAAAGTCGTCGACGCCACTCCACACCAAGCCAGAGGGTTGTAGACTTGCCGGCGAGCCACCAAAGCTCCAAGGGGTCGGCACACCGAGATAAAATTTGTGGTTCACTTCTAGAACCAGCACATGAGGTTCACACCTTGCTTCTCTTACTCTCACACGAGCCAAAACAGGCTGTCTGTCGCAATTGCTCCAACTTTTCACTTCTAGAACCAGCACATGAGGTTCACACCTTGCTTCTCTTACTCTCACACGAGCCAAAACAGGCTGTCTGTCGCAATTGCTCCAACTTTTAGTCGGATGATCCGGCGCTACAGGGTATTTGAGTCCAACTGAAAATTGCACTGACGCTTTGAAGACCAGGGTGTCGGATAATCCGGTGCTAAAGGCTTGATCATCATAGCTCGAGAATATTGCACCGACGCATTGGAGATGTTGAGCGTCGGTTCATCCGGCCAGTAGTATTTTTCTGCCACTTATCCAAATTGTCGCTGCGACCATTTGGACCCTTCAAATATATTCTATCTCTACGATTTTACTGGGTTCATTTCATCTTGATAGCGATTTGGACTATCTTGAAAATAGTTTGGACTCCATCCATGGGACCTAGAAAATCTACAAATATAATCTGACAAACTTATTAGTCCCATTGACTGTATTGTTACTCAATCACCAAAATCACAATTATCGGCTAATGGGGGCTGAGGCCATGTTCCTTACAATCTCCTCCTTTTTGATGATTAATGACAACACAATCAAAGCAAGCATAAATTTGCTAGAATTGACAAATTGAACCACTTACACTTGCTTGGATGCTTACCACCATCCAATCTTGGACTCGGCCTCCCCCTAAGTCATTACATCTTCTCCCCCTTTGACTTCTCCCTTTTTGGTAAACCACTTAATTTTTTTTAAATCAATTGAAACGTACTTCTCCTCCATATTTTCCTTTATTCCATTTTTCCGAGCATGTGTCCTTTGATTCACCATTTCTCCCCCTTTCACTTTCACACAATGCTTGCTTGCTTTGACTGTTCCTTACAAAGTCTTGATGTGTCCTTCAGGTTCAATAATAAAACCGTTATGTTATGTTATCCAATTGCAGAGTACATGGCATATCTTTTTCTTATTGTAGCATTGTTTTCCTGTATGTGTTTCAGTTTATAATATGCTATTCAACTTGTTCACACCTTTACTTGGCACATTTCATCGTCTGACATGCATTTCATGCAGTTGTTCATCTTTTAGCATGCTACCAATTTTACGGCAATAATACCTTGTTCCACCAAATAATTGTATTTGCAACATGCATTTGTGTGATTCTGTAAGCTGCTACTAGTGAAGATTAGTGGCTACATGCATTATATTATGTTGAGTACTCTCGAGGTGATCTGAGTTACTCATTAGTATTTCCATGCCATGACATTATGTAACGCTTATTCTGTAGTTTCCAATTTTTTATTTGCTTGCCATTTGACAGAACATCACTGTCACACTGCCAGAATAACTAGCTTTAGTACCGGTCAAAATGCATGCTTAGTACCCATCGGGCCGACCGGTACAGCCTGTGACCGGTACTAAACACGCCACCCAGGAAAAATAAAAAAAATACAATGAACCCTCGGGAAGCCGCCGCACCACGCGCAAGTCACAAGTCACGCGAATTTCACGCGTAAATGCTCGTCTCACAACCTCAACTCTAGCGCAAACCTTCCTTACAATCTCATCTACACATCATATGTGATTGGATGAGAGATATTTTTCTTTTGAAGTAAGCCATGGAGGACCATTTAGTACCGGGCCAAGACACCGGCTGGTACTAAATGTCGTATTTTACTACCGGCTAGTGTTATTTACCGGTACTAAATGGCAAGCTATTTTAGTACTGGGACAAAACACTAGCCGGTACTAAAATGCGGTATTTAGTATCGGCCGATGTCTTGGCCTGGTACTAAAATGGCCCCAGGAGCTTTTAAATTTGGACCCGGTACTAAAATGGTTCCGTGACAACTTTAGTACCGAACCAAAAGTTGACCGGTACTAAGCGGACGAAAGCTCATTTTTCTAGCGGTGTCAGCTATTTATGGATGTTGAACAGCTCCATCCAGAAGATAAAGTAGGAGAATGTTGCTTTGATCCAAATGTATTTTATTGGCCAATCAGTGGAAGCACCACTAAGGCACTCGAGAAGTGGTCTGGAGACTGGAGATGACAAAGCACTATGTGATTTCTGATAGTTAAGGTGGCTTTGAGTTAGGTTCGGAGTTTCTACGGATGGCGATATATAGCAGTTAAGTATAAATGCTTCCTATTCTTTGCTTATGGCCAAGGCCAAGCCAGGAATATTTTCTGAACTGCTATAGAATAAAAGATTGAATGACCGAACATGAGCACAAAAGGTAACGAAAAGGCTTGTCGACTATCAAACTCCTAGCTAAATATGGATAGCTGAAATTGATATGCCTGTGACATGAAGAAGTTTGTTGCTTCCAGCAGGAACATGCAGCTAATGATACATCGGCTCTCTCTAAACTCTCAAAACGGAATACTTGACCAAACGATAAATTGACAATCTTTTTTGTCATTTGTATAAATAAAAATAGTTATGGTGACTGTATATATCTAACCTGGACATTGATAAATACATTGATGAATATAATCTAGCAGTAATCACTCTCTCAGCGTATACTAATTATATTGGCTTAGACATATATGATCACTCTCTCAGCATGTATTAATTGCCTTGGATATGAGTTTTAACACTTTGAGACTCCAATGGACTTTAGCACACACCAGGAACTCCAAATGGCCAGTAGAGGTGGCATAACTAGCCTAACAGCTATTAAAAACCAGTGAGCACCGGATGATCCGATGGTTCACGTTTGGATAGGCACCTAATCATCCGGTGCACTCATTTAACCCATATAGTTGTTGGAACCTCTACAAGTGAAAACTCCAAACGCTTTATCCAATGTCCCATAGGATGTTCCAATCACCCTTCTATTTTCCTTCACTTCAAGCCATGCAAATGTCAATTTCTCTAATGGGTTCAAAAATCATGCCATCGGATCATCCGATGCGTTGATCCCTAGGCCATGCTTTCTAGGTAGAGATAAGTGTAGCGTCGTCGAATCGTGGATCGTTGGGGGGAGCAGATTTAAGTAGCTAGAATCAAATCAACTTCAATCAAAAAGCTATGTATGGACATTATTCCCACTAATGTGTATATATATATCGATAATGTTGTTGTGCAACCGGTGGTAGCTGCGCACGCCGTGCCTGCCGTCGGATGTGGTATCATTAGATGGAGCAGAACATCGTCTGAAGGATTAATAACCAGATAGGCGGGGAGGCGTGCCAGGCTTTATGCGCCATAAATCCAAGACCGCGTGAAGCGAATGCCATTTTTTTATTGACTCCACACCCCACCCACACGCTATAAAGTTGTCTATTTCTTTTAAAGCATACTGTTCTTCTTCCCCGGTAGCTTTTTAGATCTGGCAAGGGGCACTACTACACATGTCTCCTGCAATAACACAGATCCTTTTCCAGTAATAACAGGCACCATAGCAAGCGTTATTGCAGTGGGTGGATGATGATATCATCAAGGGCGCTCGTTATTACAGTGAGCACTGCAATAACGCGTGGACGTGACGTCAGCGCAACGAGCGTTAGTAGAAATGGAGGCGATACAATAGTAACGGCCGACGCTGACATCATGCATGCCCGTTGTTAAAAAAAACAATTTCCAATAACGGGCAGGGCTTACGTCACCAGCGACCATTATTAGAAAAAGCATTTCCAATAACGGCCAGGGCTGACGTCATAGCCGCCCGTTGTTACCAATCGTGTCTACAACAACCACCTGCGGATGACGTCACGCGGCCGTTATTGAAAATCCTTTGCAGTATTGGGCACGTGATGACATCTTGCCGCCCGTTACTACTGCGCCGCAGTATAAAACCACGCGTCTTCTTCCCCGCTACAGAGCTCGCGACAGAGACCTCTGGACACGAGTCGCGTCCATACTGGCGGCAGAAAAAATCTGAAAAAAGAATGGGGGAAGGTTTTGAATCCCTTTTTTTAAGGATTTTGATCTATGAGGTAAATCCATTCCGTTCCATGTATTTTTTGGTTGTTTAGATGTAGTTTTACCCTCTTTTTTGGTGGATAAAGTTTCCTAGGGTTCCAACATTTTCTTTGCTCAAAGTAGCATAATGAAATGAATTTTATCATAGGTTTTGCATATTCTAACTTATTTTGGTCATCTCCATGCCTCTCTTAGCTTTATTTATGTGTTTACATAATCAAATTTTAAAGATCTTGTTTTGGATCTACACCATGCATGCATGAGGAGAGAGAATAAGGGTTGGACAACTTATAAATTTGGATCTAGGTTGTTCTATTCATTTAGTCGTCTAATAAATTATGATTTATGCTACATGTTGATAGATGTATCTTATAGTTCTAGTTTTGTAGAGATTTTGTTATCATATATATATTCGTAGTAAATAAATAATAAAATATTATAATTGTCATTTTAGCTATGGGGGAGGTTTTGAATCCGTTTTTTAAGGATTTTGATCTAGGAGGTAAATCCATGTCGTCCTATATATATTTACTAATATATATTATGTCTATTTACTAATATATATTTTCTTTTGTCTATTTTATCTAATATATTAGACGGAAGACCGATCTTGGATGTACGATGGCGCAGGAGGAAATGTACTTGTGTATTTCCAGAAGGTGACAGCATTTGTTGAAGCAGCAAAGCAGCACGCTGCTATATATATATATATATATATATATATGTTGTCCTTGTAGAAGGTGCAACAACCTTTTCATGTTTGAGACGCCTGAGACCATCCATGAGCACTTATTGTAGAAGAGATTTGTTCAGAACTACTTTATCTGGACCAAACACGATGAAACACAAATGGATTATCAAGGTGGCGCTGAACAATTGATAAGGGAAGTAGGGAACACCGAGCGGGTGAGGGTAGAAGGTATCGACCAAGATAATTCACCGGGAGAAGATCCTACCGTGGCCGAAGAAAGTCATGGTTTTGATGGTGGCATCGATATGGAGGAATTGTTGGTCCACATTAACCATGACAACTTAGTCGACATGAATAAGCGAGGTTTGGATAACATCGATGTTTTGCAGAAGGCATCAAAGGCGCTTATGTATGAGGAATCCAAAGGCTGCCATAAGGATTGCACGGTCTTGCAGGCAGTGCTTGATCTTCTCACGCTTAAGGCTAAGAACGGGTGGTCAGACACTAGCTTCAACCAACTTTTACAACTTCTAGTAAAAGTTTTGCAGAAACTGAACTTTTTCTTGTGAACACGTACCATGCAAAAAAACTACTATCACCATTAACACTAGGTGTTCAAAAAATACACGCATGTCCAAAGCATTGCATATTGTACCGTACTTGGCATGCCAATAAGACCAGATGTCCAATATGCAATGCTTTTCGCTCCAAAAGGAATGAGGATCTTGATGAGGAAGGTGGATTGGTGGGTAAGAACAATATGGCAAATAAGAAGGGGGAAGAGGAAGAGAAGCACTAATGATAGCGATCGTCAGGGTGCCCAAGAGGAAGAAGAGGTCGACGAAAGAAAAGTGCCTGCCCTTGTGATATGGTACCTTCCGGTAATCGATCGCTTGTAGCGCCTTTTTGCTAACGCTAGAGATGCTAAACTGATGACACCCTGCTGATTCATCACCCTGCTGACGCGCGGCAGTGGAAGACCTTTGACATTAACATTCGCAAGTTTGCTTCTAAAAAAAGAAATCTTAGAATGGCCCTAGGTACCAATGGATTGAATCCTTGGGGTGAGATGACAAACCCACATAGTATTTGGCCAGTGATTCTAAGCATATACAACATTCCCTCATGGTTGTGCCACAAGAGGAAGTATCTTTTGCTAACTACGTTGATTTCTGGTCCAAAGCAACTTGGTATTGATATTGATGTCTTTCTAGAACCTTTGATGGAAGACTTGAAGAAACTATGGGAAGAAGGGGTCAATGTATATGATGTGTATCGACAACAAAGCTTCACCCTACACGCCATCATTCTTTGTACCGTCAGTTATCATCCCGCGTGCTTAGATCTAAATGGGCAGATCAAAGGGAAGACGCATGTTCAACATGTTTGGACCAGACTGCATCAGTGTACCTTCCGTTTTCTTTTAAGCTGGTGTACGTAAAGCACCGATGATGGTTATCAAGAAAACACAGATATCGTCAAATGCAGGACATTTTTGACGGCACACTTGCGAATGATGGCACTTCGAAACCTCGTGATGGTCAATTTGTGTATCAAATGGTGAAAAATTTAAAATACACCTATGGGAAGAAGGGGAAGAAAAGGAAGAAAACCAATAATAAGGATGTGCCATTTAAAAAACTATCAATCTTTCATCGGTATTTGGATTATTGGAGGGAATTGGAGATTGCCCATGCCACAGACCCTATGCATGTTGGAAAGGGAGTCTTGGACAATTGTAATGACACCTTGATGGACATTTCATGTAAAACAAAGGGTGGACTCCGTGCACGAAGAGACCTACAGAGTTTAAATTTAAAGCGCGAGCTTCACCCTCAAGAAAGACTGAATGGGAAGTATTACCTTCCACCAGCTAGTTGGAACCTAACAGTACAGGAGAAAACATCATTCTGCAAGTGCCTGCGAGGGATAAAAGTCCCCATGGGTTTCTGTTCAAACATAAAGAAACTCATCTCAATGACTGACTTGAAGATAAGCGGCTACAACACCCATGAATGCCATATGATGCTTTCACTATTTCTCGCTGTCGCAGTTAGGGTTGTTAAGCAACCATATATCAAGTTGGCTGTCATACGGATGTGTCCTTTCTAGAATTCGATATCTAAGAAGGTGATCCATCTTACTGAGGTTGAAAAGATACGTAAAGAGATGATAGAAACAATGTGCCAACTCGAGATGTGTTTCCCAGTCTCTTTCTTTGATCTAATGGAATATTATATGATTCACTTAGCCGGTCCTGTTTACTTGCATCATATGTTTCCATTCGAGCGCTTTATGTCCATAATGAAGGGACCTGTCCGCAATCGTGCTCACCCAGAGGGTTCCATGATAGAGGCATATACAACTGAGGAGGTTCTTGAGTTTAACAATGACTACAATGAAAATGGAAACCAATTGGTCTACCGGTGTCACGCCATGAAGGAAGACTTTTCGGTAAGGGAACTAAAGGAAGGAAAACATTTAACGACGAGACATACAAGTTGGTGAGTCAAGCACATTTCAGCCTGCTGCATCAGTTACAAATTGTTGAGCCGTACATCCAGCAACACTTGCAACAACTTTGTGAAGAAAATAAAAATAGGTCAGAGGGTTCGATCATGAAAGAGCACAGTCGGACCTTTACTGAATGGTTTAAGAACCTAACATTCCAATTGGTGAAACAAGAGATGAACAGATAATACATCTATTGACCGGTGGTCCTGAACAACTAGTTACAACATGGCAAGCCTATGATATTAATGGTTTCACATATTACACCAGGGAAAAGGACAACAAGAACCAGAACCAAAATAGTGGTGTGAGCATGAAAGCTAGAAGACAGTACGGGGCATGAGAACACCTATTATGGGTATATTGACCAAATTTGGGAACTCACATATGGCACCACTCTACAGATCCGTATATTTAAGTGTCAATGGGTCAAGCACCCGCAAGGTGTAGAGGTGGATGAATATGGCTTCACCCTCGTGTCCCTCAATAATGTTGGTCACAAAGATGCACCTTGGATACTACCAGACCGCATTGCACAAGTGTTTTATGTGCTCGAGCCAAAACATGAGAAGAAGCACATTGTGCTATCTGGAAAACAAAGAATCGTTGGGGTTCAAAATGTGACAGATGTTGAAGAGCACAACCAGTTTGACGAGGTTTCCCTCTTTGCAGATATGGGTAAGTTGAATATCCTTCAAACACAACTCAGCTACTCACACTTGCCTCCCTACATGCGCAGTGACAACGCTGCTGCTGAAAAATTGGTTAAAGCCTAATAGTTTAATAACGTGCGTATGGTATGTAAGGAATAATTATTGTACTCCTAAAATCATTAAGAGATTATCCTTCTTGTAATGCAAAACTCATTAAGATATATATTATCTTATCGTTTTATTATTGGACGTATAAAAGTTTGTTAACATAATATATTTATTGCATTTCTAAATTATACTGCAAGTACATATTATTTTTTTATTGCATTTCGGAAAGGTAAAATACTTATTGAAAACTAGAAGTGCAAAAGATTTTTTATTCGTTACTTTAATTTACTAAAACTTCTCGTTATTTCCTTTAGTATTTTTATTAACAAATGAAAAAACTAAACTAAAAATGTAGATGTGTTTGAAAACACATGAAACACTACCATTCCAAATTTTAGATACAAACTAAATATAATTTTGAGTATAAAAAATACATCTAATAAATGGGAAATTTGGGATATTGAAAATGATTTTCAATAACTGGCGGCTGTTGACATCAGCCTGCCCGTTGTTACAAATGCCTGCTACATATAACATATCTCCTCCCTTCTTTCTCTCCTACCCAGTGGCCCCTCTCTCCTTTGCGCTGTCAGGCTGCCGAAATTCACCGCTGCCATCGCCATCGCCCTACCCTGCGCCCGCAGCCTCCACCACCGCCGTCGAGTGCCTCTTTCCCAGCGCTGCCTCCTTTCCGCACGCCGCCTGCCGTAGCGCGGCCTTGTCTCCGCGCGCCGCCTGAGGAGCCCGTGGCTGCGCCCCCGCCGCTAAGGAGCCTGTGGCCGCGCTCCCGCCACCGAGGAGCCCGTGGCCGCCGAGGACCCCGTGGCCACGCCCCCGCAGCCGAGGAGCCCGTGGCCGCGCCGCCGTCGCCGCCGAGGAGCCCGTTGCCGCCCGCGCCCCGGCCGCCGAGGAGCCCGTGTGCCCTTGCTTCGCTGGTAAGCCCCTTCCTACCCTCCCTCGCACGCCTGTAAAAGCCACCCGAGCCCCCTCCCCACACACACCCATGCGCAGTTCGGCAGGAGCTCATCATTGCCGTCCATATCGCACCTTCCGGCCTCCTCCGGTCCTTATTCCTACAGAGAACCAAACCCCGGTGAGCCCCTCGTGCTTTTCCACCATTCCCCCACCGCCGGCGAGCCCTCCCTCAGGGAATTTCACCTCCATTGCCGCAGCTTCTCCTAGATGCAAGAAACCAAGGACTGGACTGTAAACCTAGACTTTGATTCTTGAATTCCAACAGTGAACTTGTAAAATTGATGTAAATTCGTAGAAATATCCTAAAAATGTAAACTATATTGTTTTGGAATCCTTGAAACAAGATCTAAACTTTGTTTACATGCACATACCCAAATTCTATTTCTATTGGTATCTAGGTGTTAAAGATTGGGAAAAATAGCATTTAATTATATCTCATGTTCTAGAACAATGCTGTATATGATTTTTGGAACTTAGGTTTATAATTGCATGATGAGTTCTGCGTAAACTTTTGAGAACCATATCACGTGTCTAGATAATGTTCTTGCTAAATCTTGTTCTAGGCTTAATTTTGTAAGATCTACTTGTTCATGTTGATATATTGTAGATATGAGAATGAAATGTTTACAGTAGGATCTAGTAGCTATATGAATGCTAATGCTAATGTAAAATTTTGAGGCACATTGCTACTGTATAGCATGCACTTTTGATTTTGTTCTTAGATAAATGCATTAAGTCAAGATAAATTTATACAGTGAGCTTGTTGCTCAGAGTGGTACCTTGTGTAAACGTTTCAACACAAGAAGCTATGTGTAGCTCTGGTTATGCTCTTTACATGTTCATGCTAGTTTAATTAAGAAAAATGACATTCATGCCTGTTGATAAAAAAAATAAAGCAACCCACATTTGCTTTATGAGCTGAGTTAGGTTAATTAATACTCTATAAATGACTGCCCAAGGAAATGTAAATGAAATGATTTACAACTTTGTAGTGAAATGTTTATTTTAAATAACCCATCATCACAACTCATGCATATGCATTTCATATTGTAGAATTAGGCTTTCTAAATTACTCCAATTAGTTAAACTTATATTCATCTCCCCTTCGCACGATTTCTGGTTATAATTGTATGTTGTGGATATGAATTTCTAAAAGACGCATTTTCGTAGGTGGGCTGGGTGCATTTTTGTGTGTAATCTATAGTGTTATGAAGTTTTATATTTCCATCCCTCAATAACTTATTTTGCAGTCTTAAGCTATTTTAGATGCAGATTTAGCTGTGCACAGTTATACATTAAATGTGGTGGTAGATAACGATAGTACAATTTTATATGACAAACATGGTAGATAACTGAAAATAATATTAGTTAGTTGGTGTAGCGGTTGAAGCCATAATATTAGTTGTAACTATTTTTTGTTTCAAATCTAGCAACCGTAACAATGAATAAAGGACAGGCACAGGAACCAGATGAGAGCCCTAAGTCCGTGCACGGATCATCAGACCGGGAAGATGGTTCTAATGAGGAAAAATCATTTGAGGAACCTTCCCCTCCTGAAATTCCGTGCGCTAAAAGGCAACGCGTTGAGATTCCAGACCCCGATTACAATCCGAACGATGAGCTCGAGGTATCGTATCGTCAACTTCTTATTGCATGGGGTCAAAGTTAAATTAAAATGATTTCTAACTCTCACTTACATAGGTCGCCCCATGTCATAGTGCTCGACGCTTATTCAATGAAGAGGAAACTATAGTGCCATCAGAGGATGATACGGCCGCTCCCACATCGTCCAACACAGAAAAACGAAAGAGAGGCCAAAGAAAAACGAACAAGCTACATACTGGAGTTCGCCCCGTAACAGCCATAGACAAGGATGGGGCACCAATCGAGCCGACTGGAATCAATGCGAATTGGCCCAATGATTGTGGTGTCTTAGTTCGAAGGAAAATAAACGTTACATATGATTCCTGGCCTGAGGTGCCAAACAAAGACAAGGAAGCATTGTGGAATAGCTTGAGCGCCATCTACCGTTTCCCAATAGAAATCTATGAATGCGGCAAAGCAGCTACTTTGAAAACTATGGGAAGGTTCCTTCGGACATTCAGGAACACCCTCAAGAATAATTTTGTGGATAAGGGTGTCACACCGTTCGAGCGGTACTGGTTCATCACTCCGGATGATTGGAAGAAGTTTGTGGTCAAAGCCTCCTCCAAGAACTTCAAACAGAAGAGTGAACATGGAAAGAGCTTGAGTAAAAAGAACATCTTCCGTCCTAATTTGGGACCAGGCGGCTATAGGGCTAAGCTGCCAAAGTGGAGGCAAATGGAAGAACGATTGAGACTAGCTGGGATACCAAACCCAATAGAAGGATGTAGTGAACGAACTAAGAGTTGGTTGTTGGGATGTTCAAAGTCAACCGATGATGGACAGTTAATTCCCAAAAGCTCTGGGGTCGAAGAAGTTCTGCAGAAAGCTAAGGAGATAGCCAAAAAGGAGGAGGAAGGCACTTTAATTCCTATTGGCAACAAAGACCAGCTTGTTGGGGACGCCACCTTCGGGACCGGAGCCGAAGGTACCCGAAGGCTGCGGATCTCAAGCCAAGAACCAAGCACCAAGGCCTGCCCCCCCACCCCGAAGGGGTGAGGCCCGAAGGTGACCCGAAGCGTCGGCACCCGGAGGCCCGAAGGGAGAAGGCGGCTAGGAGCTCCGATGGACGGTGCACGAGGCGTGAAGCCGTCTTGACCCATGCATCGCGCAAATTCTCGGGACTCACCAACGATCGTGGGAGAGAAATTAGTGTGGGCCCAGAGATCCAGTTATGGTGTGGGCCCTAGTTGTAAGGCATGTACAAGGGAAATTCCCATTTAGCCCTGGAATATTCCTGGAATATAGTAGTTGGAGGATAAAAAGGTGTAATATTGCAACTGAGCAGGTGTAACCGTCCCTATAAATACTCATGTAACTATAATTGATGGGACGGATTTTTGGAGGAGTTAATATATTTTCCCGCTACTACGAAGGTGTTTGAGCGTGGGTGTCTTGTCCATTGTAGTTCCGCGAGCTGTTGTGGTGCTTCTTCACTCCAAAGGGTACCCTCCACCAATAGTTTTGGCACCCACCGTGGTTCGTACTAACACTCCGCATGGTGAACAAGAAGAAGGCAGGTGGGGCTTCGGCCTGGAGCGAGGAGGGCGCAGGGGCCATGGTCCCCCTGCCGCCTTCGGACCAGACAAGTGGCGAAGGGGTCGAAGTCGAAGAGGTGGCCAACGGCCAGTTCAAGGTTCAGCTTGAAGCACAGGGGGTTGCTTCGGAAGATATCGCGGCATACCGAAGGATCGAAGCAACTCTAGAGGAAGCTAGGGCGCGGGCTCGAGAGGCAGCCCGGGCAGCTCAACCAACAACAAGCCAGCACAACACAAGGGCGAAGGGGAAGCAGGTTCCACCAAACGAAGCCATGATCAGACAGCTGCAAGCGGAAGAGTTGCAATGTGAGCTGACACATCAACAACAACACGAGAAGTGAAGGGTGCTGGAGAGAATGAGCATTCCGGAGGAGGAAGTCCACGAAGACTTGGAAAGCCCACCACGAAGGTATCCTCGTGAACGCATTAGGTTTGAGGTGACAAGATCATGGGAAAAGAGAGGCGGCGTTACACCGAGGAGGAGGAGTCGGAGGAGGAGTATAGGAGCCAAAGGGACCGTCATCGAAGGTCCCGAAGACAGGAAGAACACTGGACACGCTTAGCAGTGGAGCTCGAGGAGGTGCCGTGGCCGCACCGATTCAATGCTGCTACCATACCATAGTTCGATGGCGAGTCCAATCCAGAGGAACTCCTCCTAAAATACGAAGCGATGGTAGAGTCCAACGGAGGAGGATCAAAGGTGAAGGCCAAGGCTTTGGTCATGGCGATGAAGGGGGCGGCGCAGCACTAGTACACTAACATCCCGAGAGGATGCATTCATTCGTGGAGCCAGCTTCGTGTTAAGCTGCTGACAAACTTCCGAAGGTTAAAGCCGGAGGAGTTAACATCCTGTGATTTTCATGCTTGCAAGCAAGGAGAGAAAGAAACACTGCAAGAGTATATGCACCGCTTCGTCAAGTTGCGGGCCAAGGCTCCGCACGTCCCTGATGTGATAGTCATTGATGCAGCGATAGCGGGGCTGCAAATGGGTCCCTGTGGAGAGTACTTCGACAGGCGCAAGCCTCAGACTGTAGAGGAACTTTTTGAGGTCATGCAAGAATACTCTAAGTCAGATCGGGGTAGAAGGAGAAGAATCGAAGCTCATAACCAAGAAAAGAAGAACAAATCGAATCAATGGTCGCAATCGAAGCCATGGCACGCTAAGCAGTTGAAGCAGCAGAATCATAAGCCTGTCAACACAATCGCGGGGGGCCAACAGAACCAAGAGCCCCAAGGATCACATCACGGCGGAGGTCGAGGTGGCCGCCGAGGTCGAGGGGGCCGAGGATGCAGAGGACCTTTGGGCCAAAAGATCCCATATTGCTATTTTCATGGCAGGGACCAAGGTCATTGGACAAATGAATGCCACTTCGCAAAAGAGAAGAAGAAGGAGTTCGATGAAAAACCCACAGAACCACCAAAGTCACTGAACCACACTTCCGGAGGCGACAAAGCGGGATCAGTAGCTTTGGCACCACAGTGGCCACCTCATCACCCAACGTTCAACTACAACCCAATACCGTATGTACCACAGTACTTGCCAGCACCGCTACCACCGCCAGTGCAACACAGTCAGATGCCTTCGGCATACAGCCAAGGGTGGGCCTGAAGTTCAGCCACCCAAGGCTACGATCCAGTAAACTATCATCTACCGCCTCCACCGAAGCTGGAACAAGGGCAGATACCGGAGAGAGCCGGAGGGTCCCCAAAGGTACACAATCCGGAGGTCCGATGGTGAATGTGATAAATGCAATTTCTGGAGGATCCGATGAACCAGTGCATGAATCGAAGAGGCAGAGGAAAGACTACCTTCGGGCGGTCAATCACGTATGGGAAGGCAAACACTTTAGAACACCGTGGTCTCATGTCCTAATAACCTTCACTCAGGCTGATCTCAGACTCAAGAACTATCGTCATAATGACCCCCTCGTCATCAGAGCGAACATAGGCAAAAACTCAGTACATTTCTTCGGAAATGATGTGGGAAGAATTCTGGTTGACAATGGCAGTTCAGCAGATGTCATTCTTTGGCGGTGCTTCGTCCAAATGGGATTCACGAAGAAAGACTTGAAGAAGTCCGAGTACCCTTTGATTGGCTTCGGTGGGAAGAAAATTCAAGCCGTCGGCAAGGCCGATGTGAATGTAACCTTCGGGGAGGGTCCTACGATGAGAACAGAAGTCATAACATTCAATATTGTTGATATCCAGTACCCGTACAATGTCATCTTTGGCAGAAACACAATCATCAAGTTCGCCGCTGTTATCCATCAACCATACCTGTGCATGAAGATCCCCACAGCCGGAGGTGTAATAACGGTCTATGGTGACCAAGAAGACGCACGAAGATGTGAAGACAATGCTTCGTATACCGAGAAGAATGTGCATTCAATCGAAGATCAAAAACAGCTCGAAGGGGAGCATAGTCAGCAAGAGCCCGAAGTCCAAGGGGCCACCGAAGGGCTAAAGGCAGCAGAGCATACCAAAAAGGTGCTTTTGTGTGAAGACATACCAGACCGCATGGTAGTCATTGGCAAGGGCCTTGAACAAGGTGAGGAGGAACGGTTGATACAGTTCCTTTGGAATAATCAAGATGTTTTTGCTTGGTTTTCGGCAGACTTGAAGGGTGTCAGCAGAGATATCATGGAGCACTCGCTCAATGTAGACCCGAAGGCAAAGCCAGTTCGACAGAAACTCCCCACGATGTCCGAAGAAAGAAAGAAGGCAGCTCAAGCCGAAGTCCAGAAATTGCTAGATGCAGGGATCATACGCGAGGTGTTGTTCTCAGAATGGCTTGCGAATGTGGTGATGGTGCCGAAGAAGAATGGCAAGTGGTGCATGTGCATATATTTCACAAACCTTAACAAAGCATGTCCGAAAGACGACTACCCGTTGCCCAGAATTGACACCCTAATAGACGCAGCTGCAGGTTCAGAAATGATGAGTATGCTAGATTGTTTTTCTGGGTACCATCAGATCTGGATGAGGAAAGACAAGACTAGTTTCACTACCCCCTTCAGGACATTTTGCTTCGTGAGAATGCCCGAAGGTCTCAAAAATGCAGGATGCACCTTCAACAGAACAGTGCACGCAGTCTTGGGCTTGCAGCTCGACAGAAATGTCTCGGCCTATGTGGACGATGTGGTCGTCCGAAGTCAAAAGAGAAGTGATCATATTCAGGACCTTCGGGAAAATTTGCAAATTTGCGGCAGCACGGGATGAAACTAAACCCGGAGAAATGCGTCTTCGGGGTCAGGAGAGGAAAGTTGCTGGGTTGCATGATATCAGAAAGGGGAATTTAAGCAAATCTGGAAAAAATCGAAGCCATTAGAAAATGAAAGCCCCTCGCACTCAGAGAGAGGCACAGAAACTTGCTAGTAGCCTGGCAGCTCTGAACAGATTTAGTTTGAAGTCGGCAGAACGAAGCCTCCCTTTCTTCAAGGCATTGAAGGGCACCGAGAATTTCCAGTGGGGGCCCGAGCAGCAATGGGCTTTTGATGATTTGAAGGCGTACAATGAGAACTTGGCTATTCTGAGCAGCCCAACTCCGAAGGCCGAACTCTTGTTATACATCGCTTTGGTAGGGTCCGCAGTTAGCGCAGCATTGGTGGAAGAGCGCAGAATTGACGGGGAGCTTCAACAAGTCCCAATCTATTTTGTGTCTGAAGCCCTCAACGGGTCCAAACTGTTGTACTTGGAAATGGAGAAAATGGCATATGCGGTGGTAATGGAGGCCAGAAAGCTTCGGTACTATTTCCAGAGCCACCAGATCACAATCCCAACATCATACCCCCTTTGAGACATATTTGAGAACAGGGAGGCCTTGGGTAGAATAGGCAAATGGGCAGCTCAGCTGGCAGAACATACCATCAACTTCACATCACGCAGCGCAATCAAATCATAGGTGCTAGCAGACTTTGTGGCAGATTGGACACCTTCGTTCCCAGGGCAAAAACACCCAACGACTGAAGTCATTTGGCAGATGGCATGTGATGGGGCTTATTGTGAAAAAGGGTTTGGAGCTTCGGCAGTACTAGTGGCACCTTCGGGCATCAAATTGAAATATGCAGCAAGGGTGGATTTCGGTGGATGCACCAATAATATCGCAAAATACGAGGGTCTTCTTCTGGGCCTTCGGAAAGCAAGAGCGTTGGGGGTCCGAAGGTTAACAGTGAAAACGGACTCGGAACTGGTGAAGGGGCACGTTGACAAGTCATATAAGGCACAAAATCCTGAGCTTGTGAATTACCTAGCAGCAGTGCGAAGCATGGAGAAACATTTCTTGGGCTTCGGTGTCAGAAGTTTCCTGAGGGATCTCAACAAAGAAGCAGATGAGTTGGCGAAGGCAGCTGCTCTGCAGAATCCACTACGTTCGGAAGTGTTCTTTGAAACATTGAGACAAGCATCAATTCACAGCGACGAAGCACCTGTAAAGTTTGTAAATGCAATGACCAACGAAGATTGGCGGGCTACGATAATGGCCTACCTTCGGGGTCACTTTGTCCCGGAAGATGAGTAGGCTGAGAAAAAGAATTTCCCTTCGGGCCAGAAATTATGTCATCATAAATCAAGACCTGTAGAGAAAAGGGGTTTGCGCACCCCTCTTGATGTGTGTTTGTCGGGAGGAAGGCAGGCAACTCATGGAAGAAATTCATGCGGGCATGTGTTCATGAATTAAGGACGGGGTCAAGGCGTATATCGCTTCAAGATCAGTTGATGGCCGATGACTATTCCTTCCTCATGAAGGATGAGCTCGATCACTCGGCGGGTCAGCGGTTGAGGGCCCTGATTAGCATCGAAGAAAACAAGAAAAGGGTGGCCAGATGGTATGAAAAAAAGGTCAAAGTTAAACAATTCTTCCAAGGAGATTTGGTATGGAAGTTGGTGCTGCTGATAGGGTCTAAGGATCCCAAATTCGGTAAATGGTCGCCCACTTGGGAAGGGTCGTATAGAATCGGCCGGTGTGCTCCGGGAAATGCATATATTCTAGAAACTATTGAAGGAGAAGAATTCCCAAGAGCTTTAAATGGAAGATATCTGAAGAGGTACTATCCAAGCATTTGGGTAGATGCATAACTTGCAGTAAGATACATCAAGACAACATGGCCGACTCCTATCGGCTTTTGTCTACATAGCCGATGTAAAAATGACATCGCCTTAAGGAGGAAACATTTTGGTTTGGTCTGACCAATTCATTATTCGATGAAAACAACAGAGTACATGGCCGACATGGTACAAGTCTCCCTTAGAATAAAGAGTACCAATATATCTATTGATTACGCTTTCTCTTGATTTCTCTCTCAATCCGGCCCAGTTTTATCAGAAGGCGGGTGGTCTTCTCCTTCAGATTCTCCATGGTGGCTTCAGTCTCGACTTGATGAGGGAGTGGAGGACTCTTTTCAGTTGGCAATCGCTTGGGGCAGTGAGCGTTTATACGGTCCCAGTACTTCTGGACATCAGCAGGAACATGACCTTTAAGTTCTTCAGAGTGAGCTCTTATCAGATCTATGTCTTCCTACGACAGTGGTTCGTCTGAATGCATAACTTCAATCGCTTGTTCCAGACTGGGACTGAGACGTTTTGGCTAAAGAGGGATAAACAACTACCCAGCATCAGAGCGATTGAGATGTCAAGGGGAGAAATAGAGGAGGGTTCGTACCTGGTTGACAGAGGAGGAGGAAGATGAAGAAGACATCTTGATGTCCAGCTTGGGAGGATAAAGATCCAGTTATTGGAGGGGGAGAAGATGGGTAATGCATATGCCTCTGGAGACGATGTGGGATCTCGTACTTATAGAGAGAAGGAGGTAAAGAGATAGTAGGACACGTCCTATCAGAGTAAAAGCGTTCATAAATGCAAAGCTGCCAAAGGAAGCGATCCAGGATCGAATCAGCGCATCAACATTAAGGGAGCATTAAATGTTTACAAGATTCTTTACAACCCAAGGAGGGCATCTATAGTCGCAATAGCTCGTTGCCTAATCTGATCGGCTGAGTCTAATACTCTTTGATCGTTGTCGGCCGATCCGGGAATTTCCGGCATACAACGATGAAGTCTTATCGCTTCACAGGCCAGGTTCTGTCTTTCTTGTTTCAGCCCGGCGATGACGGTTGGAGGCTCTTGAAGTTTCTTTTCTTCAGCAGCTATGTCTTTGGTTACCTGCTCCATCTCTTTGGCTAGCTCTGCTTTCCTCTGTTTGAGGCGATCTATTGTGCCGACGATATCCGGGTGGGAGCTCTCGAGGAAGTTGATCCGTTGGTGTACTTCTTGGGCTCAGTGTTTGTAGGAATCGGCTTCCTCCCGGGTCTTTGCTAGCTGGGCACGATCGGCCACATGACGCAGGGCCTTGAACACCGGAATCTGCATCCACTCTATGAATGCAGCAGGGTGTAGAGTCTCTGTCGCTTCCTCCGGAATTCGGCCCTTGATATCATTGAGAAGCCGCCGAATCGGCGAAGCATCTTCCACTAATCGGCCGATATCATCTTGGAGGAGGATCCGCATGCTCTCGAGTTTGGCGCGAACATCATCAGAAATTGAGCTCGACGGAACTTGGCGTGAAGCGACTTCTTCATCGTCAGGCAAGGAGACCGCGAAGGAGAAAAGGCTGTTATTGGGAGTGTCTTGTTCCTACGAAAGAATAAAGACAAGGATTAGCAAGCAGTAAAAGGGGATTGCCCGATTCCGGTGATAAGTTTATTACCTCCTTGAAGCGGATCTCTCTTGCTTGCGCTGATGGGAGTGCCTCCCTCGTCTCAGGAACCAGTGCGATTGGCTCATCAGAAGAAGAGGACTCAACCACTATCAATGCTCTGCTTGGGCCAGCTTCCGGAAAAGGTATGGGAAATAGATTCTACGAGTATACTGTGGATAATTGAATATGATGATATGAGATACTTGCCACACCTCTGTGAGTCTTCCGGCCGATGTTTGTTGAGGGGGTACAGTCGGCGCGCCCAGATCGGTCTGCATCAGAATCGGTTAGTTTTCTGAATATCGAGAAATTGGGTTAAGAGATTATCTACCTCGATGAGGAGGGTCGCCGGTGTTTCGGCTTCCGCTCGGGATGTGGCCGATTGCTGTGGGGATTGCGCTGGAGCGGTCTGTGCAGCCTGGCAGAAAGGAGAAGTTAATATTGATAGAGTACTTAAAGATTTGTGAAGTGTGCGAGGTTACCTGAACAGCTTCCACCAGCAGCAATGCAGCAGCCGCTCCGACTTCTGCGGCAGTGTGGGGATCGACCATCTCGGTAGTCGGCAAGGCTGGAGGAGTTGGGTTTTCAGCCGATACTACCGCCGATCGGTCAGTCGGTCCTATGCGGGCATGCACTCGACGGCTTGTTTTCTTCAAGGTTGGCTTTTTCGGCGTTTGTTTCCATCGGCCGCTAGTGATGTCCTTGATGGTCGGAGCGTGATAGCCGATGAGTGGATATGATGTATATGGACGATCGCTCTCTATCGACCTACCGCTTCGGCTCCGCGTCGGAGGAACTTGGCTTTCAGACTGAAGAGATAAACACAAGTTAACGGTAAGATTGTAGCATGGAAAGAGACAATATTGAAATCGGCTGGGAGAAAGATCATACCACTGCACTTGAATCGATGTTTTCTGGGTCCAAACTGTTGCAATATGTTGATGGAGATAGACAGAAGAGGTATTGCTCCCATTCTGCCCACCACAGTTTGAATTGTTGGACGGCAAAAGGGGCCACCGTCCAGTTGTTCAGGTCGATGGTACTGGAATCTAGCATCAAGTTGCACAGCCGATTGTAGTCGAGGCTCTTGGTCAGTTCATCTCAAAATTTTGCTTGGCCGGCAAAGTAAACCTGAATCGGCAGTTGACCAAAGCCCAGTTGCCTTGCTGCGGCCGATGGATTATAAAACTCATAGGTGGGGGAATCCTTTCCAGAAAAGAAATTGTCCGGTAAAATCCCTGGCTTGATCAGGATATCCATAAGATCACTATCAAAAGTATGGGAGGATGAATCGTAGCAGATGCAAAGCTCGAAAATCGGCCCTACTGTCTGATATGGATACAAACTAATAGTCTCTTCACTAAAGCTGTTGTAGAAACATCTGAAGTATTCGGCCGTTCGGGTGGCAGTGAATTGACAGCCAGGGAAGGCCGATGCCGCTTCTCCAAAAGATGTACAGCGTCGTCGAATGGTGGGGTTTTCTTCTGACTCAATATTGGGAAAAGTTTTGGTCTCTATTTGTTGTTGGGAGATCTTGCTCATATATAAGTTGAGCCAGAGGGTGATAAACCACCAGGGACTACCAGGATTGCCAATCGGCTCCCCTTTTGACAGTCTGACGCCGATTTGATGCATCATATGATAGGCCAATCCTAACAAATGCTTCCCAAGGGGGACGGCCGATCCTACTGATAGAGCTTCTGCGAGGGCTTGGGTATTAGATGAAGGACCCACTGCTCTGCCACAGAAAAAATGTTTCTCTAGCCACATCATCAGAAACGCTGTATGTTCTCTCTCTGAAATCATCCCAGTCCTCATATTCTTGCTGATATACCCCTTCCATCCGCCGATTCCTTTGGTTTCTAGCTGATGAGATGGTTTAATCAGATAATCAAAGGGGGTCTCAGGAGAGGAGATATCGAGGCCGGTCAACATCAGAACATCGGCCAAGGTTGGAGTCATGGGTCCATGCCCAAAAAGGAACGCGTTGAGCGCGTCGGACCAGAAGTAAGAGGCCGCTATTACTAAGGGCTCGTTTTTCTCCATTTGGGACGGAGAGAGATCAATGCACTAGCCGATTTTCATTTCATCCCACTGGACTCTCTTAGACTTGGCTACTCTATGGTACCATTCTTTCCAACCAGAGGTCTCATTCGGCCAGGACCTAAAGGCACCTGCCCACTGACCTAAATCCATGGGCGATTGCTTGAACAGAATTCTGTGGGTCTCTAGGTTGATCAAATCGGTTGGATCTGGATTCCCCATAGGACCTAAGCAGATGAGTTCGGAGGATTCGGAAAGGGGAATAGTAATCTGGTGCCTAAATGCCTAAAAAAGAGGGGGGAAAAGGGAAAAAACTGAGAATGGGTCTAGAAAATACTTGAGCCGTAAAAGAATAACAGAGGAAAGTTTTGGATGATTACCTCCGGGATGAAGCTCATCGTCGCCGATGGAGCCGCCAGTGGAGCCGCCGATGGGGCCGCCGTCGCTGAGGGTGTTGCCGATGGAACCTCCGTGGTTGGAGAAGTTGCTAATGGCGCCGCCATTGGAAGGGTGGAGGAGGTCGCAGGCAAGATTGCTGGGGGGAGCGGTTAGAGATCGAGAGGGCACAGGAAGAAGATGAACAGTGGTTCGCTGGAGGAGATTACCAGGCTCGTGGAGAAAGGAAGGCGGAGAATGCTGGTACTTAAGGACAATCCGAAGGAGAAAGGGCAAAGGCGGGATTTTTGCCGCGCCGTCTACACAAATTCTAGGGGAACAGTTGTCTCGAGCACCCGGTCCGAGAAAATTGCAATCATTATGTAGAAGACCGAGAAACGGAAGGAGATTTTTACTGCGCTTGTTTCGGAGGAAAAGATTAAAGAAAAAAGTTTTGAAGTAAAAATTATGTTTTACTCCGAAACTAGGGGGCATGTGTTGACGCCAGATTTTGACACATGTTGAATCGGCGTCAGGAGAAGAAATTGGCCGATGCGGATACAATTGGGAATCGGCCGATTGGCGATGCAACTTGCGCCAACAGATAAGGAGAGTGAGACTATTGGAACCACAATAGAGGATCCCGGTCAAAAGCGGCCTAATGTTGGTCAACGGAGCAATGCTGATTCGGTCGAGAAGCAATGGAAAAAGTCCTGATTGGATTAGGAGACGGCGGCGGAAGATTCTGCGGGAATCCGTTTCCTTTATAAAAATATTATAGATATATTAGTTTTTCTGTTTAAAATAAGATTGTAACAAGTCGTAATCGATCAGGAGTCCTGGTTCTAGGGTATAAATAGGAGTCGTCAGGGCTTTGTAAAAGGACACACAATCAATCAACAAAACACATCTACTTTTTCACAGCACTTTACTTTCAAGTCGGCGACTTCGCCAATACTTTTTCTTCTTTCACGAGTTCGTACGGATTAGCAGGGCTGCATCGACTCGATCTCCGGCCAATTGGTTGGTTCCGCTTATCGAATAACATCTGAGCTTTGACATCGGGTGCATCGATGTGGTTTCGTTTGGATTTATTCACCAATTATCGATATTTACTAGAATCATAAGATTTTACCTGTTGTTCAAGTATTATCACCAGTATTCCAGCTTGAGATTCAGAACTATCGGCTCGTTCATCGCTTTTTCTCGTTCATTGTCATATAGCCGATTAGATCTATTTCAAGTGTTGCATCTGTAATAATTATTTAAGTTGCTCCAGCAGTTTTCTTTGCAATTATTACGTGATTATCGGCTGATCCATAGCCGGTCATCTTCATAGCAAATTGGCCGATTCGCCGATACGCTCTTTGGGACAGATTGGAACCCCAGCCGATCGGAACGCCCGGAATTTAAAACTTTTATTTCCTTGTCAATCAACAGGTCAGATTGACTGGCACGCCGCGTGAACCGCACCAGGGCAATAACCCGAACAGGAGCTAAGCAGATTCTCCCGGGTCGTGTGTCCGATGCTGAAGGTCATCGGCCGATTTTTAGCGCCAACAGTTTCCAATTAAAATAAATAAAACTCATAGTTCTTGTGTTTCTTTTATAATACCAATTTTCCGATAGTTGTGGCTTTTCAACCCTAGCTCCGTTTTCCGTGTTTCTTGCGCTCTTGTAACCGTAGCAGCGAGCCTTATCCTTTAGCACGCTCTTTTAAAAGCTTTTGTTTTATGATTGGTGTATTGTTCTTAGCTGTACTTGTTTGTTGTTTTGTATGTTTGTGCTCGATGTTTGCTTCGAGTAGAATGATCGCTGTTGAAGCTTGAAGATCAAGTTTTTCAAGTAAGCAAGAGCTGAAGAGCAGTAAGAGTAGCTTTTCGTTGGAAAAAGGCAAGTGACCCTAACCATCCTTCTATCTATGCTTATTTACAAGAATACCATGTAATAATTGGAACGTGGAGAACCACCCAGGAAAACAGTACAACCACGAGAACCATATGGCTCTGGTCTTGGCTAAATAATTAGAGACTCTAGTTTGAAGCAGTCTTACCGAAAGGGCAAGGAGGGGGTCGGTGATTGGGGTATAGCCCGGTCCTCTTGGGGTAGCAGCCTTTGCTAAGGTGCTGACCATTAGGGAGGGTTATGGTTCACGCCGCTACCGAAACTCTAGCGGACTACTTTTTATTAGGGAATCTTTGTAAAGGCCTCGTAGCATCCCTATGCAATCACACCTCGGAAGTGTGGTATTGTGCCTAGCTAGCACAGCATGGTTGGATCCAAAGTTCTTTTGAACTTTTACGCGACTTGTGGTGAAAGTGTACAACCTCTGCAGTGTCTAAAACTGATATATCAGCCGTGCTCACAGTCAAGAGCGGCCTGGACCCTCACATGATTAATAAACTTAAAGATGGATTTAAATCGTTACTCTGGTTATTTCTTGTGGCCTTGCTGAGTACCAACCATAAGTGTACTCACCCTTGCTAACTGCTGCTCAGAAGAAGAAGGTGAAGTCTACTGAAGATGATGAAGAGTTCTAGGCGTACGCAACCCCCAGTCGTTTGCCTGTGATGTTTGGAGCCTTCGTTTCCATGTTAAGCGTATATCTCTGATAGTCTCGTAAGTCCTTATTTATGTTTCTTTACGTGATACTGCTGCTGTTATTCACTGATGATGTCACTATATGTATGAAACTTGATCCTGGCATACATATAGTTATGCATTCGGTTTTGTCCTTAAACCGGGTGTGACAAGAACTCGGGCCAACCTCGAAGACCAGAGAAGGAAGGCCCATCGTCCTCGAGGGGCTGTTGTTGGGGACGCCACCTTCGGGATCGGAGCCGAACGTACCCGAAGGCTGCGGATCTCAAGCCAAGCACCAGGCACCAAGGGGCGCCCCCCCCCCCCCACCCCCCGGAAGGGGTGAGGCCCGAAGGTGACCCGAAGCGTTGGCACCCGGAGGCCCGAAGGGAGAAGGCGGACAGGAGCTCCGACGGACGGTGCACGAGGCGTGAAGCCGTCTTGACCCATGCGTTGCACAAAGTCTCGGGACTCACCAACGATCGTGAGAGAGAAATTTGTGTGGGCCCAGAGATCCAGTTGAGGCGTGGGCCCCAGTTATAAGGCATGTACAAGGGAAATTCCCATTTAGCCCTGGAATATTCTCGGAATATAGTAGTTGGAGGATAAAAGGTGTAATATTGCAAGGGAGTAGGTGTAACCACCCTTATAAATACCCATGTAACTGTAATTGATGGGACCGATTTTTGGAGTTAATATATTTTCCCACTACTACGAAGGTGTTTGAGCGTGGGTGTCTTGTCCATTGTAGTTCCACGAGTTGTTGTGGTGCTTCTTCACTCCGAAGGGTACCCTCCACCAACATAGCTTACTCTTGCCGTACACGAGGGGTCTCTTCATTGGCAAAAGTGAACGAAGGGTCGTCGGGCACGACTACATGTGCTAGGTGCGAACCACCGAACAAGGCTCAATAACATGACATGTGGAAAGAAAGCTTCTTCCAGTTCTTCCAACCTCTGGCGCAGGTGGTCCCTGAATTCCACCTCGGTATTGACCCTGCTGATCCCCCCTCTCGTCCTCCAAGGAGTCATGGCTCTGCCCCCGATTGCGGCAAGTACCCGGTGGATGACATAACTGAGAATACAACTTGCACTTTACACATGACTCTCGGCAAGAGAAGGAAGACAATCATGAAGGTAGCAGATGGAATAGCGATGCCTGGACGTACATTTCACACTGTGCCTATTCCTTAAGAGTGTGCCAGGGTCAAAATAATCAAGGTTGACGACAAGTATCTCACTTGCAAGCTAGATTATCCAAATGAAGAGGAGGGGATCGAGACTCTCAAGGATGCTATTAATCAATTTGTCCTTTGGCCCCGACGTGAGATCATGATTCATACAGTCTCAGATTCACCTCGGCCACACGAGGAAGACGCTGATCGTGGCTTCTCTAATAAAGAGACTCTACCTCCTTCACCTCGATCTTCTCCGCCTCATGAGGAAGGTGGTCGCTTGATGTCCACTCCGCCTCATGAGACACAAGAAGAACAGATTGGTGCGATTCCATGCTCATCCACTCCGCCACCAGAGAGACATGACAAATTAGCTTGCACGATTCGAAGCTCATCCACTCCGCCTCAGCAAGCACAAGGAGAGGTTCACGATCCTTTGATCGAACCCATTCCACCTCCGCCTCCGGGGAAGAAGGACACCATATTTAGCAAGGAAATAGGTCAGTATACTTTATAGTAATTGTCAATATGTATGTATATATAGTCACCTATTATAGTATTTGATATATTAGCGATTTGTCATGCAGCTGAATTGTGGCTTCATGCTATAAAAAAATCATACATGTGTCAGCCTAAGAAACTAGTGCCACATGTGCCTGTCTTGCCAGCAGGTGTCAAAGAGGGAGGTTGGGATCTTACACAGGACGATTATGAGACATACTACCATGGCATGCCATTCGTGCCAAATTCCATTTTGAAAACATTGCCATGGATATTTCAAAAATTTCAAAGCTGCTACTTCGAAGCATGCAGCAAAGGCATTCAATTCATCCAAGGCAAGCTCCTTGGAGAGCTTTTTAGACAACCTTCATGTGATATAAACGTGCCGTTTGAGGACATACATGTCTTACATCGTCTTGACAGAATGGATGCCACTCTCATTGCGGTCTGGTGCCTGTAAGTGTTTTGAACCTTCATCCTCTATATGCAAGTGAATGACACAATAATATAGACAAATGACTAACAATTTTCATTACTCAGAATGTGTCACCATAGTGGTGCCGATAAGGAAGTAGGGTATCTAAACCCAACATCTATAAGCCAGGGCGCGATTAATCCTATGCTTAACGACAAAGATCCCCTAATGGTTGGAAAGAAGATGAGCGTAAAGAAACAATTACATGCCACGATGGTTGAGAATGCAAGGAGAGTCGTAGGTGTTTACATTGGTAGACGCATGTACAACTGGAGTGATAGGTGTTGCATTATGGATCCTTACCACTTTGAGTATGTTTCCCTATCCTGTCACTTTGTGTGGAGTTGAATGTTTCACTTAAAGACTAATGCGGTTACGTATTTCTATAGCAACCATTGGATTGCTTTCTTGATTTTTCCAAAGATTGCAAGGGTTTGGGTACTTGACTCTCTGGATCGTGATCCAAAGACGTACAATGATTTCATAGGGGTCCTAGATAGGTAACATCAATTATTGTATGAAGTTGTAATCTTTAAAATCATACTAATTGCGCAATATTGATTTCCTTTTGTATAACAGTGCCTATCAGTTCTACCTCGAGCTGGGTGGTCAGGGTCATAAGACACGGAGGAAAAAAATGGCGTACAGAACACATTTTCTGGTACTACTATATATATACCTAGTACAACGATTCATTTCATTTTATTGAAGTCTCATTGTGTTGTAACTTAACAATATACTTTGTTTTGAACTGTGTGCAAAACAGGCAATGGTATACTTAACAATATACTTAACAATCTCGAGTTTGGCGCCCAAAGAAAAACGATCAGGAAATGAACAACCAAGAATCGGCAGCCGAAATCGATATGGTATTCATACTGCCGATGGAGTTCATGGCGCCAAGCGATCGAGATAAAGTAACAAGAACAGAAGAAGAACAAATAGCACAACTGGTATTAGAGCCGATGATGGCTACGTTTGAGAAACCAGAAGAGGAAAAACGACAGCATCTTAAGGCGCTGTTTCTCAAAGGGTATGTCAATGGAAGACCTGTCACCAGATTACTGGTAGATGGAGGCGCGGCAGTCAACATCATGCCGTATGCCATGTTCCGCAAGTTGAGCAAGGGCGATGACGACCTCACCAAGACGGACATGATGCTGAAGGATTTCGAAGGCAACGTGTCACCCGCCCGCGGAGCGTTCTGCGTCGACCTCACCATCGGCAGTAAGACCCTCCCTACTACTTTCTTCATCATTAATGGCAAGGGGTCCTATAATATGCTACTTGGTCGCGACTGGATGCACGCAAATTGCTGTGTCCCATCTACTATGCATCAATGCCTTGTGCAATGGGTCGGCGACAGTACAGAGATAGTCGCTGCCGATTCCGTCTACAGCGTTGCAGCGGCCGACACGCAACAGTGGAGCTGCGAGCACGTCAAGTGTATATCTGGCAGGACTTGGGACACTGACTTCCTGAAAGTGTCCAATTTCGGTCTACAGCCGATCCAAGCAGTCGGCTCTGAAGATTCAGAATAAATGGATCAGCTCGTTCGAGAAGATGAGAAGCTGGGGCATGGGGTCACGTCGGCCGATTTATTAGAGATGGTAGATTTGGAAGATAGCAGCAAATCAAGGCCGACGTGCATTAGTGCCAATTTGGATTCTGAGTACAAATGCAAAATATGTCAAGTTAACATGACCGATTTCTCATCGGTTTTCTGGCTACACATCTGGTGAAAGAAATATTGGGATTCATTATTTAGTGGAAACTACGGATTACATGGCCGACATGGTATAAGTCGCCGTTCAGTTGGGGCAATAAAAGGAGAAGAAGAGATAAGTGATGCGTGTGTCTCTAGAGATGGTGAACGGTCTGCGCGTAAATGAAGAGGAGGTAGATGGATGGTGAGACACGTTCTATCGGGGTAAACGCGTACGTAAATGCGAGGCAGACCGAGAAAGCAGTTCAAAACCAAATCGGCGCAGTAGCATTAAAGGAGCAATAATGTTTAACATATTTTTTACAGCCCAAGGAAAGCATCTATGGCTACAATCGCTCGTCGTCTAATTTGATCGGCCGATTCTACTATTCTCTGATCATTTTCGGCTGATCCTGGTACTTCTGACACGCGGCGACGGAGCCTTATTGTTTCACAGGCCAGACGTTGTCTTTCCTGCTTCAGCTCGCTAATCATGGTTGGGAGTTCTTGGAGTTTTTTCTCTTCAGTGGCTATCTCTTTGGTTATCTGTTCCATCTCCTTGGCTAGTTCTACTCTCCTCCATTTCAGCCGATCTATTGCGCCGACGATGTCCGGACGGCAGTTCTCGAGGAAGTTGATTCTGTGATGTACTTCCTGAGTCTGATGCTTGTGCAAGTCAACCTCCTCCTGAGTTTTGGCCATCTGAGCACGATCGACCATACGTTGCAGCGCCCTGGAAACCGGAATCTGCATACCCTCTATGTAGGCAGCATACCCCAAGTCTTCCGACACTTCATCCGGGATGTGATCTTTGACCTCATTGAAAAGTCGTCGGATCGGCGATGCATCTTCCACCAATCGGCCGATGTCACCTTGGAGGACAGTACGAATGCTTTCGAGCTTAGAGCGGACATCGTCGGAGGTAGAGCTCGATGGAACTGCATGTGAAGCGATTTCTTCTTCATCGGCCAAGGAGACAGCAAAGGAAAAACTGCTATTGTTGGGGGTATCTTGCTCCTGTAAGGGGACAAAGAAAAGGGTAAGCAAGCGGTGAAAGGAAATCGACCGATTCTGATGGTAAGATTGTTACCTCTTTGAAACGAATCTCTCTTGCCTGCGCCGGTGGAAGTATTTCCCTTGTTTCAGGGACTGGTGCACTTGGTTCGCCAGAAGAAGAAGATTCGATCATTATCGGTGCTCCGCTTGGGCCAGCTTCCTGAGAAAGACATAAATTCCCGTGAAAATACTATGGGAAAATGAAATGAGATGGTAATGGAAATTTGCCACGCCTCTGTGGGCCTCCCGGCCGATTCCTGCTGTGGAGTTATAATCGGCGTACCCAAGTCGACCTGCATCAAAATTGGTTAAGTTTCCTGAATATTAAGGATGCAGGGTAAGAGATCATGTACCTCGGCAACAGGAGCTGCTGTAATCTCAGTCCCCACTTGAGACGTGGCCGATAGTTGCGGGGACTGTGGTGGGACAACTTGTGCAGACTTTGGGGAATATATGAGATAAATAAGGTTACCTGGACAACTTCTACTAAGAGCGATGCTGCAGCGGCCCCGGCTTCGGCGGTGACTTGGGGATCGGCCGTCTCGACAACTGGTAGGGGTGAAGGATCTGAGGTCTCGGCAAGTATCACTCCCACCTGATCGGCCGATCCAACACGGGGAGTCTCGGCCGCTACTGCTGCCATCTGGCTAGCCGATCCGATACGGGAGATTTCAGCCGATGCTATTATCGCCTGATCGGCCGATCCAATGCGAGCTCGCATCCGACGGCTGGATATCTTTGGTGTTGGTCTTTTGGGCGCTCGTCTTGATCGGCCGGTGGAGATATCTCTGATAGATGGAGCATGGAAGCCGATGAGTGGGTACGGTGTGTATTGGTGATGGCTATCGATCGGCCGGCCGCTTCGGCTCCGCATCGGGGGAACATGGCTTTCAGACTGAAGGGGTAAACATAAGTTAGCAACGAGATGATAATGCAACATTGAAATCGGCTAAGGAGAAAAGGATATACCGCAGCATTTGGGTCGATGTTCTCTGGGTCTAGAATGTTGCAGTAAGTTGATGGGGATTTACAGAAAAGATGCTGCTTCCATTCTGCCCACCATAATTTATACTGTTGGGTGGCGAAAGAGGCAACTGACCAGCCGTTCAAGTCAATGGTGCTGGAGTCGGGTACTAAATCGCACAATCGGCTGTAGTCAAGACTTGAAGTTAGTCCATCTCTGAATTTTGCTTGGCCGGCGAAATAGACTCGAATCGGCAATTGGCCGAAACCTAGTTGCCTTGCTGCAGCCGACGGGCAGTAGAACTCATAGGTGGGTGAGTCCTTTCCTGAGAAGAAGTTAGCTGGCAGAATTCCTGGCTTAATCAAGACGTCCATTAATTCTCTGTCAAATGCATGGGTGGAGAAATCGAAGCATACAGGCAATTCGAAAATCGGCTCTGCGGTCTGATATGGATGCCAGATGATCATCTCCTCACTAAGTCCATTATAGAAATATCTGAAATATTCAGCTACGCGGGTAGCGGTGAACTGGCAGCCAGGAAAGGCCGATACCGCTTCTCCAACAGATCTGTAGCGGCGACGGACCGATGGATTCTCCTCTGACTCGATGTTGGGAAAAGTCTTTGTCTCTATCCTCTGCTGAGAGACCTTGCTCATGTGTAGATTGAGCCAGAGGGTGATGAACCACCAAGGACCGCCTGGATTCCCTATCGGCTCTCCTTTCGACAGCTTGACGCCGATTTGGTGCATCAGATGGTATGCTGATCCCAGCAAATGTTTACCGAGGGGGATGGCCGATCCTTGTGCAAGAGACTCTGCCAAAGCTTGAGTGTTGGAAGAGGGGCCGACCACTCTGCCACAGAAGAAGTGTTTCTCCAGCCACATCATCAAGAAGGCGGTGTGCTCCCTCTGTGAGACTGTCCCTGTCTTCATGTTTTTACTGATATATCCTTTCCACCCGCCGATTCCTTTGGTCTCCAGCCGATGAGATGGCTTGAACAGATAATTGAAGGGGATATCGACGGAGGAAACATCTAGGCCGGTCAGCAGCAGGACATCGGCCAAGGTCGGGGTCATGGGTCCGTGTCCAAAAAGGAATGCGTTAAGTGCATCGGACCACAAGTAAGAGGCTGCCATAACCAAAGGTTCGTTCTTCTCCATCTGAGACAGGGATAAATCTATGCATTGGCCGATTTTAAGTTCTTCCCATTGGACCTTCCAAGACCTGGCTACCCTCTGGTACCATTCTCTCCATCCGGGTGTTTCATTCGGCCAGGATCTGAATGTGCCTGCCCAATGGTCTAAATCCATGGATGACTGCTTAAAGGGGATCCTATGAGTTTCTAAACTGATCAGATCCGTTGGATCAGGGCTCCCCATAGGGCCTAGACAGATGAGGTCAGGGGACTCTGAGAGAGGAATGGTGATTCTGTGCCTAAGGGCCTAAAAAAGGGAAAAAGGGAAGAAACTAAAAAAGGGTCCGGAAAATACTGAAGCAGTAGAAAGGCGAAAAGGGGAAAAATTTCGAGCATTTACCTCTGGGATGGAAGCCGTCGTCGCTGATGACGCCGCTGGGGAAGCCGCCGATTGGGCCGCCGCCGCCAAAGGAGCAGCCGATGGAGCCTCTGTAGATGGGGTGGTCGCCGATGGAGACGCCATTGGGGGTTGGAGCAGGCCGCGGATGAGATCGCCGGAAAAGGGGGAACGCTTGGAAATCGAAGGAGCTTGGAGGAAGACGAACAGTGATGCGACAGAGAGAATGCTAGATTCGTAGAGGAGGAGAGGCGGAGAAAGCCAGTACTTAAGAGAGATCAGGGGAGCAAGGGCAAATATGGTATTTTTACCGCGCCGTCTACACGAGTTCCAGGGGAGCGGTCGTTTCGCGCGCCCGGTTCGAAGAAATTGCAATCATTATGCCGCGGAACGGAAGGAGATTTTTACTGCGCCCGTTTCGGAGGAGAGGATTAAAGAAAAGAGTTTCGAAGGAAAAGTTATATTTTACTCCGAAACTGGGGGGCATGTGTTGACGCCAGATTTTGACACGTGTTGAATCAGCGTCAGGAGGAGAAGATTGGCCGATACAGCAGATCTGAAAGCTACAGTAAGGAATCGGCCGATTGGGGTAATAGTTGGAAATCGGCCGATGGGTGATGCAGCTTGCGCCAATAGGATGGGACTACTTCGGACGATCCCGGTCAAAAGTTGGTCAACAGAGCGATGCTAAGTCGGTCGGAAAGCAATTGAAAAAGTCCTGATTGGATTAGGAAACAGCGGCGGAAGATTCTGCGGGAGTCCGTTTCCTTTTTAAAAGATATTATAGATAGAGTAGTTTTCCCGTTTTTAAATAAGGTTGTAACGAGTCGTAATCGACCAGGAGTCCTAGTTTTAGGGTATAAATAGGGGTCGTCAGGGCTTTGGGAAAAATGAGCACATCAATCAACAAAATACTTCTACTTTTTACTAGTACTTTACTTTCAAGTCGGCGACTTCGCCAATATTTTCTTCTTCCACGAGTTCGTACGGATTGGCAGGGCTGCATCAACTTGATCTCCGGCCAATTGGTAGGTTCCGCTTACCGAGTAATATCCAAGCTTTAACTACGGGCGCATCGCTGTAGTTTCGTTTGGATTTATTCACCAGTTATCGATATTTACTAGAATTGCATGTTTTACCTGTTATTCTAGTATTATCACCAGTTATCCAGCTTGAGATCAGAGTAATCGGCTTCGTCATTGTTCTCCTTCGATTTATCATCATACAGCCGATTAGATCTATTTCAAGTTTTGCTTCTGTAGTAATTGTTTAGATTGCTCTAGCAGTTTTCTTTACAATTACTATACGATCATCGGCTGACCCATAGCCGTTCATCTCTACAGCAAATCGGCCGATTCGCCACCGACGCGCTCCTCAGGACAGATCGGAACTCCAGCCGATCGACGCGCCTGGAATTTAATACTCTATTTCCTTGTCAATCAACAAGTCAGATTGACTGGCACGCCGGGCGAACCGCACCAGGGCGATAACCCGAATAGGAGCTAAGCAGATTCTCCCGGGTCGTGTGTCCGACGCTGAAGACCCATCGGCCGATTCCTATCCGGCCGATTTTAGCGCCAACACCTGGCTGCCAATTAACTGCTACCCGCGTAGCTGAATATTTTAGATGTTTCTACAATGGCCTTAGTGAAGAGATGATCATCTGGCATCCATATCGGACCGCAGAGCCGATTTTCGAATTGCCTGTATGCTTTGATTTCTCCACTCATACATTTGACAGAGAATTAATGGACGTCTTGATCAAGCCGGGAATTCTGCCGGCCAACTTCTTCTCAGGAAAGGACTCACCCACCTATGAGTTCTACTGTCCATCGGCTGTGGCAAGGCAACTGGGTTTTGGCCAACTGCCGATTCGAGTCTATTTCGCCGGCCAGGCAAAATTCAGAGATGGACTAACTTCAAGTCTTGACTACAGCCGGTTGTGCGATCTAGTACCCGACTCCAGCACTATTGACTTGAACGGCTGGTCAGTTGCCTCTTTCACCACCCAGCAGTATAAATTATGGTGGGCAGAATGGAAGCAGCATCTTTTCTGTAAATCTCCATCATCTTACTGCAACATTCTGGACCCAGAGAACATCGACCCAAATGCAGCGGTATGTCCTTTTTTCCTTAGCCGATTCCAATGTCGCATTATCATCTTGTTGTTAACTTATGTTTATCCCTTCAGTCTGAAAGCCATGTTCCCCCGATGCGGAGCCGAAGCGGCCGGCCGATTGACAGTCATCACCAATACACGCCGTATCCACTCATCGGCTTCCATGCTCCATCTGTCAGAGATATCTCCGCCGGCCGATCAAGACGAGCACCCAAAAGGCCAACATCAAAGATAACCAGCCGTCGGGTGCGAGCTCGCATTGGATCGACCGATCAGGCGACAATAGCATCGGCTGAAATCTCCCGCATCGGATCGGCTAGCCAGATGGCAGTAGTACCGGCCGAGACTCCCCGTGTTGGATCGGCTGATCAAGTAGAGGTGATACTCGCCGAGGCCTCAGGTCCTTTACCCCTACCAGTTGTCGAGACGGCCGATCCCCAAGTCACCGCCGAAGCCGGGGCCGCTGCAGCATCACTATTAGTAGAAGCTGTCCAGGTAATCTTATTTATCTCATATATTCTCCAAATCCTCTACTGACATCAATTCTATTCCTTTGCTAGGCTGCACAAGTTATCCCACCGCAGTCCCCGCAACTATCGGCCACGTCTCAAGTGGGGACTGAGATTACAGCAGCTCCTGTTGCCGAGGTACACGATCTCTTACCCTGCATCCTTAATATTCAGAAAATAGGCATCGGCCGGGAGACCCACAGAGGCATGGCAAATTTCCATTACCATCTCATTTCATTTTCCCATAGTATTTTCACGGGAATTTATGTCTTTCTCAGGAAGCTGGCACAAGCGGAGCACTGATAACGATCGAATCTTCTTCTTCCGGCGAACCAAGTGCACCAGTCCGTGAAACAAGGGAAACACTTCCACCGGCGTAGGCAAGAGAGATTCGTTTCAAAGAGGTAACAATCCTACCATCAGAATCGGCCGATTTCCTTTCACCGCTTGCTTACCCTTTACTTTGTTCCCTTATAGGAGCAAGATACCCCCAACAATAGCATCTTTTTCTTTGCTGTCTCCTTGGCTGATGAAGAAGAAATCGCCTCACACGCAGTTCCATCGAGCTCTACCTCCGACGATGTCCGCTCCAAGCTCGAAAGCATTCGCACTCTCCTCTAAGGTGACATCGGCCGATTGGTGGAAGATGCATCGCCGATCCGACGACTTTTCAATGAGGTCAAAGATCACATCCCGGATGAAGTGTCGGAAGACTTGGGGTATGCTGCCTATATAGAGGGCATGCAGATTCCGGTTTCCAGGGCGCTGCAACGTATGGCCGATCGTGCTCAGATGGCCAAAACTCAGGAGGAGGTCGACTCGTACAAGCACCGGACTCAGGAAGTACACCACAGGATCAATTTCCTCGAGAACTACCGTCCGGACATCGTCGGCGCAATAGATCGGCTGAAACGGAGGAGAGCAGAACTAGCCAAGGAGATGGAACAGATAACCAAAGAGATAGCCGCTGAAGAGAAAAAGCTCCAAGAACTCCCAACCATCATCGGCGAGCTGAAGCAAGAAAGACAACATCTGGCCCGTGAAACAATAAGGCTCCGTCGCCGCGTGTCAGAAGTATCAGGATCGGCCGACAATGATCAGAGAATAGTAGACTCGGCCGATCAAATTAGACGACGAGCGATTGTAGCTATAGATGCTTTCCTTGGGCTGTAAAAAATATGTTAAACATTATTGCTCCTTTAATGTCACTGCGCCGATTTGGTTTTGAATTGCTTTTTCAGTCCGCCTTGCATTTATGTCCGTATTTACTCCAATAGGATGTGTCTCACCATCCATCTACCTCCTCTTCATTTATACGCAGACCGTTCACCATCTCTAGAGGCACACGCATCACTTATCTCTTCTTCTTCTTTTACTGTCCCAACTGAACGGCAAGATGTCTTGTTCGTCCTCCTCATCCTCTTCCTCTGTCAACCAGGTATGAACTCTCCCTCTACCTTTTTCTTAAGCATTTCAATCGCTCCAATACTGGGTAACTCCTTTTATCTCTGTTTCAACCAAACCGTCTCAGCTCTGATCTAGAACGAGCGATAGAAATCATGCATTCAGAAGAGCCATTATCACAGGCAGACAGAAATCTAATAAGAACTCATGTTGAGGAACTCAGAGATCATGTCCCTGCCGCTGTCCAGGAATATTCGGACCTCATAAGTGCTCATCTTTCGGTCCGCAAGCGACCATCTTCCAAAAAAATTCTTCACTTCCTTGTAAAGCTACAACTGAAGTCGCCATGGAAGATCTGGAAGAGGAGAAGACCCGCCTGCTGAAAGAACTCTGCAACCAAGCTGAAGCTGGAGCCACTGCAGAGGACTTGAAAGAGAAAAGGCTCACCCTTATGATAAAACTAGGTCGCATCGAGAGAGAAATCCAGCGTAGGCGTAATCAGTAAACACACCAGTATTTTTATTCTAAGGGCGACTTATACCACGTCGACCATGTAATCCGTAATTTCCAAATAATGAATCCCAATGTTTCTTTCACCAGATGTGTAGCCAGAAAACCGATGAGAAATCGGCCATGTTACCTTGACATATTTTAGTGTAAGCTATGCATCTACCCAGATGCTTGGATAGTACCTCTTCAGATATCATCCATTTAAAGCTCTTGGGAATTCCTCCCCTTCTATTGTCTCTAGAATGTATGCATTCCCAGGGGCACATCGGCCGATTCTATACGGCCCTTCCCAAGTGGGCGACCATTTACCGAATTTGGGATCTTTAGACCCTATCGGCAGCACCAACTTCCATACCAAATCCCCCTGAGAGAACTGTTTAACCTTGACTTTTTTGTCATACCATCTGGCTACCCTTTTCTTGTTTTCTTCTATACTAATCAGGGCTCTCAACCGTAAACTCACCAAATCGTCAAGTTCATCTTTCATGAGAAAGGAATAGTCATCGGCCGTTAACTGATCCTGTAACGATATACGTCTTGACCCTGTCCTTATTTCCCATGGCAAGACCGCCTCATGACCATAAACCAAATGATAAGGGGATATTTTAGTGGCTCCATGACAAGCCATCCTGTATGCCCATAAAGATTCAGCCAAAGACATATGCCACTTCTTGGGTTGCTCTTCTATCTTCCTCTTGATTAGCTTGATTATCCCCTTGTTAGACGATTCTGCTTGGCCATTGGCTTGAGCATAGTATGGAGAAGAATTTAATAATTTAATTCCCATATCGGCAGCGAACTCTCCGAACTCTCCAAAAGTGAACATTGTCCCTTGATCAGTTGTGATGGTTTGAGGAATACCAAATCGATATATAATATGGCTTTTAACAAATTCAATCATATCGGCCGATGTCACGTTCCTTACAGGAACTGCCTCCACCCACTTAGTAAAATAATCTGTAGCCACCAATATGAACTTATGCCCTTTGCTAGATGGAGGATGAATCTGTCCGATGAGATCTATTCCCCAACCTCTGAACGGCCACGACTTAATTATCGGATTCATAGCCGATGCTGGTGCGCGCTGCACATTGCCAAACCTCTGACAGTCTTGGCATCCTTTGTAGTACCTGAAGCAATCTTCAAGAATGGTCGGCCAATAATATCCATTGTTCCTGATCATCCATTTCATTTTATGAGCCGATTGATGAGCTCCACACACGCCTTCATGGATTTCTCCCATCAGAACCTTTGCCTCTTCTGTTCCCAGGCATTTAAGAAGAACTCCATCAATCGTCCGATAAAATAAATCATCCTCAAGCAACACATACTTTGTAGACTGAAAATGTGTTCGCCGATCCACCTTTTGGGATGGATTTTTCAAGTAATCGGCGATCTCCTTTCGCCAGTCATCGGCCGCGAGTTCTAGCATCATCGCTCCCTGAATCGGCCGATACCCAGAAGCATGTTGAGCCAGTCTGTTGGCTTCTTCATTATAATTCCTGGGGATATGCTCAATTATTGCAGATTTGAATTCTTTCAAAAGTTGAAGACAATCCTCATAATAAATCCTCAAGATGTCATCCTTGCACTCAGATCGTCCCGTTAACTGATCCACAATGAGCATGGAGTCCCCAAAGATTTCGACTGCATCAGCTCTGACTTCCCTTAATAATTGGATGCCTTTCAGAACAGCTCAATATTCCGCCTGGTTATTAGTTGCAGAGGCTTCTATCGGCAGAGAGAAATCATAAGTTGCCCCCCGAGGCGACACAAGAACAATGCCGATTCCTGATCCGACCCCACACGAAGAACCATCAAAATATAGAGTCCATGGAACTGGTTCAACGGTGGCAATTTCTGGTCCACAATGTTGGACTACGAAATCGGCCATCACTTGACCTTTGACGGCTTTGGCCGATTCGTACCTTAGATCGAATTCTGACAAAGCCAGGATCCATTTTCCAATCCGCCCTTTCAAAATCGGCAATGATAGCATATACTTCACCACATCATCCTTGCACACGACTATGCATTCTGCCGATAGCAAATAGTGCCTGAGCTTAGTACATGAAAAGTACAAGCACAAGCATAATCGCTCCACCGAGGAATATCTTGTTTCAGCGTCTAAAAGTCTTCTGCTGACGTAGTATACCACTCGTTCTTTCCCCTCAAACTCCTGTACCAACGCCGATCCAATAGCCTGTTCATCAGCCGATAAATATAACTTGAACGGCTTACCAGGCTGTGGCGGGGCTAACACCGGAGGTGAAACCAGATACTGCTTGATATTATCTAGTGCCTTGCGCTGTCCTTCTCCCCATATGAATTCCTGGTCGGGCTTTAATTTCAACAGAGGGGTAAAAGCCTGAATACATCCTGTTAGATTGGATATGAATCTTCTGATGAAATTGACCTTGCCGATGAGGGACTGCAGTTCAGTTTTATTTTGTGGGGCCACCACTTTGTTGATGGCGTCTATGGTCTTGCGGTTGACTTCTATCCCGCGCTCATGGACCATAAATCCTAAGAATTGTCCGGCCGATACACCAAATGCACACTTGTTTGGGTTCATCTTCAGCCCATGTTTCCTTGTGCACTCCAGCACTTCCTGTAAATCGGCCAGATGATCTTGGTGACCTTTTGACTTGACCACAACGTCATCTATATAAATTTCCATCGATGAACCAATGAGCTTGTGGAAGATGTAGTTCATGGCCCGTTGATATGTGGCGTCGGCGTTCTTCAAGCCGAAAGTCATAACCACCCATTCAAATAAACCAAGATGGCCTGGGCACCTAAAAGCCGTCTTCGAAATATCTTCCTCGGCCATTAATATCTGATTGTATCCGGCATTCCCATCCATGAAGCTTATGACTTTGTGGCCTGCGGCAGCATCCACATAGATATCGGCCGTTGGCATCGGATATCCATCCATCGGCGTAGCCTGATTTAAGTTCCTGAAATCGATGCACACACGCAATTTTCCATTTTCTTGTATACAGGCACAATGTTAGAAATCCATTCGGCGTAGCAGCACTGCCGAATAAATCCTGCCTCAATCAACTTTGTAATCTCGGCCTTTATGTCAGGTAGGATCTTGGGGTTACACCGTCGTGCAGGTTGCTGATATGGCCGATATCCTGATTTTATAGGTAACCGGTGTTCAACAATAGACCGGTCTAGTCCTGGCATCTCGTGGTATTCCCAAGCAAAGCAATCCCTGAACTCTTTTAATAAACTTATCAATTTACATTTGTACTCAGAATCCAAATTGGCACTAATGTACGTCGGCCTTGATTTGCTGCTATCTCCCAAATCTACCATCTCTAATAAATCGGCCGACGTAAACCCATGCCCAAGCTTCCCATCTTCTCGGACGAGCAGATCCATTTATTCTGAATCTTCAGAGCCGACTGCTTGGATCGGCTGTAGACCGAAATCGGACACTTTCAGGAAGTCAGTGTCCCAAGTCCTGCCAGATATACACTTGACGTGCTCGCAGCTCCACTGTTGCGTGTCGGCCGCTGCAACGCTGATAAAGACATCACTCCTACGGATATACACGAGGCTTCTTCGCTGGACATCCAAACCATTCAAGGTCCAATCACAAGAGCTCGCGCGCGACAATTAAATTTAGAGGTGAGCTCGCTCCTAAGTGTTTCTCTTAATAGTTTCGAGAATAGTTTGCTACCTAATGTTTATAATGTGATTAGAAACCAAGGAGAAGATAAGATGACACATGGAGAGGAGCATGGAGTCGTGGAGGGACAGCAAGGGACGTCCAAGCTACGTGGAGGCCCAATACAACTCAACTTCGAGTCCACCTCGGAGTCCAGGAGCAGTTTGACTTGAATTGGACGCCCAGGCTGCATCCGAAGTCCGATTTCGACAATCTAAATATGGCTGGAAAGACAATTTGATAGAGCTTCCAATAGAGTTGGTTTGAGGCCCAAATTCATTATGAGTCGTCGGGAATCGTCCGAGGAAGTTGGCGTCCAGAATCTGTCCCGGTGCTGCGTCACCGTATTTTGGCCTTTGGGCCGTGTATCGTCGTCGAGTCCTTTAGGGTTGCGTCCAGGTACTTGGACACGAACCTAAACCCTATATATCAGTAGCCGCCGCCCTCGTTAGGATTCGGGTTTTACTTAGATTATTCTGTCAAGAACAGTTTCGCCGTACTCGGCTTGTGAGACCCCAACTCGTGAGCTAATCATACATCTGCAATTGGTTTGCAATCTTCCTTGTTCTTGCTTGTGTTCTTCAATTCGCAGGGATTAGCCTTCTTGGCGAGGTCGACCGTGTATTCGCCGGTCGATAACCTGAGGAGACGTGGTGCTACGATTGCGGGGTTTCGGGACGTGTTGCCGGAAGCCGGATTGATTCGTGTCGCAACTCCACCAAATCGAGAGTTATCAGAACCTTTCGGAAGATCGGGAACCCTCGTTCACATTAAGTGGTATTCAGAGATAGGTTTACCATCAGGTTCGCTCTTACCTTTGTTTTCGCCTTTGTCCTATAGTCCACAGAACAGCCGCAAAACAAAAAAATTTGTAGTTAGGTTTTTCCCATCCTAGACCGTGTTTAGCCTTTTGCATAATTCTCTTTCAGAGTCTGCAGTGTTGAGTTTGTGTCCTATACTCGTCTTTTTGTGCTGGTTGAGTCCGTGTCTTTGGTTCGGTTTTGTGCATCCACTTTCCCCGGCTAACATCCCACAAAAAGTTTCCCACCGATTTGCATCCGTTTCACCAACGCCATCACAAAAACCTAATTCGCAGGGTCCTCCTTAAAACGGGCATAACTTTCGGCTCGGACCTCCGATTGAGGTGTTCTTTTTTTTCCCGGAAAGATCTCAAAATTTTGCACATACGATTCACCCGCTTCGCCGGTCATGAAAAATTCAAAAAACTCAAAAACAATTCAGAAGGTCCTTGATTCGAGCTCTGAAGTTCCATCTATAGTTTTTGGGAACAATCGTGATTTTCTCCAGATCACGTCTTACCTCTGATTGAGTTGATCCTTTGTGGTGTACCTATTTTTGAGCCCCTGGTTGTGAAAAAAATAGAAGAAAAATAAAAGCAAAAAAACAAAAAATTGATTTCTAGTAGTGCTAAAAGACAAAACAGGGAAGCACATAGAGAGGGTACAATTGTTGTTTTATGTGTTGTGGCTGGTTCATTGCTGATTTTCTCTCATTGCTGATCATCGTTTTCATCTTACCTCCTTGTTTGTTGGCACTACTGTCTAAGGACTCGGTTAGACCAGCACCTAAGGACAAGTACCTTTGGACATTTATTCAGCATTGCTATCTGCTAGTGAATTGTGTTCCACTTACATATTTTTGGCCTTCCTAGAACTCCACATACTACTTCTGTGCAGCACCGGTTCTTAACCCTTGCAATCGTGGCCTACGCCTTCCAGGTATCCTTTGCCTTGCTGGTAAGAACTTTGTAAGAGCTTGGTAAGGTGTTTCCTTTGCTGTGTAGATTGAATTGAGAGGCACCACCACACCTGCGTAGGAGATTTTTAGGGATAACCTTCACTGTTTGTTTGTTCCTATTTTTTTTTGTGTCTACAATGGCAGACAACGATGGAGACACTCCCAAGGACTTAAACGAGTGTGTTAGCCAAGCTCAGCTGCATACTTTCATGGAGGACACACGAAATGAGATACGCGAGGCAGTCACCAGGACCGTCACCGAGCACATCAACGGACTCCGACTTGCTGACCTCGTTGGGGAGTTGAACGGACGGATAGCCACGCTAACTAACAAAGTTGCTGCGTTGGAAAACCGTCCACCACCTCAGCCAGCTGATCCTCAAGACGTGGTGTATGACGTCCATGGCAATGTTGACGAGGCAGCTACACGAGAGGCCCGCATACGAGCACGTGTTCGCGTGAACAACGTAGGAGGTAACCGTTCCCCCGCTGATCCTTATGCTAAGGTTAAATTTACTATACCGTCTTTTCCTGGACATTATGATGCTGAGGGATATCTTGATTGGGAGATGACGGTTGACCAAAAATTTAGTGCCCACCTAGTGCCTGAGCATCATAGAGTTCGACAAGCCACTAGTGAATTTAAAGATTTTGCTATCATTTGGTGGACTGGTTTAGTTGCTTCAGGTCTTGCACCTACTACTTGGGAACACCTCAAGGTTGCTATGCGTGATAGGTTTGTTCCTCCTTCTTATCATAGAGAACTGCGTGCCAGTTTGATGCGTTTAGATCAGGGTACTAAATCTGTGCAGGACTACTATGGTGAGCTTCAGAAGGGTTTGATGCGTTGCGGGATAGTTGAGGGACCCGAGGATGCTCTTGTTCGTTTTTATTCGGGTCTGAGACGCGAGATTCAGGACATAGTTGATTATAAGGATTTCACTACTATCAACCAGTTGTTCCAGTTTGCTATGCTTGCAGAGAAGGAATTGCAGGGTCGTCAGCTACAGGACAGGACAAGCGCCCGAACGTCCTTTGCCTCACGCACACCGGCGCTTTCAGGGGTGCCCAAGACTTCGAGTTTTCGAGCACCTCCACCAGCGGGCAAGAAAACAACGACGAGTGGTGTTTCGACTACACCAAACAAATCTTCTTCACGTGCTGCAGATTCCGGTAACAATGTTGTGCAGGCCCCGGCTCAGAGTTCTTCATCCGCTGCATCGACGGGACGCACCTCCGGCATTCAATGCTATCGCTGCCATGGGATTGGACACGTGAAGAAGGATTGCCCAAGTCAGAGGGCATATTTGGCGACAGAAGATGGAGGTTACATCAGCACCTCCAACATAGAAGATGATGATGAAGCGGTCGCTGCTGAGGACGTCGACAACCTGGTCATTCATGGTGGACAGACTGCGGGCTTTTTGAACATTATTGTTCAGCGTGTACTCAGCTCGCAAATACAGCAGCCTGAGAGGTTGCAGCGACACAATTTGTTCCAGACCTTTTTCGTCATCCAGCAGCGACGTGCTCGTGTGATTATTGATGGAGGAAACTGCAACAACTTGGTGAGTTCAGATCTGGTCAAGAAGCTTGGCTTGACCACACGACCACATCCACATCCATACTATGTTCAGTGGTTAAATGACTCCGGTAAAGCTAAGGTAACACAAACTTGCCGAGTTTCTTTTTCCATTGGTGCATATGCTGATTTTGCTGATTGCGATGTGGTACCCATGCAAGCTTGTTCACTTTTGTTGGGTCGTCCATGGGAACATGATAATGATGCTACACACCATGGTAGAAGTAATAATTATACCTTCATGCATAAAGGGAAGAAAATTACTTTGGTTCCTTTGACTCCTGCTGAAATTGCACAAGCCGATCAAGAAAGAGCTGCTAGTTTGAGTAATGATAAATCTGAAAATCAGCAAGTTGCTAATTCTATGTTCCCACCTAAAAAGGAGAAACACACTCATAAATCTGAGGCCGAGGGAATTAAATTAGGGGGTCAAGTTATGCGTGCAACAAAATGTGACCTCGCTGAAATTTCTGATGATGATATTTGCTATGCCTTCTTTTGCAAACAAACCTTATTTTCACTTCATGATATTGCTAGCTCTTTGCCTCCTGTGGTTACTAACATTTTGCAGGAGTACGCGGACGTTTTTCCAGCTGAGATACCTCCGGGGCTGCCACCTTTGAGAGGAATAGAACATCAAATTGATTTGATCCCCGGCGCCGCTCTGCCAAACCGCGCTGCCTATAGAACCAACCCCGAGGAGACTAAGGAAATTCAGCGACAAGTCCAAGACCTTTTGGACCGTGGGTATGTACGTGAGAGCCTTAGTCCTTGTGTTGTTCCTGTGCTTTTGGTTCCTAAGAAAGATGGTTCGTGGCGTATGTGTGTTGATTGTAGAGCCATTAATAATATTACTATTCGATATCGTCATCCTATTCCTAGGTTGGACGACATGCTTGATGAGTTGTGTGGTTCTATAATTTTCACAAAGATTGATTTGCGTAGTGGTTACCACCAAATAAGAATGAAGCTTGGAGATGAATGGAAAACTGCTTTTAAAACTAAATTTGGGTTGTATGAGTGGTTAGTGATGCCTTTTGGTTTAACCAATGCACCTAGTACCTTCATGCGCTTGATGAATGAGGTTCTGAGGGCTTTTATTGGTCGATTTGTGGTGGTTTACTTTGATGATATATTGATTTACAGCAAGTCTTTGGATGAACATATGGATCACTTACGTGCTGTTTTTGATGCGTTGAGAGTAGCACAATTGTTTGCTAACCTTGAGAAGTGCACCTTTTGCACCGATCGAGTTTCTTTCCTTGGCTATGTTGTTACTCCACAGGGCATTGAGGTGGATGAGACGAAAATTGAAGCCATTGCGAGTTGGCCGTCGCCCCAAAACATCACACAGGTGAGGAGTTTTCTTGGTCTTGCAGGTTTCTACCGCCGCTTCGTCAAATATTTCAGCACCATTGCTGCACCGCTGCATGAGTTGACGAGGAAGGGTGTGGTGTTTCGTTGGGGAAAAGCACAAGAGGATTCATTTCTCACTTTGAAGGACAAGCTTACGCATGCGCCGTTGCTGCAACTTCCGCATTTTGGTAAGACTTTCGAACTCGCTTGTGATGCTAGTGGAGTTGGTATTGGTGGTGTTTTGATGCAGGATGGTAAACCCGTTGCATACTTTAGCGAAAAAATAAATGGCCCTATTCTGAATTATTCTACGTATGACAAAGAATTGTATGCTCTCGTACGTTCTTTAGAGACGTGGCGTCATTATTTGTGGCCTAAAGAATTTGTTATACACTCTGATCATGAAGCGCTTAAGTATCTTCGTTCTCAAAATAATCTGAACCGTAGACATGCTAAATGGGTTGAGTTCATTGAATCTTTTCCTTACATTATTAAGCATAAGAAAGGGAAGGATAATGTGATTGCTGATGCTTTGTCTAGACGATATACCTTACTGTCCCAACTTGATTGTCGGATTTTTGGGCTTGAATTAATTAAAGAACAATATGCGCTTGATCCTTATTTTACAGAAGTGTTGCTTAATTGTAAAGAGGGACGTACATGGAACAAGTTTGTGGTCAATGATGGATTTGTGTTTAGAGCTAACCGCCTGTGCATTCCAGTTGGTTCCGTTCGTCTTTTGTTGATACAGGAAGCACATGGAGGAGGTTTGATGGGACATTTTGGCGCAAAGAAGATGGAGGATGTTTTGACCACACATTTCTTTTGGCCAAAGATGAGGACCGACGTTGAGAGGTTCGTTGCTCGCTGCACTACATGTCAGAAAGCTAAGTCTCGTTTGAATCCACATGGGTTGTACATGCCTCTTCCTGTTCCTTCTATTCCTTGGGCCGATATTTCTATGGATTTTGTTTTGGGGTTGCCTAGGACTAAGAGGGGGAGGGATAGCATTTTTGTTGTGGTGGATCGATTTTCTAAGATGGCTCATTTTATACCATGTCATAAAAGTGATGATGCTGTTCATATTGCTAACCTCTTTTTCCACGAGATTGTACGCTTGCATGGTATGCCTTCTACTATTTTTCAGATCGTGATGCGAAATTTTTGAGTCACTTTTGGCGTACTTTGTGGTACAAGTTGGGGACAAAATTATTATTTTCTACCACTTGTCATCCGCAAACCGATGGACAAACAGAGGTGGTGAACCGTACCTTGAACACCATGTTGAGGACTGTTTTGAAGACGAATTTGAAGATGTGGGAAGAATTCTTGCCTCACGTGGAGTTTGCATACAATCGGGCAACACATTCTACCACAAAGGTAAGTCCTTTTCAGGTAGTGTATGGTTTCAACCCCCGTGCTTCTATTGATATCTTACCTTTACCTACTACTGAGAGAATTCATAGTGATGCTAAGAAACGTGCTAAATTTATATTGAAAATGCATGAAACAACTAAGCACAACATTGAAAAGATGACTGAAAAATATAGAGTTGCTGGTAGCAAAGGTAAAAGAGAGTTAAAACTTGAACAAGGTGATCTAGTGTGGTTACATTTGAGAAAAGAACGTTTTCCAGAATTGAGGAAGTCCAAGTTAATGCCTAGAGCTGATGGTCCTTTCAAAATAATTAAGAAAATTAATGATAATGCATACAAACTTGAGTTGCCTCCCGAGTTCGGGGTTAGTCCCACCTTTAACGTTTCAGATTTGAAGCCTTACTTGGGAGAAGATGATGCGCTTGAGTCGAGGACGACTCAAATTCAAGAGGGGGAGGATGATGAGGACATCACTCCTACGGATATACACGAGGCTTCTTCGCTGGACATCCAAACCATTCAAGGTCCAATCACAAGAGCTCGCGCGCGACAATTAAATTTAGAGGTGAGCTCGCTCCTAAGTGTTTCTCTTAATAGTTTCGAGAATAGTTTGCTACCTAATGTTTATAATGTGATTAGAAACCAAGGAGAAGATAAGATGACACATGGAGAGGAGCATGGAGTCGTGGAGGGACAGCAAGGGACGTCCAAGCTACCTGGAGGCCCAATACAACTCAACTTCGAGTCCACCTCGGAGTCCAGGAGCAGTTTGACTTGAATTGGACGCCCAGGCTGCATCCGAAGTCCGATTTCGACAATCTACATATGGTTGGAAAGACAATTTGATAGAGCTTCCAATGGCGTTGGTTTGAGGCCCAAATTCATTATGAGTCTTCGGGAATCGTCCGAGGAAGTTGGCGTCCAGAATCTGTCCCGGTGCTGCGTCACCGTATTTTGGCCTTTGGGCCGTGTATCGTCGTCGAGTCCTTTAGGGTTGCGTCCAGGTACTTGGACACGACCCTAAACCCTATATATCAGTAGCCGCCGCCCTCGTTAGGATTCGGGTTTTACTTAGATTATTCTGTCAAGAACAGTTTCGCCGTACTCGGCTTGTGAGACCCCAACTCATGAGCTAATCATACATCTGCAATTGGTTTGCAATCTTCCTTGTTCTTGCTTGTGTTCTTCGATTCGCAGGCAGGGATTAGCCTTCTTGGCGAGGTCGACCGTGTATTCGCCGGTCGATAACCTGAGGAGACGTGGTGCTACGATTGCGGGGTTTCGGGACGTGTTGCCGGAAGCCGGATTGATTCGTGTCGCGACTCCACCAAATCGAGAGTTATCAGAACCTTTCGAAAGATCGGGATCCCTCGTTCACATTAAATGCTGTAGACGGAATCGGCAGCGACTATCTCTGTACTGTCGCCGACCCATTGCACAAGGCATTGATGCATAGTAGATGGGACACAGCAGTTTGCGTGTATCCAGTCGCAACCAAGTAGCATATTATAGGACCCCTTGCCATTAATAACGAAGAAAGTAGTAGGGAGGGTCTTACTGCCGATGGTGAGGTCGACGCAGAGCGCTCCGCGGGCGGGTGACACGTTGCCTTCGAAATCCTTTAGCATCATGTCCGTCTTGGTGAGGTCATTATCGCCCTTGCCCAGCTTGCGGAACATGGCATACGGCATGATGTTAACTGCCGCGCCTCCATCTACCAGTAATCTGGTGACGGGTCTTCCGTTGACATAGCCTTTGAGAAACAGCGCTTTAAGATGCTGTCGTTTTTCCTCTTCTGGTTTCTCAAACGTAGCCGTCATCGGCTCTAATACCAGTTCTGCCATTTGTTCCTCCTCTGTTCTTGTTACTTTATCCCGATCGCTTGGCGCCATGAACTCCATCGGCAGTATGAACACCATATTAATTTCGGCTGCCGATTCATGATTGTTTGCTTCTTGATCGTGTTTCTTTGGGCGCCAAACTCGAGATTTCACATTCCTTCCCTCTGGCATCTGTCTCTGTTCTTCTTCTTGATGTTCCCACTGGCGTAGGCGTTGGATCCTTCGCTTCTGGGATCTGGATAGGCCATCGGGACACCACCTGGGATTCACTGGTTTGGCCGATGATCTGGCGTGTTCCCAATCTGGTCTCCTTCCTAGGGGATCTTCGTCTGATACCCTATCATCGGCCATGTCTTCCAGCCGATCGTGCGCGCTGATCTGGCCTCCCAGTCCATCTCGCTGGCCGATCTTGCTTTTTGACCTGTTGTACCGGTGAACTCTGCCCCCCAGCCGATCATGCACCGAAACGCGCCGTTCCTCGCGCCGATTTCTACTGATCGGCTCTGATCTTCTGTCCCTAGAGTGTGGCCTCGGGCGATCGTTGCAGCTCAATCCGTTACACTCCGGACAGTTATCGGCAGACGGCAACCTAATGTCGTTCTCACAGCAGTGGATGAAGAACGGACATTGCCAATGATCTTCATGCTGGCGTATCGTCACTTCCTGGTATCGTGCTTGTTCTTGCTGCTGCCGATATTTACTGAGTAATAATTGGGAGGTGACGGGTTTGCGTGGTCGTTCTGGTCCTCGCCCGTTCCTTCTGATTTCTTCCGACGTGATCTGCCTCCTGGGGTCGATGGCGCCGCTTCTTCTCGCCGATTCTGACGTCAGCACCCTGGTTTGACTTGAGTCTCCTTCAGCGTTGACCATGTTGGCCGGGAAGGGATGCTGATCTATCTTCATCGGCTTTGCCGATTTGGTTGGAGTTTCAAATTTAAGCCGCCCCTGTTCAATGGCCGATTGTATCTGCTGGCGGAAGACTTTACATTCATTTGTGTCATGAGAAGTAGCGTTGTGCCACTTGCAGTATTTCATCTTCTTGAGTTGATCGGCCGTGGGGATGGTGTGAAGTTGAGACAGCTTAATCTGCCCTTCCTGAAGCAGTAGATCAAAAAATTTATCGGCTTTTGACGTGTCAAAGCCGAATGTCTCTGGCTCCTTCTTACCAAAGGGGCAAGATATTGGTTTTTTCCCTTTTACCCATTCTGCCAGGCCGATTTCTTCTTCCGCATCGGATTCAGATCCCTCCAAGTATGCCACCTTCTTTTGGAAGTTCCTCCACTGTTCAAACGGTCGGACCTCTTGCCCTGATAATCGGTGGACGATTTGGCTCAGGCTTTCAAACTCTTGGGCAGCATATCTCTCTTTAATTTGTGGCAAGAGGCCTTGGAAAGCGATATCGGCCAACTGTGCATCGGTCAGAGCCAGACTGTAGCATTTGTTCCTGATTTCTCTGAACCTCTGTATATACCCCGTCACTGGTTCATCGCTCCTCTGCCTGAGGCTGGTCAAATCCGAGATCTTCATCTCGTGTACTCCTGCATAGAAGTACTTGTGGAATTGTTTCTCCAGATCGGCCCAAGTGACGATAGAATTTGGCGGTAAAGTGGTGAACCACTGGAAGGCCGATCCGGACAAAGATGATGAAAATAAACGCACCCTTACAGCATCTTGCGTGGCAGCTTCTCCGCACTGGATGATGAATCGGTTGATATGCTCCACAGTGGATGTATCATCCGTCCCTAAGAACTTGGTGAAATCAGGAACTTTGTAGCGGTGTGGGAACGGCAGCGAGTCATAGGCCGATGGGTACGGCGTCTTGTAAGTATAAGTTTGAACTTTCGGCTTCAATCCAAACTGATCCTGGATCACTTCTGCTATTCTTGCTGTCCAGTCTACCTGCTGCTGATGAACAGCTGTTCGCGGTGCGGGCATATGCTGAAGGGCTGGTATGGCCGGGTGATGAATCGGCGAATTTTGCTGAGCGGCCGATAGTTGATGACGAAACGAGTCCGCACCCCCTTCGTACGTCACTGCTGGCGCCATGCCTCTGAATGCTTCCGCAGTGTTTGCCCCCCTGCCGATTTCTGATAAGATCGGCTGATACTGGGAGACCGTCGGCTGGGCGGCCGGTTGGTATGGCACCTGAACCGAATAAGTGCCATGCCCGTTCGCTGGCTCGGGAAAATACGCTGTGGCTGACATCCCCCAAGGCGCTGAGCTTATAGGTAGTGTTTGCACAGAAGCCATCTGAACGGGTTGAAGCGGTGCTTGCGATGGGAGACATGGTGCACCGCTTTATCTTGGAGACGCCGGAGGTGGTGGAGAGCTGTACCCTTCACGTTGCGTCAATATCGGCTGAGGAGCCGATTGGGACGCGTATGGTAGGCTTCTGGCTGGCAGAGTGGTTGGAGGGGCATATGCCGGTCCCTGATAGCCTTGGACTGCTCCGTTGGCCAGAGAGTTGACGACAGCGTTGTACACCGTGTTGGTCATCACTGAGGATTGGTCGATGAACGCCTGATACACGGACTGTTGAATCATCTCTGACATCTTGCCCGAGTCCTCAGCGATGGTGATGTGGCGAGGTGCTAGAATAGGAGCCTTTTTGACTGCCTCCCCGCTTCTGGTACGACTGAACGACTAGAGGTACATCTTCTTGTAATCTTCCAGATGTTTAGCCAATTCTTCCCTCTGGTCGTCCTTGAGATCCGCTTCTGTGACCTCAATGATGTTGCTGTCGGAGATTTCTGCGTTCTTCGACATATCAGATCTTGGACAGTCCCACTGGGCGTGCCAAAAGTGTGTTGGCGCTAAAATCGGCCGGATAGGAATCGGCCGATGGGTCTTCAGCGTCAGACACACGACCCGGGATAATCTGCTTAGCTCCTGTTCGGGTTATCGCCCTGGTGCAGTTCGCGCGGCGTGCCAGTCAATCTGACCTGTTGATTGACAAGGAAATAGAGTATTAAATTCTAGGCGCGTCGATCGGCTGGATTTCCGATCTGTCCTGAGGAACGCGTCGGCGGCGAATCGGCCGATTTGCTGTAGAGATGACCGGCTATGGATCAGCCGATGATCGTCTAGTAATTGTAAAGAAAACTCCAGGAGCGATCTAAACAATTACTATAGAAGCAACACTTGAAATAGATCTAATCGGCTGTGAGATGATAAATCGAAGGAGAACAATGACGAAGCCGATTACCCTGATCTCAAGCTGGATAACTGGTGATAATACTAGAATAACAGGTAAAACTTGCAATTCTAGTAAATATCGATAACTGGTGCATAAATTCAAACGAAACCACAGCGATGCGCCCGTAGTTAAAGCTCGGATATTACTCGGTAAGCGGAACCTACCAATTGGCCGGAGATCAAGTTGATGCAGCCCTGCCAATCCGTACGAACTCGTGGAAGAAGAAAATATTGGCGAAGTCGCCGACTTGAAAGTAAATTGCTGGAAAAGTAGAAATACCGTTGTTGATTGATGTATTGATATCTTTTCAAGACCCTGACGCCTCCTATTTATACCCTAAAGCTAGGACTCCTGGTCGATCACGACTTGTTACAACCTTATTTAAACTATACGGACCTTAAAAAGGAAACGGACTCCCGCAGAATCTTCCGCCGCCGTTCCCTAATCCAATCAAGATTTCCTTCAATTGCTCCTCGACCGACTTAGCGTGCTCCCTTTGACCAGCTTTTGACCAGGATCCTCTGAAATAATCCCATCCTGTTGGCATAGGCTGTGCCACCAATCGGCCGATTTCCTACTGTTACTTCAATCGGCCGATTCCTTTCTGTAGCTTTCAGATCTGCCGCATCGGCCAATCTTCTCCTCCTGACGCCGATTCAACACGTGTCAAAATCTGGCGTCAACAACACTTGATTTCGTATGTAAGATTTCCTACTGCATTTGTTTGTTTTACTTACCATATTCGTAATATTTGGTTACTTCATATGTGCAGCCACGTCTCCATCCCGCGCAAGAGAATTCCCACATTGATGAGCAGACACTCTATCTTATTGGTTCTAAGCTACTCTGCTTCATCATGCGAGAATTCATTTGGCTGCATATCTTGATAAAACTAGTGACATCGCACAACATCCCGAACTTTGCGATTATCTCAGAAAAGGAGGCCCCATGGATGCCATTGAGAAAAATAGGAAGGCTGAGGAGGAGAGACCGAAGGAACTTGATATCTAAACTGTTTTTTATGATTTTATATATGTATGGTTTGAATGACACTTGTGTTTTTCTATGAATGACCTACACTTATGTTTTTGAATGCATGAGCTATGACTTTGTATGAATTATGTTGTCATGGTTGCTATATGAAATATATTGTCTCTGATAAATTTTGGTTTTTGCTGTTGAATTATATTTGAATTTGTGGCTGGGGAACCGAAATAAAATACCAAAATTGGTTCAGCCTGCAAGTTACTGCAGTAACGGCCGTTAATGCAATTCAGGTCTTCAATAACGGTCACGTGACGTCAACGCATGTCACTGCAGTGGCCATTTGTAATAACGGGCAACATGACGTCACGGGACCGTTATTACAAACAGTAATGCAATAACGGACATCATGAAGTCGTGGCCATTATTGAAAATCTATTTTTAATAATGGTCGTGCTGACGTCAAGCCACCCATTATTGAAAACGGTTACTGCAATAACGGGCAGGGTTGTCCGATACTGCAGAGGGGTCGCCTGCAATGACGGGAACGTAATAGCGGCTCCTGTGTCCGTTATTGCAGTGGCTTTTTGCCCGTTATTGAAGGGCCCAATTGCACTAGTGGGGAGAGTTGCCGAGCTGCAGCCGCTCCCTAGTTCAACCTTTCGAGCGGAGACCACCATGGCTCGGAAGGTTAGCAAAGTTTGTCCCGTTGTCTTCTTTGTCTTCTTTTTTTTCATGCGGTTTCGCTGCGCCGTGGGGTTGAATACCTGTTCTAGATTTTCTTTTTCCAAAGTACCCTATATCCGCGCATTTCACAAGCGAACGTGCTCGAGGTTGACGAGAGGCTGGAGGCGCCGGGTCGTCGGATCCTTCTGGAGGGAATGCCAACTTCCCCTCGGCCAGGAGGCGTAGTACCGAGCACGGATCGGGCGGCTTCTGGATCTCGCAACTCTACCGCGGATGATGGATCCAGCCCGCCCGGGTCAGGAGATTCACGTTGGTGTTGCCGGGTAAGTGAGATTCGATTTCACTCTAAGGCGAATCCAGGACCATACCAAGGCGAATATATGCCACCTGACTCACTTTTTTTCCATTTCATGGCATTCAATCATCGTCGCCGTCGCTGCAGCGAGGAGCATGGAGAGCAGCCGTGCGTCGCGCCAGATCTATCGGCAGTCCAAGCAAGGTACTATCAAATCAGTCGTGCTGTTGCGTAATTACCTCAGCAATTGATGGATGGGGGTTGACAGGGGAAAGAGGAGGAAGAATAGGTAGAAATCGGGCAGCGCCCAAATCCCAAATCTTCACCTACACTGGGTGGTGCGGTTTTTCGTGGTGTGTGTGGGCTGGATTTTGGATTTGCGGGTTGCAGCGCACTGCTTTTTTGCAATTTTTCCCTCATTTTTTTTTTTGCTCATCATCATCTAAAGGGTCGGGAGCAATTATGTGTCCAGGAAGATGGATACCAGTACAAGAGCAATATTAGCGACCACACGCACGTTTTGGCCATCCAAGAACCGGAACCAGGTCAGAGCAACCAGGTATGCCGGCAGGTTGTCTCCAGATTATTGTGCTTTTATTAAACAACCTATTCAGGGCTGTTTCTAAGTCCACCATTTTTTGCTCTCCATTACAAGGCATCCGGAGTCACGTGCACGGGTATCACACCAAACCTCAGCGGGGAAAACAGCAAGGTATCAGGTGGCAATGTAAATCATTATATACTATTCTTTTTTCTACCGTGTAATATTTTTATTAGCACCCCCAATGTGCCATTTTCAGCTGTCTAATGTATTTTTGTCAACACCTGTTTCGGATCATCTGTGGGAATGGCAAGGAATCAAGCAACCAAGGAATCACACCTGGTAATAACAAGCATATTCTTCTTGCATAGCCATCGTACCACTAAGTTAATTTCAACGATTAAAACCCCATTTTCGCCCCCTTTTTATTCATCATTCAGGTGGATAGGACATGGTGTCTAAAGGGTTACAATGATGGTATCGCAAGGTTCAACAGAGGATGCAAGTGATATGCGAAATCAATTGTTATCATGGTGTAGAGTCTGCCTGCATGTTCAGTATGTGCCGACACCCGACATCTTCACTGCACGCTAATACGAGTGAAGCAGCTAAATGAACCGAATGATGACATCAATATCATCACGACGTGCCTTTCCTCGTGTATCCCCGTCAGCACGTCTTTATTAAATAAAACTCCCCATCGAAACAGTGGAATTGTTCCATCAGGATGTATGCATCACATAAGTGCATAACCGTCTTTGCTCCCTCCTAAATGTCCCTTACACTGATCTGTTTAGCTATTGCTTCCATTATACCACTGTTGAGATGAACCACATTAACTGGGCACTTGCATAAAATTGAGATAGTTTTTGACAAAAAAAATTCTGGTCAAATGTCCCTGCTAAACATAACTCACCTAGGGTGCGAAAGCCTTCCCTTTTTAATAAACACCTTTAGGAGGTGTTTGGATCCTGTGAATTATTCTGATCCCGTGATACGTTAGATTTTTGGATACCAATTCGAGTGAATAAATATAACTTAATTATAAAACTAACTGCATAAATAGACACTAATTCACGACACGGATCTATTAAACACAATTAATTCGTCGTCAACACATATTTACTGTACCGCACCTTTAATAAATCTTGTCTTATATTGCCTTAATAGTGTCATCTCACGAACTAGCATCTATTTCTATTTCTAACCAAACATCACCTTAGCACCCTTGGCGAACTAGCTAGCGGTACTTGGGTGCGCCGCTCCAGTTTCGCCACGTCAACAGCTGAACCACATCAATACACGCCTGTGCTCGACATACAGCGCAGAATTCTAACTCGGCGATGCTCAATTTCAAATACTCGGGTATTCTGGGATTCCGTTGCCAATGAGTAGCTCCCCTGCTTTATAGTGGATTTCAAATAGTAGCTCGTGGTTGTTCTCCTAGAGTGGCAGGCAGACATGCATCCGCCCGGTATGCATCCATGCTTAGATAGGGCCCAAATCAAAGCCCTCGCATATCACAATTCACATCATGCCTGGCCCAACTACCACTGCCTACCAAAAACAGCCCTTTTGCGTCCTAACAGCCGGCCCGATCATGTCGACCGCGCGATACGCCTTTAACGGTAAACTCGCAGGAGCGCTTGTCGTAGTAGTAGGACCCTCCTTGTACAGTACTTCCACTTTCTCCAGCTGCTTCTACCACGTGACACCGTGTTTTACTGAGGTCTCTGGAAGACCACGGGCGATCGTGCATGGTAACATCATCGTCACGTGAACTATTTTTATTTGGTCATGGAGGAAGCACACCTTTTGTAACATAGGAAGTCTATATAAACTTGGCCATAATAGCGCACACTTTTTCACGAGCAGTTCGAGCTGGTGGCTTAGAACCTCTCCCAGCGATCAGGAGAATGGAGGGCAAGAACGCCACCTGAATTGTTCACAAGACACAGGTACCTACCTATATCATATACTTAACTGTTAAGGTTCTTTTTCGTTGATCAGATTGTTTCATACGACCAATGTCAACATTTTTTGCAGGACGTCGGACTTTGGCGCGCACCTGATTTAGCACTGGGACTCCTGGGCTTAGAAAGGCGCCTGCTCGCATCCGGTAGCCGAGGCAACATCTGGCAGCAATCTGCCCATCCGGCGCATAGCGTCACCGCCGCATCACCTGCAAGAGATGTCGCATTGTCTGGGTTTTATTCTCTCGATCACAGCAGGTGACGTGCCACAAACGATCTTGCACTGTATTAGCCTACCCTAGGGGGTCCATATCGCACGACTCATCTGACAATGCCACACTGATTTGGCAGGCTATTTCTTTAGGAAACTTAGCTGGGATAACGCAGGAGTTCGCCGTTCCGTCAAGATGCAACAACGTTGAGTCTCATGGTAAGAATCTGTGCACATCGTTACCCGATCGCACACAGGGTACTACATTTCCCCGATTAGGTTGACCCGCATTGAAAACAGAATAACTAATACATTGGATGTCTATCTCCTTACTGCACAACCCAGTGACAAACAACATGAACCAGTTTTTCATCGTCGCTCGAAATGTGGCTCTCACCCACGAGTTAGAATATTCTATCCGGGCGATCGGTCACGGTGCCCTCCCTTCATATATCTGCCGCATAACCACGTCAACCGCAGAGAAAGGCTGCATGGTAAATGATTTATTCGTCGTCCCTTATACATACTTTCTTCTTACAGATTTTTCAATTCTGTTGACAAAACATTCAATATCACTGTTTTATAAAGTACTTCAACAAGGAGTACACATCCAGGTTCATGAAAAGAACAGACAAGAGGATTGCTCTCACCAATGATGACCGGCGCATAGTTACTATTGGTCATCTGTCAGTTTACAGAGATGGAGTTGCAAGGTTTACAAGAGGCTGGAAGGAGATAGCAGATGCCATTGGACTGAAGACCGGATCCCTTGAGGATGACGCGGAGCATGATGGACAATGACATGCGAGCAACCGTCTACTTGCTAGCATGAACAATTGAACTAGGCCAGTTTCAGCGTGGTGTTAACCGTCGTACACAAAATAAAATTGTTTCATGTTTCACCGTTTCTTTAAATCTGCATCAATAAAGAATACTAAACGCTATTCCCAGACGTTTCACCCTGTATCGCTATCGTAATGTTTGAGTGCGAACTGCCATCACCGTTAAGATAATAAATACACAATGCAGTGAGTACTGTCGTTAGCTAAATTTCGAATCCAACCTATTTATTAAAACATTAGTATTATTGCATACTCAAAAACACGATCAAGTTTGTGCACGCGCTCATACATGCATCTACCCATATTAGTACCTTTTCCGGCAATTTCTTTAACTTATTCTAATCCCTCACATGCACATACGCTACTTATTTTTTTGACAAAATTATATACACAGATTATAATGCGCAGTCGTATACGGAGCAGCCACATTAATTTAATCTCTCAACATCCAAAATGTATAAACGTTCACTAGACATTGCTGATAGAACTAGTTGCAACCATTTAGTACATCCCAAGGTAACACACAATTATATATTGACTTGCTAGAAACATCCAGATACATGTCTTTACAACTACTGCACTAAAATATGTGAAGGCGATATCAAAATAAACATAAACCACGAACCAATTTAGCCGTATTCATATTACAAAATAAACATATATTCTTTGTACCATGATTACCATTTTTTTCAATTAATGCAAGCGCAGACCAGGTATAGCACCATGCAAGGAGGCGGATAGGATGGCAGAGAAAATAGATGGATGACCAAAGCCAAGCGGTCCTCAAGGGAAACGGTACAACGTCCGATAGAGCAAAATGATTGCAGCGGAAGGTACAGCTATGGGAATCCCAAAGTTTTCGACGATCTGAAAGAGTTGGTTGCCAGTTTCACGCATCACCAGAAGGAACTCATCAGGAAAAACTGGCTTTGGTGCGTTTGTCGATGTCCCCATAGACGCCCGGTTCGATAAACAGTTCTGCGCATGGCTGATGGCAAAGGTCGATACAACTTTCCGGTCAGTTGTTTTTAGTTCGGGTGAAAGGGTGACAATATTCCCTGACGACGTTACCAAAATATTAGGCCTGCCATCTCGAGGTAAGCTAGTATGGGACGCCTCTCTTGACAAGTCTAATGACATGCGAGAAGGTATCAGGAAGAAGATAGACCTGTGTAGTGATGACGAACCACCAAGCATCGCTGCAGAGAGGATCCTCAAGGAATTAGGACCTGACCTTACACGCATGGAAGAGGAATCATTTGTTACGGCGTTTACGGTGTACGTTGTGAGTATCCTTGTTGAGTCCAAAGGACCTGGGGTTACAGAGTGAGATAACTGCTGGCCCGCTCTTAAGGACATCTCCAAAATAAAGGATTTCAACTCGGCAGAGCTGCTGATAGGGGATGTCATGAACATGTGCCGTTCAGCCAAGCTGGCAATTAAGAAAAGACTCGCTATTCATCCGCCAGCAGGGTGCTTGCTGCTTCTTTTGGTACACATCCTCCTCAATCACCCGTAATGATTCTTATTCTAGTATTTATTTATAAACTTAATATTTTTGCTTAACGCAATGCATCATGTAAATCTTATGTGTAGGTATTCTACTTTGACAATCTGGAGTTCAAGGGCGAAATACAAAGACCCTTCGGTCTGCCAAGGGTGAAATTCTATGACTCATGCACGATATCCGGGCTTGTCATGGCAGATACAAATGGCCTAAGGGGCTCGCCGCCTACCCGCGTGTTTGGGACAGGCAAGGTATGATCACGAATATAAGAGTTCATCATTACGTAACGCACACGCATGCATCCACACGAGCTGTTCATACCAGCAAAAATATGTATCGTAGGTTCGACAAGCAGACGAAGTCGTATACCGCAGGAATGCATGCCGCGGAAGGAACCCTACAAGCAGATGTGATAGTAAGCAAACGCAGGAGGACAGCAGGACAACTAACACGAAGCGTATTAGGAACCCAAACGAAGGGCAATTAAGATTGGAACACACGACGAGCAACACTAAACAGGTACTCCATACATAAAAGCATTGTGTGTTCCGTGGAAGTTACCAATTTATATTTTTCAATAACACATATCACCGTGGATGTCCCTTTGTTCGCGTACGTTGGCAAACATAGGACACTGCAGTGTTGTCAATAATAGCTGCTAGAAAACACCGCGCAAGGTGCATCAAACACCTCAGCGCTGCTCGCCATGCAATAGAGAAGGACACAATGGAGCTGGTGGATACAATCACAAGGATCTGCTACACGGGTGGCATCTACACGCCACCGTCCATCAACTTCGAAAGCCCACGCACACCAGCCGCAACCTGCAACCAAGGTTGGAGTCACATAACAAATGCTGATTGTTGCATATTGTCTTTATACTGATTAACATTATCGTTTAATAGGTAGCAATTGGGATAATGTCATGAACAGCACACCAAATCAGCATTGCGACCAGCTACCATTCGACATTGCCACCACCGACTTATTTCCTTATCCACAGACACCAGCCGCGGAAACACCGAAACCTCATGTCACCAATCAACACAACAACCCTCCTAGAAAGTCAAGAAAGCAGTGACCATCTGTTGACACTCGCTACGGATCAAATTCGAACGCCAATTTGACCAGAAAATTGGGATGACTAGCATACTTAACTTGCATATTTATCTAGAATAATATGGTTTCCACATTCCCCTTGGAGAATTTGCAATGTAGGAAAATTGAGAAAAATTCAAGTGTTAAATAAGCACCTCAATCCAAGGCAAGTGACGTCGACCAATCAGAGCGCGCCATTTGGACTCCTATGGATTGAAGTGCCTACCAAAGTATGCAACCAACCTAGGACAACGTCCACTCACGCACAGGAGCGACCAGGGCCCACATGGCAACCACCCAGAGAAGGTTGGACCCGATCTGGGCCGAGCCCAGGTCGGCCGACCCAGCAAAGGCAACCCGACTTACCTCTTTTGACGTGGCAGCTCCCCATTGGTTCCATATGTCGGTTTGGCAAGGCTTCGGTCATTTGGACGCCGAGGAGCTGCTGCACACCCCCCTCACTCACCTCTATAAATATGAGGGGGGTGCTACAATAGAAGACACACCACAAGTTACAACCTCTCTCAACTTCCTCTCTTGCTTAGTCTTTAGTATAGTGGAGTTTAGGTGAAGTATCTCTTCTTCGGTTCCCGAGTCTTGCTTTGGAGTGTTCGGTATGGGTTTTACTCTTCCTCTCCTTTGTAATATTCAGAATTCCTTAATAGAGTTATCTTCTAGTTTAGTGTACTCGTATAGTATATGTTTTGTGTATTCAGATGTGTATGCTATGATTAGTTTATATCTAGGACTTATATCTTGCATGAATAGACGTGGTAAGACATCTAGGCTACGACATTGGTTCCAGTATTCGTATGTTTGCTCTAGTGTGATGTCTGTCCATCCGAATGGTAGGGGATGCGCGCGGGGTATTAGAGTATCGCTCATTAGCGTAGATGTGGTGTCTGGGCTAATCAGTGTTGCTGGATGCGGCTCTATACCATGGTTAGATGAGGTAGGCGGCAGGTGGTGACAGTCCTGTCCGTCCCATCGTAACCCTCCCCGTTCGTGTAGTAGCTGTAGGAAGTGCATAAAATAGTCGTGAAGATCTAGTGGCCACCTAGTCATATCTTGTGCGGTCTTCCGGTGATGCCTGGGAGCCTAGAGCCCGTTCCTAATCTTGTGTAAGTGTATGAGTGCCTCTTAGTATAGACTGTATGCTTAGTTAGGAGTACATAAGTCCTTAGATTAGCTTTTTTCTTCCTTTCTCCCTTCTTGTAAGCTTTGCATAGAGATAGAACTTTAGTAACTTGTGTGTCACACTACCTCTTTACCATATATTATCTTACCCCTGTTTATTCAATAGAATATCCATGTTAGAACTAATCAGCATACTAATCTATTCCAATAACCGCCGCCTTCCCTGTGGAAATATAAATACGACCCTATCCTCATGGGTAAAATGCTACAACAGTATTCCGTGCGCTTGCGGATCCTTCTGTAATATAAGAAATACCCCACGGTATTTCTGGCGCCGTTGCTAGAAAACACCTATCCTAGTGATGACGCTATGAAACGCCAACAAGCATTTTTGGTGCAGTTGCCGGGGAAGGCGCTGGTTAAAAGAATAGATCAAGTGGTTGATGAAATTTTAAAATAGTATTCAATTGTCTAAACAGGCTAACTTGGCTTTGTCTTCTCTCTTTTGTGTGAAGAAAGGGTAGTGTATGACTGGTTTCGATCTGCCGCATAATTTCACTTAGAATCCGGAGTCACTTTTGAGAAGAGTTCGACCTCGCGTCGTTCCTCCTCAGATTACTCTCTCGACAGGCGAAACAGTCAATATTGCACCATCAACTTCCAAGACTATGGCTCAGAAGACTCTCTGTGATTACTCAGCTCCTTTGGCCGACAATGTCCCAATCGGGCCCAATGTTAATGCTAAAGCTGAGAATTTCAAGATCAAGGGGTCTCATTACGATGGTGGAGGCCAGCCCATTATGTGGCAAGGCCAATGTGGATGCCATTGCATATCTCCAACAGTTCCTCGAACTATGCAACACTTTTGTCATCAAGGGAGTCACAAAGGATGCAATCCGACTCCGTCTGTTTCCATTTTCTCTTCTGGGGAAGGCAAAACAGTGGTTCTACATCAATAGAAGTGCAGTAACTACTTGGGATGAGTGTGCTAAGGCGTTCCTCGCGAAGTTCTTCCCGTTGGGTAAAACCAACGCTCTTCGGGGAAGGATTTCCAGTTTCCAACAGGCGTCAAATGAGTCAATAACTGAAGCTTGGGAGCGGCTTTAGGAGTACATCCTGGCATGTCCTCCCCATGGGATGGACGCTTGGATCATTCTACAGAACTTCTACAACGGGCTGACTCCAACAGCTAATGATCATATACACGCTGCTGTAGGTGGTGCTTTCTTCTCGCTAACCATTGACAGGGTCAAAACTTTGATCGAGAAGATGGTGCCCAACCAAGGTTGGAACGATGAATGTCTCCAACCTCGCCAGCGGGGCATGCACTCCGTCAAGGAGACGAACATGGTCGCCTCTAAGCTTGACCTCCTCATCAAGAAGATTGATGAACGACCCCAAGATAAGGCTCCAACCCAGATATTTCAAGCCTTAGATTCTCGTATGACTTGCGAGGTCTGTGGGAACGTTGGACATTCGGGGAACGACTGCCCCGAAACCCAGGAAGAAGTCATGTACATAAACAACTACAACGAGTTTCGTCCACAAGGAGGTCAAGGATGAAACCAGTCGCGCCCCTACTACCAAGGAGGTAATGGTAATTCAAATTCGTTTAATCCTAACCAACCTTCCTTGAGGATCTTATCTTAAGCCAAGCAAAGACCAACGAAGCAATTCAAAAGAAGCTTGCCGCCAATGACAAGACCTTGGAGACTATCCAAGCGAAGATGGATGTCATCTCCTCTACACTCAAGAACCAGCTGAGCTTCAACAAGATGTTTGAAACTCAACTCGCTCAGCTGGCCGCCGTTGTTCCTTCTGCAGATACAGGGAAGATCCCGGGGCAACCCGAGGCTCCTCTAGAAAGCGTAAACGCCATCAACACATATTGGGGTAAGGGGCACAGGACATTTCTACTGCTAACTATGAAGGGAATCTTGCACGCCCACACAGGGCGCGACGAGGTGAACTAATAGCACCAAGAGTGGAAGATCCAGGATATCCAGTGATCAGTTGTTCCATCTACGACTGTCACTTTGAGCAAGCTCTTTGCGACCTTGGAGCAAGTGTTAACATTATGCCCAAGGTAACATTCGAAAATCTTGGATGCCCTGCATTGTCCCCGACTTGTATGTGTGTGCAGCTTGCAGACTCGACAATCCGGTACCCTAAGGGAATCGTGGAAAATCTCTTAGTACAAGTCAAGGACTCATTCATCCCCACGGACTTCGTAGTCCTTGACATGGATGGAGACTTGGGGATATCGCTTATCCTGGGGTGACCATTCCTAAGAGACACCAAGGCCCAGATAAATGTCGGAACAGGAAGGATTCATCTCCAAATCATGGGCAAAAAGATGACATTCAGGTTCCAAACCAAGGAAGAAAACATGTACCTGATTCATCAAGACCATGAAGGAAATGGGCTATGGGCAGAACCATGGTCCCCATCGGAAGATCTGCCTCCCACACCACCGACATCATCAAAGAAGAAGACCAAAAGGGTGTGGAGAAAGAAGAAGACGTCATCGTCCTCGACATCCTCTCCAGGTATGGACGATTCGACCTCGAGTTAAAATAGGTATGGAGAGAGTCCTGCTCATCAGACCTTAAACCAAGAGCTAGCTTGGGGGAGTCCTTTCACCAAGTGAATTGTATCCTTTTACTGCTTTCAATAAAGATATAAAAAAAATCTAAAACCAAACAAATATTTCTTGCTTTAATTTCCCTTTTCCATATGCATGGTAAGAATGTTTCGTCTTCCTAAGTTGAAAGGATGAATAATTTCTATGCTCTTGCTTGTCTATCTTGCTTAATCCTAAGGCATGGTGTTTTCTAAGTTTGAGCTTGCTGGATGTTTAAACCTTTGTGCCATGAACCCGAACGTCTCGTGGGTTACACAGGCTTTATCCAAATCTAGGTTGTTGTGAGTTTAGATATGGAAGATGTAGCTTTATAAGATGGAAAGCGTGGAAGGAATGACAGCGGGTACGGGGCGGGTCTGCTTGTTATATATGGCATGGTGGGCTCTGCATACTTATTTCTTAATCTAAGCGGCAAAGCCTGTTTGACCAGAGCCCGAGGGGGTAGCACATGCCGCCGCGTGAAGAAGATAATCGATCCTTGTTTTTTATTGATGGAAGGACTGATGATGGTGCATGCAATGAGATTCTATTTTTTTCTGGACGATCAACGTTTAATTTAATGCAATAACACATGAACGTCTCACGTGCTCGGGGCCGTAGCCTTCATCTTATTTTAATAAGCACATGCTTGATCCATGCATGCTTCTTCTCATTATTCTTTTTAATCGCACTCTACATTCATGATTAGTCTATCATAGAGATACGTATCTATCCTGTATAAAGCTGAGCGGAGATCATGCATGGCCACAAGGATCGATGTTTGCATGCATGTCAGATACCAGTGCATGCACTGCACGATAAGTTGCCGGACTTGTGCTGGAATCTTTTTTTTTTTGCATGTCTCTACTCCTCCTTCCATGCAAGCCATGCATCAGGATTGTAAATTCATGTGTAGTGCAGCCAGAAAGGAGCAAATCGGGGCAAGGGTAATTATTGCTGTTTTTGGAAACGTCAAATTATCGGGGTTTTTTATCTAGGATCCATATGCCATTGGGGTCCAATTGGCCTTGGTTTAGTTGCACTACTTTCATAGGAAAACTTAAAACCAGACACGATGTTATATTTCCGGTAAAAAGACTAGAGCTTACAACAAAATAAAACTTTCCCGAAACAAAAAATACATTTCAACTTTATTTGCATTAATAAAATACATGTCGCTTTACATTAATTCGTTCCATAGTAACATCTCTAGCTAAATGGCACGAGTTACGCTAAACACCGGCACCCGTGCATGTAGACGGGGGGTCGCTATATAAAGGCCCGGTACTCCTACCACATAGCAGAATCTACCTAGCCTGTAAAAGCCTAGTGATGGCTCTATATAAGGAAGCCGACTCCCAAAAAAACAGCATAGGTAGACGCAATGCATAGGGATGCCTCTTAAATGCATGGTCAAAAAAAGGAAGGAATCACTGGAAAACCTCGCGGGCCGAGAAGCAGAAAGAGCAGGACCTGCAATGTTGTCTGTGATATACTTGCTGGTTGAATTAGTCTGAGTATTGTTATTATCTATCATTGCAGAATGTTTCTTTTTCTCTGTAGATGTAGTTCCTTTCCTGGATGCAGGAATTACTCTCGGGTTCGCATGGCTCGTTGTTGCCATCCTTTTGGATTATGTTTCTTACATGACAGTCATGACGGGTCTCGTACTGTTGGCCCTGCACCGCCTAATACTGCTGTAGTTTGTATAATTTCCTATCAAGCGCATGGCATGATAGTAGTAACAATTGTTAATTAATTCTTTGTAACTAACATTTGTCATAACTTGTGCTCAGGCCAGTTAATAGCACACTCATATTACGTGCGCTTTATATATTTCCATTCATATATCTGAACGTGGTAATCAGCTCCGTACAACAATCTTTCAGATGCACGCAATTCTTAGCAGCTGCCAAACTCGCACCTAGCAGACAGCAAATGCGTACATCAGCGTGCCGTTAGTTGATTGATCTTTGTTTATTAGGCCGCGATCGGAGATGGCCCTCGCGCGCACGAGTCAGCCCCGCTTGGCAAAATTGCGGAATCCGCCATGCCGCCATCTCATGCTCGCCTGGGCCCACTAGACCGTGGGCTCCCGTCCGTCGTCCCTCCCGCATTGCTACAGGGCCGGCTCTTGCCTTGTAGCAGCTATTTGCAGTTTGATGGAACCGGCCATCTCAATGGGGGAGCCAGTTATTGCTTTGTAGCGTTTGGGCCAGTTAGTTGCACGCGCCGATATGTTTTGCGACAGCGCGGACGTCGCATGTTTTGACGGCCGAATCTATGTCATTAGCTGCTCTGGGATGTTGTGGTCGTTGACACTAGTTGATGACGAAGACCCATTGGCTGTCGGAGTTACCATGCAGAGGAGATTTGTACGGTTCGTATACGCTGACACCGTTGTATACAACCATGAACAGCCACGATATCTTGATCACTGCCGCGGTCATATGTTAATCATTTTGAGGTTCTTAAGCAGGGGGGGTAACGAAGGGGTTCAAGGTATTCCGCATGAAGCTGGTTGAGTCCGTTTAGTTTTTTGATGACGAGCCACATGTTTGGGATGAGGTTACAGATATGGGGTGCATGGTATTTTTCATTTACCGTTGCAGCTCACGATCATACGAGGCTGGAGATCACCAACACATGTCTGAAGGTGTGTATTTCCTAGACGAGAGTGACGTCAATTATACGAGGACAGCAAACCCACAAATGCAATATCCATGTTCTGACTGCGGTCACTGGTCCATGCGGCACAACCGCATCACAAGATGGCCATCACGTCATGGTTCAAGTTATTCCCCGCCCGTGTGGTTCTACAACTGAACAGGCTTATTGTATCTTTCCTAGTTGTACAACCCATCAAATAATCAATTAATGTAATACCTTCCCATTAAGATTTTTGTATACTGTCGTCGTATCATTCTTCTATATTCACATGGAGACGCAATTGGATCAAATATATGCACATACTGTTTTTATTTTCATATTTTTGAAGCTTAATCCTCTGTGGTTGACCACAACGAAAAAGGCCATATCGGTGGAACAACACAAGAAAACACATTATGGAAATGAACAATTATATAGTCAGAACAGGTAATAATAATTAGTTTATTCTACATCAACCTCATGTTACTGTATTTCAAATCACCCATTATCTTCTTCACGCAAACAACGTCGAATCCAGGAGTTGAAGTTATTATGTGGGTCCATTAGGGTGGAATTTCAATACCAGAAAACCTAAAGGTAATACATCTGAAACATCACCTAATCCATCACCCACGAAACTTGCATATAAGCGCATTACAGACTTATACCTAAGAGAAGATACAAATCATCAGGATAGTACACATACCCGTAACCATGCATTATTGCCTACCATTCTCGAAGGCGCAAAATCAAATCATAATTACTTGATTATCTTGCATGGAGCAAGCTTGCTTCCAAATTTTCCATGTAGATGAGCTGTCAGCAGTAGACGTGTGTGTGAAAACGGTGCTGGTTCTTAATTGTTGCGCTTTTTTCCTGGTGGGTACTTGTGCTAGAACATAGTTGACGCACGCGCAGCGTGCGGGTTGTAAGCCAGCCGCCGGACGTGGGATGACCTGACCCTACAAACCGTATCCTGTTGGGACGTCGGACGCCGGACGCGGGAGAGAACGGTATAGAGATGAGGAGCATGGCTGTAACTGCTGTCCTTCTTACCGAGCGGAGGCTTACAACAAAGATGCTCGCCATATGATTGCACCACCTCAAGAAGAAATAGGTGTCGTACACGGGATCGCCATTATCAGTTCTAGCTGTTGGAGTAGTGAATTTGTTAAGGGAAATAAAAGCCGAGCCGTGTAGAAGGAAACAAATTGATTACTTAAACCTCACGGGGATCACGTGCGCGGAATCACCTTTGTATTAATCGCTTCTTTTGTAGCGACGGTCATCGACACCTAAAATTGTGCAAATGTTTTTTTTTTTAAAATGCGCAGATGTCCAGATATCGACTAAGATCTTACATTACATGGCTGCATAAATGTTTGCGTACGCATCATGATCAAATCCTAACAGTCGTTTATTCCAGATAGTACACAAGATTTTACAAGTTTTTCTAGAGGTTGTAAGATGACGATAGAAATCCATTGCCCATCCACAGCAGAAAAGACAACGTGTTATTCATATAGGGGAAACAAGACTTCATATTGATAGATCACACGGTCATCTTGGTAGACAACCCCCTCTTACACGATGGTACGATGCTATTTTATTTTTAGCTAGTCACGATGCTTCAGAGCTAATTGGATCGGGGTGCTTCATCAGAGCGCACATGCTCCTCAAGATCTCTCTCGTCCCTGCATATAACTATGTCTATTCTAGTACCATTTACATCAAAAAACCTGTAATGCCACGGCTGAATGACAGATAGCACTATATTTATTTCCAGGTACTCTTGGCCTGTGTTGGGGCCTCCTCTAGCCACTGGCAGCTGGTAGTCCAGAATGTATGTATGATCTCACTTCAGTGCCACGACCTGGGGTCCATGCACTCCTCGGTCACGCTGTTCGTGCGAATGTTCGTCAGGTTAGCATCATGACCACAACCACCACAATACGTAGATAGGTAGTATAAAAAAACCAAAGAGACTTAAAACACGCATACTTCGCCAAGGCGAGCTCCTGGCATCTTCCTGATTGCCGCCTTGTATTATATCGAATGTTGCCGTTCACTTACTTGGCGTCCTCTCACTGGGGCAGTTTGGTCGAGGTTGGGAAACCGATCGGGTTGCTTATTTATAGATGAAACACACGGAACACATACGCAAATAAAAAGAACATAGAAACAAAGAAGAGGGTTCGGTGGTCGCCAGTCCGGGTCACTGCAACATGCAATGAGCTGCAGACATTTTAAATTATCTGCGTGTGTGGCAATGAATCACGCGCCAGCTGCATAAAAAATATAATAGCTAGTGCCCATCGTCAACATTACTTTTTGTCTTTCTAGTTCCAGACCTTTGCACGAGCGAACGCCAGGACTGCCACATTCACGTGACACGATCAGCATTCACGTGACACGATAATGGACTGATATTCCCAAATCCAACCTATGTATGCCACTCACGTGACGCATAAAAAATTTTTACACTGCATTCTACTGCTGCAGTCACGTGGAGCAGCAGACAGCCTTGGAATAGATATATTTGTTTGCAAAAGTCGTGCAACAAATTTTTTAACTTTGTAATGTACTGCTACATTCATGTGGATCAGCAGCGTGGCGAGTGGAGGATAGCAGGCTGATACGGACGGGCATCAAGTTGAGTAGGCTGACCACAATGTAGTGTAAAAGCAGTGCATTATGAGTATATACTCGATTCAATTCAACTAGCTTGTATTGGAAGAAACAACAAAAAAACTACATGTAGCACTATAACCAGCTAATAAGAAATTAAAATACTAATTATAGAAATATAGGGGTATATGATCTTTTCTACATGGACTTGGTTGTCAAAAAATACTGACGTATATGGACTGGTTAGTCAAAAACATTAGCATTGCCCTTAGTTATTTTTACTTCCAAGCACGACCCACGTTAAGAGATGGCCATCGACCTCAAACACTAAATGCATCGGTTATAGCAGCCGTAAAGGCTAGAGGTCCGGCCTCAGGCTATACACCGGTCTCATTAATTAATTTTTTTTTTGACTGTATAAGACATCAATCGGACGGAGAATTAGGCTGGCCGCACTCGCACTACTGGAAAAAAGGCTTATAGTACCGGATGGCAAATCGGGGTTTGCCACTCGCTACTAGAAAACCGAAACTAAAAGTATCGGCTTTCTACACCGGGTATTTAAACCAGTGCCTAAGGCCACCTTTGGTACCGGTTGGTACAAGGGCTGTCATGCTGACGCAAGCTGGCAGCCCCTTAGGTACTGGTTGGTCTTTCCAACCGGTACCAAAAAGTTTTCCCCTCTTTTTCCAAATCCTATTTCATTTATACTGTTTATTATTATTTATGCATGCAGAATTGGTATGCGTACATGAGCTATACTCTACTATATGATCATTAGTCGCGTTCGAATTAAATTAATGTACGAAAATAACTAAGTGTCACTGCAAACCATGTAATTAAGTTATTTTGACATAATAATATTTACAAATATACAAATATCACGATTATAAGGACTAGAAATCATTTGTATCACGACGTCGATTCAGGTTCTCTACGGACCGCATGGCCATCATGGTAGAACTCGCCTTTAGGATCCAAGATCTCCCTTAAAATGAATCCTATCAGCTGCTCCGACACGGCCACGATCTTATCCACTTGGAGGACTTCATCCCTTATTTGTGTCACTATAATTTCATATAAAAATAAAGCTCAATATATCAATAATTAAATGCAAAATTAAATTAAATTATTCTAAATAGATAGCTAAATATATCTAACTACATCTCAATTACATTGTTTGCAAAGTGATAATTATTGGCTAACTACATCTAAATTACTTTGTAGTTGATAACTTTTTCATTTAAGGTCATTTAGTGGTCCAAAAATTATTATAAAACTATATATGGCTATGACTATATAGTATCTCATACATCTCAAGTCATACTTTAAGAATAAACTTTAAGAATAAAATCAAAAAATTATAATTACATTGTTTGTAAAGTAAAACTCATTGGCTAACTTACATCTAAACTACTTGCAAAGTAAAACTAAAAAAATAATTAGCAAGTGTATAATAAAATTATAACTAACCTTGAGGTGAAAAAACTGCAAAAATTCTCCTCCCCTCCCCTCACACGGCTGCCATGAATAGTGCTGCGTTCGTGGCAGCTCGGGGAGGGGGTGCGGTATATATAGGCAGCGGCATTAGTACCGGATCGTGGCACGACCCGATGCTTATGGCCAACGTATAGGCATCGGGTCGTGCCATGACCCGGTAGTAATGCCGCTGGGCTCACCAAGTGCCGGGTTGTGGCACGAGTCGGTGCTTATAGCTGCTACGTAGGCACCGGATCATGCTACGACCCGGTACTAAAAATGTCGTAAAGTTTTGGTACCGGGTCGTGGCTTTAACCGGTGCCTTTACTAGAGCATATGCACTAAATCTGCCACGATCCGGTACCAAATATCCCACCTCGGTTCGGTCCAGGGCATAAGTAACAGCTGCAATACCAGCATCTGGTACGTTTTCTAGTAACATGGGTACGGTGCCCAGTCCGGCATGCCATGCTCCAGTACCCACATGCCGTAAAAACGGCTGCACCGGGTTCTCTAAAGCCATACGCTAAAGAAGCAAATGGCACCTGCTCCGCCAAATCCAGCGGCTTCCCAGGAGCCCGCTAAAGTTTGGGGCCCGCCTCGACCGTTGCCGCTGCCACGCCACCGCGAGGACCTTGCTCCGCCGCGAGGCCCCTGCTACGCCTCCACCGCCACCCTCCCTCCCTGTGCTGTCGCCGTGGAGCTCCGCCTGAGCCTAGAGTCGCGGCCGCCGAGCCGAGGAAGGCAAGGCGGTCCACGCGCTGCCCACGCCGGGGCTGGAGCTCGACCACCGCCGCGGGGACGCGGGCGGGGCGCAGCGCGGCCCGTCGCCGCGGGGCCGCGAGGCCGTGGGGGAGCGCCCGCAGCGAGCTCCGGGAGGAGCATGGCCGCCACCGCAGGGCGACGCCGCCAGGCCGAAGGTGGGGCGCCGGGCGCCGAGGCGAAGATGGGGCGCCGTCCGCGAGCAAGGGATGGGGGCGGAGGGAGCCAGGGAAGCCCGATGCGCCGCCATTCGCGCCCGATCTGCTCGAGGGAAGAGCGGATCCGCGCCGGGGAGGACGGAGGAGGCGGCGGTGGTGGACGCCGGCGAGCACCCTGTGCAAGAGAGGAGGGAGAAAGGCGAGCCACCCGGACGGAGAGAGAGACGGAGCTCCTCGCAGCTCCTCGCCGCTGCAGCTCGGCGCCGAGGACCCGGCTCCCGCAGCTCCTCGCCCCGGCCGCCGCCGCCGCCGCGGCTCCTTGCCCCGGCCCCGGCCCCCGGCCCGCCGCTGCATCTCGGTGCGGCCCGCTTCTGCCGCGCGCCAGCCCGCCGCAGCTGCGGCCGTGCGGCTCCAGAGCGTTCCAGCGGAGCGCACGAGGAGGCAGGGGCCTCCGCCCCGGCGCACGCTGCACCTGCGCCCCGCCGCGCGGGCCGCGCCTCCGCCCTGCCGCCGCTGTGGGATGGCTGGATCGAGGAGCGGTGGGGGATTGGAGCTGGCGTCGGGAAGCAGAGCAGCCCCATGGAGAAGAAGGGGAGGTGAAGGAGCAGAGGAGGGGTATGGGGGAGAGAGAGTTGGGGGAGTAAAAAATAGAAGCGGAAGCTGACGCGTGGGCCTCACAAGGGGTGGTTGGTACAGAGGATGAAATATACAGAATGATGGGTATAAAGGAGAGAATCTTGATGATTTACACCTCCTCCGGCGGTTACAGCCAGTACGGACGAAACCGTCAGCTGCTGAGTGCATGCGTTTCTTGACTCACACCTCATCGGCAGCCGTTTCTTGACTCACACCTCATCGGCAGCCGCACTAGCAGCTAGCGGCGAAACAACCGCTAGCGGGAATTGTTTAACGATTAAAAAACTGGTTTAGCCGGGGACGTCGCCTGCCGCTGGAGGTCTTACTGGACCTTATGTGGAACCTACCATCAAGGTCGTTTTCGCCAAACACTACCCATCAATTTGACATGGCACCAGCTTCCAAAAAAAATTTGACATGGCACCCAACTAAAGATCATACCTGACGCTTCACAATCTATGCCACTACAACCATACATCATTAGACATCAAATCCGCGGCCAGAAAGGTTAATTATTACAACCCTTCACATCCCATGCCGTTACACGTAGCTGTGCGAACTTAGAAGTGTGCATCAGGCCTATATGGAGAATCATGAGGAGATTAAACATTTTTGATATTCTACATCCGTCGATGGCCATATGTTTTGGAACCATCTGCCTTAATAGATTTCCATTATTCACCTGGGTTGTCTTAAGTCCACCCGGCATGGATATTTTCGAATCATAATTCATCGATGCCTACTAGTAGGTATCAACTGGCCACGCTACAGTATGTAGTCCGCTTAGCCCGCATCATAACCTATATATGTTCTGCAACATCTCCAGCTCTTGTTCCTGGTCCACGTTAAAAATATTTTTGTTACAATTCGACAAAACAACAACCAATATCTTAGAATTAAAAAGTTAACGCTTTGTATACACTTACTAGGCTCGGGGCGAATGCCATGCATGCACTGTATATTTCTGACGTGGCCCCTTCCATAGTTACTCCTGCGTCAAGTAGCAACTCCAGCGGGTGGTTCGAGTCAGCCGATGCGGATGCAGGTGTCACGGTGGCCCGGTTTTGGGGAAATTTTTATATGCACCTATTCACTCCTCCTCCGGTCTCTATTTCAGTCCTTTAATGTCTCTAGCTATTTTCTTTAACATAGACATATAACAAGTTGTTGCAGCTTAAATGAATAAATCGCCATCATCAATACCACCACCGCTACCATTGTCAACATAAAGGCATAAATATCCATGAAAAATGTATAAAAGAACCTTGAGCCATAAGGCATACTTTAATATTACACTACTACAGATACCATTTATATAACCTGCTAAAATGGATTTGCATAGGTTGTTCGTGCAACCACCTCCACACAACCACCTATGGAAGTGCACAATTTCCACGAATGGTCAAGCAACCATCTCTGAAAATGTATTTCCAAAAGTGGTTCTCTTACAAGCAGCGTGGAGGATATGAATTCCGAATACCCACAAGGAAGCTAGATGATAGAATCCTACCAGAACCTAGTACTATAAGTTGCTTCCAGGCTTTGGTTGCAACTCTCATTTTGTCCTCAGACCTTCCCTTAAGAGACTGTGTTATCACAGCTAAACATTGTTCATTATATTCGTACACATGTACATACAGGACTTGCGTTGATCAGGCAACTGAGTTGCTCCAACTGTCTAACAGATCAAGCTTCAGCTGCAGGGTTTGTTATAGCTGGAGGATCAACCTCTCAAGCCGAATATTCACTGGTTGGGCACCAGGAAATAGAGGGATCTTATGATCTTGTGATCTACTTGGAGGGAGGCATGGAGCTGTGTTGGTTCAGAAAAAAGCTCTGAGAATTCTGTGACTAAATGCTGAATTGGTTCTGAGTGACTAGTGTATCACAGCTTGTACACCACAGATAACTTGATCCTCGGATGTGAGACTGTCAGTAGGTGATGGTGTCTACTTAATTAATACAATAAGAAACAGCTCCATGTTTCATAAGCCGCTTCAGTTTCTTGGCAGAGAGTTCCTAATATTTGGACAGATCATCCGCCTGGATCTCTTGTAAGAAAATCTTTCTTCCATGTATGTAAGTTTCATCTGCTTTAATTTTGACCCCAGCGTACCCACATAGGACTGCATTCCTCTACCCAATCCTCCCCAACAATCATATCGTAACATTGTAGGTCCAGAACCATAGCCTCAGAATAGAATGTATGTCCTTGCTGTACAAACCATCTCAACTGTGGAACCAGAGAATTGCAGATCATAGCCGAGCCCCAAGCCCGACGTCCACGCCAACCCTCTCGACCACGGGGCTCTCACCCACGGTACCTCTACGCACGCGTCCACGGAGGGAAAATATGAGCACGATTGAGACTTCAGCGTGCTGTTGCTCCATTGACATAAAAGAGATGCTTGGATAGCGAGCGTTCATATTATTACAGAAGTGCCAAAAGAAAAAACAAAACTGAATATGCATTCAGAACTGAGACTTTAGAATGTTTTTTTTGAAGAAACTACGGCACCCCTTATGGTGCCTGGAATTTTATTGCATTTGAGGAACAACACTGTACAAAGTTTGAAGGGGTTTACAAAGCATTGAGATTACAAAGGGGGAAAGGAGGGGAAAAAGAACTAAGCACTAAAATCTACAATCTACAAACTTTTCTACAATCTAATTAGGCTGGAAAAAAACTGCTCCAAGCTTCTATCTTCATCTTATCAGAGGGGGAGGGGCACCTAGATGACCAGAGCTTAAGATCTTTGCTACAGCGCCTTGCGATCATGATATTTGTCTCATCTTCTTGTCGAAAGACCATTGCATTCCTACACTTCCAAACATTCCAAAGGATGCAAGTGAGGACAGTACTCTTGATTCTGTTGTTAGTTTCCTGAAGGGGGTTCATAAGCCACAGTTGCTCAACTCCTAGGGAAGGCGAGAAGGAGCTCACATCAACACCGATGGAAGCCCAGAAGCGAATGCTGCGTGGACAGTCCAGGAACAAGTGGAAGCAATCTTCTTCTCTGAGGCAAAAAGAGCATTGTCCAGATGGAAGCATGTTACATCGGTGAAGCCGGGATCTGGTACTTAGCTTTTCACGATGCAGAAGCCAAAGGAAGAATTTACATTTGGGAGGGGCAACAGAACGCCATATAGCTGGAGCAAACGGGTCATCTTGGTGATGTTGGAAGGAGAGAAGGTAGTGAGCTTTTGACGTAGGGGGTTTTCCATTATAGCGAAGGACCCTTTTATCAGGAACAGTAACATCTAAAACAACTGAAGACATTAGAGATTGGAGCTCCAGTTTTTCCGCCGCCGCAGCGTGGGTCAGCCGGGGCCTAAGGTTAAGGAGCAGTTCCTGAGCTGAGAGTGCCCTGGCAACAGAAGCATTGGGTCGTAGGGTATGGGAGAAGAGGGCGGGGAAGGTATTAGCAAGAGTGTCGGTTCCCCACCATAAGTCACGCCAGAAGGCAGTCATCTTCCCATCACCAATAATCACCATGGTTTCATCTCTGAACGAGGGTAGAAGTGCATATATATCCTTCCAAATGGGTGTGATCGTTGGGATATCGTCCCCAAAGTCAAAATTGCTACTCCAGCCATAATTATGACGAAGCCAGTCAACCCAGGGAGCTGAAGGAGCACAGTGGAATTTATACAGGAATTTCTTGAGCAAGCTTTTGTTTCTGGCAGATAGATCTGGTAAGCCGAGTCCACCTTTATCTTTTGGGATGCACACATCATCCCCGTCCACAAGAAGGCCTTTTGTTTCTTGACCAGCGAATCGATCGTCCCTTGATACAGAAGTAGAGAGCTCATAGCATAGACAGAGTTGGAAGCAAGAACAGAAGTTACTAGGGTGGCCCGGCCCATTTCGCTCAGGAGGTGACCACGCCAACCAGCTAAATACTTGTCTGAGGCAGCAACCATAGGAATAAAATCGGCAGTGCTCAGTTTGTTGGTGGAAAGGGGCAAGCCAAGGTACGGTTGAGGAAAAGTGGAAACGGGACACCCAAAGATGGTCGCAAAAGAAGTGGCTCTATCACTGTCAATACAAATGGGGAGGAAGGTGCTTTTGTCAAAGTTAATGTGCAAACCGGTGGCTGCGGAGAAGGATTGCAAGGTGTTTTTCAGAGCGAGCAACTGACCTTCTTCAGCCTTGAGAATAATTAAAGTATCATTGGCATATTGCAACACCGGACACGGGGCCCCCGGGGTGATTGGATGTTCAAAAGTACCATTAGCAAAAGCTGAAGTAATTAGTTGCTGAAGGACGTCAGCAACAATAATAAACAGGTAGGGAGACAGAGGGCGAAGCCCTTTTCTGCAGTTAATCCACTTGCCTGGGGTGCCATTTAGGAGGACACTAGTCTGACTAGAGTTCAAAAGATCCTGAACCTAGAGCCTCCATTTTTGTGGGAAATTCTTAGCTTCGAGAATGGCATCAAGGGCAGACCATTCAATAGAGTCAAAGGCTTTCCTAAAATCAAGCTTAAGGGCCACGGCAGAAATTTGACGTTTCACTATGTAAGAATCGCCCTACAGTGATGAGTATAAAGGGGACGAGTCGTTGTTGCATATCATCAGTATTCGAAAAGTGATGGGCACATATTAGATGCGTCACCTTTCTATTCTCCTAGGGCCTCCGATAAAAAGTGACCCGTCACCTAAGACAGTGCAAAAGTGATGCGGCTCATGAAGCCCGTCACCTATATTACAGGTGACGGGCTTTACTTATCGCCCGTCACCCGTAGTCATGTTATAGGTGACGGGTCGTGCCCTTGTGGGTGCCCCTCAAGTAAATGTGACGGCCTTTACTTAGCGCATCACCTCGTCCTCTGATGCGCTTAACCTATGGTCCTTGAAAGGTGACGCATTACGTCTATAGTTCGTCACCTATGTGTATGCCCTATCTAACGAAAGGGATTATTTCTAAGATATATAGTTCGTCACATTCGCTCCAGTTCATCACAATGCGAGACATTTTTTTAGAGTTCGAGTAACGATGCGAGATATTCTCCTGTCTTACGTAATAACCAAAGCCAAAACGTTTACAACATAGAATGTTAGCCAGGGACGACAACACCAGCCGCCCTGAGATGTGCTCAACAGAAGTTTAGTAGAAAAACAACAACCAACCGAGACGTTCATCGAGCAGACGCGCACCCACAAACGGAACAGACAATGCGAGATATATATATATATATATATATATATATATATATATATATATACAATATATAACGAGCGAGGCGGAAGTTCATATATATTGCGATATATATACAAAGGACCTACATACAAACTACGTTATACATAGTTCATGACAGGTCTTTGATAACTTCCGCCACCCTGAAGATGGCGTAGACGAAGCCGGCGACGTTCTCCACCAGGGGCAGCTGCACCGGCGGCTTCCCAAGACGGACGAGGTATTCATTCAACTTCATGACACTGATCGCCCAGGCATCGCCGTAGCCGAAGGGGTGGTCCGGATCGAACTCCGGATCGCCAGGCGCCGGAGCAGGAGCCGGAGATGGCGGTGGAGAAGGGGCCAGCGCAGGGGCCGGCACAGGAGCCGGGGCCGGAGCCATCGCAGGAGGAGGCAACGACCGACGCTGGCGAGGGGGCGGCGGCGATGACGATGATGACTCCACCAGCACATAGCGGCGGCGCCTGGAGCTTGAGAACTGGGGTGTGAGGAGAGAGCGAGTGGGGTTTTTCGGAGAGCAGCCGGCCTCGCCGCAATATATATAATGGCGACGGCCAGAGATCGTGGGAAAAGAAACAGGCACGCGCGGTTGCCGAGGGGAAGCGAAATGGGCTTGCATGCAGTCGTGCACAGAGAGGGTAGCGCGGTGGTTGCGATTCCCAGCAATTGAATGCGGCGCGGCGTGCGGTTGTCGAGGGTGCGTGCGCGCGTGCACAGAGAGTCGGTTGTCATTCCTAGTAGCCGCGTGTTTGAATGTGACATATGTGATGGGCAACATATATCGCCCGTCACCAATGACACATAGGTGACGGGCTTCATATGATGCCCGTCACCTGTATTCATCACGTAGGTGACGAGCCTAATTGAAGTCATAGGTGACGGGCCACACATGTGTTGCCGGTCACCTACTTCTTCTTTTCTCCCATTTAAAGCCACTCCTTTGTCTCAGTTTCTTACCTTATCCATTTAAAACCCTAGGTTAGTGCGCAGCTCCTCTCCTCCTCGTCTCCTGGTCGCGCCAGGCAAGGAGGAGAGCTGGGCACCAGGTGCCCGCCCGTAGGCAAGGAGGAGAGCTGGGCACACCTCCTCGTCTCCTCATCGCGCCACCAGGTGCCCGCCCGCCGGCGCCGAGCCACCGCCCGCAGGCAAGGTGGGGAGCGGGGCACGCCGTCGTGCCACCAGGTGCCCGCCCGCCGGCGCCGAGCCGCCGCCCGCAGGCAAGGAGAAGAGCGGGGCACGCCGTCACGCCTCCTCGACGCGCCACCAGGTGCCCGCCCGACGGCGCCGAGCCGCTGCCCGCAGGCAAGGAGGAGAGCGGGGCACGCCGTCGCGCCTCCTCGTCGCGCCACCAGGTGCTCGCCCGCCATTCCTCTCCGCCGCTGTCAGTATTTCTAGCTAGATACTTTTATTAGTGAAATGTGAATGTTTGAAAATGATATTTGTTGGCAAATGATGATATGGGAGAGTGTTCACCAGGATAGATTGAGAGATTGATACACATGCACATCCAAATTAATTAAAGCAGATTGTTGCACATGAGCTACTGTATACTTGCACATGAACACTTCTGCCTCAAAATGCATGAAGCACATGCCACACAACGAGGCTGAGGTGTTCATGGCAAGTATACAGTAGCTTATGCCTTTCGAGGGTGAGGTCTTCATGGATTGTTATAATGCAAACATATCTCTCCCAGTTCTGATGCCTTTTGAAATGGTAAATAATGTGATTTACTTGTATTAGTTGATGAAAATGAGTATATTGAGTTGACTGTATTTATATTTTGATACTCTAATGATGTATTTATTTAGGCTCCCATAAAACCATCGCGAAGTTAAAAAAATCTTTGGTTCGGATATATGTATATGTTGTTAACCTTGATCCTGCGGTGTTGATACGGCCATTCGGGGCCAACATCGATATCCGCGATGCGGTGCGGTATAGGGACGTGATGAAGGAGTACGGTCTTGGTCCCAATGAAGAAATCCTCAACTTTTGAGCTGGGGACTTCTTTATTGGGACCAACGCCGTACTCTTTCGTCACATCCCTATACCACACTGTATCGCGGATATCGATGTTGGCCCCGAATGATAGTGTCATCACCGCTGGGTCCAGGTTGACGATATATGTGTATCCTAAATAATTATTGTTTTTCTTTTCGATGGTTTTTGCATAAAGGGCATGGATAAATGTTCTGAACCATATTATTGAATCCCATATGACATGGGACGACGGGTGTTCGCCTCAAACTAAAGAGTATCAAAATAATCAGATTTTAGAAATAACTTTTTATTTGCATGTGTAGATGTGATTTACTTTTATTAGTTGATGAAAATGGGTATATTGAGTTGAATGTTTATTTTTGAATGGATAAAAATGTGTGTACTTGGTATTAGACATCGAACGAAATGTTAATGTTTAATTCGTAGAAATGACTTTGCAACATGCTGGGTTGGAGCGTCGGGCGTATGCTCGTGCATCGGTACGCAATAATTTGAAGCGCGCCGGTCATTCCCTTGAGTTCCACCCTGAAGAGCGTCTTGGACTTGTTAGTGGTCGTATTCGTCGTTGGATTAAGAAAGCATTTGATTATCTCACAATATGTAATGCAAGACGCAAATTTGAACGTGAATTTAATGTCGACTTGCATGGTACAAATGATGAACGCGAGTTGATGGCTCGATGTAATTCTAGGTGCGAAGCGTCAGGGATGGCAGAAATTGACCGTTTCGTAGCGAGAGTTCGCGCAGCGATTCACGAGGCATCGGTTAGGTCTCTTGAGTAGTTTGCATTTTCATGCAGTCCTTTTGGGCAATCATGTTGTGTAATGGATCATGTAGTTATTTTTAAGTAATCATGTCGTGTAATGGATCATGTAGTTCTTATAATTTATCATGTTGTGTAATGGATCAGGTGACCTGTATAATTTATCAAGTTCTTATAATTTATCATGTTGTGTAATGGATCATGTGGACCTGTATAATTTATCAAGTTCTTATAATTTATCATGTAATGGATCATGTGGACCTTTAATATACACAAAGTGACGCCACCTAAAAGCACAGCCCACCACCTTTACAAATTCCAAGTGACGAGTGATGTTCTACGACCGTCACTTATGCTCCACCATAGGTGACGGATGTTGTGTTAGGACATCACCTTTATTGGATATAGGTGACGGGCATAGATTTCAAACGGGGGGCCTGGTCACCAAGAAAAGTCCATCACCTATAGCGTCACATAGGTGACGAGCATACACCTGTCACCTTTCTGTTCAAAACAGTGACACGGTAGAAGTGACGGGCACTTTGCCCATCACTTTAGGGGGATGATGCCCGTCACTATAGGGCTTTTCTTACATAATGTTTGTGACAAGTTTGAGCAAGCTCAGCAGCATAAATGAAGTTCTCAGAAATGCTCCGGCCCTTAATGAAACCAGTTTGATCAGGGTGAACAAGGAAAGAGATAAAAGGTTGCAGTCTGGTGGTGAGGGCCTTGGACACAATTTTTAGGGGGCAGTTTTGAAGGGAGATGGGTCTATATTGATCTGGTCTAGTGACACCTATTCTTTTTGGTAGAAGGACAATGTGGGATTTGTTTATTCTTTTCAGCTCAGCTTTGTGACGGTAGAATTCATCAGCAAGAGCAAGAAGGCAAGGACTAGTTTGGTTCCAGAAGAACTTGAAGAAAGCCGGTCCGAAACCGTCTGGACCAGGACTAGAGTCATTTCTCATAATCCAAAGGGCATTTTTAAGTTCTGAAAGGGAGAAGTTTTCTGCTAGGGCATTGCTTTGGAAGGAGTCAAGGGCAGTGGGGGCAAGGAGAGAGGACAAGTGGTCGATGGGGCTTGTGGCATCTTTCAACCCCAAGAAGGTTGTGATAAAAATCAAAAAGAGCCTTTTCTTTCCCAGAATGAGAGTGGACGCAGCAGTCACCAAGGTCAAGGATTTTAATATGGTTTTTTCGTAGGCGGATGGTAGCACACATTTGGAAGTATTTTGTGTTATCGTCGCCAAGCACATAGTCTCTGATTTTCCCACGTTGACGCCAATACTCAGCAAGGAGAGAGGTATTGGTGCTCAAGGAATTCTTAACAAGGACACGTAGGGTGGCTTCAGTGGGAGCAAGGGGGCGCTGTTCCTCAGTTTGATCCAAGAAATTAATGACAATTTGACAATTCGTTACAAGATCACTGGGTTTCCTACGGTTTTTAACCCACTTTTTTGTGGCTTCACGAACTTTTTTCAGCTTAAGGCAAATGGAAGCAGCGGCATTGTGATCAAGATGGCAACTGCTCTCCCAAACTTGCAAGACTAGAGGAGGAAAAGAAGGGGTGTGCAGGCAGTGGTTGTTGAATCTAAAGACAGAGGGTTTTGGAACAACAGTTGACGCACTGAGAACAATAGGCACATGATCAGTGGTGACACGAGTACTAGAGGAGAGAGTTGTGTCAGGAAAAAGGGAACTCCACTCCAGGTTGACCAGAGCACGATCCAAACGGCAGAGAGTAGGAGAATCTTGGTGATTAGACCACGTATAAAGACGATTAAGCAACGGAATGTCTTGGAGGCCAAGGCTATTGATGAAATCGTTAAACCAGTCAGCTTCCCTCGAGTTGAAATTATCACTAGATTTCTCATGAGGGAACCTAATAAGGTTGAAGCCACCAATAATGAGCCAAGATCCCGTAACCGAGTCTGCAACATCTTTTAACGAATCTAAAAAGGTTTGTTTGCTGTTGTGATCACAGGGACCATACACGTTTGTGACACTAAAGGTAAAATCCATCAAGCAGTGAGAGAAGGTGGAGTGGACAAACAAAGGACCTACTGAGGAGGACAGAAGCTCAACGTTATTCTCTGACCACGCAGTGAGAATGCCGCCAGAAGCACCCTCATAAGCTTTGAACGAGCGAGCAAGGAGGTTTTGCGGCAGGAAGGCAAGAGCTTTGAAATGAGTAATGGAGCTGAGTTTGGTTTCTTGGATCGCAGCCAAATCAACATTACAGGAAGAAAGAGCGCGCTTAACATCACAACATTTATCTTTCTGGACAAGACCACGAACATTCCAGGAAGAAATTTGAAGCGAGCAACAATTAACTGCCAAAGAGCAGTCTAGGCAACCGGTCAAACACTGACCAATAAAGAGACAAGTAGCTAAAGAACTAAAAGCATAAATGATAAACTTGCACGCAGGCAAGGCGAGAGAAGCGAGACAGCACCGACGAGTTGAGGCACGCATCATGGTTCCATGGTGTTCATCACCGAAGCCGCCGGCAGAGGGGCACCCTTCATGAGTTCTTCATCCACCCCACAAGCAGCTGCTAGATCTTTGGCATCTTCAACAGATAGAGGTTCTTTCATCTCCTTGGCAAGTTCGACAACTTCCGCAGGAAGGGCGCCAGACGGGCATCCCTTAGCGTCGCGAGGGGCACGCTCAGGAATGGCCCTAGCAGCTGCCTTCTTGCCCTCGCCCTCCAGCTTGCGGCACTTCAGAGAAGTTGCTTTGTCCATCATCGAAGTGAAGTTTGGGTTCTTAGTGCTTGCCAGTCGAGGGCTCTGACGACGTCCAGTTGGTGCGGTAGTTGGAGCAGGAGCCATAGGGGGTCCCCTAGCAGTAGGGGCTGTTAGCGATAGCTGTGTGCGTGTGTTGACGTGCATGACAAGGAAACATGCATAATTGTAATTGACTCGATCTCTGGTTGCTAGGAAATCACGGCTAGGTACGAGGTACCGTATATAGGCTTTCCATATCTGTTGTAAACGCTGGATAAGAATAGCAACCAGAGATCCAATCTTGTAAGCCACGGGAGAGGCTCTTTCTCCCTATATTAACACACGCAACTCCTATGGGAGTAACAACGCTTCCCAATAGTTTCACGTGGTTATCAGAGCCATCCTCTAAACACATGTACTATCTCCGTCCTTCATGGCCGGCACCAACGTCACCATGCTGGCAGCGTTTGCCATCCCGGTCACGGAGAAACTCAACAAGAACAACCACACCATCTGGAAGCTTCAAGTACTTCCTGCAATCCGTGGTGCTCAGTTCGTCGGTTACATCGACAGCTCACTGTCGGCGCCGCCCAAAGAAGTTGATGGCGGCGAGGGCAAAGAAAAAGTGCCCAATCCGGCGTATGCGGTCTGGCTAGCCCAGGACCAGCAGGTATTCAGCTACCTCGTTTCATCGCTTTCTAAAGATGCTTTGAAACAAGTCTCAGGATGTGAGACTGCTGCCCAAATCTGGCACACACTGGAGGAGCTGTACGCATCCCAAACTCGGGTGCGCGCGGTGAACACACGCATCGCACTTGCAACCACGAAAAAGGGAGCAATGTCCATTGATGAGTACATCGCCAAGATGAAGGGGTACGCCGACGAGATGGCGACGGCTGGAAAACCCCTTGACGACGAAGAACTTGTCTCATTCATCTGCACCGGCCTCGACTTCAAGTACAACTCTGTCGTCACTAGCGTCCTAGCGTGCACCGAGCCGATCAGCGTCACCGAGCTCGTCGTCCAGCTGCTCGCCTTCGAACAGCGCCTGAACCTCTACAACGGCTCTTCATCCTCGTTAGGCTCATCAGTGAATGCTGCCTCTCGTGGCCGTGGTGGGGGGCGCATCAACCGTGGCCGCGGAAACCGTGGCCGTGGCAATCAAGGACGCGGTCGTGGACGTGGAGGCTTCGGCAACAACTTCAGGTCCAAGGATAAGTGCCAAATTTGCAAGAGGGACAACCACAATGCCATCGACTGCTACTACCGCTATGATGAAGACTATGTCGCTCTTGAAGAGAAGAGTGCCAATGCTGCCAACTATGGAGGCCATGGCGCTGACTCAAACTGGTACACGGACACTGGGGCCACCGATCATGTGACGGGCGATCTCGACAAGCTGCAGATTCGTGATCGCTACAACGGTGGCGAGCAGATCCACACTGCCAATGGGTCAGGTATGGATATTGCACATGTCGGTCATACTATTTGTCGTGCACCTGGTAGAGACCTTTACCTTAATAATGTTCTTCATGTTCCTAGCACTACAAAAAGTCTTGTTTCCGTTCATAAGCTAGCTGCTGACAACAATGCTTATCTTGAGTTTCATCCAAATTCCTTTTTCGTTAAGGATCGAACAACGAAGAAAATCATTTTGGAAGGAACATGTAGGGGCGGTCTCTACCCTTTACCTACATCGACTATCAAGAATAAACAAGCTCTTAGTGTGTTCAACAGTGAGCCATCCTTGGAGATGTGGCATCATCGTTTGGGTCATCCATCATATGGAGTAGTTCACCAAGTAGTCAATAAACACAAGTTATCTTGTTCTTCTAGTTCTAGAATAAATTCAGTTTGTGATTCTTGTCAAATGGCCAAAAGCCATCAGCTACCTTATCAAAGATCCTTGAGTGAATCCTCTGCTCCTTTGGAGCTTGTCTATTCTGATGTTTGGGGGGCGGCTGTAGACTCTTTTGGCAATTACATGTATTACGTAAGTTTCATTGATGACTACAACAAATTTACCTAGATTTATCTTCTAAAACATAAATCTGAAGTTTTCCAGCGTTTTCATGAATTCCAAAGTCTAGTTGAGCGCTAGTTATGCAAGAAAATTCTAGCCGTTCAATCTGATTGGGGCGGGGAGTATGAGAGATTAAACTCATTTTTCTCCAAAGTTGGGATTAGTCATCATGTGTCCTGTCCTCACGCCCATCAACAAAATGGAACAGCTGAACGAAAGCACAGACACATTGTTGAAGTGGGGTTAGCTCTCCTCGCACATTCCTCTGTGCCCCTCAAATATTGGGATCAGGCATTTCTAGCTACTACCTATCTCATCAACAGGATTCCCAGTCGTGTTATTCACAACACCACGCCCCTAGAACAGCTCTTCAAGTCACAAGTTGACTATAATTCGCTCAGAACATTTGGGTGTGCTTGCTGGCCCAACCTGCGCCCCTATAACAATCACAAGCTTGCTTTTAGATCCAAGCAATGCGTGTTTCTTGGCTATAGTAACATGCATAAAGGGTTCAAATGTTTAGATATTGCTGCTGGCCGCATTTATATTTCTCGTGATGTGGTTTTTGATGAGCAAGTTTTTCCTTTTACCAAATTACATCCGAATGCTGGATCCCGTTTTCGCCTCGAAGAACTTCTTTTACCTTCCGAAATCTCCAAGGGTGCACAAATATGTTACGATGTGCATGTTCCTTCTGCCTGTGCTACTAATCGTGTGGGAGTATTTCAGGAAGAAAATGCAGCAGCCGCAGGAGAAAATTCGGAAGAAAATCCAACAGCGCATGATCACATGCAGTCCACCTCGGACGGAGCCCCCGAGGTTGATCCGGTGCAGGTACGAGGAGTAGATCCCAGAGCGGATGTTTCTGCAGGGCAATCAGCGCATCCGCCGAATCCGGGTGCGGCAACTGGCTCGCACGCGTCCGTCGTTGGGGGGGGGGGGGGAATCGACCCTCCTGTATCTTCTGCGCCACAAATTACGGACCACGCCGGGCCTGCGCTCGATGCTAATTCGGTGCGATCCACTACACCTGCGGGTTCTGATGACCCCGGTGCGGCTTCAACGCGTCCAAGGACGCGCGCCCAGGGCGGAATCCGCAAGCCACGTGTTTACAGTGATGGCACCATAAGGTATGGTTTATTAGCAGCAAATGAACCTAACACCCTGCATGAAGCCTTGGCAGATAATAATTTGAAAAATGCCATGGATGAAGAGTTTCTAGCCCTGCACAAGAACAAAACATGGCATCTGGTGCCACCGGCTCGAGGGAGGAACGTCATTGATTGTAAATGGGTCTACAAGATTAAAAGAAAAACTGATGGATCAATTGATAGATACAAAGCCTGTCTAGTAGCCAAGGTATTCAAGCAAAGGTATGGGATTGATTATGAAGATACCTTTAGTCCAGTAGTAAAGGCTGCAACTATCAGGCTAGTTCTGTCTATTGCTGTCTCACGAGGATGGACTCTTCGTCAGTTAGATGTGCAGAACGCGTTTCTTCATGGTGTTCTTGAGGAAGAAGTCTACATGAGATAACCTCCTGGGTATCAAGATAAGTATCACCCTCAGTATGTTTGTAAACTGGATAAAGCCTTGTATGGATTAAAGCAGGCTCTCGAGCCTGGTATTATCGGTTGAACACCAAGCTGCAAGAAATGGGGTTCAAACCTTCAAAGGGGATACTTCTCTTTTTTACTTCAGAAAAGGTGATTTAATGGTGTTTATTATTATTTATGTTGATGATATCATAGTGGCCAGCTCATCACCAGAAGGTACAAAACAGCTACTGAAAGCTCTTAAGTCTGATTTTGGATTAAAGGATCTGGGGGAACTTCATTATTTCCTTGGTATAGAGGTATCTAAAATAAATAATGGAATTTTGTTGTCTCAATCAAAATATAGCAATGATATTCTAAAGAGAACAGGTATGGTAAATTGCAAACCGTGTAGCACGCCTATGGCAATCACCGTGAAGCTGTCTGCATATGAGGGAACAGCGCTGAGTGCTGAAGATGCAACACGGTTCAGAAGTATTGTTGGAGCTCTGCAATACTTAACCCTCACAAGACCGGACATTGCTTTTGTTGTCAACAAAGTATGCCAATTTCTTCACAAGCCAACCACCATACATTGGAAAGCTGTGAAGCGAATATTGAGATACATAAGATTCACGGTCGAGTTAGGACTCAGGATCATCAGATCTCGCTCATCGCTTGTCAGTGGCTTCTCTGATGCAGACTGGGCAGGATGTGTTGATGATAGACGCTCCACTGGAGGCTTTGCTATATTCCTTGGAGGAAATCTCGTCTCTTGGAGTGCACGTAAGCAGGCTACAGTCTCCCGGTACAGTACAGAAGCCGAGTATAAAGCGATGGCGAATGCCACGGCTGAGATAATATGGATTCAGTCTCTTCTTCGAGAGCTTGGTATTAAAAGTCCCCCGGCTGCTGTACTATGGTGTGACAATTTAGGGGCTACTTATTTGTCAGCAAATCCGGTCTTCCATGCTAGAACTAAGCATATAGAGATTGACTATCACTTTGTTCGAGAGCGAGTTGCACAGAAACAACTTCAGATCCGATTTATTGGTACTAGTGATCAAATAGCGGATGGTTTAACCAAACCACTAAATTCGTGCAAGCTAGAAGAATTGAAGTACAATCTGAACCTTGGAGTGGGAGGTTCAGATTGAGGGAGGATGTTAGCGATAGCTGTGTGCGTGTGTTGACGTGCATGACAAGGAAACATGCATAATTGTAATTGACTCGATCTCTGGTTGTTAGGAAATCACGGCTAGCTAGGAGGTACCGTATATAGGCTTTCCATATCTGTTGTAAACACTGGATAAGAATAGCAACCAGAGATCCAATCTTGTAAGCCACGGGAGAGGCTCTTTCTCCCTATATTAACATACGCGGCTCCTACGGGAGTAACAACGCTTCCTAATAGTTTCACAGGGGTTACCAGAGGAGCAGTGGTAGTGCCCACAGGGGGCGCATCGACGTTCAGAGCTGGGCAGGGCAGTGCAAAGGACGCACTAGCAGCAGACTGCCCAGCAACCATCGAGATTGGGCAGGGCAGTGCAGTGCAGGCCCGGGACCTGCACCAGCGGCAGACTGCCCAATCGCCAAGTTAGCAGAAGTAAGGGCCGCAGATGTCACCAGTTTAGCTGCATCGTCAAAAGAGATCTTGTGCACACGATTAGCAGAGCCAACAGCCGCTAGAGCAACCGAGAAACCAGGCAATTTATGTGGCCCAACAGTGAAGCTTTCATCCACCACTCCAACCGAGCACTTCAGAAGGTCAACAACAATGAGACCCCTAGAACCGGAGTGCTGCCAGGGCTGCAGGGAGAAGTTTAAACTCCACCCTGGTAGGGCGGGAAGCTATAGGACTCCCATGGGCCACCGGCAGAAGAGACTGGCCCGCCAACGGGCCGTAGGGCACCGGGAGGAGAGCCTTGAGCCCGGGCAGATCAGCTGAGGGGGACGCAGGGCCCAGCACAGTGATGGGCGGTCCGTGAGTCGAAAGGCCCAGAGCACAGCTCGGCCCAGCACCCCCCAAAGGACCGCCGCCATCACCAACCGGCCCAGGAGCAGGCCCAGAGCTGCCACCCAGCCCAGTGGAGCCAGTAGCACCAGGCATAGGACCGGCCCCATCCGGAGCCGGGTCGTCGACATACGGAGGTGGCACATCATCTTCATTGTTGTCGTCGGAGGTATCAGGGTTCCCGCCATCGCCAGTTCCGTCCCCACCCTGGTGAATTGGGGCATGGATAGGGTCGGTGCCGAGAATGTGAACGGGGCTGATTGCCCCATGACCATCAGCATTCTTGATGCGCATTTCGCCCGGGATATCAACAATATCCTCAGCCTTGACGGTAACAAAAACATTGGAGTAGTCGTACCCAGTAACACAGATGGGATCAATGAAGTGGATATTAGCAAAAGGAACAGTGGAGATGGCAATGTGTTCCCTATTCCAGTGTTCAAGCGGAAAGTCATCAAAGGATAGGGAAGCGAAGGCTTCATGCTCAAACTGGAATTGGTTGTCGGTGCATTCGGCTTTGTCTAAAGCAAGATAGGTGCAGTAATTCCCATAGAAAGAGGATCTGTCAACAACATCATCACGACGCATTTTGTCAGCAAAGCAGACAAGTTTAGCACCGTGGGGGCCAGTAATAAGGGTAACCCTAGGATTCCCAGCATACTTGCAAAAAAAACCTCTAATCATTTTTGGCAGGGTCAGCAGCAGGCGGGTAGGTTTAAGCAAACGCCAGATGTCCAACGCGGGACATATCAACAGGCGGCATGAACACATCAATAGAGTCAGGGTGCTCAGGAGGCAACAGATCCTCAGTATCAGGAGGAAGAAGAGGATCCTCAGGGTCGTACTAGGGTACCTGAACAGAGGCACTCACCGGGACAGACGAGCCATCGTCAACCGAGATGCCATTCGGGCCAATGCCCACCGCATCTCCCACGATGTCGAAGAAGGAGCGGGAGGAGGACTCAAGGTGAGGCAGCGGAGTAGGCGACGCCGCAATAACAACTTCAGTAGCAGCAGACGTGCCAGAGAGACCTTCAGCAGCGCCCGCGGCAGAGGTGGCAGGGGAGTTGTGCCGGTTGGGGGAGTTCGCCATGGCACTGCGTTGAGAGGATGGTGGCGAGGAGTGATGAGACTGTGAGGAAGTAGCCGACGAGTGAAACGGAGGGAGTGAGGACTTACACCGGCGCTCAATGTGGCCTGAACACCAGCACTTGCGACACCGGATGGGGTCCCTGCACGCAGCTTGCAGGTGATCTTTGGAGAGGCAGCGGAAGCACCGATTTGAGATATCAGTGGGAGGAGGGAGAGTTTTTCTAGGCGAGCGAGGCAGTTTTGAGGGGGAGGCGGCAACGACAGCATAGAAATTAAAGGGGGGCGGTGACTCCTCGGGTGCAGAGGCGGAAGGATGCCATTGTTGGCTAGAAGGGATTTGTCTTGGGAAGGATGGGAAGGCGGCGGCGGCAGAGGATGGTTGGGGGAGGGGAATCGATGGGGGGAGGAGTAAAGGCGGAGGAAAAGGGGGGCGGGGAAGAAGGCCCGTTTGACTTGCGAGGGAAATGCAGAAAGGCCGCCGGCGGCGTGCGCCACAGGGACGCGCAGCATGGTGGCGTTCGCCGTCAGGCGAGAGTTGCGAGACAGAGGGAGAAGGGGTTGAGCCATCAATGCGACCCGGCAGGGAGGAAGACCCAGGGGGACAACGGTGCATGCCGGTCTGGTCAGGGCTCGGCACAGGGTCCAAAGCAAGGGTGTTTGAGTTTTTTGAGGTCAGCGAAGCAGCGCAAGCACTGACCAAGGAAGCATGGAAGGTGAACAGCAGACCTCCATGGGAGAGACCTTGAAGACGAAGAATCAAGGAAAGAACGGAGGAGTTAGAGACAGAGGAGAAGAAAATGCCGGGTTGAACAAGCGATACAGGAGGAGGGAGATCGGAGTCGGGGCACAACCAAAACTTCAGGTAGTCCTCCACAATGGAGCAAGGTGGTGGGCGCGGATCAACCGTAATCCAGAACGGGAAGGCAGGGGATGAGGAGCCCAGCGAGCAGGCCGGGTCAAACGGGGACGAGACGAAGAAGTTGGAGAGGACGAAGTAATGGAAGAGGGTGCCGGGGCGGGGGGCATCAGGTTCAAGGAACCGACGGCGAGGGGGGAAATTGGGGATGTCGGAGGTGAAGAGGAAACCATGGCTGGGAGGTGGGGAGGAAGGGAGGGGGCGGAGGGGTGTGGGGGGAGCATCGGATTGAGGGGGAGGGGAGGACACGGCCATGGCCAGAGACTTTAGAATGTTGCTTGCATAAAGAACTGAACATGCATACAGTCCTTAATATCGTACGATGCTTGCATACTCACAGCAGCACATTCTTATATACTGTGTTCACTAGCTATGCAAGCATCATTTTGTTGCATATTTAATTTTAATTTCTTTTATTTGTGCATTCAGAATCTACCCAATAAACATCCATGCATTCATTTATGCATCCGTAGTGCATCTCAATTTACAACTTCAGTTTAATTTGAACATCCTGAATGTTCAGTACATGTGGTTCAGTCCCAACCAGATTCAATATACTACAACGGCACTGCCACGGAGGCCTCCATGGACTACAATGTCTCCATAGTCATCGTGCACAAACCGCAACCAGGCCGTCCGGAGCTCGATAGCGCGGTGGTCATTGTTCCTCCGCGGTGGCGCAATAGTGCAAGTTGTGATATGATAGCGATAAAGATGTGCGGTCGGACGGTGGATTGACACACCACAACGATGGGTGTTCCGCTGATGAAGAATCCACCTCTGAAGAGGATCTGGTCAATCCATGATAAATCGACGCCTCTTATACACATATTTGATCCTCTTTTTATATCTAATAATGTGAGCTTTGGGTCCTCTCTTGTTCCTTCGTCATTTGTGATTGACAATGCAGCCAGTATATATACAACTGGTAATTTGTGTCTCGCACACAGCCCATCGAAATTCCACGTTTTTGCAGAGCATACAAGTCACATTGTTCTCTTTTTTCCAGACTTCAATTACAAATGGAAAGTGATAGAAGTAGTTCGAAAAAAATACAATTTGTGATAAAGAACTGAAGTTCATGAGCAATTATCCATAGGAAACAGTTCCGATTAGATCTTCCCAGCTGCCCACTCCTCGACCACCTCGGCTAGTGCAGTCGTGGCAGCACCACCCTCTGTGAGACCCTCTAATGCCGCCTTGTGCAGCTCCGCCACCGTGGCTCGCACGGCGGCACCCTTCTGCTCCCCTGCCATCAGCTCCTTCACCACCCCGGCGATCGTCTCCTTCCTCTTCGGCTCCGGCACCCGTATTGCCGCCCCAATCCCCTCAGCTAGCATCACTGCATTCTGGTGCTGCTCGGCGTAGAGAGGCCATGCCACCATCGGTACGCCATGGACGAGGCTCTCCAAGGTGGAGTTCCACCCGCAGTGCGTCAGGAACCCTCCGGTGGCCTCGTGAGCTAGGACATCAATCTGCGGCGCCCATGAGGACACGAGGAAGCCGACATCTTTGGTCCTCTCGACGAACCCTTCCGGCAGGAACACGAAGGGGTCCTCCTTGCTCTCGGCGTCGTAGTAGTTGTCGCTCACCGCCCCCTCGTCGCTCGGGCTCCGAACGACCCACAGTAACCGCTGCCCGCTGAGCTCCAGCCCGAGCGCAAGCTCCCTCATCTGCTCCGCCCGTAGCGCGCCGCCGGAGCCGAACGAGACAAAGATGACCGACCTGGGCGGCTGCCGGTCGAGCCACTCGAGGCACGCCGCGCGCGGCGAGGATTTGGTCTCGGTCTCGGTCAGTATGAGCGGGCCGACGTTGTACACCGGCGGGCGGCCGGGCTCCTGCTGCCGGCAGAGCGCCGCGGCGGCCTCCGGCTCGACGGCATCGAAGGAGTTGACGAGGATGGCGTCGGCCTCACGGCAGCGCGCGGCGTGGTGGAGCATCCACCGGTAGCAGGGGTTGCCCTTGTCCTGCAGCGGCGAGAGGAGGTCCGCACCAGGGATGGGCACGCAGTTGGGCAGCCGTACCGGCTCGGCGAGGTCCCGGAACTCGCCGGGCACCATGGCGTCAAGCTCCGGAAGGCGGAGCAGCAGGGAGAGCATGTGGAGATTGGTCGGGTTGAACAGGCACCGTCTCCCCACGCCGGCAGAACGCGCGGCGTCGAACGCGTCCGTGCCGAAGATGTCGGTGACGAAGGCCACGAGACGGGTGGTTTCTTTCAACTTGGTGAGGGCCTCGGTGATCGCCGGCACGGAGCGGGCGGTCTCCTCGGACATGCGCGTCTCGATGGCGGCACCGCGCGGCAGGTCGGAGAGGTCGACCGGCGGGAGGCGGAGCGAGGCGATGCCCGGCGGGAGGGAGGCAAGGAAGGCGCGCTGCGTGGCGGAGGCCGTGGAGGCGAAGGTGAGGAGCGTGGCCGTGGCGCCGTGCCGGGACGCCAGGCGCCTGGCCAGCTCCGCCAGCGGGATCAGGTGGCCCATCCCGGGCGTCGCCAGCATCGCCACGTGCGGGGGCTGGCGAGCCGCCGGCGCGCCGTCGTCGCACGCGCCGTTCGCCATGCTCGCCGTGTGTCTGAGCGTTTTTGCAAGGTATTTTCAGCTTGGTTCTTGGTGTCCACTGATCGGTGAGGCTGTGATGGCTGCTGAGAGAGCCTGTGATGGGCTTTATAAGCAAGGCGAGCTGTCGGTGTCGGTGCACAACGGTGGAGGTTTTGGTCTTCTGGTCTCTACAGTTTGGTTCGCCGGCGGCGGCCGTCCCCGTCCTCTGTATCCAGACAGAGTGCAGGCTGCGCGGCGGCTTGTGATGAAGCTTCGCGGCGAGGTGGGGCCCGATTATGTACTGTACACCAATCATTGAAGTATGCAGTCCGCAACCACCACTCCACCAGAGAGGTTCCTCGCGTTAGTGTCCCGCTCTGATTGGTTTGTCGATGCATGGTCTGAGTTTTGAGAGATGAGCGAACGCAGGCAGCGGAGTATTGAACGATGAGGTTGGAGTTGCTGTATTAAAGGAAGCCTCGTACAAGGCATTTCTCCGGGAGGAATCAAATATATGAGCGTTCAAGGAAACAGAGTTCTCAACCCGCAACTGATGAATTTATCATATCACTTGTGATTTCGCTTTTATCCGTTTGAAGAACTAGTATGAACTCTTTTTGTTTGAAACAGGTAACTCGTTTAGTATGGCTGTGCTTCACCGATACCTCAAAAAAAAAAGATCATTAACAGATTTGTAGAAAACTTAAGATTTAGAAATTTTCAAATGGATTTGATGAAACTCACTATTCTTACCTCCGTTCTTAATTATGACACCGGTGGCTTTGTTTTTATCTTATGAGCAGAGGTTTCCTATTAAACAGACAACTTTTAGGAAAAGAACAGAAGCTAATTTATGAGTACATTGTCCAGTTAGTGGATCCTGCGGTAACCTATTCTCTCAACACTTAGTACTACTCCCTCCCATTCAGGGGCGGAGGACCCAGTATGGCGAGGTATGATGCTCGCAATACCTTGATTCCTCCACAAATACACGTGCTTTCACCTGTGATGGCTGGCAAGGCTCATGACTGCAGCTATTTTGTGCTCCTGTGTTTCCTATCTGAGCCTAGAGGAAGTAAGAAGATACAGTATATTGGATTTAGCCATACCTCAATTTGATTTCGTCCACCACCACTGCTCCCATTTTATATACACGACATCTGGACACCTTAATCCCAATGACATATATTTCAAAACTGGAGGGAGTATAACAGAAGAGGAAATGAAGAGGGGGAGTTCCTGTTGTGTGCAGGTGAGTATGGTTGGTTATACTGTCAAGTTTCTTAGGTTCAAGCCTTTTGTTTGTGAAAAAAATGATCCTGGATAATGCATCCCCTTTGTACAAAATTTGGAGAAGGATGAAACGTGCACATTGGTGAAAATTTTGGCCGACCAAGATGAAACGTGCACTTCTATTATTTTTTTAAAAAAAATTTACAGACTGATGAAGATGCTTATGAGTTCAATGTTTTCATAGGTTGATTCTATGGATTTTTATGACAAAATCCACCGTCCTAGGAATGAATAACGTGTGTTGCATTTGTATTTGCAAATGCATATTACGATGTAATAAGGAAATGAGCAAACTAGCATGTCTTCAAAATACAAGCCAGTTTTCAGAGCCACATCTTTTCTTCTAGACCCAAAGGACCCCAGACCTCATCACAGGTTCACATTACCCCACTCTACATGATCAAGACATAGGGTGATCAGGAATTAGAATGAAATGCCATGCAACAACAGATGGAGAGAGAAAAGAAACACCTCAAACGAGAAATGGTTGCCCTGATTAAATTGGCAGCAGAATGTTGCCATTTGCAAGCAAAATCGAAGAAGCAACCATTTCCTAGCGCATCACATTCACATGCAAGGGGAATGAACAAAAGAACTGCATGTTTTTTTTCCTGAATTTGCATCCCACTCATCATTGCAAGGGCATTCCCCCACCATAAGTATTTGTACTATTTGTTTAACTATATTGTGTCTTATTTTGTCAGCAGGGTTACTCTACTCATCTTGAGCATACCTATCATTACCATTCCCAGTGCTTCTTGTCCCAGCTATAATCTCAAGCAATGAGGTGGCAGTACCTTTCAGTCCATGTGTCCGTGGCAAAGAAATTCTTCTCCTTTTATCAATATGAGGCAACGATGTCCCAGGCTTGCGAAACAACTGTGCATGCTATCATTGAAGACAATCTAACCTGACAATCACCAAATAAATGACATCAAAATAGAATATTTAAACTGAGGCAGTATTCTAAAGTTTTGAATCCACAAAATTTCCATCTCCCCATGATTATATGAACACAAAACCTCTATGTAAGCTTGCCAGGTTGTTCCTGGTAGGGAAGAGTTAATAAATAGCAATCTACTACATCAACATGAAACTGAAACAACTCCATGTAAAATATCATCAGTAGGACTGAAACATACAAACATATTAAACCAAATACAAAATTACTAATACATACATAGATAAAGTAGAAAATGGTATAGGTGTCAATCCACAAGCATAAACTAACACAATTGCTTCCAGAAGATTCTTCTATAAATTGGACAAGACCATAGATTTCTGCAGAAAAGCACATGCAACATTGTCTTTATATGGTTTAGCACGAAAGAGAAAATCATACATAAAGTCCAACAGAGTAACTATTTGTTCGTATGTCAAATGAAGCAGCAAGCAGGTAGTATATGACTGGACAAAGTACCAAAATCTTAATTAACCAGATTAGCAGAGTTAGAGATAATATAGGATATACCTTAATTTTCTGATAAAAGCCCACAATCCGAAGTTATGATTGTGATGAAGGGTCCAGTATATGCCCCATGAAGATTACTGAGCCAGACACCTCTTCCCTAATGATAAAGAAGAAGGGGTGGTCGGCAACAAAGTGCTCTGCTGGTGAAGGTTTGCCTATGCCCGTTGAGAATGAAGCCTCTTCAATCATTTTATCATTTACCTCCAAAATCGCTTTATGAAGTACATCAGATAAAAACAAAGGGCCACTGGATTCATCATCCTTGACCATGTCTGCGAAATCTGCATCACGATGGAAGGGTAATTCAAGGCCCATTTCTTTGAGAATTTCCTTCATATCGATCTGAAAAGAAACTGTGAACTTGGGCACCCTGATATCAACATGTCGCTTCTCTGTTGGCAAATGTTGTTCTAAGAATGATGGTTCAGCAAAAATTTTCTTAGTTAATTCAAACAAGCCATCATAAGCATCAGGCAGGAAGAGATACATGGAGAACTTCCGTTCATTCTTTCCTTGCTGATAAGGAAGCTTAATGACTTTAAAACCCTCATGGACAGCAAAAGGTCGAGTTCTATCATATTCCACAAAAGGGACATCAACACAAGTTCCATCCAGGCAGTGGAACTTTTGCGCTGCAGTGCTCCTTATATCAACCCGATGAAGCCATCTTCCCCCAAAATACAGTACGCTGCCAAGAACAAGTCCTGTATTCTGGTCAAATGACACATCCGGTTGAAGTGAGGTAACTGTACATTTAGTGGACTCTATGACCCACGAGTTAATTTGCTTCGCAGCGACTTCTGGCTTCAAAAATCAACAGGACAGAAAATGTATAAATTTCAGAACTAAACATCTCAAAAGATAAATCACAAAAAATACTACATACATCACAACATTGCAGTTTGCTATCCACAAACAGATTTTCAACAATTCCTATATGAGTTTGCCATACAACTATAGCATAGTACATAGCAGCAGCATATGGTGGTTAAATTTATACTCACAAGATATGCATGCACACAATCATTTCTGTCAGAACAAGGAAGTGAACTGAAAGCTACAGGACACACAAAAATACAGGAAGGTAGAGCCCAGATCGCATAGGGGCCAACCGATAGTATTTCAATTCATCCAGTCAATTATCATCAATAACAGAAACTATCCAAAGAACTGCAATAAGCACTCAACCACAAATTAAGATGTACTAACACATGAACTCGTGCAAGAAGCATATTGTCGAGCACTTGACGAGCATAGCCTCTTATGATATAGTTCCAGCAAAATGCCACAATGTCATACCTCGTTCATGAAGTCGGCCGTCCTCGCCGCGGAGCCGTACACGTTACGGGCGGCCACCACGAACGCCGGCGATAGCTTCGTCGAGGCGTCGGCCCATATTCCTCCCGCGAACCGCAGCAGCGGTCCGCCGGAGGGGGACCGGTCCCTGAGCACCCGCTTCACCACGCGCGACGACACATTTGCCGCGTCCGCCGCGGCGCCCCTGCCCCCGCCGCCGCAGCCCAGCACCTGCAGGAGCTGCCTCCGCGTCGCGCCCCGCGCGGCGGCGGCGGCGAGCGCGAGCGAGGCGTGCGCCGCGGCGGGGGACACGGCCGCGTTCCCGGTCGCCGAGGCGGCAAGGACACGCCCCGCCAGCGGCAGGCAGAAGGCGCGCTGCGAGGCCGCGAGCGCCTCCTCCCACGGCCGCGTCGGCATCATCGGCGGCGGCGCATCACGCGCGTCCTTGGGTGACGGCGGCGGCGCCGGCGCTGCGGAAGCGGCGGAGAAGGGACGAGGACGGATTACGCCGGTGAAGGGGAAAGGCGAGGCGGTGCGCGGCCGGCGCGGGTGGAGAGCTCGCCGGAGGAAAGAGAGCTGCATTTTGCCTCGGTGTTCCTGTGCGTTCTCTCCCCTCTTGCTGTTGGACTAGGGTTCTTGAGGTTTTTCAGTTAATAGTGGTGTGGGCTTAGTAGATGTTGGGCCTCCCTGGAGTCTGGAGCAAGAGGGCCTCGAGGTCAAATTCAAAACATTACCCAAAACGTGAGCTAATTAATAAATATATACTCCTCAAAAAGTTAATAAATATATACATGCGTTGCTACATACGATAAAATTTATAATCTTAATATCCTAATATTATCAACCATATGGAGATAATTGTTCCAAGTTTCCATAAATTATTGATAAAATATAATCCAGCATTGACAATTGTAGTAAGGTGGCGTGGGCTTAGTATATGTTGGGCCGCCCTGGAGTCTGGAGCAAGAGGGCCTCACGGTACATTCCCCAAAACGTGAGCTTATACACTAACGAATCTATATAATGTTACTATTTGTTTATATTAGACACATTAGTTAGTAAATTGATAGATTCATTTTGTATACCAGCTTATTCATATGGCCACATTTTGTTCTTGTAGAAATAATTAGTTCACGATATGTATGCTTTCAATGTTGAATAATTTATTTATTTGTGAAGCTAATTTTGTTCACTTTTGACTAATTTTATTTATAATATTAAATTATTTATCCGTCTTGTAGACTTAATTTATTCCCCTACGGAAATAACTAATTTGTTCACGTGCAGAACAATATGTTCACATGTCGAGACATTTCGCAAATACACTAATTTATTCGTATTACTAAATTATTTTTCCCTCTATATACTAAATTGTCGGTGATGTGTATTCATTTATTCACGAGTGTCTTTCTTAGGCCTATTGCACGAACTAATACACTCATTTGTTTGAGTGGATCCTTATATCTTTCAACTTAATTAAAGTACCTTTAAATATTTTTTTGCCAAACATAATTATGTGGATCTTTTGAAGACTGCTAGTAATAAATTCAATGGTGCAATCAATATTAAATTTAAATGTTGGGTATAAATTTTTTATTTTTGCAATAATTTATATTGAAAAGATGATACCGAGTTTATTGGCTAATTTGAATTAGGTTTTAAATTCCAAAATATCATGTGCAACTTGTGCCTGTATAAGATGATATCATCTACTTCCTCCGCACTAAAATAAATAAATAATAATTTAGAAGAGGAAGTATTGTTTTTTCTTGCATGCAGCAAGCATGTGCACGCAACACCGTGGGCCTCTCTCTTCGTGTTACAATGAGCGGATGGACACGCATGTGCACTTGAAATATGGCCCAATCACAAACTACATGCATGCACGACTCGGCGTGGATTTCTGGCGACCAAATAAAAATTGGTCGCGACTTGCAATCTTGCAATCTTCTCTCCTTAGGTTCTTGGGATTTCTTTTTCTCTTTGCGGTAATTGAGCTTAATTGAGATTGGACCTTTTTAGGCTGCAATTTGAGTAGTGTTTAGGAACATTTTGGATAAGTTTTATATTTTTTTTTACTTCCGTTGGAGCTGATTTTTGTCATGATGAAAGTTTTTTTACAACAAAAAATTATAAAAATCACATTTGAATGTTGAGTTTTGTAGCCATTACAAATTTTTAAATGAACATTCAAATTATTTGGTAATGTACCCATCACACTGCAATTATCGTTAGTTGGAGAATATTGGGAATCAGTTGTATTATCCAAGGCAAGCAAAAAAAGTAAAACAATCCTTTTCATTCTGATAGATATCGATAGAAATACCATTTTCGCCTTTTTGTTCCATTCTCTATAGTCACTGGTCACAATGCTTCTTGTATCATCAAGAGCTGGTTGAGCATGTTTAGCGCACGCGTTGCCACCCCCATAAGTTAGTGATATTGGACACCTGTGGATGCATCGGCATCTCAAGACGCCAATGGATGCCACCATATGTGTACTAGTTTGTACGAAGAACCAGTGAATCGCTACCAGAAAACTTCACATTCGTCCGTGGCCTTAGTACCGGCTAAGAGACATATTTAGTACCGGGCCGGGGCTACAATGCCCCTGGGAGCCCTGGTGGTTCCAGCCGGTACTAACTCTTTTAGTGAAATGATGACTAGAATTAGAATGTGGTTAGTTTGAATATGGGAAATGTGTAGAGTAATTTTTTCCAATTTGTTTCAAGTGACATGTATGTATGTATATATCTTCATAGCAATATTGTTTTCATTTAATTTCAAGTGAAATATGTATAGCCATTATTGTTATGATTTGAAGGTAGTGATTGTGAATAGAAAATTTTTTGAAGTGAAAAATGTATGTACTTGGTATTTATTTTGTATGAAGAAGAAATTATTTTGACACTCTAATGATGTATTTATTTAGGCTCCCATTGAAACCATCGCGAAGTTAAAAAATCTTTGTTTTAGATATGTATATGTCACCAGTCTTGACCTTGCGATGTTAATACTGACATTTGGGGCTAACATCACGTCCTTGTACCGCACGGTGTCGCGGATATCGATGTTGACCCCGAATGATAGTGTCAACACCGCAGGGTCCAGGCTGGTGACATACATATATCCTAAACAAAGATTTTTTTTCTTTTCGATGGTTTTTGTGTAAGGATGAATAAATGTTCTGAACCATAATTGGATCCCACATATGGTGTTGGATAACGAGTGTTCGCAAACTGAAGAGTGTCAAAATAATTTGGTTTAAAAATAATGTAGACCTTTTTAATTATCCATGGTGTCATGTTGTGTAATGGATAATGTAATGATAAGTAGATCTCTTGATTTTTCTTAATTATTCATATTATTTGTGTTTGTTTAATTAGAATGTAATTTAATTATGTAATTTAATTTGAATGTATTTGTAATATAATTTTGTCATATTAATAAAGATGTGCGACCTTGATTATGGATCATCTATAGTGTCCCTAAATGAAAAAATATGATTGCAGATGGACGACAATGGATGTACGGCGACCGGTGCACCATGACGTGGATTAATGGCCTAAACTCTTTTCTCGATGCGGCTGAGGCTCACATGTCCTCAAAAGGTTTCATGTGTTGTAAATGCTGCTTTTGCAGAAATAACAAGAAATATTCTAAAAGAAACACTCTACATGCTCATCTTTACGAAAGGGGTTTCATGGATAACTATACTCTTTGGACCAAGCACGGTGAATATGGAGTTCTGATGGACGACGATGAAGATAATGATGATGATAACAACATTCCGGACCTGGCTCACTTATATGAAGCGGGTGCTTTTAATGACGAACCAATGGACGAGGCTGAAGAGAATGCCGCAGAAGAGGTACCACATGACGATCTAGGTCAGATTTTGCTAGATGCACAAAAAGATAGTGAAACTGGGAAGGAGTCAAAGAAGTTTGAGAAGATGTTAGAGGATCACACAAAGTTATTGTATCCAGGTTGCAAACAAGGGCACAAGAAATTGGGTAGCACACTGGAATTGCTGCAGTGGAAGGCAACAAATGGTGTTACCGATAAGGGCTTTGAGGAGCTACTGGGAATCGTAAAGAACATGCTCCCCGAGGGCAACAAATTGCCCTCGTCAACATACGAAGCAAAAAAGGTTGTTTTCCCTATTGGATTGGATGTACAGAAGATTCACGCATGTCCAAACGACTGTATCCTCTATCGCGGTGAATATGAGAATATGGATGCTTGTCTTGTTTGCGACGCAAAGCAGTATAAGATCAGGCAAAATGATACTGATGATAGCAGTAAAAAAATTCCCGCTAAAGTTATGTGGTATTTTCATATAATACCAGTTTGAAGCGCTTGTTCAGAAACAAGTCACACGCCAAGTTGATGCGGTGGCACCAAGAAAAACGTAAGTAGGATCAGATGCTGAGACACCCCGCAGATGGGTCCCAATGGAGAAACGTGAACAGAGAATTTCCAAAGTTTAACAAGGACCCAAGGAATATAAGATTTGGTTTGAGTACGGATGGAATGAATCCATTCGGCGAGTGGGGGAGCAGTCATAGTACATGGCCTGTGACTCTATGTATGTACAACCTTTCTTCTTGGTTATGCATGAAGCGGAAGTACATCATGATGCCAGTGCTTATCCAGCCCAAAACAACCTGGCAACGACATTGACGTGTACCTTCGACCGTTGATTGATGAGTTACTACTGTTGTGGAAGGAAGAGTGTGTACGTGTGTGGGATGAGTATAAACAAGAGACTTTCAACCTCCGAGCATTGCTTTTCGTAACCATCAATGATTGGCCTGCACTTAGCAACCTTTCGGGACAGTCGAACAAGGGATACCAGGCATGCACCCACTGTTTAGATGAAACCGACAGTTTTTATTTGAAACATTGTCGAAAGCTCGTTTATATGGGCCATCGTCGATTTCTTCCCCTCAACCACCCCTTAAGAGGGAAATGCAAACATTTTAAAGGGGAGCCAGAAACTCGTGCTAAACCAATGTTCCATGACGGAAAGCGTGTTTTCTCGATGATAAAGGATGTGCGTGTAGTGTTTGGAAAGGGTCGTGGCAGCCAACAAGTTCCAAATGACGAAAACGGGCATGCACCAATGTGGAAGAAGAAGTCTATATTGTGGAACCTACCATATTGGGAATCCTTAGAGGTCCGCAACGCAATTGACGTGATGCACCTGACGAAGAATCTTTGCGTGAACGTGCTAGGTTTCCTAGGCACGTATGGGCAAGGAAAAGATACACTCAAGCACGGCGTGATCTAAAAGAAATGAAGCAAAGGAAAGACCTACGTCCTGAAAAGAGAGACAATGGACAACACTATTTGCGTCCTACTAGCTACATTCTCAGCAAAGAGGAGAAGCAGAGCATGTTCGATTGTTTGAACAGTATGATGGTACCATCTGGATACTCCTCAAATATACAAGGAAGAATAAATATGAAAGAGAAGAAGTTCACAAACTTAAAGTCGCATGACTGTCATGTCCTGATGACACAATTGCTCCCGGTTGCATTGAGGGGTATTCTACCGGAGAATGTAAGATTGGCAATCGTGAAGCTATGTGCCTTCCTGAATGAAATTTCGCAGAAGGCAATCGATCCAAATAAGCTCATAAGTTTACAGAATGATGTGGTTCAGTGTCTTGTTAGCTTTGAGATGGTGTTTCCATTGTCATTCTTTAATATTATGACACATCTCCTCATGCATATTGTGAAAGAGATAAGCATTTTGGGCCCTATATTCCTACACAATATGTTCCCTTTCGAGAGGTACATGGCAGTCCTAAAGAAGTATGTTCACAATCTTTCTCGTCTAGAAGGTTATATTGCTAAGGGCTACGGAACAGAGGAGGTCATTGAGTTTTGTGTTGACTTTATTGATGAGCTTAGTCCGATCAGGGTTCCCATGTCACGCCACGAAGGGAGACTGAAGGGAAAGGGCACAGTTGGCAAGAAATCTAATGTTAACATCCCTGACAAGGAAATCCGCAAAGCAAACTTCACGGTTCTACAGAATTCATCCCTGGTGGCTCCATATATCGAGGAGCACATGAATATTCTACGGTCTAAAAACCCGGGCAAGTCTGAGACCTGGATCACACGTCATCACTTAGATACCTTTGCTATTTGGCTCAGACGAAAATTCATGGGTGACGGCACAATTGATGAACAACTTCAATGGTTGGCTAGGGGACCATCAATCACAATCTTGCAATACCAAGGGTATGAGATAAATGGCTATACATTTTACACCAGAGCGCAAGATGAAAAGAGCACGAACCAAAATAGTGGCGTGCGTATAGACGCAATAGGAAATGATGGATAGGAAATGATGGATAAAAGGACAACTACTTTGGTGTCATAGATGAGATATGGGAACTAGATTATGGACCTTTGAAGATTCCTCTATTTCGCTGCCAATGGGTGAATCGAGCTAGAGGAGGCGTGACGACAGACCAGTACGGGATGACAATTGTGGACTTCAAAAAGATTGGATATAAAGATGAACCATTCGTCCTAGCCAAGGATGTGACATAGGTGTTCTATGTGAAGGACATGTCAAGCAAATCCAAGAACAATGAGCCAAAACGCCACATAGTTCTTCTAGGAAAAGAAAAATCATTGGTGTTGAGGATATTTTAGATAAGTCAGAAGATTTTGATCAGTTTGATGATCTTCCTCCATTCTCAGTCAATGTTGATCCCAGCATCCTATTATCCAAAGAGGATGCTCCTTACTTACGCCGCGCTCACAACCAAGGGACCTTCGTCAAACAGAAGATTATCAATGTTCCACTAATTAATGAGTAGATTTGTGTAACCATTATGTAGTATTTTGTGATTTAGTTATGTAATTTGTGTAACCATTATATAATTTATGAAGTCATATACCAATGTTATATATTTTTCTTTTTAAAATTAATTTGTTGAATTAAGTGCAAAGAATTATATGTCATCTGACAAAGTGATGAAAACTATATAATACCATAATTTTGGATGTTAACAATATTATATATTTAATTTTTTGAAAACAAAAACTATTTAAAAATTATAAAAGATATTTTGGAATCAATTTGTTGAATTAAGTGCATAGAATTATATATCATCTGACAAAGTGATGAAAACTATATAATACTATAATTTTTCATGTTAAAAATATTATACATTTAATTTTTTGAAAACCAAAACTATTTAAAAAATTATAAAAGGTAATTTGGATTCAATTTGTTGAATTAAATGCATAGATTTATATGTCATCTGACAAAGTGATGAAAACTATACAATACTATAATTTTGCATGTTAAAAATATTATATATTTATATTTTTACTGCCTTTACTTAATTTAGTACAAATAAAAAATATCTAAATTAACCATTATGAAATAATGAGAAATTGCAGATTAGTACCGGGCCATGGCTCGACCCGGTACTAACCTGCCTCCACCAAAATTTCCCGCCAATGGAGGCAGGTTAGTACCGGGCCGTGGCTCCGCCTGGTACTAACCTATCCCTCCTATACAGCGCACAGGACTTGGCGTCGATCTCAACGTCGGCCGCCCACAGGACTTGGCGTCGATCTCAACGCCAATCAACGCCAAGTCCTAGCTCCTGCTCGTCTCCAACGCCAGCCACCACCGCTCCGCCGCCTCCCCGTCTGTTGACGGTCGTTAAGTGCAAAATCTGACTGTCAACTACGCTCACAATCAAAGGAAAATTATACCTCTTACTCGCATAATCTTATCACTAACCTAGTTCCACAGTTATTTTGCCACATTAACCATTTCAGGAAAACAAGTCTGAAATAAGAGGAAAACACGACGAATACGCAGCGAAACAAACACAGAAGCTCATCTGCTGCAACCCACTTATAAGAGGGACCCACATGTCAGAGCAAACGGGCGCGCCAAGCAAGCAAACACATGGAAACATCACCTGGGCCCACTGCTCAGGGTACCAGAGAAGGTAGAGCCGGGGGAGCCACACCTGGGGTTCGGCCGAACCCCAGGGTCGGCCGAACCTAGATGGATTCCCGGCCATGTGCCCTTTGGCGTGGCGTAGCTCCTAAGCTACCTAATCCTCCTGGCTAAGGTTTCCATATTTAAAGATGGCGGGAACCGATCTTGGAGGGTATAAAAGGAGGCCCTCACCCCCTCATTCCACACACACCTCACTTGAAGCCTCTCTCTCTCCCTCACTCAAGACTTGTACTCCTTAGGGTAGTGGAGCTAGGCTAGTGCCTCACCTCTTAGCGAAGCAAGTCGTCCTCAGGGCCGGAGAGCAGTCCTCGGCCTTGGTAATGGCTTTGTATTCCGATAGTCAGTATCTTATTCTCAATGCAGAGTTGAGTTGTGGTTATTTCGCTATCTTAGTCGTATATCATGCTTTGCATTTTTATGCTGCTTTGCTAGTTAATTACATCATGACTTGGTGCTACACTAGTTATGCTTTATATATGATTAGGCCAGATGATCTGGGTAAGGATATCGGTTCGTTGTGCTTTCAGGCTTGCCTTAGCATCTTACTCGTCCATCGGAAGGGTGGGAGACCCGGGGGGGGGGGTGCTGGGGTAGTGACTTCATACACGAGCGTGGTGCTCGGGTATGCGGGATCCTTCGAATGTGACCGTGCTCCACAGTGTTACTGGGGTAGACGGCAGGTGGTGACAGCCCTGTCCGTCCGCTACGAAGCTGCTTCGTGGTTAGTGTACTCCCCGACGTTCGGGTACGGTGTCGGAGTTCTGAAAGATGTAACGGCCCGAATGTACTTCAGGACGGGACATTCTCCCCGATATCCCTATTTTCCCGGCACCTGTAGTCCTAATCATGTGTATATTGCATGACCCTTGCTTGCATGAGTAGATACTATTAGGACCTTGTATGCCTATGCTCCCACTAACCTTAGGTTTATTCGTTTATTCTTTTTCTAGAGTTGGCTTGAGTGTGTGTGTCAGATTACCCTCAATTATATCTTTATCATGACTTACCCCTGTATTACTATAGTCTATACCTTATTCATGCCATCACAGTTATGTACCAAGTAAACTCTTTTACATCATGCCCTCCTCTGGGAAAATATAAATAACGATATCCGAATACTCTCCAGGTGAAATGCTACAACGGTATATCCGTGCGCTTGCGGATTCATTCTGTAATCGTTAAGACATACCATGAGGCGTTTCCTGGCGCCGCTGCTAGGGATGGGACTAGCACCCTCGTTCCTAGTGGTGACGCTAAGAAATGCCAACACCGTCCTCCCTCGACGTCGGTGCTGCGCTCCGCGGCCTCCCCGTCCTCCCTCGACGCCGATGGGCCTACCACGCTGCCTGTGGGCGTCCCCGACGACCCTCTCCCTGACGCGCGCCACCGCCGTCGCTCCGCCGCCTCCCCGACGCTCCTCCCTCGACGTCGGTGCGCCCTCGACGCCTGGCGCCTTCGAATCGGCGGCGCCGCCTCCCCGACGCTTTTCCCGACGCGCGCCGCCGCCGGCCTCGCTCCACCGCTACGCCCCGACGGGCCCTCCGCCGCCTTGGGCCTCGCTCCGCTTCGACGCCGGCCGGATCGCCCCGCCCCCGTCCTGGCCGCCGCGCAAGGGTAAACCCCTACGCTGACGTTAGCCGGTTTTATTTTTTGTAGGAAAATTTTAAAAATTAGAGGGAATTTTTAGAAAAATTGCATGAAATTAGAGGAAAATTGTAAAAAAATTGCATGAAATTAGAGAAAACTATAGAAAAATTGTAGGAAATTAGAGAAATTTATAGAAAAATTATAGGAAATTTCTATGAGCTCTATGTACAAACTTATAGAAAATTATAGTCATTATTTGTATGAAAAATGTTTGATTAATTTTGGAGCAAAGTGAAGTATAAATTTATTGTATAACTCCATGTATTTATGATTTGATATTTGTTTTGTTTTACTATAGTCATTATATTTGTATGAAATATATTTTGTCATTATAAATATTTGATGTACAACTCCATGTATTTATACAAATCATTATATTTTGTTATTATCATTTGTTGGAGATAATTGTATAAAATTGAAGATATTGTATATAATTGGAGATATTGTACAATAATTTATGATTTCTATTGATCTGATTAATTTCATTGTAGTCATTATTTTTGTATGAAAAATGATATGATTAATTTAATTCTTATGATCGATTTATTTGTACGACTTCATGTATTTATTCAAGTCATTATATTTCTTTATCGTCAATTGTTGGATTAAAATGATCGTAGAAATTTGCAGAAAATTGTGAAATGGTATCTAGTGATTATACAAGTCATTATATTTATATTAATTATATTTTATCTGTGTAGTAATCGAAATGGGACCTAGTGATGATGAGCAGGAGTTCCTTCTTCACAATATGATTCGTGAATGAACCCTAGACCCCCCGACGTCCTTCGAATGTGATGCACAAAATGCGGATGACGGCAGCCAGTATCTTAACGAAACTGGCGATGGCGATTCAGAGCATCTACAAATTGCTCGGCAACAAGATGAAGCCAAGGTATATGAATTTCATGTACATATACATATACATATACATATACATATACATATACATATACATATGAAATGCGTGTATTAATAGATAATTTTGCAGGCATCTGGATCGAGGAAGCTAAAACGCAAACGAGGCTCCAAAAGAAAGATGGAGGGGCATACCACCATCACATAAGTGGACTTTGACGGTGAACCAAAGGCTCCCAAGGGTGTTGATAGGACTGTGGTCAACCAATATGAATATTATGTCAGGGAAAACATCCCCATCAGCTACAAGTTATGGAAGAAAGTCAAAAGTACTGATAATGAGGCAGATATCGTCCCAGACACAGAGAAGGAAATGTTATGGAGCCAAGTCAAAGAACACTTCAATTTTCCACTTGACGGTCATGAGGAAGATGGCTATTTCTTTCCAGACGTTCAAGAAAAACTTGAACAAAGACTACGTTAAAAAGGGCCTCACACTTGACTTCGAGAAAGTCTTCAAGAACCAATGTGCTTTCTGGGATGAATTCGTGCAGTACAAGTTGTCTGAGGACAGCGAGAATCTTTCAAAACAGGCTAAAACCAATTCGAGCCGTAAGATTCACTTCCATCATCTAGGTCAAGAAGGATATGCATCGGCCATTTTGAAATGGCAAAAGATGGAAGAAGACCTGATAGCAAAAGGAATCATACGAGCGACATTCCACTGGCCATTACGAGCAAAGTATTTCTTTTATGCTCATGGAGGCACACTGGATCCGGAGGATGGATCGTTCGTGACTACGGATCGACTAAGAGATGCGGCTGCCCGGCTCGAGACGGCAATTCAGGCCGTTCAAGAAGGTACTATGAAGCCTAATAGAGAAAAAGATGAGCTGACTTATGCTGTTGGGACACCGGAACACACAGGACGTGTCTGAGGCATGGGTGTACTTCCATGGAAGCATGGCTTCAGTGCAGATATCGAAACTTATCGAAGTCGATTCAGAAGGGAGGCCGAAGAGGCTGAAAAGGTCCGTGCCCTAGAAGAAAGAATAGCTACGATTGAAAGCGCATTGGTAGCTTCCAAGGGACAAGCTGCTCCATCAGTTCCTAATCTGGAGAGCAGGCCCGGGCTCGGCTCTCAACGCCGTAGCAGCGTCGCTTCCACGAAGCACCCAGCTGCGGACCAAACTGAAATGGTTGAAGACAACCAACAACGACATTACCCCGTGGATGACATCACCGTTAGGACCCCCTGCGAGCTTCTTTTTCAACAAAGAAAAAAGATCAAAGTTGTGGCTTACGGTGTTGTTGAAGTACCTGTCGAAGGCGGGACAATTCATGGCGCGCCGATTCCTGAAGGATATGCCAGAGTCATGGTTGACCGAGTCAAGAAAGGATGGGAAGACCTCGACCTCGAGATCCCCGGAGGCGATGGAGAAGAGGAACAACAACAAGCCCTCCACAAATGGATCTGCTGGAACAAGCGGTACATAAGATTTCCGGGAGGAACCACAGATTCTGCAGCATCACCTAAGGACATGGCAAAGCCAAGATCGCCAATGCCGCAAATCGACACGGGTCTGCCATCACCAGCCGCTCAAAGGGGCCCCAGCATGGATCCGCCATCATCACTAGCTGCTCAAATGGACCGCGGCTTGGATCCGTTGTAACCAGTCAAGGGGAACCTAGCACGAGTCCATCGCCGCCACCTCCTAAGGTTAAGAAGAATGCAAAAAAGGCTTGGATCCCGCCACCACCACCTCCTAGGACGAAGAAGACCGAACCTAAGAAGAAAGAGAAGCCTCCACCCGAGAAGTTACTATACGATATGACTCAAGAGGAATTGGACGCTAGCGTGAAAAAGCATGTTAAAGAACAACTCGCACTAAAGAATAAGCCACAGCCGAAACAACCGATCGATCTAGTCGCGAAAAAGCACTTCATAGCCATGTGCCAACCAAGGCTGGAAGAAAGACTATCGGACTACGAACGATCGATCACAAAGTCTTATGAGAAGAAGAGCAATCGTCGCTACAACCAAGTTCCCCAGCTCGGAAAGGAGAATGAAGATACGACTGTGTTTGTGGTGGAATCGAAACTCACGAAAGCACAACTCCTAGGGCAGGCTGATATTCCGAAGCACCAAGGATCAGAAAGAAAAAAAATTGAAATGGGTGAACCTCTTATGTGGCCGGAGTTGATCGATAGGCTACCAATGAGGATGCGAGAGTTGCATAGATGGTACTTGAAGGAATCTAGAGATGGAACCGTAATGTTCGCAACTCGAATTAAAAATAGCAATTTTTATCGGGGGCCCGATGACGTGTGGATCGAGTTTGAGTCTTTGATTTCTATACCATCAAGACGCTCTAGACAAATCCCTCCTCAATGTATTTTGTGTGTAAGTATATCTCTCCTCTCATTTCTATATTGAAGCTCATCTCGTTTTGGGCTCCCCTCTTTCATTTTGTGTCATGTATAGGTCGAAGGTGCAAGAATGCCGAAAAAGGGGTTACTAGAACGTCGGCTTCATGGACCCGGATGTTATAAACGAGAATAGCGTACGCAAATGGCCAAATATGACCCTAAAAAATTTATTCATGGCCTTGGATGGGCAGAATATTTGTGAATTAATTCTGCTGCCGTACAACTTCGAGTAAGCACTTCAACTATATTTCTTTTCCATGCCTTCCATTTGATAATATGTATATCGGACATTTGATATGTATATGTGTCTCAACAGCTTTTACTGGATCCTGCTATGTATCGAGATTGATAAATGTCGGGTGGTGGTGTTTGACCCTAAGAAAATATCGACGGCTAAATATCAAGACTTCATAAATCTCCTCCAAAAAGCATGGGGTCTCTTCCTAAAAAAGCACATAGGAATATTGAAACAGGCATATTTGTACAGTCAATATTGAAACTGAACTGAAGCAACTTACTTTGAGACCATCACTGAATTTTTTTTCCTTTGTGTCTTGTCTTGAACCGAAATCACCATGTCCCTGTCCTGAACCAAACTGCAAAGCCTCCATGTCCCTGTCCAAAACAACCATGTATGGAGCTGCAAATGATAAATTGTAATGGTCAGGCAACCTGGCATATGTAGATCAATGCAATAGAACATGTAAAGTGACTCGGTTACTCATACATGTACATCATATCAATAAATAAATACAAAGACTTACCCCCAACAAGCAACTGAGATTTACTGCACTTAATAATAGAGCTTTGTTCTAAGATAAATACCACAAAAAACACTTTTGAAGTAATCCATATATGAGACAACAAATCGAAAGTAAGAAAGATAACTCTCTCTAAGCTGCCAATGTTAACTCACCAATAACTGTACGAGACAAAAATACTGGAGTTGGCATTCAGAAATCAGAATCACCTCCACTTGTTCATGCAGTATCCGTTGCACTTCCATCTTTGCTCTCAGTGCTTTCAAATAGCACAAAGTAAATATTCTAAAAGTAAATATGCTGCATCAACAGATAATACCATGATATATATAAGCATGTGAAATTGTGAATGGAGTTACATGACTACAGAACTAAATAAGTTTCCTTAGCGCAAGAGCCAAGTACCCTCTACATGGTTATGTAACAGATCAGGAAAAAAGAAAAAAAAATAAGACAAACTTATGTGCAAGATACAAGCCATTTTATTTCTAAGACATAAGTTTGCTACAATTTCTTGCTATACTAAATATTATTTTTGCAGGTATAAATATCATTAATTAGCAACATTGGTCACTCATCACATATCAAAGGAAAAAAGAAATGACATCAAGTGTAGTTTATTACTCAAGTTAGTCTTGTATGGCCACAAAACAAATCTGAAGCTTAAAAGAATATAGGCAGCACAAACATGCACAAATACATACCTTTTTGCTTCCAGTTCTGGAGCACATGTACCACTGATCCTCCTCTTTCCAGCAGCACTTGTTGGCTTCTTCCATGTAGCATGCATCCCCTTGCAGGTTTCAACATGGATGAATGTAATTGTGTATGAGAAATGTTTTGTAATCACTAATCAAATGAATAAAGAATCAAGTATTCAAATGGAGGCCAGCTGCTATGGATGCTTGCAAGCTGTGTCCAACCACCTTCACCCTATAAAGAGGTAATCCAGTATGAAGGTCAGGCAAACATCTCAACAAAGCTGTGTCCATATATTTGAGTCAAATAGATCACTATAAGCTGCCAGCTGTTTAACTGAACTTGCACTCAGATACAACTAATTTGGCTTTGCAGTATTCAGTAAATGGTTGCTTCTTAGTTAAACAAGACAACTTATACTCTACATAGAACGAAAAAAAAAACTCAACAGCACTATAGGTTCGCTGCAGAGATGTTGGACGAAAACAAAAGATCTACTCCCTGAAGATAGCCTTATCACTGTACTACACTACTCCCTTATCATAGCTGAAAATGGATACACCGAGAATGAAAAAGTCAGGCTTGCAAGTGAAACTACCAGTTACTCATAATTAAACAAGTAACATGTCCATTTGGCTCCCCAGTTATTCACCTATCAATATATGCTACTAACAGCATGGCGCCTAGTTAAGCAACTAACATGATAGCCACTTATCTAATATTCAAAACGAGGTTCCCCTATCATGATAGCTCCAATCCGCAGAAAAATCCTACCCATGGAAACCTAACCCTAGCAACACAGTTCCCCTGATTCCATAAACAAATCAGATCCCAAGTGAAGTGGAACTCCCATAACCGGTTGAAATATAGGGGAGGAAGAGCAGAGGCACCTCATGAGGGGTCGGTGCAGCAGGTCGTCAGGCAGCCTCGTCGGAGGCTTGCGCAGCAGACCCTTGTGCAGGACGGAGGTGATGTCTCAGTCCCCCTCTCCCTACGCCACGGAACAGAAGAACGGGGTCAGATGAAACACCACGAAGGAAGGGTTGGGAGGAATCAGGGAGGCGGAGAGACACACGGCGGCCGGTGCATCTGCGAGGAGAGCTGCATCCGCGAGAGCGAGCACCACCGCGGCCCAGCGGAGCATCGCTGGCGGCCACATGGTGGGAGGCTGGTGGGGCTCGGCCGCCTCGCCCCGCGCGTGGAGCTCCTGCTGCCGGCCACTCGCCTCCGCCCGCGGTCGAGCTCCCGCATTGCCGGCCACCTGCATCCGCGTCTCGAGCTCCCGTCGCTAGCAGTGGAGGAGATGGCGGCGGGGGAGAGAAGGGAAGGGAGGGGAGGCCGGGAGGGTGTGGTGGGGGAAGAGGGAGGGGAGGGGGCGAGCGACGCGGCGGGGGAGAGAAGGGTGCGGGAGGATTTGGATTTGGATCCAGAGATGAGAAAGGGATTTGGATTTGGAGCGACGCTGCTTGTCCATGAATGAAATTAAAGTATTGCGCGTCTGAAACTAGATAATCTATATGCATGATCCCGTCCACTGATCGACCAAGACTCCAAACAAGATCGAGGGTACTGCTACTCTGCTGGTAAATCTGTTTCATGTAGCTTGGCAAGGAAATTTTGAATCATGGATACAGGATCCTTTACACGTAAGACCTATAGCACGTAAGACCTATTGCTCGATTCAACTATATTGCATAAAAAATTCGGGTCCAGGCTACTCGTAGAGGAGACGCGTGTTGGCTATCCACGTGTTCTATGATTGACGAATTCACTGGAGACGCGTCTCCTATATATATACAGGAGACGCAGGTTATTCGCTAAAATTTTTGGTAGACTAATAAGAGACGTGGGTTGTTAACATGCGTCTCCAATAAGTCATAGGAGATGCGTATAGAAACCGCGTCTCCTATGATGATATCTTCTTTGAGACTTTTATTACTGTTGGCGCTAAAATCGGCCAGATAGGAATCGGCTGATGGTCTTTAGCGTCGGACACACGACCCGGGAGAATCTGCTTAGCTCCTGTTCGGGTTATCGCCCTGGTACGGTTCGCGCGGCGTGCCTCGCCCTGGTACGGTTCGCGCGGCGTGCCAGTCAATCTGACCTGTTGATTGACAAGGAAATAAGAGTATTAAATTCCAGGCGCTCCGATCGGCTGGAGTTCCGATATGTCCTGAGGAGCGCGTCGGTGAATCGGCCGATTTGCTGTAAAGATGATCGGCTATGGATCAGCCGATAATCGCGTAATAATTGTAAAGAAAACTGCTGGAGCGATCTAAACAATTATTATAGATGCAACACCTGAAACAGATCTAATCGGCTGTAGGATGATAAGTCAAAGAAGAACGATGACGAAGCCGATTACTCTGATCTCAAGCTAGATAACTGGTGATAATACTAGAATAACAGGTAAAACTTGCAATTCTAGTCAATATCGATAACTGGTGAATAAATCCAAACGAAACCACAGCGATGCGCCCGTAGTTAAAGCTCGGATATTACTCGATAAGCGAAACCTACCAATTGGCCGGAGATCAAGTTGATGCAGTCCTGCCAATCCGTACGAACTCGTGAAAGAAGAAAAGTATTGGCGAAGTCACCGACTTGAAAGTAAATTGCTGAAAAAGTAGAAGTATTGTTGTTGATTGATGTGTTGATTCTTTTTTGCAAGATCCTGACGACTCCTATTTATACCCTAAGACTAGGACTCCTGGTCGATCACGACTTGTTACAACTTTATTTAAAAAAGGGGAAAACTACTATATCTATAATAACTATTAAAGGAAACGGACTCCCGCAGAATCTTCCGCCGCCGTCCCCTAATCCAATCAGGAATCTTTTCAATTGCTCCTTGACCGACTTAGCGTTGCCCTGTTGACCAACTTTTGACCAGGACTCTCCGAAATAGTCCCATGCTGTTGGCGCAAGCTGTATCACCAATCGGCCGATTTCCAACTGTTACCTCAATCGACCGATTCCTTACTGTAGCCTTTAGATCTGCCGCATCGGCCAACCTTCTCTTCCCGACGCCGATTTAACACGTGTCAAAATCTGGCGTCAACACATGCCCCCCAGTTTCGGAGTAAAACATAACTTTTTCTTCGAAACTCTTTCTTTAATCCTCTCCTCCGAAATGGGCGCAGTAAAAATCTCCTTCCGTTCCGCGGCACAATGATTGAAACTTCCTCGGACCGAGCGCGCGAAACGACCGCTCCCCTGGAATTCGTGTAGACGGCGCGGCAAGAATACCATCTTTGCCCTTGCTCTCCCGGTTTTCCTCAAGTACTGGCCTTCTCCGCCTACTCTTCCCCACAAATCTAGCATTCTCTTCCAGCGAACCACTGTTCCTCTTCTTCCAAGCTCTCTCGATCTCCAAACGCTTCCCCCCTTCCGGCGATCTCATCCGCGACCTGCTCCAACCCTCCAATGGCGTCACCATCGGCGACCGTTCCATCCACGGATGCTCCATCGGCGATCCCTTCAGCGGTGGCGGCTCGATCGGCGGCTCCTCTGGCAACCCCATCGGCGACGATGATCTCCATCCCAGAGGTAAATGTTTGAAATTTTTCCCCTTTCGTTTCTCTATTGCTTTGGATCTTTTCTCAGTTTCTTCCCCTTTTCTCCCTTTTTAGGCACTTAGGCACCGAATCACCATCCCCCTCTCAGAAACCCCTGACCTTATCTGCTTAGGCCCTATGGGGAACCCCGATCCAACTGACCTGATCAGTCTAGAGACTCACAGAGTCCCTTTCAAGCAATCGCCCATGAACCTAGATCAGTGGGTAGGTACCTTTAGATCCTTGCCAAATGAAACCCCCGGCTGGAGAGAATGGTACCAGAGAATAGCCAGATCTAGGAAGGTTCAGTGGGAGGAACAAAAAATCGGCCAGTGCATAGACCTTTCTCTGTCTCAGATGGAAAGAAATGAACCTCTGGTCATGGCAGCTTCTTATTTTTGGTCCGATGCACTCAATGCGTTCCTTTTTGGACATGGACCCATGACCCCGACTTTGGCCGATGTTCAGTTGTTGACCGGCCTCGATGTCTCCTCCACCGATATCCCTTTTAACTATCTGTTTAAGCCATCACATCGGCTAGAGACCAAAGGAATCGGCGGGTGGAAGGGGTATATTAGCAAAAATATGAAGATCGGGACAGTTTCAGAGAGGGAGCACACTGCTTTTCTGATGATGTGGCTAGAAAAGCACTTTTTTTATGGCAGACAGTTGGACACTCTTCAAACACCCAAGCTTTAGCGGAGGCTTTGTCACAAGGATCGGCCATCCCCCTTGGAAAACATTTGCTGGGATCGGCCTATCACCTGATGCACCAAATCGGCACCAAGCTGTCGAAGGGGGAGCCGATTGGGAACCCTGGCGGTCCCTGGTGGTTCATTACCCTCTGGCTCAATTTATACATGAGCAAGGTCTCTCAGCAATGGATAGAGACCAAAACTTTCCCTAACATTGAGTCAGAGGAGAATCCATCCGTCCGACGACGCTACAGATCCTTTGGAGAAGCGGCATCGGCCTTCCCCGGCTGCCAGTTTACTGCTACCCGCACAGCTGAGTACTTCAGATGCCTTTATAATGGTCTTAGTGAAGAGACCGTCAGCTGGCATCCGTATCAAGCAGTGGAGCCAATTTTTGAATTACCCATAAGCTACGACTTCTCCCCCCATACTTTTGACAGGGAGCTTATGGATGTCTTGATCAAGCCAGGGGTTCTGCCAGCCAATTTCTTCTCAGGAAAGGACTCTCCCACCTATGAGTTCTACAATCCATCGGCCGCAGCAAGACAACTGGGTTTTGGCCAACTACCGATTCGGGTCTACTTCGCTGGTCAAGCGAAATTCAGAGATGTGCTGACCTCAAATCTTGACTACAATCAGCTGTGCGATCTAGTGCCAGATTCTAGCACTATTGACCTGAATAATTGGTCAGTTGCCTCTTTTGCCACCCAGCAATTTAAATTATGGTGGGCAGAATGGAAGCAATACCTTTTCTGCAAGTCTCCATCAGCTTATTGCAATATTCTGGATCCAGAAAATATCCATCCAAACGCAGCGGTATGTCCTTTCTCCCAGCCGATTCCAATGCTATTCCTTTCCATACGTTCATCTTGTTATTAACCCACATTCATCTTCTCAGTCTGAAAGCCAGGTCCCTCCGATGCGGAGTCGAAGCGGCAGGCCGATAGATAGTCATCATCCATATACGCCATATCCACTTATCGGTTTCCATGCTCCAACTATCAAGGATATCTCTACTGGCCGATCGAAACGAGCACCGAAAAGGCCAACCTCGAAGATAACCAGCCGTCGAGTGCGAGCCCGCATCGGATCGGCCGATCAGACGGCGATAGCATCGGCTGAGACTCCCCGTATCAGATCGGCTGACCAGACGGCGGTGGCATCGGCCGAGACTCCAATCCCTTTACCCTTGCCGGTTGCCGAGATAGCCGATCCTCAAATCACCGCCGAAGTCGGGGCAGCTGCGGCATCACTACTAGTAGAAGTTGTTCAGGTAATCTTACTTATCTCATATATTCTTCAAATCTTCCACTGACATTAACTCTCTCCCTCTGCCAGGCTGCACAAGCTATTCCACCGCAGTCTCCGCAGCAATCGGCTACGTCCCAAGTGGAAGCCGAAACTCCAGCAGCTCCTCTCGTCGAGGTTAATGATCTCTTACCTTGATCTCTTAATTTTCAGAGAACTTAACCGATCCTGATGCAGGCCGATTTGGGTATGCTGGCTATAACCCCACAACAAACATCGGCCGGAAGATCGACAGAGGCATGGCAAATTTCTCACACCATCTTATTTCAATTTTCCATAGCATACTTACAGGATCTGTTTTCTATATCTTTTCAGGAAGCTGGTCCAAGCGGAGCACTGATAATCGTTGAATCTTCTTCTTCCGACGAGCCAACTGCACCAGCCCCTGAGACAAGGGAGACGCTTCCACCGGTGCAGGCAAGAGAAATTTGTTTTAAGGAGGTAACAAACTTACCATTGGAATCGGCCGATTCCCCTTTACTGCTTGCCAACCCTTCTCTTTATTTCCTCACAGGAGCAAGACACCCCTAACAACAGCATCTTCTCCTTTGCCGTCTCTTTGCCTGATGACGAGGAAATTGCTTCACACCCAATTTCGTCGAGCTCTGCCTCCGATGATGTCCGCGCCAAGCTCGAAAGCATGCATATTCTCCTTCAAGACGACATCGGCCGATTGGTAGAAGACGCTTCGCCGATTCGATGACTTTTCAACGATATCAAGGGTTGAATCCCGGAAGAAACATCAGAAAACTTGGCGCATGCTGCTTATATAGAGCATATGCATATTCCGGTTTCCAGGGCGCTGCGCCACATGGCCGATCGTGCCCAGATGGCAAAAACCCGGGAAGAGGCTGATTCACACAAGCACCGGACTCAAGAGGTACACAAAAAGATCAACTTCCTCGAAAGCTGCCGTCCGGACATCGTCGGCACGATAGGCCGGCTCAAATGGAGAAGAGCAGAGCTGGCCAAGGAGATGGAGCAGATAACCAAAGAGATAGCCGCTGAAGAAAAGAAACTTCAAGAACTCCCATCCATCATCAGTGAGCTGAAGCAAGAGAGGCAGCACTTGGCCCGTGAAACGATAAGGCTTCATCGCCGTGTGTCAGAAATCCCAGGATCGGCCGATGATGACCAAAGAGTGCTAGACTCGGCCGATCAAATTAGGCGACAAGCTATTGCAGCCATAGATGCTTTCCTTAGGCTGTAAAGAATACTGTAAACATTTATTGCTCCTTCAATGCTACAGCGCCGATTTGATCCTGAACTGTTTCTTTAGTCAGCTTTGCTTTTATGACGCTTTTACTCTGATAGGACGTGTCTCACCATCCATCTATCTCTCTTTCCTTTATAAGTAGACCCTTCACCATCTCCAGAGGCATACGCATTACTTATCTTCTCTTTCTCTCTTTACTGTCCCAAACTGAACGGCAAGATGTCTTCTTCGTCCTCTTCATCTTCTTTCTCTATCAACCAGGTATGAACTCTCCTCTGCCTTTCCCCTAAGCATCTCAATCGCTCTGATGTTGGGTAATCCCTTTTATCTCTGTTTAGCCAAAACGTCTCAGCCCTGGTCTAGAACGAGCGATTGAAATTATGCATTCAGACGAACCACTGTCACAAGCAGATAAAGATCTGATAAGAGCTCATGCTGAGGAACTCAGAGATCATGTCCCCGCTGTTGTCCAAGAATGCTGGGACCTTATAGATGCTCACTATTTGGTCCGTAAGCGACCATCTTCTGAAAAAAATCCTCCACTTCCTTGTAAAGTTAAGACCGAAGTTGCCATGGAGGATTTGGAGGAGAAGAAGACCCGCCTCCTGATAGAACTTTGCAACCAAGCTGAGATTGGAGCCACTGCAGAGGACCCGAAGGAGAAAAGGCTCCGCCTTATGATAGAGCTGGGTCGCGTTGAGAGAGAAATCCAGCGTAGGCGTAATCAATAGACGTATCGGTATTTTTATTCTAAGGGCGACTTGTACCATGTCGGCCATGTACTCTGTCATTTTCATCCAATAATGAACCAGTCAAAATGAATCCCAATGTTTTTTCTTCAGGTGACGTCATCTCTGCATCAGATATGTAGACGAAAACCGATGAAAAATCGGCCATATTGTCTTGATATATTTTACTGCAAATTATGCATCTATCCAAATGCTTGGATAGTACCTCTTTAGATATCGTCCGTTTAAAGCTCTTGGGAATTCCTCCCCTTCAATTGTTTCCAGAATATATGCATTTCCAGGGGCACATCGGTCGATTCTGTACGGCCCTTCCCGGGTGGGTGACCATTTACCGAATTTGGGATCTTTGGATCCTATCGGCAGCACCAACTTCCACACCAAATCTCCCTGAGAGAGTTGTTTAACTTTGACCTTTTTGTCATACCATCTGGCCACCCTTTTTCTTGTTTTCTTCTATACTAATCAAGGCTCTCAACTGTAAACCTGCCGAATCATCAAGTTTGTCCCTCATGAGGAAGGAATAGTCATCGGCCGTTAACTAATCTTGAAACGATATACGTCTTGACCCCGTCCTTATCTCCCAAGTCAAGACTGCCTCATGACCATAAACCAACTGATAAGGGGATATCTTAGTGGTTCCATGACAAGCCATCCTATAAGCCCATAAAGATTCAGCCAAAGACATATGCCACTTTTTGGGTTGCTCTTCTATCTTCCTCTTGATTAGTTTGATTATCCCTTTATTGGACGATTCTGCTTGGCCATTGGCTTGAGCATAGTATGGAGAAGAATTTAATAATCTAATCCCCATATCGGCGGCAAACTCTCCGAATTCTCCAGAAGTAAACATTGTTCCTTGGTCAGTTGTGATGGTTTGAGGAATACCAAATCGATAGATAATATGGCTTTTAACAAATTCAATCATATCGGCCGATGTCACGTTTCTTAAAGGAACTGCTTCCACCCACTTAGTAAAATAATCTGTGGCTACCAATATGAACTTATGCCCTTTGCTCGATGGAGAATGAATCTGTCCGATGAGATCTATTCTCCAACCTCTGAACGGCCACGGCTTAATTATTGGATTCATAGCCGATGCTGGCGCGCGCTGTACATTACCAAACTTCTGACAGTCTTGGCATCCTTTGTAATACTTGAAACAATCTTCAAGAATAGTTGGCCAATAATACCCATTGTTCCGGATCATCCAACCCATGCTGTTGGCGCAAGCTGTATCACCAATCGGCCGATTTCCAACTGTTACCTCAATCGGCCGATTCCTTACTGTAGCCTTTAGATCTGCCGCATCGGCCAACCTTCTCTTCCCGACGCCGATTTAACACGTGTCAAAATCTGGCGTCAACAATTACATAGTGTACTTTATTGTATATAAGATGTACAAAGTGTATGTAGTAAGATGTACCATAAAAAAATGTATAATAATTAGGAAGTCTTGATATTTCTTCGCGAAGTCCCTTCTTAAAAAATTATGAAACATAAATCGTGAATCAAAACTATATCTAATTACATCACTATGTTCCTTCTAATAAGATCTTTAAAATAAGACCATATTTACTTAATTATATTTTAATAATATTTTAAAAATATATTTTTAATTAAAATAGTTAATCTGGAGTAGTCTGAAAAACTTGAACAACATGAATAAATTATTATTTTTTATGAACAGAAGATTAAATATTACGAAAAAATCATAAGAACTATTGGAACAAAATAATTGTACACGTCCAACAAATTATACAAACTCATGCAATGTAACGATTCCATGCCTCGTTTTCTTTATGGTTCACTAGGTATCGATACACAAGCTTTCACTGAATAATTAGCCGGATAATTCAAATCGTCGGTGAAGTAACTAGTATGAATTAGTTAACGCAGCAGCTTTCCATGAGGTCTTGCACAATTTCGCGACTGCAAAAATAGAACAACGCCATGGCACACACATGCATGTCAATCACAAAATGAAAGACAACAACGAGCTGCACGGTGCTGCAGCGCATGTGGACGACGACAAAAACTGTGAGGCCATGGCGCACGCGCCAACGATGAAGGCGAGCTTCGGGCGGCAGCGGAGTAGCGAAGCGGTGTCCGCAGCGCCAGCCGAGCCTGAGGGCTTGCGGCAGCATTGGAGTGCAGCGGGGCACACATATGGGTCGGCGAGGGAAGCGGCTAGCATGTGGGTCCAACATGACGAGAGGTATGCAAGGATTAAAACTCTTTAAATTGATTTTATTATCAAATCCTTATTCTTTTAAGTTACATCTGTGCATGATATGATTTAAGCTATCCTACTCATATATTCAAGTGGTGCATATGATTTTAATATTATTATGATTGTGCACACACATTTATGGAAAGTTTAGCTCATGTCATGCTAGTTTCATGACATTGTGATCCACGTTAGTGAGTTTCAAAATGGTATCTTCATTGATATCATCATTATGGGTCATTATTCATGGAACTAACTCCCTATGCGACTAACTTTTCCCATGAGCTACATTACTTTGCTAGATCCTTCTAGGTGTGTCCTTTCAGGTGATTTGATTCCAAAGGGGAAGAAATGGTGAATCAAAATATTGTGCAAGGAAGAAAGGGGAGAAAAGGTGAATCAAAAGCACACATGCTTGGAAGAATGAAATCAAGGCAAATATGGGGGAGAAGTATGGAATGTTAGACCCGAGGCTATGGGACTGTGTACATATCACAAAATGTTCTAGAGTAAGGGGTGGGGCATGTCCCATACCTTATCCACACTATAAAAGTACTCGGGTACGAGTACAACTAGTCGGTACAGAAGGAAACTACCTGAGTAGTACTTGGGAAGGACTCCTAAGCTAGTATCGGTCTAGGACTTCCATGTAACCCTGCCCTCCCAAAGTATATAAGGGCGGGTAGGGACCCCTCCAAATAATCTAGTGAACTACTGATCCAGCAAAGCAACTAAAGAGCTAGAACTATAGCTTAACTAAGAAACTAGGCACATAGGAAGTCACGAGCACTTACTTTGACTGAAAAGCATCCTTCGAGATACAAGCTGGAGAAGAGTGCCTATAGATCCGGCACTTCCCGGAACTCCTCCCCACTCTCTCCCTATCTCTAATCACCTCTAGAGATGAGCCTAGAGCTATGTACACAAGAGAAACTCCAAGAAGGAGATGAAGAGGGATGTGAAGGTGTGTCTCTCTTAGAAGCACCCCCTTGTATTTATAGGGGTGAGTGAGAGGTGCTCCTGCCATGCAAAGCGCTGATGCCTGCCCAAACCAACCATAGGGACTAATGGGGAGCCTCCACGTGCAGTAGGTAAGGTGGTCGTGGCCTGCCTGGTTCGGCCGAACCAGTTCGGTCACCAACTGACCTCAGCTTTGGCTAGGGTGCTGACACGTGGTTCCTAGGGGTGCTGGCACGTGAGTGGGCCTGGCCACATTTGAGTTTCTTGCTCTGTTGGGTCCATCTTGCCCATGCAATGCCGGAAAGCGCATTTTGGTTGTACGCCTTGAATCTTGCTTGCTTATTTCTTGCATATTTGTCCTATTTTTGCCTGCATACAGAAATCAACCCGCACTAGTGGTATTCATTAGAAAATGCCGTATTCTAGTGTTGATCTTTGGATATTTGTTGCTTTTATGCAGGTTTTGACGATCGAAAAGTGGTCCGTATCGAGCGTTAACATGGCGGCGACATTTTTCGCTTCTGAACCCTTTAGCGGACCACCTGCCACTTCATCCGCAGTGACAAAAATGGCTTCCGGTAAGCAAGCGCTGGGTGATGGAGGCGGCACGATGGCCTCACCTGTGGGTATCTCGGGCGCGGGTGTGTCAACCTCGACCTGACCCGGCTCGGACCGCTCTGGGACGACTTCTTTCTCCGCCACAACAACGTTGATCGGGGGAGGAGGGGCGCCGACGCTCAACGCTGCAACATCCTAACTTTTCTCCTACTCGGGGGCTTGGACTGCCGCGGCAATGTCAGGCTCGTCCAAGCTCATAGCACAGGAGACCCTGCATACAAAGCAGCTACATCAAGTACTGAAGGCAAGTCTTGCAAAATGAACAAGGCAAAGTACTCGAAACTTACTTGGAAGACTTCTTGATGACTGTTATATTCAATTTGAGCAACCGGGGCACCACAGTAGCACTCGGAGTACTCGGTTTCTCCGAGCCACCAGCGGGCTCCTTCGGCAGAGCCTCCGAGGTGCTCGGTGGAGCCTGAGCAGCTGGATCAGGGGTGGCACTCTCATTCAATGGGGCTGTCGCAGTAGATTGGACGCCCTGGTCTGCTGCGACATCATCCCCTACATGGTCACCCTTCCCGCCATGCTTCGCACGTTTGGGGGGAAGGGGAGGTGGTGGCACTGAACATAAAAGGAAGAAGAACTCAGCAAAAGCATCGAAGAACTCAAACGAGAAAGTACTTGAGACAAGTACTTACATATCAACATCATCATCGGATACGTTGGTGATGACCACTCCACGCTTCCGCAAAGTGCCTCTGGGCTTTGTAGGGTAATCCAGCAGCGAACTACTGCCAGCTACATCCTTGCCCGACTTCTTTAGCAAATCTGCCAGAGGAAGATCGTCGTCAGAGTCTGAAATTTCTTCATCGGTCAAGGGGTTGTAGCTTGGATGGAAGATTCTCAGATTCTGGAATGCACTTGGCTGAAGATGATCTGGGCGAGCCAAATCTGGGTTCGGCGCAGGACAGTAATAAAGAGCTGTGTGTCCCTATGGAAGACAAGAGAGATATCAGACAAAGAACACAGAAAAAGTACTCGAGAAGTACTTGAAAGACACAAGACAAGTACCTCTTTTGGTGCGTTCTTCGCGCTGAAGATCTTCGGCACGTAAGGCACCATGTTAACGTCTAGAATTACTCGTTGAACACGAGCAAAGGTGTCTTCGTCCAGAAGAATCTCTGCAGTAATGCACGAAGGGTCAGTACTACCCAGATATTCGAATCCAAATCTACATCGCTTCTGGAGCGGTTGGATCCGGCGCTTGAAAAAAGACAACATAACGGAGGCCCCAGTGACTCCTTTCTTCTTCAAGTCAGCAATCAACTCGAGTAGTTCCATAACTTGTACCATCTGTGCTGCTGTCAACTTCTCATTCCACTTGGGCCTCTGCTCTGCTTTCCCATGAGTTCTCTCAGGTAGAGCAGGTTGGTGATTCCCAATGTAGAACTACAGTTCCATCCAGCCCGAGTGGTTGGTGGGGGTCTTTTACTCAAGGTACTCCTTGCCCTTCCCCTATTTGAACTGAAGTCCGGCCCCACCAACCACGACTTGTTTTTCGGAGGAAGGTTGGGGGTGAAGATGGAAGAAATAGCAGAACAGATCAAAATGTGGCTCGATGCCAAGAAAAGCTTCACAAAGGTGGACAAAAATGGAGAGATGAACAATCGAGTTGGGATTCAGATGATGGATCTGAATCCCATAGTGAAAAAGAAAGCCAATCCCCTTTCGACAAAATGCTCAAAAATGACAATTTGATCGATATTTTCCTGAGGATAGAACTGGCGAAAGGAATGTTTCCACTAAACCATGGTTTCCCCCTGAAGCAAACCCTGCGCAACCAAATTAAGGAGGTTCTCGCGGGTACACTTACTTCTTTCCTAGTCGCTACTGGTGGTTTCTTGCTGCATGTTCTTCTTCTTGCCCTTGGACGTCATCTTCTTGTTCCCCATCCTTGAGGTCATGAGACATTTCACTCGCATACGCTCGGGGGGCTTCAAGAGAGGGGTGCAAGGGACTGCCGGGAGGAGGAATGGATTTCTCGAGTTGAATCAACAAGGGGAGCAGGAAGGCTTGGAGAGGCTTTATGGATCTAGATCTAAAACTGGTGGCGTCGCAGGAGCAGAGGTAGATGAAGGGCTCAAGTCACCGCGCGGTTAAATAACCAGCAGGTATGATGGATCCACTGTGCAGAAGCCCAAGAGTTTTCTCCAAAATGTGATTTGTTTAAGAGCGGTACTATGGTACCTTTTTGGAGAAATTATTTGATTAACCATTTTTTCAAGGATATTATCGTGAAAAGAGGGGTTTTTCAAATTTCAAACCAATTTTTTCCTAAAGTCACCATCTATTTAAGTCATATACTTTATATATACACCATTCAGTATGCCACGTTCTTTTGGATCCTTTTTCCAAATTTAGGGATTTGGATTCAAGGTTCGGGGGCTGCGGGACATGTGTCATCGATGGCTTAGTTTTCAAAAATATTTGGAAGATAAAAAAGAAGATTCAAGACTAATTTGACCCTCAGTCTGATTCTTCGATTCAACCTAAAGCTCGGGGGGCTACTCCATATGGAGTGCGATTTTCATCGCACCCCATATAAAGGAAGACTTAAAAGTACTCGGGGCATGAGTACCTCATAGCCTCGAGGCAGCCAAGAAAGTACTAGAAGGATGCCTTCAAAACAGAGTTTCTGAAGAAACCGAAGACTACTTCTGAAGTACTCGAAGCATGCAGTACTCGGCAATGAAGAGCTCGGGGGCTTGTCAGATCCGGGGCTACGAGACTGCGTACATAGCATAGAATGTTCTAGAGTAAGGGGTGGGTCATGTCCCATACCTTATCCACACTGTAAAAGTACTCGGGTACGAGTACAACTAGTCGGTCTAGAAAGAAACTACTCGAGCAGTACTTGGTAAGGACTCCTAAGCTAGTATCGGTTTAGGACTTCCATGTAACCCTGTCCCCTAGAGTATATAAGGGCGGGCAAGGACCCCCTCCAAACAATCTCATAACCATCGTGGCAATATAAACCATACAAGATGTAGGGTATTACGCATATTGCGGCCTGAACCTGTCTAAACCCTTGTGTTGCTTGCACCTTCAAGTTCCTGATGTCAGAGACACCATAACCACAAGTCTACTATCTTTGGGTATCCCTAGGTAGGCTTGCGTTTAAACACCGACATGGAGTGATTTGAAAGATTTCAAGTGATTTGCCAAAGAGGGAGAAGTCTAAGGGGGAGAAGATGCAAGAACTTAGGGGGAGGCCAAGTTCATGTTGGATGATGGTAAGCATCCAAGCAAGTGTAAGTGGTTCAATTTTTCAATTCTTGGAATTTTATGCTTGCTTTGATTGTGTTGTCATCAATCACCAAAAAGGGGGAGATTGTTATCAAATGATCGAACCTTGATGTGCGGCAAAATCATACCAAAATAATTATGCATGAACTATAATAATAAGATAAATTTTAAAAAAATTAATAACTTCACATAGATCAGTAATGCTAATAAAGGCTCTGATGCCAATTATTGGCAAAAAAACAATTATCACGGAAGCTGCAGGATCATACTAGCATTATTTGATTTGACTATTAACTGTAACTCTTATATCCATATTACGCCCACTAATTGCTGGTCTCCATGTTTTCCTCATGCAGTGCGTAAGAAATCGGTGCTCGTAGCTTAAGAGAGGAAGGAGGTGAATTAGGCCAACTTAAAATCTTAACCTATGGCTCAAGTTAGTTTGCACAAAAACATAAACTAGGTCATGCTATCTAGATGTGCAACTAGGGTTCAACTAGCGTAAAAATCTCATCCCAAATAGTTTTGCAACCTATAGCCAATCCTAGCAAGATACTACACTAAGAATGTAAAGGCACACAAGCTGCAAGTATTAAATACGGAAACGTAAAGATGGGGATGAGGGGAAGCAAACTTTTTACGCGCGGATTTATCCCACGGTATCGGTAGGCTCTAAGCCAATCTTAGTCCACGTTGTTGAAGCACTTATAAAAGAATATTGCTTCCCCGTCACCAAGTCTCTTCCGGAACACCTCTTGACTTGCCACTAAGGCTCGGCCACTAAGGCTCACGCCAAGTCCCCCTGTCATCTTGATGTTGTCTCCACTAAGGAGCTTCTCCACGAAGGAAGGGGATCCCCACGTCCCCCGCATAAAGCCGTTGTCGCCACTTCACACCAAACTGAAGGGTCGATGATTTGCCAGCGGGCCACCAAGACTCCAAGGGGCCGGCACACAGAGGTACAAGCTTGAGGTTCACTCAAGAATCAGCATAAGGGCAGAACACCTTGCTATCACACTCCCTCTAGAGTTAGCCTAGCACTATACCTCACAAAGCTTGTGCTAAACCTTAGAATTTGATCAATAAGATCTTTGGTTGGCTTAGAGAACTTCAACAGAGTTTCTGTAGCTTCTCACGAACTCCAGCAGCCTCAAATGACCCGGGGTGAGGCCTTATATAGGCTAAAGATCCACTCCTAACCGTTACAAGGTTTTCTACCAAAAAGCTTAAAGCATCGGTTAAACCGGTCACAATCGTCAGTTTAACCGGTCACTCTGAATTCGTTGCTCTCAGTTCTGTATTCTTGTATTTAGGCCCATGGGCTTACCACCCATTTGTCAATGTCGGTATGTGTGTGTGCTGTGTATATGTACAAGCATTAGATAGAGAGTGAAGGTATCTCCAGAAATTTCCACACACATCCATTCCCTCATGGTGTCAGAGCTGCTGTCCTGGGCGATGGCTGTGGAGATGTGCTCTCCCTGGTCGGCATGACGGCAGCCGGCGGAAAGGCATCAAAGGGGCTTGTGAAGAAGAGCGAGCTGCTCTACAGGCAGCACTGCTGCACGGCGACCTCCCTGGTGGCGGCGTGGAGACGCAGGACACGAGACGGAGGAGGCGACAGCGCTGGAGCAGAGAGGAGGAGGAGCAGGCTTGCAATCGAAGGTAATCTGGAGTGGATTTTGTGGTTTGTTCTAATTTGGGGAGCATATAGGAGAGCAGTTGCCCGTGTAGTACTGTACGGGAGAAGGAAATTGTGGCTAGCTTCAGTTTCTTTAGTGGTGAGTACGAGGGATTGTTCTGCTGATTTGGAGAAGTTGCAAGAAATTGCTATTAGCCTCCTGATTTGGAGAAGGGAAAGGGAGTTCGAGATCCTAGTGCTTGGGAGGAAGAAGAACAGTACACTGTGAGTTCTTAAGTGACTGTATTATTAAGCAATGGGGGAAAATCAAGGAATTGAACAAGTGCTTGGAAAATTGGTGGAATTGCTCACAGCAAAAAAAGATGAGGCTCCAAGTTCAAGTAAGGAAATTGTGATTCACACAGAACCAATCCAAAAGATAGAGTTGATGCCAAATGATGTTAAATTAGAGGGCACAAATAATTATTTGGCTTGGTCTAGAAGGGCACTCTGGCTGTTGAAAGCGAAAAGACTTGAAAGTTTTGTAAATGGGGAATCATCTGAGCTAGAAGATAAGTCCAGTCCCGAATGGAGCACATGGGATGCTACTAACTCCTTGGTAGCTGCATGGCTGCTAAGTTCTATGACTCCAACAATTGCTAGTACTGTCAATACAATTATAAGTGCAGCTGAGATATGGAAATCTTTGGAGAAAATGTACTCTGGGACTGGCAATGTGATGTTGATGGTTGAAATAGAAGACCGCCTCCATGATCTCAAACAGGGGGAGCGTTCTGTGACAGACTATGTTGCTGAGTTACAGGGTTTGTGGGCTGATGCTGATTATCTTAAACCCATTGAGTTACCACACTCTGATATTTTGGCTTGGGTGAAAAAGTGGATAGAAGAAAAAAGAGTCATTCAATTTTTGAGAGGATTAAATTCAGAGTTTGAGGGAAGACGTTCTACTATATTCCATCAACCCAATCTTCCTAGCCTCGAGGATGCTATAGCAGCCATAACACGGGAGGAGTCAAGGCTGAATGTGATGAAAGGAAATGCTCCACCTCCAACTCGTCCTATTTTCGTAGCAACAAAATTCAGAGATGATAGAGAGTGTTTCAATTGTGGTGATACATGACACTTAATTCGTGAATGTCCTAAACCATTCAAGGCCAATCGTGGAAGAGGAAGAGGTGGTAGTAGAGGTGCTCCAAGGGGCAGAGGCCGTGGAGGTAGAGGTGGCTATAGGGCGAATGTTGTAAGCACAGAAGAGGAACTTCCTCGAGCAGAGGCTTCATCAATGAAAACTGAAGAACCAAGGCAGTGGAAAGAAAAAATTGAAACCTTAGAAGATAAAGATCAAGGTAATTTTGTTTGAGACTTCGCCAACTTCGCCTACAAAGATGAAGGTAATTATGCCCATGCATCAGTGCCTACACGTGTATCACAATTAAACTGGATTTTAGATTCAGGAGCATCAAAGCATGTCACTGGTGCATCATGTGAGTTTGATTCATATGTGCAATATCCCCCCACACGTAAAGAAACCATACAAACTGCTGATGGTACATCACAATCCATTAAAGGTGTTGGAACAGTACAATGCACTCCATCTATTAAATTGTTGTCAATTTTGCATGTGCCTGCTTTTCCGGTCAATCTAATATCATTGAGTGCATTAGTTGATCAATTGGATTGTCGAGTTATACTTGACCGGGAGAATTGTTTAATTTAGGAAAGACAAACAGGGAGGAGTCTTGGGACTGCAACCGGGCATAGTGGATTGTGGTATATTGATCGTGAAGGGACAAATAATGCATTATGTACTGTGTTGGCAGCAAGAATAGGAGAGAAAGAAGCTACTGTAATGTTATTACATTGAGGACTGGGGCATCTTTGTTTTGATAAAATAAGCAAAGCCTTTCCTGATGTAATGTGTGGGGTGGATAAGAATAAACTATCTTGTGATGCTTGTGAGTATGCAAAACACACAAGGGCATCTTATTTGAGTAGAGGAATCAGTAGTGTCTCCCCTTTTGTGCTTGTTCATTCAGATGTTTGGACATGTCCCGTGGTTTCTATAAGTGGAATGAAGTACTTTGTTACTTTTATTGATTGTTTCTCTGGGATGATATGGGTATATCTCATGAAACATAAAGATGAAGTGCTAAAATGCTTCCAAGACTTTTGTGCTCTTGTAAAGAATCAATTCAACAAACATGTCCAAATGATAAGGACAGATAATGGAACTGAGTATGTGAACAAGGAATTTAGTGCATTTCTGTCAGCACATGGTATATTACATCAGACCTCGTGCCCAGATACTCCTCCACAAAATGGGGTGGCTGAAAGGAAGAACTGTCATATTTTGGAGGTTGCTCGATCACTAATGTTTACCATGAATGTGCCTAAATTTTTGTGGAGTGAAGCTGTTTTGACAGCTACATATCTAATTAATCGTACCCCATCGAGGATACTTGGGATGAAGACTCCATGTGAAATGTTGTTAGGAGAGAACAAATTTGTGGTTCCTCCTAAGGTTTTTGGATGCACATGTTTTGTTAGAGATCATAGACCTTCGGTGAATAAATTAGATCCACGTGCAATAAAGTGCATCTTTGTGGGGTATTCATCAGGGCAGATGGGCTATAAGTGTTGGAGTCCAAATGAGAGACGCCTATTTGTGAGCATGGATGTGACATTTAGGGAGTTGATGCCATTTTATGGTGAGAAGACTGACCTAAGTTTCATGTTTGAACCTAAGCTTGTGAGGGAAGATGAAATTACTCGAGAGGGGGAGAGTAATGATACAAACGGTGATTCAGCTGAGAAGCAACTAAGTCTAGAAGGAGTGATAATAAGTGGTTTAGCTCCTCAACTTACAAGAGTGGAGGTGGTAAATGATAAGTCAGGCTCTTCTCAAAATGGACATTCTTGAGTTGAGTGGTTCCAGAACAAGGATGTATCAAAGGTGTATACAAGAAGAAAGTTTAGGGCCCAAACAGAGCCAACAGAGGTTGCTCCAGCAACTACAGAGCCAATAGAAGTGGTTCCAGTAGCTCCAATACATGAGAATAACCAAGAGACAATTGATGTGTCTTCATCTTCAGAAGTTGAAATTGAAGATCCATCATCACATGACTTGCCCATTGCATTACGAAAAGGTACGCGAAATAATGCAGGAATGCCTCCATTAAGGTATGGATTTGAACACGACATTAGTAACTATGTTTCATATGCCTTTTTATTACCTGCATATAGAGCATTTGTGGCCTCATTACAGTCAGTGCAAGTTCCTAAAGATTGGAGAGAAGCAAAAAATGATCCCAAGTGGCGTGAAGCCATGTTAGAGGAGTTATGTGCCCTTGAAAAGAGCAAAATTTGGGATCTTGTCAGATTGCCTGCAGGTAAAAAGGCGATTAGTTGCAAATGGGTCTTCACTGTGAAGCAAACTCTTGAGGGCAAGGTGGAAAGATATAAAGCTCGATTAGTTGCACGCGGTTATAGCCAAACTTATGGTATCGATTATGATGAGACATTTGCGCCAGTGGCAAATATGAGCACAGTAAGAACAATAATATCTTGTGCAGCAAATTTTGGGTGGCCACTACATGAGTTGGATGTCAAAAATGCTTTCTTGCATGGAGATTTGCAAGAGAAGGTTTATATGGAGATTCCACCTGGTTGGTCCAAACCTGAAGCGATTGGGAAGCTATGTAAATTAAAAACTTCTTTATATGGCCTTAAACAGTCCCCTAGAGCATGGTTTGATAGATTTACACGAGCATTATGTAATATGGGGTACAAAGAGTGCAATGAAGATTATACTTTGTTCTACAGACATTTAGGGCATAAAATTGCGGTGTTGGCTGTGTATGTGGATGATATTATTATCACGGGTGATGATGAGAAAGAGATTAAACGTTTGAAGGAGAATCTAAGTAAGCAGTTTGAGGTTAAGGACCTTGGTCAACTCAGGTACTTTCTTGGCATTGAGATTGCACGATCTCAAAAGGGTATAGTTCTCTCACAAAGAAAATATGTCCTAGACTTGCTCGATGAGACTGGCATGCTTGGGTGTCGACCTATATCAACACCTATTGATCCGAACCACAAGTTATGTGCCGAATCAGGTGATCCAGTGAACAAGGAGAGCTATCAGAGGCTGGTTGGTAGACTCATTTATTTGTGTCATACGAGACGTGATATTTCATATGCTGTGAGTGTTGTGAGCAGGTATATGTAGGATCCGAGAAGTGGACACTTGGAGGTTGTTAACCGTATTTTGAGATATTTGAAAGGCAGTCCAGGGAAGGGGCTTATGTTCAGAAGCAATGGTCATATTAATGTCGAGGGTTATTGTGATGCTGATTTGGCAAGCAATCTCGATGATAGGAGGTCAACATCATGCTATTGTGTGTTTGTTGGAGGAAACTTAGTATCATGACGAAGCAAGAAACAGCAGGTTGTATCTCGATCTACTGTTGAAGCTGAATACAGAGCCATGTCACAAGTGCTGTGTGAGATCTTATGGGTAAGAGACCTTTTGTCTGAATTGAAGGTGTTGAGAAAAGGTTCTTCAATGCTGCAATGTGATAACAAATCTGCTATTAATATTGCTAATAATCCAGTGCAGCATGATAGAACCAAACATGTTGACATTGATCGATTCTTTATCAAGTTGAAGATAGATGCTAGTATTATAATGTTGGGTCATGCAACTTCTAAAGAACAGGTCGCAGATTGCCTAACCAAAGGTTTAGGATTAAAAGATTTTGAGTTGGCATGTAACAAGATGGGGATGATAGATATCTATCACCCATCTTGAGGGAGAGTGTTGGCTTCTGTAGTCTTGTATTTAGGCCCATGGGCTTACAGCCCATTTGTCAATGTCGGTATGTGTGTGTGCTGTGCATATGTACAAGCATTAGATAGAGAGTGAAGGTATCTCCAGAAATTTCCCCACACATCCATTCCCTCATCTCCTCTCTGCCATGTCTGCTCTTGCTTGCGTTATTGTACTGACGCCTTCAACTGACGCAATGTCGGTTCAACTGGTCCTGAAGACCTTCTCGCTAAGGTAGTCAGCTTCAACTCCAAAACCTTGTAATGAAATAAATGACCTGATGTAACACTGGGCCCGATCTTCCGAGAGGTAGGGATAACTCGATTGGTGGAGAACTCGACATTGACATTCTGGCTTCAAATCAGATATGATTCGAACCCTGCAACCGCTACACCACTGTTCCGTTGGTTATCAACCAATCACAACTTGATTGACATCGCCGAGAAGGCTTTTCCTGCAAGCGAATCGAAAAACACAAGCAAGAAGATGTAATCACACAATCTGATAATTGCAAATATGGATGAAGCTAGAAGATGTAAACACAAGAGGGGTTCAAGTACTCGGTTCGAAAGGATTAATCGACACAGTCGAGGAGAGCAAGAACAGGGGCCCTGGATCAATGTATAAGGCCTTGTCGAAACAGGTACAACGATGCAATCTCTGTTTCTCGAAGGAAAACACAAGAACTAAACAAAACTCAAACCCTAATATGGCGGCGGTTACTAATTATATGAGGGTTGGGGCGTGTATAACCCCCTAGCCACGTCCATAATGGACCCCAACACGATACACGGGCCAACAACCCAAAGGATGGAGTCAGCACCGTGACAGATTCTGGACATCAGATTGTTTCGAAGATTCCCGTCGACTCCTAAATGATTTGGTCCTGAAACCAGTGCCATTAGAAGCTTCTTGAAATTATCTTTCCATCCATATAAAGAACGTCCAAAATGGACTCCGTATGCGACCTGGGCATCGTTTTTAATGTGGGCTGCTCCTAGACTCCGAGGTGGACTCGAACTTGAGTTGCTTTGGGCCTCCACCTTGGGGACTCGAAATGAATTGGCCTTGGCCCTCCTTCTTGACTTGGAAACCCTTGCTGGACTCCTCTTTCCCTACTCCATGCACCACTCATGGACATATGCATGGGTGCCATGTCCTCATCATCCTCTCCTTCTTGACAAAAAGCTGTCCTCGACGTTGATTGTGCTCGAAACCGATCCTGCACAACACAAAGGAGAACGGGGTTGACAAAACAAAGGAAATCAAAATAATTGTGAGGAGGAATGTGACCATATTTCCAAGTTTCTAGTGTTTCATCTTGCACAAAAATTTCATCAAGCATGTAGGCTCTTTGATCGGAAGACACACGATGCTTGTAAATACTATCCTACAAATGATTAATACCAACAAAGGGCACAATAGGAATTGATGGTTCATGGCAAGAAAATTCAGCAACAAAAAGCATAGGTAGCAACCAGCAATGCTCCCGTTCTTGGGAGTAGACTTGTTTCATGAAAACAAAACTGGAGGAACTTGTGATAATATTTGTAGTATAGCTGCCCTCTAGTCGATCACAATCTCGCACAACAAAAGGAGAATTCACATTGCTACAAATGTAGACTCGATGTATCATATATTGTCTTTTGTTGTCATATTTGCCAATAGCATGATATGTATGTTTAACAAACCAAGGCAAATCAGAATATTTAAAAAGTTTCTCCTCCAAACAATTTAGATTACACAAAACATCAAATTCAAATAACCCAAAGTGTGTAAAGAAGACAATAGTTTTAGCTCATCGTTTGCGCTAGTAATATGCATAATATGTTTACGTGCAGCAAAAGTGTTTGGTTCCAAAACATGTAAAACTGAACATCATCAACCAATTCATCTTTAGCACAAGGAACATCAAGCAAGTCATCTTGTGACAAAGATAGATTAAGTGAGGGTTCCACTAACAATTGCTCTACAATAGCATGATTTGTGGAAAATTTCAGCACATTAAGACAATTCTCACCTTCCGTGAGTGTAGCACCATGGGCATTACCTGTGTTTGCAGTAGGAGTAAAAGGTGCATTGTGAAGTGATGGTTCTGAATTTGCACATGAGGTTGTGAGTTCCTCATTTTTTTTCCACGTCGCCGCCTTGCTTATGCACATTATCCTGCAAAAGGTTAGTCATAGCAAGAGGAATAACAACAGACTCTTCCTCTAAATGATGCACCTCATCATATGAATTCAAAGAAGGAGATGGATTAACAAAGATTTCTCTCATAAGAAGTTTCATATCATTCCAAGTCTGAGGTTTATCGGAAAAACATAAAGACTCCCACCAAGATAGTGTAGAATGTCGCAAAACACTAGCTGCATTTTATACCTTCCTCCTTCGACACATAAAACGTGTAGCAAATATGTTATCTATTGTGTTTTCCCACTCAATGTACTCATCAGCACCGATGCCATCATAAGTTGGTGGATATGAACAACCTGTCATTGTTAGGAGACATCAAAAGATAACACAAAAAAGTATTATCCCTATCAACTAGCAACTAATGGGATTGGGAGGTGGATAAGTGGACTGCAATATCTCAAGCGGCTTACCACCGTCTTGCAAGTGTTTTTACCAAAACCAAACAGGGTGGCACAATCTGTTGTCAAGCTTGGGTGTAACAGTTGCAAGGTGAACCTGTGCTGATAGAAGTATATGTGGACTTTTAGGTAGGCACAATATGGTAGCAAGGAAAATCAAAAATTCAATTCAGAATTGCAAAACTGAAAAATAGTCCCAAGCTAGTCTATGTCGCCGGCCTAAACTTCTCCTGGATATAGTTCAAGCGAGGAGCAATATAACTCACCACAAGACCACAAAAGGATGCAAGCACTCTGAATTTTTTTTCTTCTTTGCCTTTTCTTTCTTTCTTTCTTTTTTTTGGTGCGGCTTTTCTTTTCTCTCTTTTTTTTCTGCACCTTTGCCTTTTTCTTTGTCTTATCTCTCTATCTTTCAACGTAGCTGATTTTTCTCTTGACACAAAAGCAACTAGTACAGCAAGGAATATATGGGAATACTTTTCTTTAACAAATTAGTACAAAAACCAACTCAAGAAAAACTTGATGCTAAAGATAAGAACAAAACCTAGACACGACAAACACAATGACACAACGAGGGACTAAAATTCAGAAAAGCAAACTGAATTGAAAAATTGTGAGGCACAAAAGGGTTATAGGACATCGGAATTATTTTTTTTGTAGGGCTTTTTGTAGACTCTAGGTAATGAAAAAGAGATGAATCTAAAGGGCGCACGATAATATAGCTCACGGTTAACCTGAATCCAGATACCAGTTGATGTAACACTTGGCCCGATCGTCCAAGAGGTAGGGATAACTCGGTTGGTGGAGAACTCGACGTTGACGATCCGGCTTCAAATCAGACACGATTCGAACCCTGCAACCGCTAAACCACTGCTCCATTGGTTATCAACCATGCACAACTTGATTGACCTCGCCGAGAAGGCTTTTCCTGCAAGCGAATCGAAGAACACAAGCAAGAAGATGTAATCACGCAATCTGATAATTGCAAATATGAATGAGGTAAAACACAAGAGGGGTTCAAGCACTCGGTTCGAAAGAACTAATCGACACAGTCGAGGAGAGCAAGAACAGGGGCCCTGGATCAATGTATAAGGACTTGTCGCCACAGATACAACGATGCAATCTCTGTTTCTCAAAGGAAAACACAAGAACTAAACAAAACCCAAACTCTAATACAGCGGCGGCTACTAATTATATGAGGGTTGGGGCGTTCATAACCCCCTAGCCATGTTAATAATGGACCCCAACACGATACACGGGCCAACAGCCCAAAAGATGGAGTCCACCGTGACGGATTCTGGATGTCCCATTATTTTGATGATTCCCGTCGACTCCTAACGAATTTGGTCCTGAAACCGGTGACATTAGAAGCTCCTTGAAATTAGCTTTCCATCCATATAAAGAAGTCGAAAACGGACTCCGTATGCGACCTGGACGTCATTTTTAATGCGGGCTGCTCCTGGACTCCGGGGTGGACTCGAACTTGAGTTGCTTTGGGCCTCCACCTTGGGGACTCGAAATGAATTAGCCTTAGCCCTCCTTATTGACTTGGAAACCCTTGCTGGACTCCTCTTTCCCTACTCCATGCACCACTCATGGACATATGCATGGGTGCCATGTCCTCATCATGACCAATGCACCAACGCCTTCACGGTACCGCTGGTTAAACCGGTGACACCGTCGGTTTAACCGGTGCTACTGCCATTTTCTGCACTTGATCATAGTTGTATTCTCCAATGCACCGGTTAGTTTATTTTTCAGATAGTAGGTTTAACCGGTCTCCTATTTTCTGCTGCCACTTGTCCAAATCGTCATTGTGATCATGTGGGCACCCCAAATATATTCTATATCTGGTTTTTCACTTCAACTTGAATACCTAGAAAGCGATTTGGACCGCTTGTATATAAATTGGACTCCTTCGATGGGACCTAAAAATCCTACAAATATGATCTCACAAGCTTGTTAGTCCCATTGATTATATTATCACACAATCACTAAGATCATAATTATAGCCTAGTGGGCCATGTTTCTTACACTACAGCGGCAGGTAAGCATGGCTGATCGATGTGTGCTAGCTTCATTCAATGGTGCAAGCACGCATGGAAGCAATTAATCCATCGACATGTTATGGCCCATATCAAGCGTGCTGAGCGTGCATGCAGGCTTTTAAGCGACAGCAGGACGACTCGTGGAACACGCGCATGGCCGCATAGACTGCACGCCACTGTTCTTCTACCTAGTGCACCTCTCGAAGAGAAGAGTAGAAGACAGATAGAGAGAGGGAGGAAGGAAGTCTAGCTAGTCAAGCCATGGCCAAGGCTCACGTCCTGGTGCTGCCGTTCCCCGCGCAGGGCCAGGTCACCCCGCTCATGGAGCTCTCCCACCGCCTTGTCGACCACGGCTTCAAGGTCACCTTCATCGTCACCGAGGTGGACCAGGCGCTGGTGGTCGCCGACGTGAACATGGGGTGGTCCTTCGAGGTCGCCAGGAAGTTTGGCATCCGGGCCGTGTCCGTCTGGTCTGCGGCCATGGCGGCCTTGGACTTGAATCTAAAGATCCCGAAGCTCATAGAGGACGGACTCATTGACGACAAGGGTAACTCCATGCTATTCTTAGCCTGCTCGTTCAATTTCTTAGCTCCTCTTACCAGATCAAAGCTAGTCTCAATTTAATTAAGGTTTCTCTAATGGAAACTCTAATTGACGGCAACCAATGGCAGACCTGCAACATGTCGAGCCAGTTTGAACTAATAATTAATGCAACAATTTTTGTCGCACGCGCCACAGTTTTTTAATCCTCAGCTTATAATAGTATCCTTCTAAATTAATGTCAAAGTTCGAATTGACACTTTCTAAATAATTTGAATGTTCAACTCGATGAAGAAGGGATCTATGATTGCTTTGACGTACTCCCTTCCATACCTGAAAAGCAAATCTATTATATTAATAAGGGAGCGTTAAAAGAAGCCACCATGTTCGCCGAGAGGGTCTAGAAATTCTCACATTAATCTAGAAAGGAGAAAAATTTGCACCGTTAGATTTTATGAAGATGCTTGGAGAGTAACAAATGCGAATCGATGCTTGGAGATGCTTCAAGTGCTCAAAGGAGGAAGGGGGCTGCCCTCAAATCTCAAGGAGACAAGTCACACACCTCAATCACTCTCTCACCCAAGCCCTAGCTCAAATCAATGCAAGGATTGGCTCAAGGAGGGAGTGGGGGAGTGGATTTAATGCTCTAGAGAGTGTTTGTCTCGGGTTAGGTCAGCAACAAATGAATGAGGGAGTGAATGGGTATATAGACCCGACCCCCAAAAACTAGCCGTTACTGTGCAGTTTATGTGCTTGTCGGAAATCCAGGCCGAGAACTTCCGACCCCAGGTCGGAATTCCGACCAGGCTGTTTTTTGCTGGTTTAGGCTCTTGACAAAGGATTTTGTCTCTCAATTGTTTTTGACTTTTCTACTAAGCACTTTAGCATCTCCAGAACACTTTTTCGCATCCCTCTTAATAGTACGGTGTTTCCTATACTCAAATTCAAAATAGAAAATAAATAAATCTCTTCTTTGAGCTCCAACACCGTCCATTAAGCAATTATACGTCTTTTCACGTGTATTTTTCATTTCATTGCATCTCAACCTGTTCAAAACTCGATAAACGCATTGGCTCCTTAATTATGTATGTCATCAACACCAAAACCCACTTAGGGGGCCAAATGCACTTTCAATCTCTATCTTTTTGGTGATTGATGACAACACAATTAAGGCTCACAAATAAAAATATATATCAGTTTTGAACCAATCATATAGTTGAGCTCCCCCTTAATATGTGCATTTTCCATAATGAAATAAAAAATGACCTCAAATGCCATTTGCACAAATTAAGAGAGCTCCCCCTATATCATTGAATCCGTGGGTGCAAAGTGTGACTATAATCATCCGTGATGCATATGACAAGGTATATCACAACATCAAAGTGGAAATAAACATTACACCAAGTCATGATCATCACAAGCATTAAGTTCTACAATCACACTAGCATAGCAAACCATGAATAGTCTTACAAGTTCAAGGTCTCACTTGACACACCACACATAACACAAATACATAATAATTGTCTTACATGTCCACAAGCTATGATAGATAGAAAGATAGATAAGGCAACATCCCATCAATGTCCTATCACTCCCCCTTTGGCATCAAGCACCGAAAAGGAGTCCAAAGCCATCACTCATCATCATCGTCGTCATCGGAGTTTGCAGCGGGAACGTCTTCTTTCTTCTTCATCGTCCATCTCCTCACGCCCACCCAAATCTTCCTCAAAGTCACCACCATATTGAGAACCAAACAACATAGATGGGTTGCTAATCCCCTCCCAAGGGTGGTAGAAGACGGGAGGAGGAGGAAAGTCTATAGGAGCACGAACCGGTGAGTGTGGAATGTCTCTCTTGGCCATGATCTCCTTTTGCCTTGATTCAATCTTGAGGAGCTGCTTATCTACATATTTCTTGTGGGCATGAATCCCTTCGGCGTTGTGACATCCCACATTGAAATAAGCAAAGAGACCTTTAGATATGAAGCCAAGAATACCTTTCTTCTTAGGAGCCCTAGGAGGTGAACCACGGGACGTAGAAGGACCACGGGATGTAGAAGGACCACGAGAGCTTGATGGAGCATGAGAACTAGGTCCTTGAGATGATGCTGCGGCTCTTCCTTGAGGTGCATGCTTTCTAATCTTCACCAAGTGCGTAAGAGTACCTTTGCTTGGTCTATAGACTTGATGACCCTTATCGGTGCGGATGTCGGCACCGGTCACCGCCTTGCTCATTGCAAAGATATATGGGGCATAGTTGCAGCTCTTCTTGGGTGACACGGAGCACACAATGATCTCTTCCCAAATGAAATCAAACACACTAAAGGCTAAACGACCCGTACCCATCCTTGCAAGCAAATTCCTTGACATATTTGAGATGTTGTCCACATCTCCTCCTTTGGGACAAACCGTGTAGCAGAAAAGATTGTTGAGCAGCTTGTAATAAGGAGTGAGTCCACTAGCAGTCCCAAGCTTCATGTCACCATATGCACGGTCATATATGAAGGCCATGTCCTCATCACTAAGCACATTCTCTTCCCCATGAAGTTTGTCTCTAGTAAGATCATCACTAGGGAAGCCGAGAATGCTAGCAAACTGAGCATATCCAACTTGAAGGCGCTGGCTAACAGTGATCCAATGGAAGATCTTGTCACGACGGTTCACATAGAGTGTTGCATAAAATTGAGCAACCACCTCTTCATTCCAATCACAAGAAAAAGACATGATATCCATGAGATTCATCCTTCCACAAGCATCCACGACATCTTCTACAACGGGCAAGTCAATGTCTGAGAGATGGCTCCAATCAGTTGACTTCATCTCGGTTGTTGGGTGAGACTTGGGCATGATGACGGACTCATACCAATCGGCGTGAAACCAAGTCCAAAAGCGAGAATCACCCTGCTGCTCCTTGTCAAGCCTTGTCCAATCTTGATATCTCAAAGTGTATAGCTTGTGCTTGCCTTTGGTGTAGTTGACCATGCGATGACCAACATAGGAAGGATGAGTGAGACGCGTTGGCGGCCTCATCCTAATGGTGTACGCCTCAAGAAAAGCAACATCCAGGTTTCCTTCATTAGGTGCTTCATCATCATCATCATCTTGAGGATGCAGGGCGGCACGCTTAGTACGTGTACCGCGGCTAGAACCTAGACCTTGAGTGAGCCTTCCACGCCCATGAGCACTCTGTGGCATCTTGGCAACATAATTCCTTTTGCGTTGAGGGACCGGTGAGGCATCGGCGGTAGCCTCTGAATTGGAAGATGGTGATGATTCAATCTCAGAAGCAAGTTCTTTCCCTTTACTTCCTCGAGCCATCTGACAGTCATAACAAGAATATAAGGATGGATCGAAGAAACGGAACTAAGTTTGGTAAAGAGATAGGCTCATTGTGCCAAAACAGGCACTGGTCGGAATTTTCGACCCGGGGTCGGAAGTTCCGACCTAGCCCGAGCCGACACAATGAGCCATGTAACAGATGATTTAGCCCACCAAACTTGATCAAACTTTAGGGAAGTTTTCTAAGATGTATCTAGAGCCTATCCCCTAAAGGAATCAATCTAACTCTTACGGCATTAAGAGATCGGGCGATGGGGATTTTAAATGCTATACCGTGAGCTTTTCCCGCGTGAATCAGGGAAGAGGAAGATGGAATCGGAAGTTCCGATGCTTGGGGAATCCAAATATCTTCATGGAAACGAACTCCCACGGTTGATTTTGAAGATCCCCTCAAGGGTTTGAGAGGAGAAAGGTGTGGCCACCGGTGGGAGAGAAAGAAACTAGGGTTGGGTTCGAAGGGGTATTAGCAGGTATATATACTTCCAGGCAACTAGTCATAAGTTCCGACGGCGCGTCGGAAGTTCCGATGATTTTATTTTCCCTACCCGAGAACCCCTTGTCGGAAGAAGCAAGCAACTTCCGACCCGAGTGGGAAGTTTTGATCAAAGATCGGATATTCCGAGAAATTAAAATGTTCTCCCGAGGACTTCTGATGGTTGTCGGAATTTCCGACCTGGTGTCGAAAGTTCCAACAAAAGCTAATTTTTCTCCAAAAAGATAGATTTTGATATAGAATTGATTTGGAGATTTAGAGAGGAGTAACTTGTAGACATGCGACAACTTAACACTTGATGATCAGGCACAAACATCATTACATAACAATGATCACAAGTGTCAAGTTTTGATCCAAGGATCAAAATCCAAATATTTTGAAGAACTCAACGCAATAAAATTCATTTTTCCTATCTAGGCAACAATCAAGTATGTGCAACAAGTCAAGCCAAGTTACGAGAATCCAAGATATCTAGCTCACTCCTCAAAGCACAAAACCTTTGCTCATGGCTTAGTGAAGATATCGGCAAGTTGTTGTTTGGTGCTCACATGACGTAAAGCAATATCTCCCTTAGCCTCATGATCCCGTAAGGAATGATGCCGTATATCTATGAGCTTTATTCGGGAGTGTTGCACCGGATTGTTTGCTAGCTTGATGGAGCTCTCATTGTCACACAAGAGCGGAATCTTGCTAAACTCACAACCGAAGTCACTCAAGGTTTGCTTCATCCATAAAAGTTGGGCACAACATGCACCCGCGGCAACATACTCCGATTCCGCGGTGGATAAAGCAACCGAATTTTGTATTTAGAACTCCAAGATACTAGGGACCGACCAAGGAATTGGCAAGTACCCGTCGTACTCTTTCGATCTACTTTGCAACTGGCATAATCCGAATCGGAATAGCCAGGTAAATCAAAAGTGGAGCTTTTGGGATACCACAAGCCAAGGTTAGGAGTGTGTACTAAATATCTCAAAATTCTCTTAACAACGGTTAAGTGACATTCCTTGGGATTGGCTTGAAATCTTGCACACATGCACACACTAAGCATAATATCGGGCCTAGATGCACAAAGATAAAGAAGAGGGCCAATCATGGAGCAATATACCTTTTGATCGACCGACTTCCCTTCTTCATTGAGATCGAGATGACTATTTATTCCCATAGGTGTCTTGATAGGCTTGGCATCGGCCATGTCAAACTTCTTGAGCATATCTTTCACGTACTTGGTTTGACATATGAAAGTCCCTTCCTTCATTTGCTTGACTTGAAACTCAAGGAAGAACTTCAATTCACCCATCATAGACATCTCAAATTTCTTGGTCACGATCGTACTAAATTCCTCGCCAAACTTTTGGTCAGTGGAACCAAATATAATGTCATCAACATATATTTGGCAAACAAAGATATCTTTATCGACTTTGTGAGTAAAGAGAGTAGAATCGGCTTTTCCCATTACAAAGTCGTTCTTGAGAAGAAAAACCTTAAGGCATTCATACTATGCTCTAGGAGCTTGCTTGAGCCCATAGAGCGCCTTATGGAGCTTGTACACATGGTTTGGAAACTTTGGATCTTCAAAGCCTGGCTGTTGTTCAACATACACCAACTCGGATAGGGGGCCATTCAAGAATGCACTTTTCACGTCCATTTGATAAAGCTTGAAAAAATCTTGGTGAGTAGCATAGGCTAATAAAATATGAATTGACTCAAGCCTAGCTACGGGTGCACAGGTTTCACCAAAATCCAAACCTTCAATTTGGGTGAAACCTTGTGCAACTAACCTTGCCTTGTTTCTTGTGATGACACCATTTTCATCTTGTTTGTTTCGAAAGACCCACTTGGTGCCAATCACATTTTGCTTCGGTCTTTCAACCAATTCCCAAACCTCATTTCTTGTGAAGTTGTTCAACTCTTCTTGCGTGGCAATCACCCAATCCGGATCACCAAGTGCTTCATCTACCTTAAAAGGTTCCAAAGAGGAAACAAATGAGTAATGTTCAGGTTGACATTTTATAACGCGGTCACTAGGTATGGACATAGAATCCAATCCTCGGTGGCAGCGCCTAAAATCCATGATGGCATTCATAGCATCATCACTAGGATAAGTGCTTCGCAGCAATGGCGCCAAAAATGCTGTGGGGGTATTTCTTACGTTACAGAAGGATCCGCAAGCGCACGGAATACAGTCGTAGCATTTTACCCGTGAGTATAGGTCGTATTTATATTTTCGCAGGGAAGGCGGTGGTTCAAATAGATTTATCTAGCTCAAAAGATTATCATCATGGCTCGAATACCCAATATCAGGATAGGGGTAATTGATAATATAATTGAGAGGTAGTGTGACACAAGATAAACCATCCTTAGAAAGGAATGGTAGGGTCAAAACAAGGTGGAAGAGGGCTTCCAAGGGCATACAAAGGATAAATCTCATCGAAGCAAGCACAAATCATGCTCATGGACACATACACATTCACATGCTTAGGAAAGGGGACTAGGCACTCAGGCATCACCGGGAGACCGCACAAGATATGGCAAGGTGGCCACTAGATCTTCATGGCTATTTTATGCACCTCCTACAGCCACTACACGAACGGGGAGGATTACAAAGGACTGACAGGGTTGTCACCACCTGCCGCCTGCCTCAACTAACCATGGTATAGGGCCGCATTCAAACATACCCAATAACCAGGACTCCATGTCGGCGTTAAGGATTATTGCTTTAGCCTTACATTGAGACTAAAAGCACCCCTACTCAGGGAGATGAAACCAATGCTGAAGCCTAAATACGTTACCGCATCTAAACATGCAAGATACGTGACACAAGCAACACTATGAAAGGGATCGCATACTAAGCATAAGCATACGAACCAAACACAAGCTAAGATAAGGAACTAAACTTTATTACCAAACTCCAAACCATACATGAGGAGAAAGATACAAGACCATACCAAACTCTTCATGAAGACTAGAAGACCTTGAAGAACTACACTTCACCTACACATCATGGTGTGTCTCATGGTGTGTCTCATTTAGGAGCACCCCACCTTATATTTATAGGCATGGAACAGGGGGTGCTCGGCCGGGATTCAGCGCAACTCAAGCAAAACCGACATTGAGGCGAGCTGTGGGAGTGACACGTGGTGGAGGTAAGTCGGTGGGGCCCATCTTGGGTCGGCCGGCCTGGTGGGGTCGGCCAAGCTGGCCCGGGCGCCCACCGCCTTCATCTTGGGCTGGGTCACTCCTTGTTGGGCTCTTGTGCCTCTGGTTGATGATAGAGCTGATGGTAGGTCGATTTGCTTTGGTTTTGGGCCCTCCAATCCATGTGATGCACGTGTGGCGGCTCGTGATTGGTTGTGGCTTGTTTCCTTGAATCAAAGAGATACTTTTTTCCTTTGTTTTCAGCACAAATCCTGCATTCATAAAATTCTCCAAGGGTGTGTGGCAAGTGTACGTTTATTAGCAGAATGTGTATAAGAAAAGCAAGTTCATCCTTATTTTGTGATCAAATTAACGCTAATTTTTGGTCCGTATCGAGCGTCAACAAGATCCCCCAAGCTGCCCTTTGCTTATCCCGAGCAAAGTTAGGCATGAGTTGTTGTTGATCAGGAGTTGCTGCAATATCTTATCTCTTTGTTATACCATAATTGCAACAAAATATTCTACCTTGCTTTGAATAAGTTGGCCATTATTTTGCTCACCTATTTTACCTTACTCTTCATGGGGCTTTTTTCTTTCTCCTTGTCTTGGGTTGTTGGAAGGTAGATCGATTCATAAAGCACCACTTACTCATTCCTTGCTCAACCTTACATCCGGAAGTTTTTCAAAAGATTTTGCAAGAAAACATAGTTCCTCAAATGATGCTCTCAAATCGCTCAATGTGTATGAATCCTCACCAAGGCTTGATGTTGCCTTCCTTTTCAATCTACTTCTACAAAGGTTTATGTGGAGCTCATGGTAGGGGAAATGAGAAGGCATACTTGCATCAAATATTTTGCGAAGTCAAAAACCGGACCCAAAGAGTAACGTGTCATACAACCTTGATCAAGAAGTGCATGTGTATGGTAAAGTGGATAGTATGTGGGAATGGAAATATTTTTCTTGTATGCTCTCTCTCCTTCATTATTTTAGAAATGGGCATTTGCAATTCTTTCTTCTTCTCTATATTTTTTTCTTTTTTTTTCAATACTTGGACCTTCATGTGTCCATTTCTTTTTCCTTTCTTTTTTTTTGTTTTCTTTTTGCATAGCCCATGTCTTTTCCTTGCAAGAACACTTGGAGAGAGAGACCACACATTTTTGTGGAACATAAATAGTTATGGGGTGGATGAATGGTGTGATTGCTAATTCCCGGTGTAGGAATTTAGCATATGAAGGTGGCGTGTACGTGTTCTTGATCAAGAGAGTATGAAAAGAAACTCGAAAGGTCACAACAATTTGACAAAGCTCAAAATAACACAAGCAGCATGTGTATATGATGATTCAATATGGGTAACATGCATATGGCTTTGGTAGGAATTTCTCATCATTGAGGAACTTTCCATTTTGTCATTTCGAAAGATAGAAATTCTGGACGTAAAATTTTGCTTAGAACAAGTTTGTAGCAGCTCTAAATCATCATATCATGCCTCACAACAACTTAGACTCAGATCATGCATTTGCATCCCACAAAATTTCAGGTTCAAGGCAAACTTTTTAAACCAACTAACCCAAAAACTTGGAGAATACAAAGCTGCAACTAGGCATAAAGAGAAGATAAAGATAGAGCAACTATTCATCATTTCAACATGGATAAACTAAAACATTCTTGTCGCACATTGGAAAGCAAAGATAACTAAGCAAATATTTTTATTCTTTTTTATCATATTCAGATTTTTTTCCGATGCAAATGTGAAATGCAATTAAAATACATGTTACCTTTCTGGGGTCCTCCCCCAAGCTAGCTCATGGGCCATATCGGGAAAGCGCCCTTGGGCGTCGGGATAGCGCCCTTGGGAACGGAGGTATGTGAGGCGCTCCTCTCGTTGTTGCCGCAGTATGTTGACGACGGTGCCTAACTGCTGGTCAGTTCGATGATGCCATTCGGTGGTGTTGGTGATATGTTGGTTGACGGTGTTCTCGAAACGCTGCTGCCGTTGGTCTATGCCGTCCACCTGCAAGCTAAGGCCATTTACCTAGTGGCTAAGCTCATGATAGCCTCGAGCTGAAAATGATCGCCGGGCGGCGTAGAGCGGGGGCGTGATACTTGAGCTGGAGCCACCACTATGGTCATAGTAGCCTCCTGCACCTTGTGCCCATTCTCCACTGCTAGCGCTCTGCCAACCAGAACCTCCTGCTTGTTGCTGAGCGGCTTGCTCCCAACCAGGTGCATATCCGGATATGGATCCCGATGTGCCCCTAGTTGGAACATAACCTCCAGCATATCCATGATATGCATATGGTGGTGCTGGCATGTCCATCGCGGCATTCTGCAATCTGCTCCGTGTCATTCTACCCAACACACTGCTCCTGCGAGCTACTTCTTGTGGCTGCAATATGAATGTTAAACTTCGGGACTTATACAAATGAAGCCGCGGGTTAGGGAGCGAGATTTCAATTGTATAGCCCGGGAAAAAGAAAACCAACGAGCCATCTAGAGCATGTTTAAGCGTGTGGCCAAAAACTAAATAATTTTCACCAATCATCAAACGGGGAGAGCTGATATAAGAAATAGGAGCCTAACTCAAAATATTCAGCCCTCCTACAATACGAGTGACCAAACATGTACACTCTATTGGTGCAACCATCTGAAAATTCTCAAGCCATTTCCGGATCATTTCTTTCACCGGGGAGATTTTTATTTTGTTTACCATGGCATAGAGAATACGAAATTCATCATCGCAAACGGTGCGCACATCACCCCTTGGGAAACATGTTATTGCAACCCACTTATGCATCAAACGCAAGGTCTGGTGTTGTATGTCATTATATCTCGGTTTCCCAACGGCGGTGGTGCCCGAAATGGATTGCCAAAAACTTTGTTTCTCAAAACCTCGAGTGGCGGTCTCAATATCAAGACTGCAGCGATGATGAAAACCCAAAAGCGTGCTAAGATCTTTCCATGAAACTAAAAATTCTTGATGAAAAAGTCAGAAAGAAATCCCAGCTTCCTCCTCAACAAGAGTGCAAAGAAATTGGATGGTCAAATTGCGAGACCCTTCTTCGAAGACATGTGCAAAATCAGTCCACCCCATGGCATCAATGTTGAAAGCTAACTGTGTGGTAAGTAGCCTCAGAATTTCTGTTAACTTCATTACATGGTTCTTGCTAAATATTGATTCATATTCTGAAATAATAAAGGTTATTTTCTTTATCCATTAACTAGAAGAATGATAGTTTTTAAGTCTGAACAATTGCAGTTGCTACATTTGTTTGTATGATTAACATATATTTATAAAAGAACACTTAGTGCTTATTGTTTTCTACAAAATAAGTAATTAATTTTCAAAATTTAAACTGTATTTGTATGCTAACATCAACGACAACCGAATTTAAATATGTTCTATACAGTTCAGTGGGGGCATTTAGTGCAGCCACTTCTGTTTCTCAAGTTGCTAGCAGTATATATAGTTGGATTTTGTATTTCATATTTAGTATGCTACCAAAATAAATGTACTTATAAATATCTTACTAATACTTTCCATTCTTAGATACATACTAGGTTACAGTTGTTACATGCTCATTCATTCTTCAGAATAATTCTGTGTTATGTCCACTATATATATATATATTTCAGTTATAACATCCAGTTTTGATAAACCTTTCAATAAACAAACTATATAATCACTTTACAGTCTCAAGATCAAAGAGCAACTGCGAATGGCTTAGCGACAACTTTAATGTCATTCTCCAAGGCAATTGCTCCAGCAGGGGCTGGTATTGTGTAAGTATGAATATAGTTACCTTCATTTGCTAATACCAACAAAAGCTTATCGATACGTCATTATAGGTTTTCATGGGCGCAAAAATATCAACATGTATTCTTCTTTCAAGGTAATTTATCATAGTACTACTATCTACCAAAAATGTCTAAAGAGTAAGTTTCCTTTATACAATGTTATATTAAACATGAAAAAATACTTATCAATAATAATTTCAACTGACCACTGTGTTTTAATGTCTGTAAGATTCTTGTGCAATTATAGGCGCACTTAACATAATAGATGAGAGCAATGCAAATGATGGACAATCAAATCATTTGCATTTAACCATAGTTTTGCCACCTCAAATAGGATCGGACTCTAGTACAAAATCCTTGATTAGTCCCGATTGGGAAACCCCATTTAATCCCGGTTTCCCAACTGGGACTATCAATTCCGGGACAAAAGGCCTCGGCCGTGGCACGGAGCACCTTTACTCCCGGTTGGTGGTCCTGTTCTCTTTTTTTCTTTTTCTTATTTTCCATTCCATTCATTTCTTTTTCATTTCAGTTATATTTTCATATTCGAAATTAAGAAGTCTGCTATATTACTGCAATACGCTCCTATACGCTTGTTCGAGGTGAGTATGAAATATGTACAACACACACACACAAAGTGGATTCACCGGGTTCTAATAAAGTGCAACAAAGTGAAACATAGATATATACATATACAAACCAAGTGAATCAAAGTTTTATCTATCATGCATCTATGCTATATTTACTACTTTAATCAAGGATGTGCCCATCGTAGTAGAATTCACTATCTAGATTGACGACTTGTTCATAAATAAATCCATCTAGGGCTTCTTGAATCGGCAAAACTCTTTCCTGTGGAATGAGCTGATCCCGCATCTTTGATACCAATTAAGAAGTGAACAATACCAATTATAATAATTTCTAATATTAATTAGCTGAAACTTTGGAAAATGTTGTTTATTACTTACTTCCGCTTCCCAAGCAGTATATGTCTTGTAAGGACCTACCAAATTCTGAAAGAACTCGCAAACATAGCATGGGCATAAATTATTACCATGTGTTTGCCTCAAACACTTTAACATAAAAGAAGTCATTAGGTGTCCATATGAAAATATAATGAAACAAATGAAGCATGCAAAGAAGCATCCAAGTACGTATTGGAAACTTGGTCTTCAATCTATGTTCGCCTGTGAAAACATTTGGATATTTTTTACTTAACTTTTTCCAAATACTGTGCATGACCGAGAAACTGATAAATATATTTATTTCTAAGCAGATATCAGGAATTATCATAATTGGTACTTACCTTTTTAACATGTTGGTCATGTCTTTGTAATCTTCTGGATCTTTCCTGATATGTGCTTAGAAATAAATATATTAATCGCTAATCGCATGTCAAGAATTATACAAACTAGTACCCAGTGATTTCTGTAATATTATACAGAACCACTTTTTGTTAGAGTTAAAAAAATTCAATTATACACGAGCAAAAGGCGTTACACGGTAGGAAACACTCACTAAAGTTTTAAGGATACAAAATATTCTGCTTGTAATGCTGAATGCGTATGAACTCATATAAGTTTTGATATGTTTCTTTAGGTTTTTCGTGTAGAGTCTTGCAATTCACAACCTTGGGGTCGATGAAGCCCAAATGAATGTAGCTATTTTTCTGCAAATTTGAATCTTCATCCTGTGTATAATACAAAAGAAAAAAATTAGGAATAGATTGAGGGCATGTAAAAAAATTTGCTTATTACGTAAATTAAAATTAAAGAACACAACTTACAGAATAAAGGTGTTGACAAAACTGATGTCGAGGGCGTCTTGATGGTATAGTTGGTATAATTCTTCGAAATACAGCCACATCACATCCTCACCACGAAAGTAATCGTCATCTTTAATTAGTACACCCCACATAATGTCGCTATTGAAAGCCGTGAGCATGTACCGATCATGTAACCTGCGCAACTGCGTTGGAAGCTTGGGTATGATTTCCGCAGGGAACAAGGGGCTTATTCAACTGAAATGTCCATTTAACAACTATGGTGTGATTTTCAATTTTACCCCCTGCAACATGAGCCGCCGAGACACGCGAGCTGCCTAGAAAGTCAATTAGCCGTTATTGTACTGTTGGTAGCGCCATGAGCGGTTCAATTGATTGCTTCTTTTGGGTTCCGAGCTGTGGAACATCAGACGACGACCTAGCAGATCTCTTCTTCTTCTCGTATGACTTGGTAATCGAGCAGTCATAGTCTGAAGGCGGAATGTATTTATGTCGATTTGCATCTGGCATTTTCAGAAAAAAAAGCTTTATCCTTTGTATCTATGGGTATCTTCTTCTCTGGATCCTTCTTTTTGAAGTGCTCGTCAACCGCTCTTTGTGCTTCCGCAGCGCATTCCCCATAAGTTTGCTCCCACGTTAGCTTCACTGGCTCCATAGGTTGCTTCTTCTTCGACTGCTTTTTCTTTGGAGGCTCTTTATGAAATGACTAAGTCTTGGATGGTACCTTTCGCTTCTTTGCCGGTAGTGGTGGTGGTGGATTTGATGAAGAAGGAGACGTGTGCCTAGGAGGAGGTTAAGAAGGAGGTGCCGGCTGCCCAGGAGATGATGGTGAAGGAGAATGTTGTGGTGCAGCTAGCGGAGACGGTGGACTCGTGCTGGGTGCCCTTAGTTGGAGGAGGTTGCGGCGATGCTAGCCTTTGATGCCTGATCAACAACGTTGAGGATGATGTTACGCTTCTCCCACAGGATAATACCATGAATGGTCTCTACTATTGTCTTCTCCCCATCACCTCTAGGAATGTCGAGCTCGAGCGTCTCATAACCCTTGCATACCTCCTCTACGCCCACTCTAGCGTATCCAACCGGAATGGGTTGTCCATGGTTGAGTTCTCCTACTTTGGTTGGCATAGTGGTAGCAAAGGCAACCGTGTTGGTTAAGCCCTTATAATAAATTTGCAGCCCACATGGTGTTCGTTGAGTGATATCATCCACAGGAAAGCGCTGCTCGGCGATTTCAACTGTAGAGATTTGATTGTCGATAGGGTGTCCATGGAAGCGCAGTTGCTTCTTTGCTTAGATACATTAGCTTCATTGACAGGCTCTGGAGCCGGTTTAGATTGCTGCTGCTGGCTCAATGCTATGGCAACTTGTCGTTTTACCAGATCCGCCAGTCTTTCATCTTGAGATAACAATTGTTCTTCAAGCCTTCTGAAGCGTGCTTGATCCTTGTTTTTCCTTCTTTGATGACTTCTGTAAGAGTCGATGTAGTCGTTGAACGCATACTTCCACGGAAGCATGCCTTTGCCTCGTGTTCGACCGGATGTTCTCAGTTCTGCAGGGCGTAAGTCAACTCATCCTTTTCTCCAGGCATGAATTCTCCCTGGCTTACTACTTCTATTGCCTCTAGTAGCTTATTTAATGCTTCTTGAATTTTTTCCCCAAAAATATACTCGCGGTTCTCTAGGTTCAACCTTCCGCTATGACCATAAAACCAGTTCATTGAAAATTCAAGCCAGTTCAGTGTCGAAGGGATGATACCTCTAGCAATCGAATCCTGTTCCATCTTCTTCCATTTAGGGACTGCATGCTTGTAGCCACCTTGCCCTAGCATGTAGTGATATTTTTTCTTCGATGAATTTACTTTGTTTTGGTGCTCCCATTGAATACCAAGAACTGAGCACTTATATGCCACAAAGTCATCCTAGTGATCCTTAAACTTTTCTAGTTCTCCAGTAAAATCTGGCATTTTCCCCTGCTTGATATATGAATTGGTCAAATTCTTCTTGAAGGTTTGGAATTGTTCGGCCATCTTCTTAAGAGTCCACTGCTTAACTAATTCTTCAGATCCTAGTGGAAGTGTGAACTACTGCTTTAATTGTAGCCAAACCATTTCCTTTTCTCTTTGAGGCACCACACTCTCGTTATTTGGATCGTTGGATTTCCATAACCTAAAGCTAATCGGGATATGATCCCTCATGAGACATCCGCATTATCATACGTACTTCACTACAGCATTGACGGGAATTATTGGCTCGCCATCATGTGCCACTTCTGTAACAATGTATCGCCCTTCCAATTTTTTGGTTGGGCCTCATTTACTTCTTCTCGCCGATGCCGAGGGCTACAAATTCAATAAAAGACATATTATTCATGCTCATTTACAATCATTGTCTACATTGTTTCATATACATGTATAGAAGAATGGAATGTTAGAGATCTACATTATTGGTTTGTTGATCAGCATTATGGGTTTGTTGATCAGCAGTATCCTCAAATTGCTCAATTCCGTCATCGATTTCATTGAGGTATATGTTGGTAATGCTACCATCAACTTCTTCTCCTTCAACATGATGAACATTGTAACACCTCAGGTATTTAATTTGCTAAACAAATCTCATTAGCATAACAATATGCATATGAAACTAAGAAAAGTTTAAAAGAAATGTATTATAATTTGGTTTTTGTTTTATATTGAAAATATATGTATGTGTGCATGTGTACATGTACTCTGAGCAAACAAATTAAATAAATTTCACGTCGATACAAAAATGGCTGGGAAATTGAATAGGCACACCCTCAGTGATATGATAAATAAAAGTCTAGTTGAGAACTTGGGAAGAATACGAACTTTCGCCCATGACATGACGTGTCATCCGAATCATGCTTTTTGAGTTTTTAAAAAAACTTTTGAACTATAACTCAAATGAACTTTGGCCTGAAATGAAGCTTGTATAACTTTTCATTTTGAACAACTTTCATGTTTAGAGAATTTTGAGTTTCAACACAAAAATAGGAGAAAAACATAGTTTTACAGTTCAGCCCCTCGCCTTTTTTCAATTCCTCATCTCAGCCCCCTCCCCTGCACCGACCATGGCAGAGCCACGCCGCCACGTCGCCGGTGACGCGTGACCGGCGCTAGGCGCCAAGCCAGTGGCCGACCGCCCTCGCCACTCCCCCGACAAGCCCCTGCAGCTCGCCAAGCGCGTGCCGCGCGATCCCCCCTCCCCCACGCAAAATCCTGAGCGCCCAAACAGCAGCTCGCGCCCGCCGCACGCCGCGCCGGCGCTGCCACCGCCCACCGCGCCCAATTGCGTGCCCGGGGCGTGCCGACCCTCCCTAGCGCTCCACAGCCCCTCCCTCTAACTCGCCTGCGCCTATAAAAGCCGCAGCTCAAATCCTGCGTGCGCCCCCCACCTCCGCCGCCCAACATTAACGCCGACGAGCTACTGCTCGCGCTGAGCCCCATCGTCCACTCCTTCCTCGCCCTAGCCGACCGCCAGAACGGTTCCCCCACCACCCCTGGAAACCCCCCTGCCCGCCCATCGCTGCCCAGACCTGCCGGAGCAAGGTTGCCACCGGCAAGACCGCTGCCGCTCGCCGCTCGCCGTGGGGAGCTCGGTACAGGCCACCCCGAGCCGCCCCAAGACCACCATTAGGTGCGCCCCGGTCCTCTCTTTGTTTTCCCCGTGTTTCCCCTCCCCACTGTGGTCCCCCCTCGCCGGAATTTGAGCCAAACCGAGCTCCCAAGTGTCAGCCATGGCGACTGGACCCAATTGCACGGATTTAGATCTTTCCAGGGGGTTTTCTGCTAAAGATAGGGACCTGTTCGTAAGGAAAGAAACTGTGTTGTTGTGTTGAATCTGCAAACTTGTAAAATAAATATAAAATCATAGAAAAATAATATAAATGTAAAATCAGCTTTTCTGGAATCTTAAGAAGAAGATCTACAACTTTTGTTACATGCACTTCTTCATTTTTGAAATATTTTTGGCTCTAAGATAAATTGAAGAATAAATAGGATTTAAGTGTACCCACTGTTGTAGGCTAGTGCTGAACTTGATTTTTGGATGGTAGGTTATATTATAAATATTAAGCTCAGTGTAAAATTTTGAAGGCCAGAGCACAAATCTAGCTCAAGTGTTTGATAGACTTTGTTTTATGCCATGAAGGGATATAACTAAAATTTTCCTGCTGTTCTATGGTGATTCATGTTATGAAACTTTTTTTTGTGCTGTTATATTGATACCTAGATACCATAGAAAACATTTTGGACCTTTTACCTTTCTGTAACTTACTTATATAATTTTTGTTGTGGAGAAATGCATTAAATCGAAGTAATTAGTTATTGTCCTTGGAAAATGTTAATCTTTTTACTAGGGCACACTTTAGAGTAGCGCATGCTGTATAAAAAGTTTGATGCACAGAAACTCTGTAGAACCTCCTATAGAAATAGATCTTCATTAAAGTAGGTGTATCTTGTCTTATTTATTATGCTCTGTATTATGCACAATAAAATCTAAAAAATTTACAGTAACACATATATGGATATATTAGAACCCTGTAAAATGTTTAGCATCAATACTTGCATGTTCTGTTCTGTATAAAAATAGCTAGGTTCTAGCAGTAGGTGTTTATTTTATTTTTCATACTTAATCTACTTAATATAAAGAGCTGAAATTTATACAGTAGTCTAGTTGCTCAGAGAGGTATCTTGTAAAAAAATGTCAACACCAGAAAATGTTTCTAGGTATGACTACGAATATTTCATACTTGCTCTTGAAAGATAACATTTATAAATGACAAAACACACATCTATATAATGAAGTTAATTGATCTAAGTTATATTCAGTAAATGACTACCAAAGGAACAATAAAGAACAATGATTTATGATAAAATATGAAGTTTTATTGGATTACAAGTTTATCGTGAAATAAGCTAGAAATCTCTACATCACTACAACTTGTACTTGTGCATTCATATAGAATCGACTACTCTCGCTGACGGAACGTACGAGCTGGTGCCTGAGTTCGAGAGTGAGCAGCGTGAAGCTCAAGTGAATCTAATTGAAGTTTTCGAAGACCCGAACCATAGTTCGGAAGAGCCCAAGGCTAGCTTCGCTCAGGAAGGCAAACCCCGGAGCACGAACCCTGTTTTCCAAATTATGCAACTTATTACTCTATTTTTACTTTTGCATTAAGTTTATAGGAGTTGAATGAAAACTTAGTTGCATGATCCTAGGTACCCATTCTCTGAACACTAGATGCAAGGTTCGATAGAATGCTATGCTAATAGGACCCGGTAGAAGTCGAGTGATTTCCTATCACTTGCGAGAATATAGGAGTTGAATATTTACTACATGTTGCAGTCATAAGGTCGACGGACAGGGCTATGGTGCGATGTTCATGTTGATGATTGAGGCCCTGTCTGTTTAGCGAAAATGCTAAGGTCGCAGTGTGTGGTAGTGGTGGTTAAGCGTTTGAACGTACTAACCACATGCTGAGAATATGCTAATCGGTAAGCTTATGTACTGGATTGAACCGAGGCCGGAACATACTCCCCACCGTCTTGAATTCGTTCACATCTAGCTAATGGAGGGTGCATGTGCCGCCATGGCCCGGCATCGTACCGTGGTTCGTGGGGACGTATAGTGGAGGGCGGTGGGCCTATTCCGTGAAGCGGGGACTGAAGGGAAATGTTGCTTGGGGTGACCATTCGGTGCTCCAGGTGTGTGTGTTAGGTTTCACCTTGCAAGGTTAAGAAATTCGATTCGAATCATCCGTTTCTCGCGGTATTGAGACTGCTTGACCCTTTTACCACATAGAGTAAGAAGAGGAATAATGACGATGATTAATCTTGTTGGATGCAAATAAGCCTTTCACCATTTATGAAACTAGAACTTGGAGCTAAAATTTGAAAGTAAGGACCTACTTGTAGATGCTTTTCGGCAAAACAAACCCTTCAAGCCAAAAGTCTTGCATGTCTAGGAGTCGGCTAAGTATATTCCACTAGTCGGGTAAGCCTTGTTGAGTATTAGTATACTCAGCCTTGCTTGTGGCTTTGTTTTTAGGTGATATTTTTGAGGACATGATTGCTAGTTTGACATGGCCGTGTACTCTTCCTCCTGGTTGGTTGGTGGAATGGGATGCGTCCCCGACCAATGGTGATAATGTCGAGTGATGTCTTGTAAGTGCTTCATCGAGACATCATGTATCATTGAGTATTTTATCGTTTGTTTTCCACTGCAATGAACTCTGAAGAACTCATTTACTTTTAAACTCTGAAGTACTTTGTTTTATGAATTTGAACTTTTGTTTTCTGCTGCAATGAACTATGAAGAACTCATTTACTTTGAAACTTTGAAGTACTTTGTTTTATGAATTCAAACTTGGTCTGTAATAATAAATTTATGTTGAACCCTGTGATGTAAAATTCGTGGAATGTTGTATTCTCTGGGCTCGCCTTCATGTGAGTACTTTGTATGTGTTGTTTCGATCGGCAAACCCGTGGTTGTATCGGGAGGTTACTCGACAAACCTATGGATTACTCCGTTTGAATTGCGAGTTAGCCCTGATTTCCCTCGTGGTGATGGTTAGCGCACTTAAGCTGGATTGATTCAGGTGGTTCTGCCACAGCTGGTATCAGAGCCGAAATGCATACACCAGATAGTATGACAAGCCTTAAAAATTTGTTTTCATAAAACGTGATCACAAAAATTGTGTTTGCAAAATGCATATGTTTGTTAAGGATGGTACCTAGTTCGTAAAGCCCTAGGGGATTATGGGAAAATTACTAGGTGGCTATCTAACTTATGTATATTATCAACTGACTTCCAGCATATTACTTTATGTTAAAACATACTTTTATGCACAACCGACCCTTAATTTCTGTAATGACGCACTCATCGCTAATGTAGGAAGGTAAGAATCCTCAGCCAACTGAGAGAGCTTGGCCTTCCTGTCGGTGATGCGAGCCGAACGCTGCCCTCAAGCAGTGGCCTACTTGAGGTGCTGCCAATATACCAACTATTAGTTGATTATATTGGGAGTAATGGTTCGGCGCAGGGTATGGTGATCGCTGTTCATTCCCCCGTCTCAAGACGGTACCCCCGTGAATACGCTATCTTGATAGCGTATGTTAACATCGTCCGTACGGCAGGAATTGTACGGATGTCGTTTCTATAGTGAATGGTAATGATTGCGGACGCTTTCATGAGTGATGACATGAAAAGTTCAATGGATATATATATGCTCTGTCAATCTTCTGCAGATACACTAACCACGATTATGATAAGTTAAAAAAATGGTTAGAGAATTTCAACTAGCTATTATAGTGAGAGACGTATTGTGTATGCCACCGAAACTAACCCCATAAGACCAAAGCTATTTGGCAATTGTTTCATTTTGTGAGGAAGAATAGGATATGCATGCATCATGATCATATATATTTGAAATTGGGAATGTGTTGATGTAGAGTGGTAAGGTTCATGCGCGCACAAGATTGTCTCACATAAGGATTATATAGCAAATCTGTCATATTTCCGTCATATCTGGAAAGATGAATTTATTGATCATAGAAAATTATCTATTCTGTAGAAGTTCATGTTGAAAGTTTTGTTCCAAAATTTATATTCTACCTCCTGTTTAAATTTGAAAAATTCTGGACATGTAGATAGTGACAAACAACAGAAACCTTGATATGTCAGTTTCTATCTAGAATGAGCACTTTTACCACATAAATTTTTATGTCCTCTTACTACAGTTTTCTGCAAAAGTATTAAACACAAAACTCGATGTAAATTTACTAAGGCAGCTACTGTTAAAATTTGGTAATTTTTGGCTGGGTAGATTTTCCCTGGTGCACAAAACATTGGCTCTTTGTTCACTGAAATTTCGGGGTAGACAGTAATGTAAAACATTAAGGGAAAACCATCTTAGAGCCTGATCTAGCCAAAATGTTGAATAGAAAAGTTGTGCACAAATACCGTAGGAATGTTCTGGTAAAATTTGAGAGTCATAAACTATTTAAGTTATGGTTATTTTAGCGCACAAATACCTATTGCCATGATGGTGGATGAGGATGGACGTGTCCATTCGCTGTGCCTCAACTAGGAGGGCTTTCCCTCTATCTTGTGGGGTATTCTGAGCACCGCGGGCTATCCCAATCCCCCACGTTACGCCAGACTAGAGTTCGAGGAGAATGGAGTTATTCAGTGCCATGTGAACATGACTCTCCTTCCGCACCCACTACACCCAGAGTGGCCTGCATTGGAGATTGAGGCTGTTGGACACCGTTTGGCTGACACTTGTGAGGTTGCTGCCATGAAGGCGCTCACCACCTTCTGTGCGCAGCGCCCCGAGGTCATTACACTCACTCCTATTGGCTTGTTTCCTGCTGCCCAGGACAACGACCCCCTTTTGGTTCAACAGGGTGCAACACCCGCAGTACTTCGTGGACTTTCACACCCAGAAGACCATCATGACCTCAGTGCGGTGCATGAATGCACTGTACCGACTCCAGACTCTCCAGAGTCAGGCGCTTGTGCAGCTCGCTGACCTTGCAAAGGCCTACCACATGATAGCCAACAACCGAGATGAGCAGATTCAGGAGCTCAATGGGGAGCTTGAGGATAGGGATGCTCGGATTGGCCAACTTGAGGGCCAAATTCAGGAGCACGACACTTCCATGGGTGAGAGAAATGACATGATAGAGCACTTGGAGGAGCAGCTCCACGATCTGAACCTTGAGTTGGAGGATGCTAATGAGCACATTTAGTGGCACCATGATCAGGGGCCCCATCAGAATGCCCCTCCCGATGTGATGGATATGGAGGAGAATGATGAGGACCCCAGGAGGTTGACAGTGTCTCGGGCATGGACTTTGAGGGTGAGGCACCGCAACCACCTCGATGGGAGCTCACTCTCCCTGCTAGCAGCGAGTCGTCCGTCAACAACCTCGACGACTTCTAAATGATGACCTAGGAGGACTTTTTGCATATACTCCTCGATAGTGTACCCTAACTTTTGGCAAGTGTTGTAATAGGCTAACTGAGAGTTGAGTACCTCTTTTGTAATGAGTGCATCTCGACCATTTGAACACTCTAATCATGTAGGCCGTGGCTAGAAACTTGGTAGTTTGGTTGTAATATTGGCAAGCAGTTGAATCTGCGGTTGCAGAAACTTGTCTGATTTTTAATGCATGTTTCCTGGTATTTTTGGGCTGTGTGTTGAATACCAAAATTGTCATAAATTTCATGATCTGGGGGCCCATAAATTTTCAGCATAATTGGACCCTTGTAACCACAGTTATAGACAAAATAATGTAACGCGGTCTGCTGAAAAACAGCCAAAACAGAGAAGCAAAGAATGAATCTTTCGACCATCTTGGCCATCGATTTAGCTTCTGAGCTGAATACCAAAGTTGTATATCTCTAAATTTCCTACTCACTACTAAAATATGAGCTATTTTGCATGAACCTTCTGAGAGCTATGAATTTTCTTGTAGCAAACAGTATTCTATCCACGATTCTATCCATGATCTTTTGAAATTCTGCATTTTTCGCACTATCCATTTGAATCATATAAGTAATATGAATGACGTTGCTAATGATAAACCTTTACATTTCAGATGGTTGGAGCAACCCGTGGTAACCCGGATGGTTTTCGTGCTACTGGTAGCGGATCGCAACAGCCACCACCGCCACCACCCAGTTTGGTGGAAGTAATGGCCGCTCAAACTGAGTTGCTTCGCCAACTCGTTCAAGGGCAGTAGCTCTAGCAGCAGTAGCACCATCAGCGGGGTGGGCACAATGTCAACCAACCTCAAGCTGCCGGCTACACGGATTTCCTTGGGACTCAACCTCCTTTGTTTCACAAGACGAAGGAGCCCTTGGATGCAGACGCTTGGATTCGCACAATCGAGTCCAAGTTTTCTCTACTTGTGGTCCCATGTTCGGATGCAAACAGGCTCGCTTTGCCGCTCAGCAACTTCACGGTGCAGCTCATCTTTGGTGGGACAACTACTTTGCTATGCTCCCTGCTGATCACGTTGTCACCTGGGATGAATTCAAAACTGCGCTCCGGGCACACCATATTCCAGAAGGTGTTATGGAAAGAAAGCTAAATGAGTTTCTAGCTCTCACTCAGCGTACCCGCACTGTACTTCAGTATGCTCAGGCCTTCAACAATCTGTGTCAGTACGCGGACTATCATGCTGACACTGATGCTAAGAAGCGTGATCGCTTCCGCATAGCGTGTACCAAGCTCAAGGAACGGCTGAACCTTGTCAAGGCCGATACTTACAATGAGCTGGTCAACATGGCAATCACTCAGGAGGATTGTATTGTGGCTCATCGTGCTGAAAAGAAGAGGAAGGCACCAGCTGGACCCTCGGGTGCTCAGCCACCAAGGTATCGCTTAGTGCAAAATGCTATGCCTACAGCTCCTCAGAAGGCCCCTCAGCCAGGGTGTTGGATTGTCAGACCCCCACAGCAGCAAGGCGTTGTACGACCCCCTGTGTCTCAGCAGACTGATCCAAGGCAAGCTACTCAGCAGTCTCTTCGTCTGTGCATCACAAACCGTTGTTTCAACTGTGGGAGTTCCAGTGATTTTGCTCGAGAATGCCCTCAGCCTAGGCAGGCAAATCAACGCCAAGGTTCTAACCAGAACAATACGAAAAAAGGCAAGAAGCGGACCATTCAGGTCAAACAAGGGCGGATCAATTTCACCACTCTTGCAGAACTTCCTGAAGGAGCACCAATTATGACGGGTACATTTTCTATCCACAACAAACCTGTAGTTATATTATTTGATTCTCGTGCATCGCATAGCTTTATTAATGCAAAATTTGGAGCAAAAATGGGGTTCAATTTCTGTCACACCAAAGGGTCATATATGATCTCAACACCGGGTGGTAAAATTGCTTCCAACCAAATAATACGGCTGGTACCAATAAAATTGGGTAGTAAAACCATCAACACGGACCTTATTCTCTTACCACTTGAAGGCGTGGATATTATTTTGGGTATGAATTGGATAGCTCTGCATGGAGTCACATTGGACCATTCTTCCCGAGCTGTTGAAATAAATTCCCCTAGTCATGGAGCCACTACTCTTTACTTACCATTCTGGGAGTGCACAAATTCTTGTGCTTTCGTGATGGAAGGAATCCAACTAGAAGATATTCCAGTGGTATGCCTGTATGCCGACGTTTTTTCGGATGACTTGCCAAGAATGCCACCAGATAGGGATATTGAGTTCGTTATTGAACTGCAGCCAGGCACTGCACCTATCTCAAAAAGACCTTATAGAATGCCACCAAAAGAGTTGGCCGAATTAAAAGTCCAGCTCCAATAACTCCTAGACAAAGGCTTCATTCGTCCTAGCGCATCACCATGGGGTTGTCCAGCCCTCTTTGTAAAGAAAAAGGATGGGACCTTGAGGTTGTGTGTTGATTATTGGCCTCTCAATGTGGTGACTACCAAAAATAAATATCCCCTTGCCCGCATTGATGTTCTCTTTGATCAATTATCTGGAGCTAAGGTTTTCTCAAAGATTGATCTTCGTTTTGGATATCATCAGATAAAGATTCGTCCATGCGATATTCCTAAGACCGCCTTTTCCACACGATATGGGCTATATGAATTTTTGGTCATGTCTTTTGGTCTCACAAATGCTCCTGCCTACTTCATGTATCTCATGAATTCGGTATTCATGCCCGAGCTCGACAAGTTCGTCGTGGTTTTCATTGACGACATCCTTATTCCAAGAATGAGGAAGAGCATGCTAAGCACTTGCACATTGTTCTTCAATGTCTTAGGGACCATCAACTCTATGCTAAATTTTCTAAGTGTGAATTCTTGGTTGAATAGTGTGAAATTCTTGGGTCACACAATTTCCAGCGAAGGCATAGCCGTTGACCCCAGCAAGGTACAAGAGGTGATGGATTGGAAGCCTCCTACCTCTGTTCATCAGATTCACATTTTTTTTGGTTTAGCTGGTTACTATCGCCGCTTCATTCCGGATTTCTCCAGAATTGCTAAGCCTATGACTGAACTATTGAAAAAGGGAGTAAAGTTTGTGTGGGATGAGAAATGTGACGAGGCTTTCCCCACTCTCAGAGAACATTTGACTACAGCCCCTGTGTTAGCTCAACCCGATAACACCAAGCCGTTTGATGTTTACTGTGACGCATCTGGCACTGGTCTCGGTTATGTGCTTATGCAAGATAATCGAGTTATTGCTCATGCCTCACGAGCTCTTTGGCCCCATGAGCAGAATTATTCGACCCATGATCTCGAATTAGCAGCTGTCATTCATGCTCTAAAAATATGGAGACATTATCTCATGGGCACTCATTGTAATATCTACACCGATCATAAAAGTCTCAAATATATCTTTACCCAAGCCGATCTGAATATGAGACAAAAAAGATGGCTAGAATTAGTCAAAGATTACGATCTCGAGGTGCACTATCACCCAGGCAAGGCTAATGTAGTCGCGGATGCACTAAGCCGCAAGGCCCATTGCTATTGCCTATCAGTGGAATCCTATAATCAAACATTATGTTGAGAAATGAGGAAGCTTAGTTTGGAAATGATTCCTCAAGGCACTCTGAATCACATCTCAGTTGAGCCCACTCTCCATGATCAAATCAATATGGCACAATTACATGATGAAGGTGTTAAGATCATCAAACAAAAACTCTCTCTAGGAGAAGAGAAGTATAAGTGTTTCCGCCAAGACCATAAGGGAGTTCTATGGTTCAAAAGTCGCATAGTCGTTCCGAAGAATCATGAGCTCCGCAAACAAATTCTTGATGAGGCACATCTTTCCAAATTTTCTATTCACCCTGGCAGTAGCAAAATGTATCAAAATTTAGGCAAAACTTCTGGTGGACTAGAATGAAAAGGGAAATTGCTAAATATGTCTCAGAATGTGATACATGTCAGAGAGTAAAAGCTAGCCACTTGAAAGTAGCCGGAACACATCAACCCTTGCCTATACCCTCCTGGAAATGGGAAGACATAAGCATGGATTTCATTGTTGGGTTGCCAAGCACCTCACAGAAACATGATTCCATATGGGTTATCGTTGATAGGCTCACAAAGACGGCACATTTTCTTCTGGTGCACACCACCTATACTGGCAAGAAATATGCCAAGATTTATCTCGACAGCATTGTTTGCCTACATGGAGTACCGAAGACAATTATTTCTGATCGCGGTGCTCAGTTTGTAGCACGCTTTTGAGAATAATTTCAAGCATCTCTTGGTACTAAATTGATTCGAAGCTCAGCCTATCATCCTCAAACTGACGGACAAACTGAAAGAGTGAACCAAATTCTTGAAGACATGCTTAGAGTTTGTGTCATTCACTATGACAAGAGTTGGAACAAATGCCTATCCGTAGTAGAGTTCTCATACAACAATAGCTATCAAGCGAGTTTGAAAATGGCACCATTTGAGGCCTTGTACGGTCGAAGGTGTCGAACTCCTTTGAGTTAGCACAAACCGGAGAACGCAAAATATTTGGACCAGACTTGGTAATCGAGGCAGAGGAAAAAGTGAGAATAATACAAGAAAATCTTAGAGCCGCACAATCCAGGCAAAAGGGCTATTTCGACAGAAGGAGAAAGCCACTGAAATTTGAAGTTGGTGATCATGTCTACCTTTGGGTTTCACCAACCAAGGGTGTACAACGATTCGGAGTCAAAGGAAAACTAGCTCCCCGATATGTTGGTCCCTATGAAATCATCGAGAGTTGTGAACCCGTGGCCTATAGAGTACGACTGCTCCCTCAGCTTGCAGCCATCCATGATGTCTTTCACGTGTCTCAACTCAAGAAGTGTGTTCGAGTTCCTACCGAGGTTGTGGAACAACAAGAAATATTGGTAGAACCTGACCTCTCATATGTTGAGTATCCTATCAAAATCCTTGATCAAAAAGAAAGAAGCACTAGAAGGAAAGTGATTAAAATGTATAAAATTCAATGGAATCATCACACTAGAGAAGAAGCCACATGGGAAACTGAAAGCTATCTAAACCGAAATTTCTCTGGTTTTCTCGACTCTACCAAAGGTACACACTATCCACACTAAGCTTATTGTCCGAATCTCGGGACGAGATTCTTTTTAAGGGGGGAAGGCTGTAACACCTCAGGTGTATAATTTGCTAAACAAGTCTCATTAGCATAACAATATGCATAAGGAACTAAAAACAGTTTAAAAGAAATGTATTATAATTTGGTTTTGCTTTTATATTGAAAATATATGTATGTGTGCATGTGTACATGTACTCTGAGCAAACAAATTAAATAACTTTCACGTCGATACAAAAATGGCTGGGAAATTGAATATGCACACCCTCAGTGATATGATAAATAAAAGTCTAGTTGAGAACTTGGGAAGAATACGAACTTTCGCCCATGAAATGACGTGTCATCCGAACCATGCTTTTTGAGTTTTTAAAAAAACTTTTGAACTATAACTCAAATGAACTTTGGCCTGAAATGAAGCTTGTATAACTTTTCATTTTGAACAACTTTCATGTTTAGAGAATTTTGAGTTTCAACACAAAAATAGGAGAAAAACATAGTTTTACAGTTCAGCCCCTCGCCTTTTTTCAATTCCTCATCTCAGCCCCCTCCCCTGCACCGACCATGGCAGAGCCACGCCGCCACGTCGCCGGTGACGCGTGACCGGCGCTAGGCGCCAAGCCAGTGGCCGACCGCCCTCGCCACTCCCCCGACAAGCCCCTGCAGCTCGCCAATCGCGTGCCGCGCGATCCCCCCTCCCCCACGCAAAATCCTGAGCGCCCAAACGGCAGCTCGCGCCCGCCGCACGCCGCGCCGGCGCTGCCACCGCCCACCGCGCCCAATTGCGTGCCCGGGGCGTGCCGACCCTCCCTAGCGCTCCATAGCCCCTCCCTCTAACTCGCCTGCGCCTATAAAAGCCGCAGCTCAAATCCTACGTGCGCCCCCCACCTCCGCCGCCCAACATTAACGCCGACGAGCTACTGCTCGCGCTGAGCCCCATCGTCCACTCCTTCCTCGCCCTAGCCGACCGCCAGAACGGTTCCCCCACCACCCCTGGAAACCCCCCTGCCCGCCCATCGCTGCCCAGACCTGCCGGAGCAAGGTTGCCACCGGCAAGACCGCTGCCGCTCGCCGCTCGCCGTGGGGAGCTCGGTACAGGCCACCCCGAGCCGCCCCAAGACCACCATTAGGTGCGCCCCGGTCCTCTCTTTGTTTTCCCCGTGTTTCCCCTCCCCACTGTGGTCCCCCCTCACCGGAATTTGAGCCAAACCGAGCTCCCAAGTGTCAGCCATGGCGACTGGACCCAATTGCACGGATTTAGATCTTTCCAGGGGGTTTTCTGCTAAAGATAGGGACCTGTTCGTAAGGAAAGAAACTGTGTTGTTGTGTTGAATCTGCAAACTTGTAAAATAAATATAAAATCATAGAAAAATAATATAAATGTAAAATCAGCTTTTCTGGAATCTTAAGAAGAAGATCTACAACTTTTGTTACATGCACTTCTTCATTTTTGAAATATTTTTGGCTCTAAGATAAATTGAAGAATAAATAGGATTTAAGTGTACCCACTGTTGTAGGCTAGTGCTGAACTTGATTTTTGGATGGTAGGTTATATTATAAATATTAAGCTCAGTGTAAAATTTTGAAGGCCAGAGCACAAATCTAGCTCAAGTGTTTGATAGACTTTGTTTTATGCCATGAAGGGATATAACTAAAATTTTCCTGCTGTTCTATGGTGATTCATGTTATGAAACTTTTTTTTGTGCTGTTATATTGATACCTAGATACCATAGAAAACATTTTGGACCTTTTACCTTTCTGTAACTTACTTATATAATTTTTGTTGTGGAGAAATGCATTAAATCGAAGTAATTAGTTATTGTCCTTGGAAAATGTTAATCTTTTTACTAGGGCACACTTTAGAGTAGCTCATGCTGTATAAAAAGTTTGATGCACAGAAACTCTGTAGAACCTCCTATAGAAATAGATCTTCATTAAAGTAGGTGTATCTTGTCTTATTTATTATGCTCTGTATTATGCACAATAAAATCTAAAAAATTTACAGTAACACATATATGGATATATTAGAACCCTGTAAAATGTTTAGTATCAATACTTGCATGTTCTGTTCTGTATAAAAATAGCTAGGTTCTAGCAGTAGGTGTTTATTTTATTTTTCATACTTAATCTACTTAATATAAAGAGCTGAAATTTATACAGTAGTCTAGTTGCTCAGAGAGGTATCTTGTAAAAAAATCTCAACACCAGAAAATGTTTATAGCTATGACTACGAATATTTCATACTTGCTCTTGAAAGATAACATTTATAAATGACAAAACACACATCTATATAATGAAGTTAATTGAGCTAAGTTATATTCAGTAAATGACTACCAAAGGAACAATAAAGAACAATGAAGTTTATCGTGAAATAAGCTAGAAATCTCTACATCACTACAACTTGTACTTGTGCATTCATATAGAATCGACTACTCTCGCTGACGGAACGTACGAGCTGGTGCCCAAGTTCGAGAGTGAGCAGTGTGAAGCTCAAGTGAATCTAATTGAAGTTTTCGAAGACCCGAACCATAGTTCGGAAGAGCCCAAGGCTAGCTTCGCTCAGGAAGGCAAGCCCCGGAGCACGAACCCTGTTTTTCAAATTATGCAACTTATTACTCTATTTTTACTTTTGCATTAAGTTTATAGGAGTTGAATGAAAACTTAGTTGCATGATCCTAGGTACCCATTCTCTGAACACTAGATGCAAGGTTCGATAGAATGCTATGCTAATAGGACCCGGTAGAAGTTGAGTGATTTCCTATCACTTGCGAGAATATAGGAGTTGAATATTTACTACATGTTGCAGTCATAAGGTCGACGGACAGGGCTATGGTGCGATGTTCATGTTGATGATTGAGGCCCCGTCTGTTTAGCGAAAATGCTAAGGTCGCAGTGTGTGGTAGTGGTGGTTAAGCGTTTGAACGTACTAACCACATGCTGAGAATATGCTAATCGGTAAGCTTATGTACTGGATTGAACCGAGGCCGGAACATACTCCCCACCGTCTTGAATTCGTTCACATCTAGCTAATGGCGGGTGCATGTGCCGCCATGGCCCGACATCGTACCGTGGTTCGTGGGGACGTATAGTGGAGGGCGGTGGGCCTATTCCGTGAAGCGGGGACTGAAGGGAAATGTTGCTTGGGGTGACCATTCGGTGCTCCAGGCGTGTGTGTTAGGTTTCACCTTGCAAGGTTAAGAAATTCGATTCGAATCATCCGTTTCTCACGGTATTGAGACTGCTTGACCCTTTTACCACATAGAGTAAGAAGAGGAATAATGATGATAATTAATCTTGTTGGATGCAAATAAGTCTTTTACCATGTATGATATTGGATAGTTGCTTGCCTAGAATGGTTAAGGAAACTAGAACTTGGAGCTAAGATTTGAAAGTAAGGACCTACTTGTAGATGCTTTTCAGCAAAACAAACCCTTCAAGCTAAAAGCCTTGCATGTCTAGGAGTCAGCTAAGTATATTCCACTAGTCGACTAAGCCTTGCTGAGTATTAGTATACTCAGCCTTGCTTGTGACTTTGTTTTCAGGTGATACGTTTGAGGACATGATTGCTAGTTTGACTTGGCCGTGTACTCTTCCTCCTGGTTGGTTGGTGGAATGGGATGCGTCCCAGACCAATGGTGATAATGCCGAGTGATGTCTTGTAAGGGCTTCATCGAGACATCATGTATCGTTGAGTAGTTTATCATTTGTTTTCCGCTGCAATGAACTCTGAAGAACTCGTTTATTTTGAAACTCTGAAGTACTTTGTTTTAGAATTCGAACTTGGTCTGTAATAAATAATTTATGTTGAACCCTGCGATGTAAAATTCGTGGAACGTTGTATTCTCTGGGCTCGCCTTCGTGTGAGTACTTTGTATGTGTTGTTTCGATCGGCAAACCCGTGGTTGTATCGGGAGTTTACCCGACAGACCTATGGATTACTCCGTTCGAAGTGCGAGTTAGCCCTGATTGCCCATGTGGTGATGGTTAGTGCACTTGAGCCGGATTAATTCAGGTGGTTCTGCCACAAACATCACCACTGGCAATCATGTCCATCAACAACTGATTTCACCACTACCGCACCTTATCGCTGATATTGATGTTGGGACCAAGTTAAAAAAGTTGAGGATTTTTTCATTGGGACCAATACCGTACTCCTTCATCACTTCCCGATACCGCACCGTATCGCGGATATCGATATTGGCCCCGAATGGCCGTATCAACACCGCGGGATCAAGGTTATCGATATATACATATCTGAAATAGAGATTTGTTTTACCTTCACGATGGTTTCAATGGGAGCCTAAATAAATACATCATTAGAGTATTAAAATATTTTCTTCATAATATAAATTAAATACCAAGTATATACCTTTTTTCACTTCATTTTGAAAATTCACATTCAAACATTCACATTTCACTAATAAATCCACATATATACATACTCATTTCGCAAAAAAAAAATCTACTACACTCATTTTCATTATATTTATTTTGCTAAATATCCATATTCATATCCATTCAAGAAATAAACATTCAAATCAATATACCCATTTTCATAAACTAATACAAGTAAATCACATCTACACATGCAAATTTTAGTAAACTTTGAGCTCGAATGGTGTATGAATTGAAAAAGCATGAATATTTTACCATATCTAAATATCGTGAAATATCTCTATTTCTAAGGCATGAAATGAGCTCCACTAGCAATGGAAGTTGAGAGGATGAACTTTCTCACCTTTGGATGGAGGGAAAATAAAAAAGCTTCACAAATCTTGGAGAAAATAGGCATGAACTCTCCTCACCCGAGAGCCAAGAGCAAGAACATGAGGAAGAACATGAGGAGGGATGAGAAGAGAATGGCGCTCGGGCAGGGAGGAAGAAAGAGGATAAAAATGCCTGGCAATTTAGTCCGAACTGGTGGCTTCAACCAGGACTAAATGCCAACCTTTAGTCCTGGTTGGAGCCACCAACCGGGACTAAATGTGCCGCATGCATTTTGTCCCGATTGGAGCCGCCAACAGGGACTAATGATGGACCTTTAGTCCGATTGGAGGCTCCAACCGGGACTAAAGATCCCTGCGCGCTCCGACAAGGTCCATAGCCGTTAGACTCGGGACTAATGCCTACTTTACTCCCGAGCCCAACCAAACCGGGACAAAAGGGGGTGGATCTATTTGAGGTTCTGTAGTAGTGGGATCAGGAAGGCGGGGTGACAGGACTACCCATGTTGGCTCCTTCCTCTAAGACTGAATTCAATGTATTCCAACCATGTTAACACAAATTGCTGGAGTGCTTGCAACTTATTTGCTTGACGTCGACTTTCACATAACTCTATCAACTAAAAAATATGTTCATTACTTTAGAAACTTTATTTAGGCCTATGCCTCATACTTTCACATTTGACTCATTAACAATATAACTGCGTTCTGATTCTAGATGACTTGGATTAATAATCAATTGTTATTACTGAAGTGTCGCTTTAAACTTATGTGCCCACATTTGATGATCTTTTCACTTTGGTATGCAGGGGGTCAACTGGTGTTCTTGCTTTTGGATTTTGTTGTTTTAATTGAGCTCGTTTGGACATTCAAGCCATTTCTTGTGACGGAGTAAATTTTTCAATTTAACCATCCAACATCATACTAGTCGGAAGCTGTGTGCCACCATGATATGGCACGTGCTAACGTGCAGAAGCATGTATAGCTGTTAAGTTTCAAGGTTGAGAATTGCTTGACACATGGAAACCATGCTAACAAGTATATATTGACCAATAATACAAGATGTTTAGAAAAATAGAGAACATGGATATATACGTTGAACTTGCATATATGTATATGGAGCTCTACTTGTAGCTTGTGTATGTAATAATATTAATTTCATACCGAGCTTAAGATGTACTTGTTCATGTTGAGACACCGATGTTTGCTGACTGGTGGGAATAAAGTTCAAAAGATCACAATTTTGAACAGCAACAACTCAAGGTTGATTTTTTTTTTCATATACATAAGGCGAACTTCCTTGATTACTTACACTATATGCGAATCCAGAATTCGGTTGAGTATTTAACAACGGAGATAATTGACCTCTACCTACTATGAAGAATCAAGCCCCATATGTTTGATGTCCCATGTGTCTTATTAATTCGGCTACTTTCATGGTGGTAGTCGATGTGTCAGTCGAAAGAGCTAGAGACATATCATGACTTCATCAATATGATGATCTACTTTTCACATGGTGTTGGAAGTTTATGCTCGTCGACAGGAGTCGATGGCACATGCAATTGATCGCCTGCGTCTATATTGTATTCCCCAAAAAGAAGATAATTACTTACATATATGTTGTCAACCGAGTGATCAGCTCAAGGTGCGCGGATAAGCACCCACGTGGCATCACATGACGATTGGGTTGACGTGGCAATATATAGAATAGCTATCCGGGTGATACAAAGCAAGCTATAGCATTGAGGATTGCTACGAAGACACATATATATGTAAAAACAACAGATGGAGCATGTCAACGAGATGCTATCTGACACCTATCCGGGGTCCTCCGTTGTCTCCTCTACTCTCCTTTCTTCCCTCACCATGGCGGCTATCGCCGATGACCGGCAACTGCATCGAGCTGCCGAGAGAGAAGTTGCGAAAGCGGCACCCACGTTCAACATGGTCAGTGACGCCGGAGGTGGTGGTGACGACGGCAAGAGCGAGGAGGACGGCTCATACTGCCTGATTAAAGGCTTGAGCCACCTCAGCGACCGTGGATTTACCAGGCTGCCGGACAGGTACATCCTGCCGGTCTCCGAGCGGCCCGGCGACGTGTCCGGCCGGGTGAAGCTCCCCGTCGTCGACCTCGCGCGCCTCCGCGACCCCTGCCAGCGCGCCGCTGCAATCGAGACCCTCGACGCCGCGTGCTGCGAGTACGGATTCTTTCAGGCCAGTACACCACAAACACTCTGCCTGCCTCCCTGCCTGCCTGCCATGCATCACTGAGTGCGTGTGAACAGGTGGTGAACCATGGCGTGGAGCGCGAGGTGATCGCCGGGCTGCTGGACGTGGCGCGGCGGTTCTTCGAGCTCCCGCTTCCACGGCGGGCGCGGTACATGTCGGCGGACGTGCGGGCGCCGGTGAGGTACGGCACAAGCTTCAACCAGACCAAGGACGCCGTGCTCTTCTGGCGGGACTTCCTCAAGCTCGCATCCTGCCAGCCGCTCCACGCCGCCGTCGCCTCGTGGCCCGACGAGCCGGCTGACCTCAGGTACGCACCTACTACCTCGCTCCTTCCAATTCTAGCTAGCTATTGGTCCATTCAGATTTGTGCAGAGTTTGTCGTTTGAGATTAAAAATTCAATGGAATCGTCAATCATAACCTCAGGAAATGTATCCAAAAGGTCACAGCACCACAAATTATTCTAAGGTAGTTGGTTATGCATTTGTGTGCTGATTTCCTTGCGCCAATCTTGCTCATCTATCTTCCTGGCATCATGTAGCAACATTATCTCTTCAGTCATCATTAATTGGATTTGGATCCCATCCATGCAAAAAGTGCTAGAAAATGTTAGTTTGTGCTTATATATATCCGCATAAATGGAGGCTATAAGCCTATAAATCATTCCATGTTGTTTTCTAAATAAAAATCATTCCATGCTGCCAATTACCTGCCGACAAGTGGCAATAAGCTAGCATTCATAAAAAACAAAGTTGTTGTCAACTTCAGCCATGAGTCACAGTTGCTATAAATGTGACTAAACTTTGCTGCTTAGTTATAATTTGATGGGGACAGTCTTTCGGGAAAAAAAATTGACATAAGGCATTTACCACCAGATTATATCATCAGGAACTACTCTCTGCATGAAATCTTTCAAATTCTGATTATGTTTTTAGAAAAATACACCAATATCTACGACATCAATTTAATTTTGTTAAATAGACCATAAGTATGTCTTATTATTTGTTATTATAGATGTTAAAATACTTCTCTAAAAACTTGATAAAAGATAAAGAAGTTTTAATTAGGACAAACCAAAACGATGTATATTTAAAATTAATTAAGACTTTTCCACGCTATTCGTCATCCACTCATGCAGGGAAGTGGCAGCCAGGTACGCCACGGCGAACCATCAGTTGTTCATGGAGATCATAGAGGCGGCACTGGAGGCTCTCGGCATCGCCTGCCGCCGCAGCCTGCTTCGGGAGCTTGCGGCGGGGTACTCTCAGATCATGCTCAACTGCTACCCGGCGTGCCCGCAGCCGGAGCTCACACTGGGGCTGCCGCCGCACTCGGACTACTGCCTCTTCACACTCCTGCTGCAGGACCACGTTGAGGGCCTCCAGGTAATGCACCATGGCCGCTGGCTTACCGTCGATCGAATCCCAGGATCCTTCATCGTCAACGTCGGCGACCACCTTGAGGTCAGAACATTGACGACATTTGGCAGCATTGAAGCTATTGTCAATTCGAACCCGAGACATCTTGCCTCGCGTATAACTTCCCTACCATCCCACCTACACCACGCATGTGACTCTAGTTGGAATATCATCCTTTTCAACTAACCCGCAGATGACCCTTTAGTCTGGGTTGGTAACACCAACCGGGACTAAAGGGTCGTTTAGTACGGGTTGGTAACTTCAACTAGGACTAAAGGGTCGCCATTTAGTCCGGGTTGGTGTTACCAACCAGGACTAAAGGTTTGTTCCGGTTGGAGCCAAAAATCGGGACAAAAGATAGACTAGTAGTCCCGATTGGACCCAACCGGGACTAAAGAGCCCCTCCCACCCCATAGCCGTTGGACCCGGGACTAATGCCCCTATTAATCCCGGGCCCAACCTAACTAAAGGGGTGGATATATTTGAGGTTCTGTACTTAGTGTTTAGAGCTGCCATTAGTATAAAACTGACAGTATATATATAGAAGTATAGCTGTTGATGTTAAACTTTGGCTTTTGTGCTGACGTGGAACTATATATAGCTACAGTAGAGAAAAATGGATCCACCATGAACTAATAGACAAATGCAGAAGGAAATAATATTGTCGTCGGCAATTATCTAAGGATAAGAGCTGTCTACACCACTTAACTAGCTTAATAATATTACCGCCTTTTGCATCTTGATGCATACAACCACAGTTGCATTGTTTTTTTTTTGCGAGTACACAGTCGCATTGTTATGATGATACCTAGATAAGATACATATAGATTGAATGGGGTAACATGAAATAAATTACTACACACGAAATCAAGCACATAGCATGTTGTGAAACTTCATGATCACAACCTCCATAGTCCATACTCCATAGCATGACATGCATGCGTGATATCCTCTCACTTTCTACTTCTGCAACAATCTCCAGAATTACCAATACAAGCCCTTGAAATTTGCATCTATAAAGGATGTTATAGGTTTATTATTAAGATCGAGACACATCGTTATGACATAACAATATAATATAGCCCAAAACAGGGCAGCCACCCTCACTACAGCAATAGCTTGTCTTATTTATTTAACTCCTGTATTATGCTTAGACAAATTTCAATGATATATTCCATATTTCTAAGAAAAAATGGCACAAAAAAAATAAATGATTATCGTGTAAGACACCGTGTTTGGTTAATGGTTGCGACAAAATGTTGACGAAGTAGCTATCCTATACAATGACAAGGTCAAAACAGTGAGCTGTCTAGCTAAGCATCATACACCACAGCTTATCCAAGTATTAGGTGTTGTCACATCTTCAGAACTCAATTTTTAAATTGAGGTTTGAGAATGACAGCAAGAATCAAATGTACCTCTATCTAAGACGTTGGTTTGGTCAGCCTTGTCCGTCCACCCAACCAGGCCAGTGGATCATTGTCATAAGGAAGAAATCAGCCGAAGTACAGCTATACTGCTGACTCCTTACTTTCATCCCCAAAGGGAAACAACCTGAACAAAAGATACTCTTGGTTTTATTTTCTAACGCTTCTAGAAGTCCAATCACATGAAATTGTGCATCATATATCCTAGCTAATCGTTAACACTATCTTTAAGAAGTAGGCTTATATCTATTGGAGTAAAATACATGAGCGGTCCTCGAACTTGTCTCGAGGTGTTATCTAGGTCCATAAACTCTCAAAATGCATTTTTAGATCCCTAAACTTGTCCAAAGGTGCCATTCGGATCTTTAAACTCTCAAGATGCATCTTCAGATCCCTTGTATCAATATGTCATTAGGGTCCCTGAACTCTCAAGGTGAATTTTCATATCCCTGGAAATTGCCATTAATTAATTATATTCAAAATAGACTGTTTATTAAACTAGTTTTCAGCCAATTCATTTAGAAATCTTACCACTAAGACCATTTTAATTCTGATTTAGCTGCTTATTAATCATACATCATGGGTTAATTTGATCATTTGATATCACCTGTGAATATTATAGTTTTCTCATTTAACATGGGAATATCAATGCTAATCCTAAATATTTCCTACTAACCGTTTATGTTTTGTATGCGCTTTGTATAAATTTATTAAGATAATTTGTTTCATTCTCAATTAAAATCAAAATAGCAATTTTATTAAATTTAAAATAGTAAAAGAATTTTTCATTAACTTAAAGTAGCAAAACAACATTTATATTTATATTAAATTAAAAATATCATCTTGAGAGTTTAGGGACCATGACACCGCGGGATATAAGTTTATGGACCTAAAAATGCATTTTAAGAGATTAGGGACCTATGTGACACCTTGGAACAAGTTCAAGGATCTGAAAATGCATTTTCAAAGTTTAGTGACCTAGATGACACACCAGAACAAGTTTAGGGACCGTTAGTGTACTTTACGCTATCTATTGCTTTGAAGTAGGCTTAATATGGTATACAATATACCAGCTAGCATAAGTGACATACTCGGTACCACAGTAGCGAGGCCGCGGTTAGGAGAGGATGCTGCATGCTGCAAAGGCAAAGGAAACACAACTGTGTGTGGTGCTAGTAGCAGGGAAAGAAATGAAACGACAGCTGCAGATCCTGCTGTAGTTCTAACCACCGAAGAACAGCTGGAGATGGTTGCAGGTGAGCAAGATTTTTGGCTCATGAGGGAAGACCGGCGTTGTGGACAGCGACAAGGTCACAAGGACACTAATTTTATCATTGACTAACTGTACGAAACAGATCCAAAATATAGCAACGCATGTGCAATATTTTCAAACTACTACTGATGATGAATCTAAACATGACTATACACGTCCCAAACCTATAGTTATTTGGTGAAACAAGATCCCTCTATTCTAATTCGATATAAGAAAAGGCTTTCACTGTTGAATTATTACTCAGCTTAATGATATGCTGCATACATTCAGATCTACAGCAATGGGCGGTACAAGAGCAAGCTCCACCGGGTTCGGGTGAACTCGAGACGCCCACGCATCTCGGTGGCTTCCTTCCACAGCGTGCCCGTGGAGCGAGTTATCGGACCGGCAGCAGAGCTGGTCCATGAGGGAAAACCACGGCGGTACATGGACACCGACTACGCCACCTTCCTTTCCTTCCTTGCATCAGCCGAGGGCAAGCACAAAAGCTTCCTCCAATCTAGGAAGATAACAAGCTGATCCACTCAACGAATAATGACAATAGATAATAGCAATGCTAATGCACTCAGAGGATGATTCCAGCAGTATGTACGTTGTTGTCTATGCAGTGCAGGTTCCATAAATGCAATCTGATTATACGGTATCTTTTAGGTGTGAACTTCATCAGTTTGTTGGTACACAGTATCCATAGTTAGATTCTAGTTTCATAAAAGAAGATTCTAGTTTCATAAAAGTTCATTTTACAATTTACATCCCTCAACTTGTGACTAAGTTCTCATCCCTCAACTAAGTACCTTAATAACATTTAAAACTGAACTTGAATTCAGAGTCGTTTGGGTGACTCGGCATTGATGTGGCAAGACAAGATCAAGAAAAGCTAGTTATTGTATTTTAAAATTTGTATAGTATTTTTGAAAACCTTTTATGTTTTTTCACTTGCATTGACTATCACATCCTAAATATATTTATATATTGGAAAGAAACCATATGTTTATTGAAGAAAACTAAATAAAAATAATTGAGTCCTAAGTCATCGACATGCAGGAGGTCGGCAGACGGAGCGCAGAGGCAGATGAAACTCGCAAACACAGAGGGCAAGAGCCGATCCGCAGCGCGGCGGCTATCTTCCACATGTCATACTACATCTCTCTCCTCTATACTGCGTGTATGGCTGATGTGGCGAAGTTGACTCTACGCTTTCATTGAGGTTTTCATCAAATATCAGCCCTCCATCGTAGAACGAACAGCTCCTACGTTACTATTATCATGTCGCCAGAGGTGGCATGGCATCAATAAGTGGTGACGGCGCAGGCGCAGGCGTCGGCGTTCCATTCGTCGTCAGGGTGAGATCGAGGCACCGCGCCAGTTTCATCAATGCAGTGCGGTACAGTAGGAGGCGGTAGCTGGAACGATGATGTGCTGGTGAGGGAGATCGACGCGAGCATCTGAGTTTACCGAGCAGATAGGGTTGGTGGAGTCCGCCGATCTGCTGATGGCTGGCTCCATATATAGGCCCCAATCCACAAGTAGCTCTACACGCCCATCGCCCTACAACACAGCAACGCCTCCATTTTGGGGTACCCGCAAATGGGCCTCCTCACGCCAATCACCATCACCGGGGGTCTCCTACAATCCAGCAGGCTTCGGCATCGATGGCACACTCTTTGCTGGTCCTGGCTCGAGGATGTGGATGGAACTCAGCCACGGCTCAGTGTCAGGATCGTGAGATCCCGGACCAAGAAGGCAAGAACAGGAGAATCGAGCAAGAACAAAAGCAAATTCAGAGAGGAAAACAAGGGAACCCCAAGCAACAGCAGCAGCTTTACTGACGGCAGGAACAAGTTCAGATAATGGAAATCGCCATGGCGGCATCCAACTAAAACTACGGCTACTCTAAGGAGATGAACTAGGTATTGTTTCGCTTCAGACAACAGCAGCTTAAGTAAGGAGTGGCCGGAACGTTGTAGACTGTCGGATGACGAATGGATGGATGTCGTTGAAGTCGCCGAATTGAAGCATACCGCGCCGAGCTCTACTCTGACGAACTGAATGGAGGGTCTTGACTCAGAGATACAGAGATGCTTGACACTCAGCCTGCATGGCCCTTCCACTAGGACCCCAGGTTTTGCCTGCATCTATTGGGGAGCTCGCCCTTGCTCATCGGTTTGCTGCTTCGTAGGTGGTCGAGGTAGGCCGGGTGCGGGCTGGAGCTATCTTCTTCCTGTTTTGACTTGACCTGAGGAGGAAGGAAGTGGAGGTGTCATAGTGGCGACCAAAGATGAGGCAAGGCAGTGAGGACTTTGAAGACAATAGCGAGGAGAGAGATACGGAGGGGGGAAAAAGAAGATGCTGACGTGTGGGACATACTAGTTACTACCAGCATGCAGAGGCGACGTGGCGCCACGTGGATGAATAATCCCAGCTTTGCGAGGAAAAGAAGAAAGAAATTAACCCTGTCTGTTGGCAAAATAAACATGTAGAAATGGCAGGAAACTAATTTTTTTCATTTTTTTCAAAACACAGTACACACGCAGATATTTACATTCACCCCTTTAACCATCTCCGAAAGATTGAGCAGGCTGAATCATAAATTGTTAATCCAAACTATATTCCAATTATATCATTGTATTCCTTGCGACAAGATTCTCAAAATAAAACCACATTTAACTATATTTTAATAATATTTTTTTAAAAAATATTTCTAATATGAAATAGTTAATATGGACTAGTATAAAAAACTTGAACAACAAGAACAAATTAGTATTTTCTGTGAGCAAAAGATTAAATATTACAAAAAATTAATTATTACGAAGAAATTATACAAACTAATGGAATACAATAATTGTGCACCTCAAACAAATTATACAAACACCTTGACAAATTATACAAACTCATGGAATGATATGATTCCATGCCTCGCGCGTTGGCTTTACGGTTCACCAGGTGATTCATGAGCTTCACTGAATTATTAGCCGGATAATGCAAATCGTTTGTGAACTAACTAGTATGGATCAATTCATGCAGCTGCTTTCCATGAGGTCTTGCACAATTTAGAGACTGCAAAAAATAATAGGACCACGCCATGGCACGCACATGCATGTGAATCTCCAAAGGATTCCTTGCAGCGTAGAGCAAGCTCGCCGCCGTACTTAACCCGATGCTTGATCCTCACTCACTTAGAAGCACTACCGGAAGCAGGAAGTTTGCCGAGTGCTCCAGGCACTCGGCGAAGGTCCAAATACACTCGGCAAAGGGTTTGCCGAGTGTAGCACTCGGCGAACCATACTCGGCAAACTTTGACTCGGACTCCATAATATGGATATAATTTTTTCACTGATTATAATCCACCATTTCATGTACCTGCAGTTAAAATTTGACATGAATAAAAAAGTTCCTATTAATGCAATTATTTTATTAAAAATAGCAAACAGACCGCAAAATATACCAACTTTTATTATGGATTACAAAATCTCCTACGTGGGGAGTAGAAAAAGTGTGGAGGCCAAAATGATGAAATTTTTTTTTGTTTGCCGAGTGTCCAGGGTGAGGCACTCGGCGAAGTAATAAGTTTGCCGATTGTCTTGCAGTGGCACTCGGCGAACGGCCTCTTTGCCGAGTGTAGGCTTCCAACACTCGGCAAAGGACTAATGGCCGGCCCAGTCCGGTGACGGACGGTGCACGTGCGATGCACGCGCCGTTTATTTACCGAGTGTCGTACCTTTGCCGAGTGTCTATGAGCGGTTTGCCGAGTGTCTAATTTATAGCACTCGGCAAACGACCTTATTGCCGAGTGTAATATGTTTGCCGAGTGTTTGGTTGAATACACTCGGCAAATAGGCTGTTTGCCGAGTGCCCGAAATAAAGCACTCGGCAAAATGTTTACACTCGACGAATTTCCTATTTCCGGTAGTGAAGGTTCACAAGCCTTTTGAAGTTCTCGTACGAAGATCCCCCTTCGCCGACGCACTGGCGAGCCGCGTCCGCGAACAGCCGCGCCCTCTCCTTGATCCCGGCGTCGCCGATGACCTGCTCCACCTTGTTTCTGAGCTCCTGCTTCGTCACGATCCCGTACGTCCATGTCGGGGGATACCGCCAGGCCTGTCCTCCACACGTTGGTGATGTAGCTCCGGTTCAGGTGCTGGTCGCAGAAGTAGGGCCAGCACAGGAATGGCACACCGTTCCTCACACCCTCCATGGTGGAGTTCCACCCGCAGTGCGACACGAAGCATGCCACCGCACCGTGCGCCAGGATCTGCTGCTGGGAGCACCAGCTGACCACCATGCCTCTTCTACCAGCGACGCGTTGGCGGAACTCGTCGAGCCACGCCTTGCTCAGGCCGCCGGGAGTGAAGTCCGGGCGAACTACCAACAGGAACGGCCGGCCAGCGAGCTCCAGCCCCTCGGCCAGCTCCTGGAACTGGCGCCCGTCGAGGATGGCAAGGCTGCCGCAGGCCACGTACGCGACGGACCGGTCTGGCTGCGCGTCCAGCCACTTGACGCACCTCCCGTCCTCAGGCAGGAAGCTCCCGACGGGCTTCTGTTCGGCGGACAGCGGGCCGATAGGCAGGATGTTGGGGAAGAGCCTAGACGCGCCGGGCTCGGCCTCGTGGAAGGAGTTGGCCACCGTCATCTCGGCGAGGTCGTTGAGCTTGTTGTTCCGGGTGACCATGTCGAAGATGATGTGCTGCCCCTCGGGCGCGTCAGCATTGGTCCACGGCAGCTGCGACGTGTGCAGCGGCGGCATCCCTGGGGCGAGCTCGAACGTCTCCTGCCGCCTTAGCAAGCCTGAAGAATTAAGGCACAATTTCATGGAGAGGATCTAACATGTATATTTATTACAGTGAAATGTATCTCAAATCCCAAAACTTGTACCTTAGTTTGCAAATTCACAAAATGCATATTTCAGTCCTAAACCGTTTAAAGAGGTCCATCCTAAATCCAAAACATGCCACATAAGCTGTTAACGCCAACCTGACATGCCACGTGGTGTCACCCTAACAAACATTTTAAAAAATACCCATATATACTCTTATCCCATTTGCTCCTCTGTCTCCCTCTCCAATCTCTCATTCCCTCCCTCAACCAAACTGGCCTGCCACCTTTTGCACCTCCCTCACAGCCAGCGGGCCTTCAAGACAATGATTTGGCGGCATGTGACGCCTGTGTGATGCCAACTGGGTACTCGATGTGCCTTGTCGGGCCCCAGCCCCCACAGATTCGCAGCAAGGCGAGTAGCAGGCAGGTGCATCCTGCCCTGATGGCGGCCAGCGGCGAAGATGCGCTGGACCGCCAGCCCGGCAGTGACGAGGATGCGAGGAGGCGGATGGACAGCCAGTGTGCGGGAGGTTGGTTGTGGGTGAAAGTAGATTTTAGTGTTGATGACATACAGGTTGAGATGCAATGAAATAAAAAATATACGTGATAAGACGCCTAATTGCTTAATGGACGGTGTTGGAGCTCAAAGAAGAGATTTATTTATTTTCTCTTTTAAATTTGAGTATAGGAAATACCGTACTATTAAGAGGGATGCGAAAAAGTGTTCTGGAGATGCTAAAGTGCTTAGTAGAAAAGTCAAAAACAATTGAGAGACAAAATCCTTTGTCAAGAGCCTAAACCAGCAAAAAACAGCCTGGTCGGAATTCCGACCTGGGGTCGGAAGTTCTCGGCCTGGATTTCCGACAAGCACATAAACTGCACAGTAACGGCTAGTTTTTGGGGGACTTGGGTGAGAGAGTGATTGAGGTGTGTGACTTGTCTCCTTGAGATTTGAGGGCAGCCTCCTTCCTCCTTTGAGCACTAGAAGCATCTCCAAGCATCATTTCGCATTTGTTACTCTTGAAGCTTGCTTCAAGACGGTTCGGCGTCGCCCGTGGAGCGCACTCTTGTGTGTGTGCGCCTCGGGAAATTTGTATTGCCCAATCCTTTGTGGATTTTGATAATAAGTGACTCAATCCTCCTTTGTAGTTGATTGACTGAGGAAAGGGTTAGAGAAGACCCGACTCTTTGTGAGCTCCTCAACGGAGACGTAGCTTCCTTAGTGGAAGTGAACTTCGGGATAAAATCACTTGTGTCTTGCTTACATTGTTCATATCTATTTCTTGTTGACCTAGACCTTGTTTTTTCCCGATCTACGTATTCTTGTTGTTGAGCTTGCTAGGATGGGTTGCAGAAGGTTCCTAGCATCACTACGCAACTTTTGATTCAGCCAGGTTTCTCAGTTTCGATTTAGTTTTTGAATTTCGTAGTAAATTCATTGTGAGGTCGGAAGTTCTGACCAGGCATCGGATCAGAACTTCCTATCCCTGATCGGAAGTTCCGACAGGTTTAATTTCTGCGAAGAATTTTCAGGTTTTCCACGTTCGCCTATTCACCTCCCTCTAGGCATCACCAAGATCCTTTCAATTGGTATCAGAGCCTAATATCTTGATTAAGGCTTAACCGCTAAGGGATTTATCGATGTCTCAAGATGGGGATGGCGTCACTCGCACGGAAGATGGCACCGGTCGAATACCGTTGGACCGTATTCCGGGAGGCTCCGAAACCGGAACCGCAAGACCGCGTGGAAATAGAAGACGTGCTCCTTCCATCTATGACTCCGCTTCAAGCGAAGAAACAAGCGAAAGGGATGAACTTGAAGGGGAGGACGTAGAGGCAAGAAAGAGAAGAAAAGAGAAGATGAAAGCTAAGATTGAGAAGAAGGCGGAGAGGATGGTAAAGAAAAGGATCAAGCAAGAGATGGAGAAGCATCCTTTCTTTGGGATGCACCAAGTACCACCTAACTATCCTCAATCTCAATATCCCGCTTCTCAATTTCAATCGGTCCAATTGGGAAAAGCCCCGTTCTTTGATGGAACGGATTATCCCAAATGGTCTTATGATATGCAAATGCACCTCTATGCGCTTCACCCTTCCGTTTGGGAAGTTTTTGTTGTAGGTGTGACTCCACCCACAAATGGGATTCCCACGGCCGAACAAGCTCAAGATTACTTCCGCAATGCGCAAGCCATGAGGGTTATCACAAGTTTCCTTTGTGCTCAAGAGTTCAACAAGGTCCGCAACGTTCAAGTGGCCAAGAAGATATGGGACACTTTGAAAGAAGCTCATGAGGGAACCAATGAGGTTAGAGAAGGCAAGATTGACTTCATACAAGGAGAGCTAGAGTGTTTTATCATGAATGATGATGAAACCGTGAGACAAATGTATGATAGGCTCATTATTCTTGTGTCGGACATTAGAGCTCTTGGTTGTGAATATTGGGAAGATCACAAAGTGACAAAGAAGTTGATTAGGGCTTTCACACCAAGGAACCCTACTCTTGCAACAATGATTTGAAGAGACCCAAAATTCAAGACCAAGACACCAAATCAACTTCTTGGTGAAATTCTTCATCAAGAATTGGTAGATAGGGATGTGGTTAAATCCATGAGCCACAAGATCAACAAGAGTGTAGCACTCAATGCTACCACTAGCAACAAGGTTGAGTCAAGCTCCAAAGCCCCCAAGTCAACAAAAGAAGATTCAAGTGATGAAGGGTCAACTGATGAAGAAATGGCATTGGTGTTGAGAAATTTCAAGCACTTCATGAAGAAGAAATCTTACAACAGAAACGGTGATGACAAGAAAAGGCCACAATAAAGAAGATGCTATGAGTGCAAGAAAGTTGGCCATTACATTGCCGACTGTCCACAATTGAAGAACAAGGCCAAAGAAGAAAAGAAGTACAAGGAGAAGAGCAAGGACTACAAAAAGAAATATCAAGGTAAGGCTCATGTTGGGCAAGAATGGGAGTCAAGCCATGAAAACTCCAATCATGAAGGAATGGCAACTCTAGCCATACCCAAGCCCACAAGGAAGCTCTTCAAGAACTTCTCCGATGATGAGGATGATACGCACTTTTGCCTTATGGCAAGAGGTACCAAGGTACAAGAAACACTCATACCTCCTTTCCAACCTCCTTCCACATTTGATAATGCACAAAATGATTTGGAAGATGAGGAAGAACAACATTTAGCTTTTATGATTAAAGAATTTGGAAAGAAAGGTTTTAAAGAAATTAAAAAGCATATGGAGAAATTAGAAAAGAAGAAAGAGACTCTCAATAGGCAAGAGGACTTGCTCATCCTTGAAAAGGCGAGAAACCTTGCCTTAGAGAAATCTCTAGCCGAAGAAAAGGTTAAGGTTGATAAGTTGGCTATTGACTGGTTTTTGGCCAATGATTCAAACAAGATAATATCTAAGGAGAAATCCTTGGTAGATGAATCTTTAGCTTCTCTAAAGAACACACATAGTGAACTTCAAGATAGCTTTTCATGCTTGACGGTTAAATACAAAGACCTTGAAGTTAACTATAGTGCTCTTTGGAAAAGCACCAAGACCGATTCCAAGGCAACCTTTGATTCTAATGTCTCCACAAGTGAAGGTTGCTCCAAATGCTATAAAATTGATGTGCAAGCTTGTGTTACTAACTTGGCGAAGCTAGAGAAGCTTATCAAGGAAAAAGATGCTCAACTTGATAGATTGAACAAGTTGGTAAGAAATGGGTATGATGGTGATTTCAAGCCCAAGCCAAAGGTTGTGTACAAGGAAGGGAGACGCTCCCACAAAAAGGATGGGCTTGGTCAGTATCATGGTGTCAAAGCAAATGAAACAAGGATGATCAATGGTAAGGAATGTGTTGTGTTCACCAAGGGAACAAAGCTTGAGAAATTGATGAACATAGCACATGGTGTGACCTCCACCACTCCTACTCAAACCAAGAAGAAGGTTGAGGCACCAATCAAGACAAATGTAGTGAAGCGTGAGCCATCACCAAGCTACACTACGGATTACATGGTTACCATGGATCACAATGGTAAAATTGTGGTCAAGTATGTTGGTGCCTACACAAAGAAAGCCATTCTAAGGAGTGTGTGGGTTCCAAAAGTTTACCCATCTAACCCTCAAGGACCCAAATCTTTTTGAGTTTCTAAATTCAAAGCTTAACTTGTTTCGTAGGCTTACTCCTCCGGTGGCACCGTATGGTTGCTTGATAGTGGATGTTCAAATCATATGACCGGGGAGAAGGACCTGTTCACTTCCTTGGAGACAAATGACATACTTAAAGAAACTATAGCCTTTGAAGACAATAGCCAAGGAGAAGTGAACGGTTTGGGTAAAATTGCTCTTGCTCACAATAATTTAATTAATGATGTTTATTGGGTTGAAAAATTGGGATACAATTTGTTGTCCGTCTCACAACTTTGTATGATGGGCTACAATTGTCTCTTTACTAACGAGGGTGTGACCGTTACTAGAAGGGAGGATTCCTCTATTACTTTTATGGGTCAATTGAAGGGCAAAATTTATCTTGTTAATTTCTCTAAGGAGAAAATTGAGCCCGAGACTTGTGTAGTGGCAAAGTCCGATTTGGGTTGGCTTTGGCATCGCCGACTAGCCCATGTTGGGATGAGGAACTTGGCCAAACTTCAAAAGGGCAGGCACATCCTAGGACTAACCAATGTTGTTTTTGAGAAAGATAGGTTGTGTAGCGCATGTCAAGCCGAGAATCAAGTTGGTGCTCCACATCCCGCCAAAAATATCATGACTTCATCAAGACCGTTGAAGTTTCTACACATGGATTTATTTGGACCAATTGCCTACATTAGCATTGGCGGTAACAAATATGGTCTTGTTATTGTTGATGATTTTTCCTGTTTCACTTGGGTATTCTTTGTGCAAGATAAAAGTGAAGCACAAGGAGTCATCAAGAAATTCATTAGAAGAGCTCAAAATGAATATGAGTTAAAGATCAAGAACATAAGAAGTGACAATGGTTCCGAATTTCGGAATACCAATGTTGAAGATTTTCTTGATGAAGAAGGAATCAAGCATGAATTCTGCGCTCCATACACTCCTCAAAAAAATGGTATTGTGGAGAGGAAGAATAGGACTTTGATTGAAGCCGCAAGAACCATGCTTGATGAGTACAAGACCCCAGATATCTTTTGGGCCGAAGCAATCAACACCGCTTGCCATGCAATCAACCGCCTCTACATTCACAAGTATTTGGGAAAGACACCCTATGAGATAATCATCGGTAATAAGCCTAAGGTGCACTACTTTAGAGTTTTTGTTTATAAGTGTTTCATACTTAACAAGAGAGCCAAAAGCTCAAAGTTTGCACCAAAGGTAGATGAGGGTTTCCTACTTGGTTATGGTACTAATGAACACGCCTATCGTGTCTTCAACAAAACCACCGGTAGATGTGACGTTTGATGAATCTAATGGCTCTCAAAAGGAGCAAGTTGATAAGAACCTTGTAGATGATGAGGAACCACCAAGTCTATCAATCATGAGGATGGGCTTAGGTGAAGTGAGACCTCGTGAAGCTCAAGATCAAGCACAAACACCGGTTGATCAAAGAAGCAATGATCCACCATCATCTACAAGAGTTGAACCACCAAGTTCTGATCAACCTCAAGATCAAAGTCAAGATCATGGTGACGATCAAGATAATGACATTGATCAAGGGGGAGGACTAGGTGAAGAGGCTCAAGTTGATGCACGACAAGAAGATGATGATGATGATGGACCCATTCAACCTCAATCACAAGTGCCTCATCCAAGAGTTCATCAAAGTGTTCAACGGGATCATCCCGTTGACAACATTCTTGGGAGTATTCAAAGAGGGGTAACCACTCGTTCACGTTTAACAACATTTTGTGAACTGTTGACGCATGATACGGACCAAAAATTAATGTCAATTTGATCAAAAAAAAAGGATGAACTTGCATTTCTTATACACATTCTGCTAATAAATGTACCCTTGCCACACACCCTTGGAGAATTTTATGAATGCAGGATTTGTGCTGAAAACAAAGGAAAAAAGTATCTCTTTGATTCAAGGAAACAAGCCTCAACCAATCATGAGCCGCCACACGTGCATCACATGGATTGTAGGGCCCAAAACTGAAGTAAATCGACCTACCATCAGCTCTATCATTAACCAGAGGCACAAGAGCCCAACAAGAAGTGACCCAGCCCAAGATGAAGGCGGTGGGCGCCCAGGCCAGTTCGGTCGACTCCACCAGGCCGGCCGACCCAAGATGGGCCCCACCGACTTACCTCAGCCACGTGTCACTCCCACAGCTCGCCTCAATGTCGGTTTTTCTTGAGTTGCGCCGAATCTCGGCCGAGCACCCCCTGTTCCATGCCTATAAATATAAGGTGGGGTGCTCTAAATGAGACACACCAAGATGTAGCCTCTCCTCCTTTGTAAAGCTCTTTAGGGTAGTGGAGTGTAGGTGAAGTGTAGTTCTTCAAGGTCTTCTAGTCTTCATGAAGAGTTTGGTATGGTCTTGTATCTTTCTCCTCATGTATGGTTTGGAGTTTAGTAATAAAGTTTAGTTCCTTATCTTAGCTTGTGTTTGGTTCGTGTGCTTATGCTTAGTATGCGATACCTTTCATAGTGTTGCTTGTGTCACGTATCTTGCATGTTTAGATGTGGTAACGTATTTAGGCTTCGGCATCGGTTTCATCTCCCTGAGTAGGGGTGCTTTTAGTCTCAACGTAAGGCTAAAGCAATAATCCTTAACGCGGACATGGAGTCCGGGTTATCGGTTATGTTTGAATGCGGCCCTATACCATGGTTAGTTGAGGTAGGCGGCAGGTGGTGACAGCCCTGTCCGTCCTTTGTAATCCTCCCAGTTTGTGTAGTGGCTGTAGGAGGTGCATAAAATAGCCGTGAAGATCTAGTGGCCACCTTGCCATATCTTGTGCGGTCTCCCGGTTATGCCTGAGTGCCTAGCCCCCTTTCCTAAGCATGTGAATGTGTATGTGTCCATGAGCATGATCTGTGCTTGCTTCGATGAGATTTATCCTTTGTATGCCCTTGGAAGCCCTCTTCCACCTTGCTCTGACCCTAGCCATTCCTTTCTAAGGATGGTTCATCTTGTGTCACACTACCTCTCAATTATATTATCAATTACCCCTATCCTGATATTGGGTATTCAAGCCATGATGATAATCTTTTGAGCTAGATAAATCTATTTGAACCACAGCCTTCCCTGCGGAAATATAAATACGACCTCGTACTCACGGGTAAAATGTTACGACGGTATTCCGTGCGCTTGTGGATCCTTCTGTAACATAAGAAATACCCCACAGCATTTCTGGCGCCATTGCTGGGAAGCACTTATCCTAGTGATGATGCTATGAATGCCATTATGGATTTTAGGCGCTATCACCGGGGACTGGATTCTATGTCCATACCTAGTGACCACGTTATAAAATGTCAACAAGCATTTTTGGCGCCGTTGCCGGGGAAGGCATAGGTTTAAAAGATTTATTAAAGCTCGAGATTTCATCTATGGTCGGTAGGCAATGTCAAGTAGGACAACCATGTTGTTTTCTCTTTATGTGAAGACAGGGTAGTGTTGGATTGATTTCAATTCACTGGAAAATCCACGACGAATCCGAGTCAACTTCGAAATGAAAGAGCATGACATGGAATGATTAATTTCAAGAAGTTCAGCTCCCGGCGATTGATTCGGTCCTCGTTGCATCACCAAGTTTCAACAAGAAGATCTTAGTCATTATTCGGATTTCATTTCCACCGCTGTTGACTGATCACCACCGGCAGAGGAGATCGATTCGATTATATGATCAAGGTACATTATCATGGTGCAACAAATTTATGGAGCAGAATCCAATTCACTCCTCAGGGTCATCAGTACGGGGTGATCACATACCAAATAAATTCTTGATCCTGAGTAAGAAGAGCGAGAGGACACCCCCGAAGACTCAAAGAATACCGCCCCGAGATAAAATTCATCGAAGGTATAAAATGAGCGGTACCTCAGGTAATTTCCGTCGAAGGTAGAATTTAAATTTCAATTCAAAATTTCAATTCGACAGGAAATAAAAATGTCTCCTTCGAAAGACTTTAAATTTTGAATCCTTGCCGATAAGCAAATTGGTAGTTATCTCATATTTGTTTCCACGCATTGCATGTTTGAATTTCCAGATTTTCAATTTGAATCTTGCATGAGCATTTGCGCCATTTTGCACACAACCCCTTGCATATTTGAATTCCTCAACTTTTGCATTTGCACCCATCCTAAACTTGGGATTTGGGGCAAAAAATAAGGGCATTTTGGGAGCAAAATTTCTGCCAACATCATTTGGAGGCTAGTGCATGCATGAATGTGGTTCATTTTCATGTCCAAATGCATTTGGGGCCACTCATAGCCCTGCACCGGCCTACTTCTGCATGCATTCAATCACGTTGGACATTTGCAGCAAGAATCAAAGCACTGAGCAAAGGCTCAGCTCTTTTGGCCTCAAGGTGGGGACGGCCGACCCCACCAGGTCGCCGCGTAAGGGTGACACCGTTCTATAAGAACCGGTGCACAGCACCTCTCCTCCTTACCCCAAATCGAGCTGCAGCTGAGTGCCCTCGGATTTCTTTCTCCCTCTGTCGTAATGCTCATGTTCTTGTTCTTGTTCCATAAGAAAAAGAAAAAATATTTCCCTCTTTGTTTCCCTCATTCGCATTTCATGTTGCCTTCCTTTGACACTGCAAGAACGTGTTGTGGTGGTACTACTACCCCGCAAGAACGATTTTGTGGTGCATTCTCGCCCACAAGAACGATTTTGTGGAGTGTCATCACCCACAAGAACGATTGTTGTGGTGGCGACCAAGCCCCGCAAGGACTACTAACTCTCGAACGGCTAACATCTTTCACTAACGCTCACGTAACCCGCTTCGAGTTGTTTGTGTGTTGTTCCTTGTTGTGAGTCGCAGGTATGAAGGGCTTCGGCAAGAAGGTGATGGGCACGCTCAAGAAGGCGACCAGCTCGAAGTCGGGCCGCTCTCATGGCGGTTCCAGTTCGCGCCAATCAAGCAGCCACGTGCCGAGCCCCATGAGAGACAGCGAAGAGATGGAGACGCAGCAGCAAGAATCCCAAGAAGAGCAAACCGAGGTGCAAGGCCAAGGGCAGCAGCCCGAGGAGGATGAAGAAGAACACGACGATTCGCACCTCGACATCCAAGGTGATCATGAGTTCCAAGCCTACAACATGCTGAGGCGAAGGAAGTTCCGCCACACGAGAGTCTTCGACCCCGACCTCCTGCAGAAAATAGGTATGAACGCTGACTTTGCTAGCATTTAACATTATTGATAACCAAGGCTCTTTGAGATGTGCTATAGATGGGTAAGTAATCAGAAGAGCCATTGACAATATCTGCAAAGTTAAACATAACCTATGAATGTTTTTGAAGTCCTCAAATTTTGACCAACATGAATTGCCGAGCCTTGATACATTATTTTTCTGAGGGCACTCACAGTCATAATGCGGGATGTATCGATTGGTCGAAGAAGTTTCACAATATATGGATAAACAAATGTTTGATACAAAAGGATAGTAACCCCTATAATCAAAAAGAGATAGTATTATTTTAAAGATAATGTGTCCTACATTATTTGTCATAAAATTAAAGCTAATGCTAGTGTTTCTAATAAATCTAATTATGAATTACTTCAGTGACTTCACTTCATATTTTCTGCAGAATAAAGCTGATAAATCTGAATTGGTTCTATATACTACAGTGACTTCATTTTATTATTTTCTTTAAAATAAAACTAAATCGGGATTAGTTCTAGATATTACTGCATACAACAACGAACTTCACTTCAGAATTTTCTTTTACGTGTGTTTGATGCTACTGTACCATCTATTTTGCATAGGAAGAGATACTCCTAATTTACTATTTGTGCATTCATATACTGTCTTTTTTATTAAATTTACAATACAACATATATGTCCTTTTAAGTTTCACATACATACATGTTTTACATTAAACTCTAAGGAACTAGTGTTTGTAATTTTTTAATCCAAGCACAAGACTAAATATAGGCTTTCTAAAGGTATCCTAATTATCTAGTTCAACTTAGAACTAAAAAAGTATACGATAACTACCTAATTATCCATGTAGGCTCGAGTGATGGGTGAGGTTTAATGGAAAGGTAAGGGCCTAAAATGTGTAGTTCTATAATAGTAACATACATATGTTATTTTTTGAAATTTACTCTTGGTTTTTTAACATTTAATAGTGCAATAAACGACCTAATTTAGCATATAAAAGAAGATTTGTACACAGACGATGCTTTAGAAATGTCTCTTGATGCCTACTTCAGCTATCTTTGTAGTGGAGAGTAAGAAATTAATTATTTGCTCTAGGGGACCACAAATTTATACCTGTGATTGCAAGAACTTGGCCGACATCATCCGATGATAGGTTTAAGCCACCAAGCCTTCTTTCACTTTGGGCCCATAGAGGAAACATCTGCAAAATTATTTGGATATTTTAGGTGTAAACACATAAAAGCTATGTACATTAGAGAAATGTCAAAACAAGTTAAAGGACCAAATGTCCATGAATATATCAATGATCTGTGATTATGAAAATACATATAGCATCTAGGTTTTCAAGTTATTTTTTCTGAAACTGGAACTGCTCTCACTTGGATTTTGTCACACTCCATCCTCCAAAGCCTTGCTCAGCCCTTCGGAGGGGTGGCCTCACATACATATAGCACTCTGCTTAAACTTTCATCCTCGCTTCATATAAAAGGATAACCCTGAAGGTGCACGAAATACTCATGGACCATTACTGAGACCATATCCAAATTGGGCTGGCCATCACAGATTTTCAATTGCACGTGTTCCTTCCTTGACCGCAAAAGTAGTGTGCAGAACTAAATAGAAAAAGGAGGCAATTTTTTAATTCTAGTTCAGACTATGGACTGAAGGTAATTATCCTTTTTATCTCTATGCAAACGTGTGGTTTTATTAGAACTAATCAAGTTCTATATTGACAAAAAATTGAATGGAGATGTAATTAAAAATATGTTGACAATATGTAAACAAAAATGTAAAAATATAATGCTTTTGTTGAACCTCGTTATAGTTTTAATAGAGAATAGTATATAATACCGATATACAGACATCAGATGCAGCGTTTAAAGTGCATTTAGTGAATGTTCGCTCCCACTTTGTAGCATTGATTATCTATTATTTTTATTGTTCCTTATTTCTATGTGTACCATTTGCCACAAGTTCAGCGTCGTGTATCTGTTACTCAGCGCACTTCTAAGTTCTTTAAGTCACTCATGTCGTCATGATGCTGGTCTCTAGAAGATGAACTTTATCGTTCAAATATTTTGTTAATACAATTAGTAAGTGCTTGGTGTGTATACTTTATAGAAATAAAATTATATCCAAGGAAAAATTTATCAAGATGTTAAAGGTGTATAGAATGGAAAAGCAACAACTCAATAAAAGTAAACATACCTCTGTATAAGCCATATCATCAAAGGAGACAATACAGAACAAAATAATAGATGACATCAATGGCCAATTCTTAAGTATATTTTTATTTGTAGTTGAACTCAATGTTTGTTCAACAAAATCTTCTGGATCAGCCAAATGTTCAATCAAAGACTCGTTTAATTGATCTTCCTTCCTCTCAAATTTGTGTGAGTGTAGTGTCTCCTGGAAACATTTATGACGCATATAAAATCAATCTGGTGTGAATATACTATGATATATATTGCACAATAATGCATAAAAATTGAAGAAGAACATAAACAATGATTTTAAAACCATGCATATTGCTTATTTCATTACATGCACTATAATATATTGTGATATATATAATGTAAAAAAGATTAAATTACTAAAGTTCATCTAAGTAATTAAATGCCCCTTTTTGTAGTATAACTCCATAAACATTTGGAACTAAAATATTGCTATGATGTTTAGAACTGATGAAACACATTGGATATTTTTTAAGCATATTCGAAAGGGCTTTACAGTTAATCAGTGGCTACATAGTGGGATGAATTGTGCAATTGCCCATAAAATGTAAAAATTCATTATTGATATTATATAATTATTGTGGTAATCATACAATGAATTAGAATGCTTGAACCTATAGCAGGAATCTCCCTAACTCTTATTTGTGGATGTTGTTGAAACTTGACAACTGGTTTTCCTTCGAGAAAGATAATGTTTTAAGAAGATGGTTCACTGCCAGAAAACTTCACATTCGTCTGCGGCCCTTAGTACCGGCTGTCTGTCTTTCAGCCGGTACTAAGGGACACATTTAGTACCGGACCGGGGCAACAGTGCCCCTAGGAGCCATTTAGTATCGGCTGGAGGCTCCAGCCGGTACTAACCTGCTCCACCGACACCGGGAGGCAACGGCTACAATACCCCCGGCTGCACTTTAGCACCGGCTGGAGCCTCCAGCCGGTACCAAATGGAGCCGATGAGGCTTAGTACCGGCTGGTGCCTCCAGCCGGTACTAAATGGTGAGAGTTAGTACCGGCTACAGCCACCAGCTGGTACTAACCTGTCTCCTCAGTATTTCAGGCAGCTTTCTTCCTCCCCAAGCCCGAGCCATTCATTTGACCCGAGCTCGGGCTCTCTTCTTCCCCAAGGCATTCTAGAGATGTGCGTACCCAAATGGCCAAATAGGACCCTAAAAAATTTATTCATGGCCCTGGATAGGCAGAATACTTGTGAATTCATTCTGCTGTCGTACAACTTTGAGTAAGCACTTCAACTATTTTTCTTTTCCATGCCTTCCATTTGATAATATGTATCTTGGACATTTGATATGTATATGTGTCTCAACAGCTTTCACTGGATCTTGCTATGTATCGAGATTGATAAATGACGGGTGGTGGTGTTTGACCTTAAGAAAACATCGACAGCTAAATATCAAGACTTCATAAATCTTCTCCAAAAAGCATGGGCTCTCTTCCTAAAAAAGCACATAGGAATATCAGATAACCCGGGTGAACTTCAAATCAGAACAGACTTTCCGGTATGAATAGAACTCTCGCACATCTAGTTCCATTTCTTTAATTACCATTAATATTTAATAACCCTTTGTGTGTATATATATAGCGTATGAGACAGGCGCTCGGAAATAACTTATGCGGGTACTACATTTGTGAGTTCATCCGCAACTGGTGCGGCCCGAAGAAAATGACAATAAGAGAATTTAAAGTAAGTAAAGAATTAAAACGGATTCCTTTCTTTTAATTTTATATAAGTATTGATTTAAATAAATAATATTTGTGCGTGACAGACCTTCAAAATGAAAGAGGACCTCGTCGAACCGGAAAGAATTAGGGCGGCTCAGGAAGAAATATGTGGATTCCTGCTTGACGAGGTCATAAATCCCACAGGAGAATTTTATGCAGATCATACGATAAGTGTGGCTAGATTAGATCCAAACAGAGAACAAGACGACAGTGATGGTTGAATTGTATGGAAAAACTTGTGTGCATATTCTTATATTATGACATTGTATATCAATTGTGTATATATATATATATCTCTAGCTACATATGTCTTTATGCGATATACACTATATAGATACGAATACAAGTATAAATACGAATGCTAGCTACACACAAACGGGCTATAGATATGAATACGAATTCGAATAAAACCAAACAAAAGAATTCAAAAGCAAACAAACAAAAAAATGAGTACCAGCCGGTACTAAACTGCTGCACACGGAGGCTGGCGTGGCGTGTAGCTTAGTACCGGCAGATGTTAAAAGCCGGTACTAACTGCGCCATTTAGTACCGGGCATAGAGCCTGGTACTAAAATGCAGGCATGTTAGTGTAACACCTCATGTGTTTAGTGTGCTAAACAAGTCTCATTAGCATTACAATATGCATAATTAACTAAGAAAAGTTAAAAGAAATATATTATAATTTGATTTTGCATTTATTTTGAAAGTATGTGTATATGTGCATGAGTACATGTACTTTAAACAGACAAATTAAATAACTTTCACATCGATACAAATATGACTACGAAATTGAATAGGCACATCATCAGTGACATGATAAAAAAAAGTCTAGTTGAAGCCTAGGGGAGAATATGAAATTTTGCCATGAAGTGACGTGTCATCCGAATCATGCTTTTTGAGTTTTTAAAATAACTTTTGAACTATAACTCAAATGAACTTTGGCCTGAAATAAAACTTGTGTAACTTTTCATTTTTAACAAGTTTCGTATTCAGAGAATTTTGAGTTGCAACACAGAAATGTGAGAAAATATCACTTTTACAACCAGTCCCCTAAATTTCTTCAAATTCTCGCAATTCAGTCCCTCCCTCACCTCCCTCCCCTGCTCTACCCCGACCGCCGCGCAGAAGCCGCCGGCCACCTGGCAGGGCATCCCTGCCGCCCGCGCTGCGCCAAGCCAACCAGCGCGCGCCTCTGCTGCCGCCCCAGCTCGACCAACCCGCGCCCGCGTGATCTCCCCCTCCCCCACGCCAAATTCCCAGCGCCCAACCCATGCCTGCGTTGCTGGCACGCACGCCGCGCCGGCGCTGCCACCGCCCACCGCGCCCAATGGCAAGCCCGGGCCATGCCGACCCTCTCCAGCCTCGCCCCAGCCCTCTCCTTCCCTCCTGCAGCCTTTAAAAGACGAGGCCGAAGGCCTCCCGCGCGCCTAGAACCCCGCCGCACCTCCATTGCCGCCGCCGTGCACAGCTCGCCGTGGAGCTCATCCCTCCGGCCACCCATTGCCAGAGTTGAGCCTCCAAACACCACTGCACCTCCCCACTGAAGCTCACTTCCCCGCCCATCATCGCCCAGACCCGCCGGAGCGCCGCTGGCGCCGCACAGCCCCACAACCGCCGCCTGCTCTGCACCGACGAGCTCGACCCCAACATCGACCCGCCACTCCGCGCTCCCTCTGCCCGAGCCAAGCCCGCAGGCGCCACCCTCTCGCCCTACTGCAGCTTCACCACCCCACCATCGCCGCCCAGACAGCCGGAGCACGGCTGCCCGCCGGCAACCACCGCCACCGCCCCGCTGCTCGTGTGGCGAGCTCACCACAGGCCATCCCGAGCTGCCCCAAGGCCACAAATAGGTTCCCCTCGCTACCCTCTTGCTACTCCCCCTCTTTCCCCTCGCCACCGGCAAGCCTCCTCGCTGGAATTTGGCCGACCACCATGCCAGCCCCGGTAGGGACCCAATTGCAGTGATTTCAATCTTTCGAAGGGTCTGCACGGAAGTTTTCAGGGGCATATCTGCGAACCAGTGTTTTGACCCTAGATTCAAAAATAGCGAAATTTGAAAATGATTTAAAAATAATAGAAAAATCGGAAAAATACAGACTCAACTGTTCTGTAATCCTTAGAAGAAGATCTACAACTTTTGTTAAATACATTTCTTCAGTTCATTGCTATATTTTGCTCTAGATTAAATGGAAGGTTTAATAGCCTTTATTTGTACCCACTGTTGTAGACAAAGGCTGAACCTGAGTTTTGGACAGTAGGTTTGTTTCTTGATGTGTAGGCCAGTATGAAAAGTTCAAGACCAGAAACCACCTCGAGCTAAACTTTTTGTTAGACTTTCTTTTAGACCATGAAGGGATAGAACTAATTTTTCCTGCTGTTCTATAGTGATTCATGTTATAAAACTTAATAATTTCACATACCGGGAGCCATATGCAGTTTACAAGGACAATAAAGTAGAAGACTGATATACGGAAAGAAGTTAAAAAATATGGAACCTAAGAAAAATATTAACAAATTAAATCAGCAATATGGATCAAACTGTTTTGATTAATAGAACTGAGAGCACATGTATGTGAAAATGTTATATTTAACCTTTTGAATAACGAGTTTGCTGGAAACAACTTTGGAAACTTTTATGTTGGTTGTGAATGGAGAAATACATTAAATCAAAGTAATTAGTTTTTGTACTTGGCAAATGTTCATCTTTTTACTATGGGACACTTTAGATTAGATCATGTTGTATAAAAAGTTTGATGCACAGAAATCCTGTAGAACATCCTGTAGAAATTGATCTTTATTAAAGTAGGTGTATATTGTTTTAATTCTTACACTCTGTATCATGCACAATAAAATCTGAAAAATTTACAGTGACACATATATGGATATATTAACACCTTGTAAAATTTGTAGCATCAATACTTGCATGGGTTGTTCTGTATGAAAATAACTAGGCTCTAGCAGTGGCTGTGTATTGCATTTTTTCGTTTTTAATCTGCTGCACAAAAATGTCTGAAATTTTTGCAGTGGTTTTGTCTCTGCATGTTGTACTCTAAATAAAAGTTTCATCACCAGAAGTTACCTAGATCAATAGTTGTGTTTAACCCATGCTTGTGCTTAGAAAATTACGTTTCCAATATAACACAACCCCTTCTTGTTTAATGAAGTTAAGTAGTTTAAGATGTACTCTATTAACGATTACCCAAGAAATCTTAACTAAGTAACTTTACAACCAAATCTATATTTTTGTGGACTGCAACTTTATCGTGAAGAAAATAAATGTCATATACCATCACTACAACTCATACTTGTGCATTCATATAGAATCGACTACTCTCACTGACGGAACGTACGAGCTGGTGCCCGAGTCCGAGAGTGAGCAGCGTGAAGCTCAAGTGAATCTAACTGAAGTTTTGGAAGACCCGAACTAGAGTTAGGAAGAGCCCAAGGCTAGCTTTGCTCAAGAAGGCAAGCCCCGGAGCATGAACCCTATTTGTCAAATTATGCAACTTATTACTCTATATTGCTTGTGCATTAAGTTTATAGGAGTTGAATGAAAACTTAGTTGCATGATCTTAGGTTCCTATGATCTGAACACTAGATATAAGGTTCGATAGAATGCTATGCTAATAGGACTCCGGTAAAAGTCGAGTGATTTCCTGTCACTCGCGAGAATATAGGAGTTGAATGTTTACTACATGCTGCAATCATAAGGTCGACGGACGGGGCTATGGTGCAATGTTCATATTGATGATTGAGGCCCCGTCTGTTTAGTGAAAAATGCTAAGGCCGCAGTGTGTGGTAGTGGTGGTTAAGCGTTTGAGCATACTAACCACATGCCGAGAATATGGTAATCGGTAAGCTTAAGTACCTAATTGGACCGGCAAGTGGACAACACCCTCACCGTCCTAACTTTGGTTCCATGCGCGCACATGGTGGGTGCAGAGCTAGGCTCTGTAGTCTCACATGGTGGCCCTGATCCACAACCCGGGAAGAAAGGGGAAAGGTTGCACGTGTGACTCTGAGAGTAACCACGTGACGTGTGTTTAGGTCTGTCTTGCAAGGTTAAGAAATTCGATTCGAATCGTCCGTTTCTCGCGGTATTGAGACTGCTTGACCCTTTTACCACATAGAGTAAGAAATGAAACAATGATGATGATTAATCTTGTTAGATGCAAATTAATTCTTTCACCATGCATGATATTGGATAGTTGCTTACCTAGAATGGTTAAGGAAACTAGAACCTGGAGCTAAAATGTGAAAGTAAGGACCTACTTGTATATGCTTTTCGGCAAAACAAACCCCTCAAGCCAAAAGCCTTGCATGTCTAGGAGTAGGCTAAGTATATTCCACTAGTCGGGTAAGCCTTGCTGAGTATTAGTATACTCGGCCTTGCTTGTGGCTTTGTTTTCAGGTGATACTTTTGAGGACATGGTTGCTAGTTTGACTTGGCCGTGTACTCTTCCTCCTGGTTGGTCGGTGGAATGGGATGCGTCCCCGGGCAATGATGATAATGCCGAGTGATGTCTCGTACGGGCTTCATCGAGACATCATGTGTCATCGAGTAGTTTATCATTATTTTTCCGCTGCAATGAACTCTGAAGAACTCGTTTACTTTTAAACTCTGAAGTACTTGTTTTACGAATTCGAACTTGGTCTGTAATAATAAATTTATGTTGAACACTGTGATGTAAAATTTATGGAATGTTGTATTCTCTGGGCTCACCTTCGTGTGAGTACTTCGTATGTGTTGTTTCGATCGGCAAACCCGTGGTTGTATCGGGAGGTTACCCGACAGACCTATGGATTACTCTGTTTGAAGTGCGAGTTAGTCCTGATTACCCTCGTGGTGATGGTTAGCGTACTTGAGCCGGATTAATTCAGGTGGTTCAGCCACAGTTAGTACCGCCTGGCCTGTACCGGGCGGGAAACCGGTACTAACCGGGGGTTCCAGCCCGATACTTATGTGAGTTTCTCCAGCCGTGGTTCATGCTGTGTGTTATTCTTATTCCAACTCTTTCTGCCAATATTATATATTTGTTGTGTTCTATTAGGCAAATTAAGCTTATTGTGCTACTTGGCAATTATTGCCACTTGACATGAATCATTTGTGTGCTTCTTCGACAAATAAGTATCTAGATTGTGCCTAGTTTATAACCTTGATGTTTAGTTGTAATAGAAATTGTATATAAAGAGCATGACACCAAGTGCCTAAAAAGAATAAGACTTAGTAATTTCACATACCGGGAGCCATATGCAGTTTACAAGGACAATAAAGTAGAAGACTGATATAAAGAAAGAAGTTAAAAAATATGGGAACCTATGAAAAATATTAACAAATTAAATCAGCAATATGGATCAAACTGTTTTGATTAATAGAACTGAGAGCACATGTATGTGAAAATGTTATATTTAACCTTTCGAATAACGAGTTTGCTGGAAACAACTTTGGAAACTTTTCTGTTGGCTGTGAATGGAACAAAAATATCATTATCTTTGATGAACAAATAAATAGGTTGAAAAATACTATTCCCTAAATATTTAATCAATACCTGTGCGAGATATCCACCAATCGCAGGACCAATAATAAGACCCATTGCCCATGCCGTGCTAACCTAATTATAAAGAAAACTAGAGTATCAGCACCCATTGATCTGTTCAGCTATAAATCAGCAAAAACACATTGCTTTTCAATCTTCAATATTACTAGTGACAATCCAATAGCTTGATGCTCATGTCGACAAACTTCAACAACATAAGCCTGTAAGCATCAATTTTGTATGTTAGCACAATAAGATGTTTAAATACGCGAAAACATCATCGCACAAAGTCACCATACCCTTATTGGTCCTAGTAAACCATTGAAAGAACCAAGAAGAAACCGTGTAGCAATTGCCATCCAATAGTGCACACTCAATCCAAACAAAGTATTGAATACAAGCCTGAATACAAATAATGGACCAGAAAATAATAGTTAGGCAATAAATGTAGTTCAATTATAGGTAGGCAATAAATGTAGTTTAGATGTAAGGCTTATGTAATTTGATCTTTGTATAAACATGGAATAAAAATGCCAACCCTGTAAAAATTCCAATTACAATAACCGGCTTCCTCCCAATACGATCTGCTAACATTCCCCACAAAGTTGATGTTAATGCTCTACCAAACATATATGAAGCACCTGCAAATAATAGAATATAGCATTGATCAAAATGTAGAGATGTGTATGTATATGCTACAAAAAGTCATTTGTAATTTTCTCACCTACAAAACCAACGTAGAAACCAATGTCTTCTACAGTTTTTGCAACTTGGAAGTCTCGTATCTGTTGATTGAAAGTAAATCATGTAGTAGGTTTCACATCTTTGCATAAAATACAAAAACTTGTACACTTCAAAGTTCAAACTATATTCTTAATTTAAGGCCTAATAACAGGGCACTCAAGCATCTAATGCGCACAATGAGTTATAAACAGAGAATACTTTACTACACATTACTATGTCACAATAACACATACCCCACACCCATCTCGGATCCCACTTTGATTAGAGTTTGACTTCTCCCCAGAACTATTGTGTGATTCACACCCTTCCAACCCCAGTCATGTCCAACTCCCTATACACCATGTTTTCACGGAAATTGACCTAGCATGACCAACTTAAATTTGAATATTGAGATTGGTTCGGATTGGTTAACTTTCTTGAATTAAATATGCTTGCAGGAAAGGTTTCAATTATAAGTATTGTTGGAGATGTGCAAATAAAAAATTATCACATATCCCTCTGTTCCTACCCAGGGCTGGTCACCCGAAGTAGTGGAGTCCCCTGGAATCATCACTGTTAGTCTGGAAATGAATATTTCGAGTATTTTCGTGTGCCACAGGTCTTTGGTGTTAAATTTGTCTCATTAGCCCTTAGAATCAATATATCGACCTACCTTGCCTTATAAAATTTGATTATGTACCAGACCATGATAAAGAAATTTAATTTCTGTGAAAAATGTGTTGTCTTGTGTAAGGTAGGAGTTATTATGTACTGAACTTTGAAAAAGATAGGTTGGCAGGATGTATAGAAAAGATGATATACCAGTGGAACTTAAACAATAGTAAACTTTCTGAGTGGGGGTGTTACACCTATAAATTTCCTCTAAATCATAACTGCTGCCTATGTTTCTGTACTACCCGAAAAGGAGCGCTATTTGGTATGACACTACTGATGAAAATAGTCTTCAATAATTAGATGAACGTACCATGAAATATAAGAATGGATATAATGATGATATTGGCAAACCTGAATTGAAAAGTGAAATAAAGTTAGAGACAATCATTCTATAGACAAATAAAAGGCACGCATGAAAAATACAAAGGTAAAATTAAGCAACAAGTAAGACTGGGATGCACTATATGTATGAATGACATCAAATTAACTTACACAAATATTAATTTCAATGATGTAACCAAAAATTTCCCTATCACCTTTTTTTAATTTGTATCATGTGAACCATTCAACTAACTCGATAACATGGGGAAATTCTTGTTTTGAACTACCACCACTTTGGACCAATCCTAAGTAATCATTTATGAAAATTAATTGCACGATATCTGTAGTTACAAAAGGTCCAATGCTGTGTACTAGTGATGTGATGTTGTTAATACCTTTGGGTGTTTCTATTATTTCCTAATAAATGCCCACAATGGCCATGTATTTTTCATCCCTTCATCCCATTTCCTTGGCTTAACTTCATGATACTAGGAGAAATCAATATAGTGATGTGATGAGATATGAGACCTTCAAACAATATAGCTCAATGAACATATGTAGACAGGGACTCCAATCAAACACCAAACTGAGAGAAATCAATTCTGTCATGACTGATGAGTAAGTTTTAGCTGGAGGAATAGCACGAGTAACGAGCGTACTAGTGACCAACCAAAGTAATAACTCGACCGTTATTAGCTTGCACACAGGCTCAAGAACGCAGTATAGATCTGAAGTAGGTATGCAAGTGTGCACACGTACATGAAACGAGGGTGATGATCCAGACGTGGAAGAAGCTCTTGTAGGGGATCCCCGTGCTCTCCGCCTTCCTCCGGTCGACCGCACACCCGGGGCATCCCTCAACATACACCATGCTGGGCTTCTTCTCCAGCCACTGTCACCACGTCTCGTCCCGGAGCACGGCACGTACGCCTCTGTGGATTCGCTCTATGCTACTGCAGCTTCGTGTGTGGCTCACGCCCAGGATGATTCTGTGGCTCAGATTGATGAAGCAAATGTGTGCTGTGGGATGGTATATCCTGACAGCCAATAAAATCACTGGAAAGTTCGTGATCAGTGATATGTTATTTCGAAAGAAAAGAAAGAAGAGTCATGGTGTGATGTGTCAATTTGTTTTTCTCTGCGACGAGGCAGGCGCAGATGTTTACTTTTTACTGATGATGCAGGACATGAATCAGTAAAACTGGAGGTGTTTTTTTTTAAGCGGCAAACCGGAGGTGTTTTACATCAATTTTCTAAATCGTTGGATAATGACTAGTTCCAGAACAAAGCCATTTTTTGGGACTATCTTCTCCGCAATGCTTGTGGCTCAAACGCATCGTATTCGGGGCCCCCAACAAATATTAGTGGCTAGAGTTGCTTGACCTCTGTGGGTGGCCCTGTTTCGTTAGCACACATACCAAGATACAGACAAAGAGAACTCTGTGTGCATTTGCAAGCTTTGCCTTCTTTACAAGTTAATAGAAAGCTCTTGTTCCTTCGTAATAGGTACTTAGCTAAAACGGTAAGTTTTAGCTTAGCTGAAAATGTTTGCTATAACCATAGGTATTACCCTCTTGTTTTTGAAATATAAGATAAAAAATTGAGTGCTTTTGCTGAAAGACATACTGAAAACTCATTTTTTTGGTAAACACCGCTGTGATGTACTGATGTGTAGGCAGGAGTTCTTTTGTCTTTTCCACACAGGCACTCTTAGAGCGCGCCGGGTCAGGCACAGTCAGCAAATGATGAGAGACTATGGTAAAATGTAATGGATCAGGCCAGTGTTTTCGCCAGCATCATCTTCTCGGGCCTAGATGTAAGATGTGCATTAGGCGGAAAGCCCAGAAAACCTCCTCCTCCTCTCTCCTGCCTGATGTGTTTCTAGCAGAGCTGGCCTTGACGCAGCAAACAAAGGAGAAGGTGTGACGCGCCGGCGATGATGGCCCAACTCTACAACAAAGCCACCGGCGCCGGGTGTGGCCCTGGTTTCAACCGGTACAAGGGAACCAACACTGAAAGTCTCGGTTTTATACTCAATGGTACCGGTGTCTAAGGCATTTGGTACCAGTTGGAAAGACCAACCGGTATCTCAGTGACCGCCACGCTGAGGCAAGCTGGCGGCCCCTTAGGTACCGGTTGGTTTTTTCACACGGTACCAAAGTTTTTTTCCACTACTACAAAAAATAAAATAATTTACTGCTACCTTTTCTAAACACCTCCGAGGCGGGCAGAATTTTCAACCGCCTAGTTAATGTCAGGCATTAATCGAGACGGTTATTCTTTATTAATCGAGGCGGTTGAAAAACCGTCTCGCAAAACCGATTAACCGAGGCAGTTACCATTAAAATGACTGCCTCGGTAAATAGTCTTGGCGGGCCCCTTATAAAGATCAGCCTCGGTTAATAAAACCAAGCCCAGATGAGACCCATATGAGCCCAGTTACTAAGGAGGAGTATATAAACAAGCGAAACCCTAACTCTCCCTCCCCTCACTCCCTCTCCCAGCTGCACTCTCTCTCTCTCTCTCTCTCTGCGCTGCCCTCCTCCCCTGCCGGCACCGCCAGCCTCCCCTCCCGCTCTGGTCACCGCGCGGGGCCCGGCCAGCCGGCGCGTCTGGATCCGGCCGCCCTCCTCCCTTGCCGGCGCCGCCCGCCTCCCCTCCCGCTCCAGTCACCGCGCGGGGCCCGGCCGGCCGACGCGTCTGGATCCGGCCGCCCTCCTCCCCTGCCGGCACCGCCCTCCTCCCTTGCCTGCACCGCCCTCCTCCCATCCCTCTCCGGTCGCCGCGCGGGGCCATGCCAGCGCGGACGCCTCCTGCCGCGGCGGCGCGTCTGGATCCGCCCTCCTCCCCTAGGCGGTCGGCCCTTCTTCCCTGGCGGCGGCTCCTCCCCTCAGCGCAGGTGCGGGCGCGGCCGAGGCGGCTGCTCACGGGCGTGGTGGAGGCAGCGAGGTCAAGGTGGCGGCCTTCCCCTTCTTCCCCACAGACGGCACACCTCCACCGGCGTCCTCCACCACCTCCATTTCTGGCGGTCCGGCGAGTCACCAGCGGCGGGCGGATGGGCCAATCGGCAAGACGCTGCGGCGGCGGCGCGTGGATGGGTTCAGCGGGCCCGTGGATGGGCTCGCCAGGCCTATCCATGGATTTTTTTCATTTTTTTTGTTTTTTTGTTTTGATTTACCGAGGCGGGCACCAAACCGCCTCGGAAAAATGGTCATTTACCGTGACCTTGGTTCTGAGGCGGTTGGGGTTGCCTGCGGAAAATCCTTTCTAACCGCCTCCGTTAAGCATATTGTAGTAGTGTTCCTATTTTACTTCTATTGTTTATTACTATTTTTGCTTGCAGAATTGTTACGTGTACCTGATCTATACACTACTATACGTTCATCAGTCATGTTTGAGTTAAAATAATATAGACAATTAAGTAAATATCATTGTCAATCATGTAATTAAGTTATTTAGACATAATAATATTTAGAAATATACAGATATCATGATTACAAGCACTAGAATTAATGTAATGAGCAATTGTTTTTATTTGGATTCAAGTTATAAGCCCCTCACGACGTCCATGCGGATTGTCTATAGATCCAACCCTCTTATCAAAAAATGAAGTTGGTCAATCCCATCTAAAAGAATTAGGGTTGAATTCATCCTACCATCTTATCACAAAACCAAACACATGCTAACCCTAACATGTTGTGCATATCGTCCTACGCCCTTATGCATTCATCTTTCGACTCGAGAAATTCATGGGATAAATTTCCCGATGGATGGGGCGATTATGGCGGTGATTGACTTGGGGCGCCTAACCCAGCCGGCACTACCCAGCTCCTGATGGGTGGGCCATGAGGAACATAAGAATAAAGGATGGCACCATGCTGCGTCGCCTCACACCGAAGTGTGGTGGGCCGAAGGTTCGTGGAGAATGCTCATTGCTTTAACACCCTGCTCCGAAATCTGCTTACAGCCCAGCTCCTCATGTGGAGCAAGCCCGCATACGCATAACACCTCTCTTACAATTTCAGCATCGCTTCGTGTAAAAGGATCAGTCCGAAGGTGCTAACAACTAGGATTATAAGCTAGCCCTCACCTCCCTAAACTTTCAATGTGGTACTAAGCCACTACGCTACAACCACAATTGGGCCACATGGGCCATACCGCTAAGGGATATTGGGCTGGGGTATTACATTCACCCCACCTTAAGGGACATACGCAACATACTCCCAAAATGACCCCTCGGTTAACAGGAATGCCACAGGTCTAGCCACACGCACAGGCGCACATGCAGCGAGGGTTCATGCTCTAAATACAATCTGTAACACTCATGCAGCGAGGGTATACAATCTGTAACACTCACGCACAGGCGCACATGCAGCGAGGGTTCATGCTCTAAATACAATCTGTAACACTCATGCAGCGAGGGTATACAATCTGTAACACTCTGCTCCAAAATCTGCTTACGGCTCAGCTCCTCACGTAGAGCGAACCCGCATACGCATAGCACCTCTCTTAAAATTTTGGCCTCGCTTCGTGTAAAAGGGTCAACCCGGAGGTGATATGTTTGGAATAACCAGGATTATAAGTTGGCCCTAACCCCCCTAAACTTCCAAGGTGGTACTAAACCATCACACTACAACCACAATTGGGCCACATGGGCCATACTATTAAGGGATATTGGGCTAAGGTATTACAATTACTCACGCCAATGCTAAACTGTATGCGCTCTTGAATCAAGTTAGACAAACATAAATCAACAAATAGTGAATAACAAAAATAGTGTCACAATTAGTATCAAACTTTAGAGTGACATAACTCTTAAAGAAACAATAAACTAGTATTTAAATATCACATTTATTCTAGGAGAGAAACGATCAAAGTAGTCGACATGGGGACCTTATAAAAAATAAGTTTTAGGAGTGCCCCCATTTTCCTTCTAGGGGCAGCCGAAAAGGTAACCCGCTCCTACGACAGGAGTAGGATTACTGTAGCATTTGACCCACCCCTGAAAATGGCCACCATTTTTAGGGGCGGGTGATGCCATCACCCTCCTTTGAAAATGATGGCCATTTGTAGGGGCGCGTGATGGTGTAACCCGCCCCTAAAAATGCATTTCTATGGATAGGTGATGTCATGACCCGCTCCTACAAATAGTCCATCACAAATAAATTTATAACTTTTTTATATGATCTTGGATGAAGTGGAACTTTATATCGAAATTGTAGAGGTTGACGAGACCAAATTTTTATAGTTTATATTTTGTTTCGTTTAAGGTCATTTAGTAGTCCAAAAATTATTATATGTTCTCTAATTTTAAAATTTAGAAGTTTTCATTTTTTTAAACAACCTCTATGTAGAATAGCTCCATATCTAAGTTGTAGTGGTAAGATCTAAAATTTATAGTTTATAAATTACTCATTTAAGACCATTTAGGATACCCACAATTGAATTGTTGTACTCTATAGTATGTGTGTTGTACTTATAATACCTCATACAAAAAGCTCAATTCATACTTTGATGTTTTCACAATCTTAACCTTATGTACGCTGAAATTTGGTTGACATATTTTTTCGGTATCTATATATAGTTCACAATAACCATAGTGTAGAAGTTTCACTTTTTATCTGTTTTGCTATATTCTAAGATTTAAATAAACTTTTGCAATAAAATAGAAAAATATTTTCATGGGGCGGGTGATGGCGTCACCCGCTCCTATAAATTGAGTTTAGTGTTAATATGAAAGAATGACATACCTCATAGAGTGAAAAGTGATTATGTAGTGTGGTGGTAAGGAGGGTACATGCTAGACTTGAGGTAAGCGGTTCGAAGCTGCTAACGCAAGTGTGTATATTTATAAGAAAATTATTCCTGTGTAGCAGAGGGGCTGGTTGGCTAGGATTTCTTTTCTTTTTTCTTTTGCTATTTTTTACTTTTACTGATTTTTTTTAATTTTTTGGAAATAGATTTGTAGGCGCGGATCATGACATGACCCGCCTCTACAAATATTATTTCTTCTAGGGGCTGATGATGCTCTCACCCGTTTCCTGCAAATGGATTTGTAGGGGAAGCAAGGTGCATTATCCGCTAGTGTTTTACCCATGTCTAAAACCCTTTTTTTGTAGTAGTGTGAACATACACTGGAACTCCTGATAATCCTCTCGGAAATCCTTAAATACCTCTTATTCTGAGTATCATTCATTTAGTAAGAATAAGTACAATTATGATTAATACTCAGAAAGTGTATAAGTATCTAAATGACATGTATGACTATAATAAGTATTAAGCTAAGATTGGTTAATTGATCGATTGTTGTTAGTATTCTAATTGATATTATGTAATTAATAACATATTTACTAGGATATAAATACTTTCTATTCGTCAATTATGATAAAATAGTTAAGTTTTCAGGTGAGGGACAAGGTCATTCATGACTATGAGCACAACATATATATCAGCTTTTAAAACTCTGCAGAGGTTGTACATCTTTAATCATAAGTTGTGTTTCCCTTAATGCTCAAGCTTGAAAAGCCCTTATGAGTGGTAGAGATTTACTACGAAGCCTTTCCATAGGTTGCAATAAATTAGTAGCCCGCTAAGATTTCAGCAATTGCATGAGTGAGCATCCCGCAAGGCATGAACACCAAACAAATGTATACCCCTCCTTTTTTTGAAATATTGGCATTGAACTCCTCATCATAGCGCCATCTCATGCATTGGGACGACTACTAACAAAACTAGAGATATTTAGTTACTTAGCTAAGACAAGAGAGTATTAGATCTCATGGTTGTACTGTTATTCAAGTGGTCACTCCATGTTTTAATTAACATCAACAAACGAGTTTATAAGTGAAGCACTAATATAGTTTAAGTATTATTATCATTAAAACTATCCATAAATAAAGTATAGCAGCTTAGCAAACTATGCTAGATAAAGATGGATTAGAAGGGAAAAAGTAAGGCCAATGCAAAAACAAAAGGTGCGAATTGCAGTTTGAAATTTTCTTGTGGCAAATTGATCACAAAATTACTTATCATTCATTTTCTTAGTATTTATTGATAAAATTAGTGGCGATGGACTTCACCATACCTCAATTTTATTCCGTCCTCTACCACTGCATAAATGTAACTAAATGTTATTAAATGTTATTAGTTGCCTTATTCTGGTTCTCACTAATACTCAGAAGGCTCAAACTCTTGAACTTCGAAGGTCACGTACGGCTCCTTGTCTACGTGTCATGAACGAGTCCAAACAAGCAAACAGAGCCACATACAAGCAAACAAGTGTAAATAAATATGAACATTACATCAAATAATGTGACAAGTTAAAATAAAGCTTATAAACTAAATCTACGTGTGACAAAGATCTCAACAAAATAAGAAATGCTTAAATTAGAGCTAAAACGAATAAGATACGCTTAAAACAAGTGTGCAGGGCTTCAAACACAGTAAAGCTAATTAAAAAGGGCTAAACATGCTAATACTAACAAAAAGGACTGCAGGTTTGAATATTATGAAATGCAGGGGCTAGAAAAGAAACAAAGGACTAAACCTAAGTATAGTTCAACTGCAAGGGGTTGATTTCAGAGAACCTAGGGGGTGGGGGGGGGGGGGGGGGGGGGGGGGGGGTTGGAGAATAGCTAAGGTTGATTGTGAGCTCGGGTTTGATCCGGGTTACGATCTGATCTTGGTCATTCCTGTTACATCCAATGGTTCATGGCTATTATGGTGACATGGTGTTCCGGTGCGGCGACGTATCGCCTGCACACAAGTGATTAGGTGCTACTTTGCACCAAAAATTGCATGGTTTGGCATGGGAGCAAGAGAGAGACATGCCGTGGCGGACTGGGGCAACCGAAACACTGGTGGAGCACCCCAAGGGCAGTTGTCGTCGTCGGGATGCGGCTGGTACACTCCGTTGATCAGAGAGGGGGAGAGGTTTGCAGAAGTAGGTGGAGAACAAAGAGGTCACCCTAAAGCTGTGGAGCGACTCGCTGAAGGTAGAGCGGCGCCAGCAAGGGAGATTAATGCCTTCATTCGAATGGATGGAAGCACAAGCAAGCTAGGGAACATGCTGCGCATGATTGTGGGGTGAAAAGCGGAAATGAGTGTTGTGGGGATGTGCGTTCCACTGAGACGTCAAGCATGAGCTAGGTGTATGGGGTCCTCGGCATCCGTGCCCGACTTTATAGGCGTCGAACCTGACTCGGTTCGCTCATGCTGGAGGAAGGGCCCGAGAAGTGGTCACACTGGGTTAGCCACCGGCTGAGAGGGAAGCGGGGCTGTTGGGCTGCCGCCAGCAGAGTTGCGGCCCAAGATAGCACAGGGAGGCAGAGTAGGCTAGTGTGGATGGGGGAGAAAAGAAAATGGTCGAGCTTGGCCCGAGGGAAAGGAGGAGTCGGCCCGTGGAAAACAAAAGAAGGAAAAAGAAAATGAAAGCGAGGAAAAAATGGAGAAATAAATAATATTTCTAAACTTAGAAAATTGAATAAAATCTTTAGAAATTAGAACAAATTTGGAAATGAATTCCGGAAAAAAATCTAGGACCACAAACAAAATAAATCAGATGACATGAATGCACCAAACAATATAACCTATGATTCACTAATTTTCTTTAGATAATAAATTATTTCTTAACCAATATTAACTTGAAAAAGAGTCAATCAAAACTAAAAAAACTTATAAACTATTATGAAAACAAAATTTAGGTTGTTACATGAGAGCTAGAATTTCTTATGGTCATCACTTAAATAAAGTTAAAACAAATGAGAAAGGATGAAAAAACACAATTGTACCCCGATTGACGTGTGACCAAATTGGAAGCAGACCTTATGTTATTTGAGCTGAAATCAAGTAATGATTCATCTCATTTTTCGAAAAGGGAAATTTATTGATTTCATGTAACATTATATTAAGGTGATACAACAATACTTGAAAGAAATTCCCGACCTCTTCCTAAAGAGCATACATCCTTACATTAGAGCAAGCACTCTAGTGACTATCAATTCGTAGACTAGACCGCCACCAGTGTGTGTCTGGGTAAAAAACTCCTTGGTCATTTGTGCCGAGCATTGAGATGCTGCTGCAACTAACTTCTGTGTAGTAGGTGTTTGGAGAATAGCCCATGTCAAGCGAGCAAGTCAGCACTCAAAAAATCAATGTCGTATCATCTCATCTTTGTGGCCAAAGGAGCACTGTTTACTACCTTTCCAGTTCCGCTTAACTAGATTGTCTTTTGTTAACATTACCCCTCTCCGAAGGTACCATAGAAATATTTTTATTTTCAGCGGAGCTTTTAGTTTCCAAAGACGATGTTTGTTCAAATTTGGGATCTCGCTATCGATTAAGGCAAGGTAATGTGATTTCACCGAGAACACTCCATCCTCCTCATGTAGGTTCCAGCGAAATTCATCATCTTCTTAACTTAATCCGATATTGGTGATACGTGTAAGGAGAATATTCCACGCTATCCAATTGTTGCCAATAAGGTCCCTACGCCAAGCGGTAATCGGTTGGTTGGTGCCCAGAACTTGTGCCACAATATCTTATTTTGGATGGGCAATGTTATATAACATAGGATACTGATCACGTAATATTCTAGTTCTTAACAATTTATCCTCCCAGAACCTTATTTGAGATCCATTTTTTAAAATAAAAGTCTCATACTTGAAGAAATCTTGTTTAACCTTCATTAGGCTGGCCCAAAAATATGAGTCCCCTACTTCCACTGTGTTTGCACTAGTGGTTTTGTTCCTATATATTTATTTTGCAGTATCTGCTGCCATATTCCATCAGTTGTAAGTAGACAGAATAGCCATTTGCTAAGCAGTGCTGTATTTTAAATATCTAGATTGTGAATCCCTAGTCCTACTTGCGCTATAGGTTGACACAGGATATCCCATTTTGCTAAACGGTATTTTGTTTTATGGTCATCATATTGCCAAAAGAACCGAGATCGGAAGTAATATAATTTTTTGAGTACGCCTTTTGGAATCTCAAAGAAGGACATCATGTACATGGGTAGGCTACTTAGAACTGAATTAATTAAAGTCAATCTCCCCCCGTTGGGACAGATTTTTACCCTTCCAGTGACTAAGGCGCTTTTCAAATCGCACTAGTATCTGTGCTGGCGGTCAGCTTAGGTCACCCGCCTGCAAAGATGCCAATCTGTGCTGGAGGGGCACATAACTGACCGCCAGCACAGATTCATTCTGTGTTGGCGGTTCTCATAACTGCCCGCCAGTACAATCCTTTTAACAAATAGATTTTACGTATTACTATAATTTTATTTTCCTTTAATTTAAAGTTAATATTTCTTACCAGATATCACTGCACGTTGCATCGATATTTTAACATGACGAATCAATTAACATGACTATTGTTTCAAAGCAAATAATGTTTAGAATAATATTTACACAAATTATTCAAAGATAAACAACCACTAATTATCCTTTAACAAGCATCCAACATACATGTTTAGAATAATATTTAAACAAATTATTCAAAGATAAACAACCATTATTTATCTTTTGTCCAGTTGCTAAGATTCTCATGCTCGTCCAAAGCCAGCACCCCACCGTGGTCAAAGTATTGGCCTGCCACATTACAAATCTCGCGTTGGATGAACCTTGCAATGTCAGCACAAATTTGGTCGATGTCTTTTTTGTCCAGTCTACATTTGGTCCTAGGGATTGTAGGCATCTGAAAAAAAGTAGTAAGATGTATTATGTTCATGTGTCATGATAAATAATGTAGTTAGTATATAGTAGTAGAATATATATGACTTAATTATATGACTTGCGTCTTCGGGGTTTGTCCAGTACCTCCCACATAGCACGGAGCCACGAGGTTGCCTGTGGCACTTTATAAAAAATAATTATACATTAGGAGTGGGTAATGACATAACTAATAAAGATAAAGTGCTATGTTCTTACATAGAAATGATATCGTATGTTCATAATTTCCTTCTTGTCTTGTGGATGTGGCCCGCCTTTCATGACGTAAAGGCGGTACACGCTTTAAGGTCAAAATGACAGAATGTAAGTAATGTAACTTAGGGAAGCATAAACTATTGACAACATAAATATGCATGGAATTGAATGTCAAGGAATATCTTACTTTTGTAAAATGCCTATGAACTCCATGTATCGTTTTTGGTCATAGTCGGATGAGTCTAGGACCACTGCTCTTACGAGCTTGGGCAAAATCAATATAGCAATCCAATGGTTGCTGCATAATAACAACATAATTTATTATATTCTACATTAACATTAATTATCACTTGTTACATAGCAATTGAAGCAAACTTACTCAAATCCATATGGAGCCATGATATACTTCTTGTCAACCCTCTTCAGCATCACTTTTGCAATGTAGACAGACACCTTGTGCCTTTCATTTTTTGTGCAATTCTTCTTTGATCTCAGCTTTTCGCTTCTTGGTCTTTGCAGATTTTATTTTTTCTTTTACCTATTTGGTCAATTTGAAGTTGTGCTTGGTCTGGTGAATTCGCGCCGGGTCAAGGTACACGACCTTGTGCCTATGTGTCTTCTCTTCTTCTTGCCATTGCATCCTACAAATATAGACATCAGACGTATATGTCAAACACCATGCAGTCATCTAAATTCGCATATATGGGACATATGTATATATAACTTACATGCAAAACACAGTAATGAGATTGACGTCCATATGTTGCTGATGGTAAAGTCTGTGTAAATCCTCAAAATCAATGACTATTTCATGCGGGGCTGGGTTGTTGAAAACAGAAGGTCATCGCGGTGAATTGCCGTGATCCCTTGCTTCATCGCCTTCATGATCCAGTCATGAAACTTTACCAAATCCCACAGGCTCAACTTTAAATCCACGTGAGGCAGGAAAGGTTTGCCATGCTCCACGTGAGGCAGGAAAGGTTTGCCATGCACATAATTTTCCGAGAAATCCCAAGGTCTAGGTGAGAAAAGTTCCATTATATCTATTTCCCTTCGTACAGGCTCCTTTTCCTTGTTTTGGAAGATGAAGGCATCTTATTCAGTGCCCCGAGAAACTTATCAACATCTGCAGATGGTGCCTTTTCATATGTAGAGATCATGCGAGGTATTTCCGGCATCTTTTGTGGAGCTTGTGGTGATGGCTTTTTTGTGATCTTAGGTGGTGATTGCGGTGATGGCAAGACGGGTCGCTCGGCCTCAATGTTAGCTTCTAGTACAAGTGGCTCTGGTGGTGTCGGATCATGAGCTGGAAACTCATCTACTCCGTCATTGCCTGCAGGTGTTGTTTGATCCCCCACATGATTGTTTCCTTCTGGCACGGTTGATGGCGCTGCGTGCTCTATGTTTGCCTCTGGTCGGGGTTGTAGTTCTTGGCTCGGAAGACCTTGAAAAATGATATCTCATCGATGCCAATGGTCGTATTGATTGATCACATCTCGAAGAACCTCAATCTTGTCATTAGTAGTGATGTCTAAGTTGCATGCAGAGTCCATCACCTTAACGACTTGTACCCAGGCATACTCTGAAGCAGGTGACCTTGGAAACACGTGACCCGTTACCTCCATGCCAGTTGCGACTTCTCGAAAATTATTTTGTTTCCTTCCGTATGGCACAACCAGCGTGCAAGGTGTATCCACTTGTATGTCATCAACCTGTTGGCATCCTGGGAAAAGGCCGATGGAAATTGGGCCGACGCTGGGTCAAAATTAGAAGATGAAGACACGATGGGCCGTTTTTGGGCCAGGAGAAGCATCGCAGCCGACGGAGCATGAAAGAGGGCTGCAGAGCTACGTCAGCAAGTTATCTCTTAGATTCTTGTTTAGGAAAGTTCATTTTATTTATTGTCAAGTAATGTATGTCATAATCGACTGGGGTTTGTAGCTTAGGCTATAAATAGCTGCCTCCGGGCATGTATCAAACTATCCAATGGTCAATACACAAATCCTTTTTTCCTTTTTACCCTTTTCGGCGGCTTCGCCTTAGTTGTAGTAGATTTTTCTTTTTATGAGTTCTTTCTCGCAAGACAGGCTGCACCGTCTTCGACCACTGGCGTGCTGATTCCAGTACATTTTAGGCTACATCAATCCCGACCAGAGTTTTACTGGTAAGTTTCGAGTCGAACGAGGCAGATAGGCTCAAGGTTGACGGCGCGTCGCTTCTTCCTCTATCCTGTATTAGTTCAAGTTATCTAGCAGATTGGATCTAGGTCTCGTCTGTTCACCAATTTATCGATATCAGCTTGTTCTTGTTAGGTTAGCTCATTTAATCTAGCTTATTTCTTGCTGTTATCACAAGTTATCGGTATTTACTAGATTTGGCAGGATTAGATTCGTTTGATCTTTTTTTATTTACTTTCACCACAATTTATCCAGCCTAGATCTAAATACCATCGGCCGACGCGTAGCTTACTTGTAGCTTCCAGCTTGGCCGATTGGGTTCGGATCTAGGTGTTGCTTACCAAGGCTTCGTTAACCTGTTTAGTGTAGCTTCACCTGCACAATCGGCCGAAGCTGTGGCCGATTGATCTATCAGCGCATCAGACGTTTGGCCGACGCACTTGACGGAACGATTCAGACAACAGCCAATACGTTCCGGTAATTTAACCGTTTTATCTATCCCTTGTCAATTGTAGGTCAAATTGACTGGCACGCCCTGCACCACTACGCAGCCAGTTTGGACGCCGCGCAGGAGTGAAGCAAGAGGCTCCCGGGTCCTCGCGTTTGCCGGCGCTGAAGGCCGACCCACGGCTTTTTGCGTCAACACAACCGGATACCTATGTTGTGTCATGGACCCGACACTGCTCAGAGCAATCAATCCAGATTGGACAACCATCAAGTCTTGGTTAGCTTGTGCCACATTTGGCACAAAGGATCCCTACTGGCTGACCAATAATTGGGAGAATTCTTCCTTTGCATTTGCTCTCATCTTTTCTTCAAGGTTTTCCATGTAATAATCATGCTTCCTATAGCCGGTGTCATTGGAAAATGCTTGTTTCTAGGGCAATGACGATGAAACACCCCGAACACATCCAGAGTGCTCCGAGGAGCCAATTGCAGTGGTTAGTTGATCTTTCTCCCTGTCACGCTAGAAACGACCCTGTTTTTGCGCCTCAACGATCTGCGCTAACCTTTCATAAATTTTCGCAGTTGTCGGGTTCTCGTATACAATCTTGCCCCCTCTGTTTCTTGGTCGTCGAGCTAGGCACCAGTACTTAGCGCGGTCATCAATGCCTTCAAACAGATCCGGTAAACTTGCTTTCCTTCGTTCTTCTTCCTCTCTCCTCCAGTGAGGGATCATGCCATCATAGCCACCCGCGCCCAAGTGATGGGGATTCTCGGCGGCCTTTTGAGCCTTCTCGGTCATCTGTTGACTCAAAGCTTGCGCCTCCGACTTATTCTTCATCAATTTGAACTCTTCCCACATCGTATCAGGAATCTTCCCGAATTTGCTTTTAGGACTCAACCCTTTCTTGACATAATCTTTATGAAGAGTATGCCGGAAGTTCCTGAAAGCTGTCCCTAGGGTGATCATCGCAAATTTCTTTGCATCTTCCTTAAGTTTACCTTTAGGGAACCTGAAGCATGCTTGCAGTGCAGCCCACATAGACTGTTCGTCGAATCGGGCACCTTCTTCCAATCATTAGTGGTGATCCAAGTTTGTAGTTGGTCTGTAGCACCCGGAATGAATAAAGGGCAAAATACGTTTTCTATTTGGGAATACATAAAGTTGATAGCTAAAATTAATTTTTTTGATCCATTGCTCAAATGGACGAATAGACATTGTGGTTGCATAGAGCTTGTCGAGTACTTTCCGTTTGACTATTAATATGTCATATTTGGAGTTTGGATCAAAAAGTTATAACTGTTGCTAGGCGGCGGGCCCGTGCTACATTAACACGCATGCTACAGTACCCGCCCTTTTTCCCCCAAACCCTAAATCCCACGCCCCTACCTGCACAGCCACCCCTTTTGCCATGCACCAAAGAATAGAGGTGCGAGAGGGAGAGGAAGAGAAGAGAAGGGAAGGGAGAATTAGGGCACGTCATGGTCGATCCTTTCAGTTTTGGTTCATCTCAAGATTAGCCTATGATAATGACTTTCCTTTCAGTTTTGGATCACTAGAAAGTTGTGAGTTATTAAGTTAACTTTCAGATGGCACAAGATGAGATTTTTTAGCCATCCGGATTAAACGATACAAAAAAGAGAAGCAACAACGCTGCTGTCATGTCTGTTTCAGACGTTTTTGTGAGGACGTTGGGTTTGGGTGTAGGATCATTTTGATTTATGTTCGTTTATGCTTTTATATTTGTGTTGGTGCTGAATTAAGTTTGTTATCAGGTGGTACACCTTCGGATCGTGCTTAGCTCTTTTTCCTTGAACTTTGGTGAAGGCAAGTAAACATAGCGATGTGGTCTACTCGCTTTAACTTTGTTATTTGAATTGCCTCCATTTAATTTTAGTACCTCACACTAGCAAGATAAATCTTAAAATGGCTTTATATTGAAGTATCTTGTTCAACTTGAGGCTTTACTTTTGAAGTTATGATTTTTGAGGCATATGAAGTTCTTGCATTGTAAACTTGCATTTGCATTCTCATGTTGTTTATGCATATGAAGAAAAACCGTAGCTGGATTGGTGCGGTAAGTACCGGTACACCAACGCACGTTGAGTATAGCAATGTGGTTGCAGCTCTCACATCTAACCTTGGGATGTTTGGGTAGAAGTGAAGTCATGTATTGCATTGCATTGCACCATTTGCATGCGCATTCTGAAGTTTATATTGAAGTACTTGTGGTTATCTTACTACTTGAAGATACTTGTTATTTAAATATGATGTTCTCATTAAGTATAATTGTTTAAATTGATGCTTATTTAATTATGATTTGAATAACTTGGTTAAAGCAGTTTGCTTGCTGAGGTTTTCATAAACCTCATACTTTTTCCCCTCCGCAGGTTCTTGAGGTGGAGGGTGCAGTTTTGAATGGGAGTAGCAGCACGTGTGCACATATTTATCTACATGTTTTGGACACATTTTCTTATAGTAAAATGTTGGGATGTGGAGTCTCTGATGTTTCTTTATACTTTCTCTTGTGTTTCTAGTTTGTAAACTGTTTTATTCGCTTCTGTGAAGCTTTGATTGTTTTTCATCTACTGAATGATCATAGTTGCTTCCGCGTACTCTGTTTTGTTGTTGTGGTGTAGTGTGGTCATTCTCCAGAGGATTGTTGTGTTTTCTTCTGCGGTGTTACAGTTGCTATCAGAGCCAGGTTATAGGTTCTAGATGAACTTCTTTTTTGCTATAATTGACTTACTCTAAAACTTGACACACTTGCGCTTGTAGGATGGGAGTTGTTTTTTACTACTTTTGTCTTATTCCTTTATGGTTGTGCTTTGTGCTGATCTTGTTGCGTGGGTTGTAGATGCCTGGTCGACGTGGTGCTCGTGGTCGCCGTGGCCGTGGCCGCGGTCGTGGTAGGGGGAACCTGCTCCTGAGGCTCCTCCGGACATGGCCGTAGTTTTAGCAGAGATGCAAGCGATGCGAGCGGAGCTGAATGCTCTTCGCCAGGGTCCTAATGTGGGTGCTAATCCTAGTGGTGTGGCTCCTACTGGTGCTCCTACAGCTCATCCTGAACCCGCAACGGCTCCACAACGTCCTTTGGAGTTGAGAGATTGGTGTGGTATGGCACTGGAGAAGTTTGCTGGTACTGGTGCTCCTATTGAGGCTGCAGACTGGCTATCTTCAGTGGTTGACAAGCTGGAGTCCTTTCAGGTTTCTGCTTAAGATTGGGTTCGTTATGCTCATCAGCTACTGAAGGGTGAGGCTCTAGTGTGGTGGAGGAATGTGCAGTCTTCTCATCCTGCTGCTCGTGGTCCCATCACTTGGATGGACTTTGTTGGTTAGTTTGAGAGGAGGTTCTACCCTATTGCTTTCATGGACAAGATGAAGACTCAGCTGGAGAGGTGCCATCAGGGCAAGACGATAGTGGCAGAGTGTGAGGTTGAGTTTAACCAGATTGTTCGCTTTGTACCTCATGTGGCGCGTGATGAGTATGAGAAGGCAAGGATTTTTCGACAGGGTCTGAAGGCCTACATTCGCCGAGTTTTGGGTGCTTTTGTTGTGGAGGACTTTTGCTCAACTGTTGATAGAGCTTTGGGTGTTGAGGTGCAGGATGATTACACTGAGGAGCTAAGAGGTGGTGATCAGTCTCAGGGTCAGAAGGATCAGAAGGGTCATTCTGGTGGCCCTATTCAGAAGAAGGACAAGCATCATCGTTATCAGCCTTACGGTGGTAGTTCTTCTCAGTCTCGTGCTTCCGGAGGTGGTTCTAGAGATGGCTCTACCTCGTACCGAGCTATTGTCAGGCCGGGACTGGGACTAGTGTGTTTTCGGTGCGGTGATGCCCACCGTCGCGTGGATTGTCGTTGGACTGGTCAGCGCTTGAGGTGTGGTAAGGATCACAAAGAGGTGGTATGTAGGAAGAACCGAACAACAAGGTTATTTGGGAGCCAGTGACTTCTTCCTCTTCTAGGCAGCGTCGTTCTCCACACATGATGACTGGGGTTCCTTTTGGGCAGTAGTGCACTGCTCTAGCACAGTAGTTTCTACCTACACCCGTTCCACAACAGTACTTACCTACGCCTGCTTCACAGCAGCTCTTATCAGCGCCTCCAGCAGCTCTGATGCTTGGTTCTTCACACACACCTGTACATGGTGGTGCGTATTGGGCGTCCCATGTTCCTACTCCATGAGCTCTAGCATGGACACCTACACCAACTGGGATTCTCAGGCCTTCTTCTTCTACTGGTGTTCAGGGGGCATACTCTATGCCCTCAACTGATGCCCGAGACCGTAGTGACGTGGTGACAGGTACTATCTCTGTTGATTCATTCGATGCATATGTCGTATTTGATTCAGGAGCTAGCTTCTCGTTTGTTTCGAAGGGTTTTGTGGTTCGTACTGGTATTTCTATTCAGTAGATTAGTCAGGCAGTAACTGTCAGTTCTGCTAAGGGGCCTGTATCTAGTACCTTTGTTGGTCCTGGTTGTCGTATCTCCCTAGCAGATGAGGATTTTGTGGCTAATCTAGTAATTATTCCACTGGATATATTTGACGTTATACTTCGGATGGACTGGCTTTCTCACTATCAGGCAGTTATCTCTTGCTTATGTGGGTCCCTGGGACTCAACCTATTTTCAGGTCGCCGTATAAAATGACACCGGTCGAGCAAGTTGAATTGAAGAAGCAGATTGATGAGCTTTTAGCAAAGGGATTTATTAGAACTAGTATCTCTCCTTGGGCGGCTCCCGTGATTTTTGTGGAGAAGAAAGATGGCACCAAGAGGTTGTGTGTTGATTATCGAGGGCTTAATCAGGTGATGATCAAGAAAAAGTATCCTTTACCTCGTATTGATGCATTGATTGATCAATTGAAGGGTGCCAAGGTATTCTCGAAGATTGATTTGCAGTCTGGTTATCATCAGTTGAGGATTAAGGAGGAGGACATTGAGAGGACAACATTTAGCAAAAGGTATGGGCATTATGAGTATGTAGTCATGTCTTTTGGTCTAACAAATGCTCCTGCTATTTTCATGGAAGCCATGACCAGGATGTTGCACCCGTAATTGGATGTATTTGTGGTCGTGTTCATTGATGATATCTTGGTTTATTCAAAAACCAAGGAAGAGCATGAGGTGCATCTTAGTTTGGTGTTGGATAAGCTGAGGGAGCATCAATATTATGCCAAGCTGAAGAAGTGTGCATTTTGGCTTTCAGAGGTCGCTTTCCTAGGTCATGTTTTTAATCAACATGGTATTACTGTTGATCCGAGGAATGTAGCTTCTATGGTGGACTGGCAAAGGCCAACTAGTGTTACGAAGGTTCGAAGTTTCCTTAGTCTTGCTGGATACTTTCGTCAGTTTGTTAATGATTTTTCAACTATAGCAAAGCCGATGACGAAGCTAACAATAAAGGGTGCTCCATTTGTTTGGATTGATGATTGTGAGGCGAGTTTTCGTACTCTGAAGGAGAAGCTGGTGAGTGCTCCTATTTTGGTATTGCTAGAGAGTGGCAAGCGTTTCATAGTGTCACGGATGCCTCCCGTATCGGTCTTGGTTGTGTGCTCATGCAGGAGGGTAGGGTGATCTCTTATGCATCTAGGCAGTTGAGAAAGCACGAGGAGAATTATTCTACATATGACTTAGAATTAGCAGCAGTGGTTTTTGCATTGAAGATTTGGAGATACTATCTCTATGGTGAGTCATGTGACATCTTTACAGATCATCAGAGTCTCAAGTATATTTTCACTCAGAAGGAATTAAACTTGAGACAGAGGAGGTGGCTTGAGTTGATTAAGGATTATGATTTGACTATTCAGTATCATCCTGGCAAGGCAAATGTTGTTGCAGATGCGCTTAGTAGGAACGGTGTTCCTAAGACTTGTATGCCACTGATTGTTGATTTGGACCTCATGGATGTTTCTCTTTGTTATGCGGGTGTTGCCAGTGAGGAGACTCGGATGTTGATTTAGTCACCGTTGCATGAGCAAGTGCGTGCTGCACAGTTGCAGGATCGCTTGCTTCAGGCTATTCGCAAGCGTATCGAGGCGGGTAGACCCCGTGAGTTTAGTATGGAGGAGGATGGCACTATCTATTTTAGAGGTCATCTTTGTGTGCCACAAAAAGCTGTTGTTAAGATGAATATTTTGAAGGAAGCTCATCGCACTCCATATACAGTGCATCCAGGTGAGACTAAGATGTATCAGGATTTGAAGCAAAAGCTTTTGGTGGAAGCAGATGAGGGTTGATATTGCTAATATGTGGCTTCATGTGGTATTTGTCAAAAAGTGAAGACTGAGCATCAAAGGCCAACTGGATTTGTGAAACCATTGGAGGTCCCTATGTGGAAATGGGAGAACATTACCATGGACTTTGTGGTTGGTTTACCTCGTTCCCCTAGGGGTAAGGATGCTATTTGGGTTGTAATTGATAGACTCACGAAGGTTGCCCATTTTATCCCCATTAAGACTACTAATTCCGCTTCAGATTTGGTTCCCTTATATATCAAGGAAGTGGTAAGGTTGCATGGTGTGCAAAAGTCTATTGTTTCCGATTGAGATTCCAAATTTGTATCTAATTTTTGGAAAAGTTTGCATACTGCTTTGGGCACTGGATTCGATCTCAGCACTGCTTTTCACACCCAGACAGACGGTCAGTCGGAGCGTCCTATTCAGACCTTAGAAGACTTGTTGCGGTCATGTGTCCTATCTTTGAAGGGTAGTTGGGAAGATCACTTGCCTTTGGCAGAGTTTGGTTATAATAACAGTTATCAGGCTAGTATCAAATGGCTGCATATGAAGCATTGTATGGCCGCAGGTGTATTTCCCCACTCAGTTGAGATGTCATTTGTGACAGGTCTTTGGTTGGTCTGAATTGGGTACAACAGACTCATGATAAGGTACGTGAGATCCGTTAGAACTTGTTGACCGCTCAGAGTCATCAGAAGAGTTATGCAGATGTCTAACGGAGGGATCTAGAGTTCTCAGTTGGTGACGAGGTTCTTCTCAAGGTGTCGCCAACAAAAGGTGTTGCTCAATTTGGCACTAGATGAAAGCTTAGCCCGAGGTATATTGGACCTTATATGATTACTGTTCGAGTTGGAGCCTTGGCTTATCGTTTGCAGTTGCCAAAGTTGATGAGTAGTGTGCACCCCGTGTTTCATGTATCGATGCTGAGAAAGTATCTGAAGGATCCAGAACAGAAGATGGATGCTGAGCCCATGATTATCGAGCAAGACTTGACTATGGAGTGTCACCCAGTGCGCATATTGGATTATTCTGATCGTGTTATGCGGAATAGAACCATCAAGTATGTGAAGGTCCTATGGACTAATCAGTCGGAGCGAGAAGCCACATGGGAATTGGAGGCGCAGATGTGTGAGAAATATTCGGAGATCTTCGAGTCTGGTAAGTAATTAGTTGTTTATATTTGGTTCTTTTTCCAATTCATGTGTTAGTGATGTTGAATTCGAGGACGAATTCCTTTAAGGTGGGGAGAATATAGCACCCGGAATGAATAAAGGGCAAAATATGCTTTCTATTTCGGAATACATAAAGTTGATAGCTAACATTAATTTTTTTGATCTGTTGCTCGAATGGACGAACGGACACTAGTTGATAGCTAATATTTCGGAATACCAAAGAACAGAGGGGCGAGAGGGAGAGGAAGAGAAGAGAAGGGAAGGGAGAATTAGGGCACGTCGTGGTCGATCCTTTCAGTTTTGGTTCATCTCAAGATTAGCCTATGATAATGACTTTCCTTTCAGTTTTGGATCACTAGAAAGTTGTGAGTTATTAAGTTAACTTTCAGATGGCACAAGATGAGATTTTTTAGCCATCCGGATTAAACGATACAAAAAAGAGAAGCAACAACGCTGCTGTCATGTCTGTTTCAGACGTTTTTGTGAGGACGTTGGGTTTGGGTGTAGGATCATTTTGATTTATGTTCGTTTATGCTTTTATATTTGTGTTGGTGCTGAATTAAGTTTGTTATCAGGTGGTACACCTTCGGATCGTGCTTAGCTCTTTTTCCTTGAACTTTGGTGAAGGCAAGTAAACATAGCGATGTGGTCTACTCGCTTTAACTTTGTTATTTGAATTGCCTCCATTTAATTTTAGTACCTCACACTAGCAAGATAAATCTTAAAATGGCTTTATATTGAAGTATCTTGTTCAACTTGAGGCTTTACTTTTGAAGTTATGATTTTTGAGGCATATGAAGTTCTTGCATTGTAAACTTGCATTTGCATTCTCATGTTGTTTATGCATATGAAGAAAAACCGAAGCTGGATTGGTGCGGTAAGTACCGGTACACCAACGCACGTTGAGTATAGCAATGTGGTTGCAGCTCTCACATCTAACCTTGGGATGTTTGGGTAGAAGTGAAGTCATGTATTGCATTGCATTGCACCATTTGCATGCGCATTCTGAAGTTTATATTGAAGTACTTGTGGTTATCTTACTACTTGAAGATACTTGTTATTTAAATATGATGTTCTCATTAAGTATAATTGTTTAAATTGATGCTTATTTAATTATGATTTGAATAACTTGGTTAAAGCAGTTTGCTTGCTGAGGTTTTCATAAACCTCATACTTTTTCCCCCCCCGCAGGTTCTTGAGGTGGAGGGTGCAGTTTTGAATGGGAGTAGCAGCACGTGTGCACATATTTATCTACATGTTTTGGACACATTTTCTTATAGTAAAATGTTGGGATGTGGAGTCTCTGATGTTTCTTTACACTCTCTCTTGTGTTTCTAGTTTGTAAACTGTTTTATTCGCTTCTGTGAAGCTTTGATTGTTTTTCATCTACTGAATGATCATAGTTGCTTCCGCGTACTCTGTTTTGTTGTTGTGGTGTAGTGTGGTCATTCTCCAGAGGATTGTTGTGTTTTCTTCTGCGGTGTTACAGTTGCTATCAGAGCCAGGTTATAGGTTCTAGACGAACTTCTTTTTTGCTATAATTGACTTACTCTAAAACTTGACACACTTGCGCTTGTAGGATGGGAGTTGTTTTTTACTACTTTTGTCTTATTCCTTTATGGTTGTGCTTTGTGCTGATCTTGTTGCGTGGGTTGTAGATGCCTGGTCGACGTGGTGCTCGTGGTCGCCGTGGCCGTGGCCGCGGTCGTGGTAGGGGGAACCTGCTCCTGAGGCTCCTCCGGACATGGCCGTAGTTTTAGCAGAGATGCAAGCGATGCGAGCGGAGCTGAATGCTCTTCGCCAGGGTCCTAATGTGGGTGCTAATCCTAGTGGTGTGGCTCCTACTGGTGCTCCTACAGCTCATCCTGAACCCGCAACGGCTCCACAACGTCCTTTGGAGTTGAGAGATTGGTGTGGTATGGCACTGGAGAAGTTTGCTGGTACTGGTGCTCCTATTGAGGCTGCAGACTGGCTATCTTCAGTGGTTGACAAGCTGGAGTCCTTTCAGGTTTCTGCTTAAGATTGGGTTCGTTATGCTCATCAGCTACTGAAGGGTGAGGCTCTAGTGTGGTGGAGGAATGTGCAGTCTTCTCATCCTGCTGCTCGTGGTCCCATCACTTGGATGGACTTTGTTGGTTAGTTTGAGAGGAGGTTCTACCCTATTGCTTTCATGGACAAGATGAAGACTCAGCTGGAGAGGTGCCATCAGGGCAAGACGATAGTGGCAGAGTGTGAGGTTGAGTTTAACCAGATTGTTCGCTTTGTACCTCATGTGGCGCGTGATGAGTATGAGAAGGCAAGGATTTTTCGACAGGGTCTGAAGGCCTACATTCGCCGAGTTTTGGGTGCTTTTGTTGTGGAGGACTTTTGCTCAACTGTTGAGAGAGCTTTGGGTGTTGAGGTGCAGGATGATTACACTGAGGAGCTAAGAGGTGGTGATCAGTCTCAGGGTCAGAAGGATCAGAAGGGTCATTCTGGTGGCCCTATTCAGAAGAAGGACAAGCATCGTCGTTATCAGCCTTACGGTGGTAGTTCTTCTCAGTCTCGTGCTTCCGGAGGTGGTTCTAGAGATGGCTCTACCTCGTACCGAGCTATTGTCAGGCCGGGACTGGGCCGCCTTGTATGATGTAGTGCGGCGAGGTTGGATGCGAGGAAGAAGGGGAAAAGGATCAGAATCACCGTAGTTGTTGTCGCCTTCACCGTCGCCCTTGTTGTTCTCGAGGGGAAACCCTAGGTGAGACACGCCCCTGCTGTAGAACATGTTTTCCCTCTAGTTTTAGAAGTTTTTAACACCTAAGAACAACGGTATTCGTCGCCGTTATGATTAGGGTTAAGGGTTTACCCACGTCGCTGTTCTCAGCACACCAGGTTTCTGCGCAGTAGCTGTTCATGGCAGTTTTTCGTGTTCCTAATGGTCTCAAAAAAATATTAAACCTTTGTATGAGTTGAAGAAGAATTAGAAATATTTCCATGTCTATAAAGAACACCTAAATCGGATTTAGGGTTAGGGAGAAATTAAAGTTGGAATCTGACAGTTTTTCAGCCTCGTAATTCTGTGCAGAATATATTATCTTCATGTTTAGTCACACCAAATGACAGAATTGGATATTTTGATCTACTACAAAGTTGTATATAATTTCATAAGATTTCCAGATTGGTAAAGTTCATCTCTATGTGAATTTTGGAGCTCCAGTTATATCAGTTTAAGTTCTACTGTTCTGCAGATGCTGTCAGATTTTCGGATTAAGGTTCATCTCAAGATTAGCCAATGATAATGACTTTCCTTTCAGTTTTGGATCACTAGAAAGTTGTGAGTTATTAAGTTAACTTTCAGATGGCACAAGATGAGATTTTTTACCTTTCCGGATTAAAGGATAAAAAAATGAGACGCAACAGCGCTGCTATCATGACTAGATTTTCAGACGTTTTTGTGAGGACATTGGGTTTGAGTGTAGGAACGTTTTGATTTATGTTCGTTTATGCTTGTATATTTGTGTTGGTGCTGAATTAAGTTTGTTATCAGGTGGTACACCTTCGGATCGTGCTTAGCTCTTTTTCCTTGAACTTCGGTGAAGGCAAGTAAACGTAGCGATGTGGTCTACTCGCTTTAACTTTGTTATTTGAATTGCCTCCATTTAATTTTAGTACCTCACACTAGCAAGATAAATCTTAAAATGGCTTTATATTGAAGTATCTTGTTCAACTTGAGGCTTTACTTTTGAAGTTATGATTTTTGAGGCATATGAAGTTCTTGCATTGTAAACTTGCATTTGCATTCTCATGTTGTTTATGCATATGAAGAAAAACCGTAGCTGGATTGGTGCGGTAAGTACCGGTACACCAACGCACGTTGAGTATAACAATGTGGTTGCAGCTCTCACATCTAACCTTGGGATGTGTGGGTAGAAGTGAAGTCATGTATTGCTTTGCATTGCACCATTTGCATGCGCATTCTCAAGTTTATCTTGAAGTACTTGTGGTTATTTTACTACTTGAAGATACTTGTTATTTAAATATGATGTTCTCTTTAAGTATAATTGCTTAAATTGATGCTTAATTAATTTTGATTGGAATAACTTGGTTAAAGCAGTTTGCTTGCTGAGGTTTCCATAAACCTAATACTTTTTCCCCCTCCGCGGGTTCTTGAGCTGGAGGGTGCAGTTTTGAATGGGAGTAGAGTACATGTGCACACATTTATCTACATGTTTTGGACACATTTTCTTATAAGAAAATGTTTGGATGTGGAGTCTCTGATGTTTCTTTACAATCTCTCTTGTGGTTCTAGTTTGTAAACTGTTTTATTCGCTTCTGTGAAGCTTTAATTGTTTTTCATCTACCTAATGATCATAGTTGCTTCCGTGTACTCTGTTTTGTTGTTGTGGTGTAGTGTGGTAATTCACCAGAGGATTGTTGTGTTTTCTTCTGGGGTGTTACATGGTCCCTGGCAACGGCTCCACATAAGTTCCGAAATCTAGCCCATATCCCTTGTGGTAATATGAGCTTGCCTCTAGTACTAACCTCTTCCACTACAAGACACACTATAGGGATCTGGTTCTGGTTTCACCGCCCACATTTACATTTCGACATACTAGTAGAAGTTGTAGTAGTCCAGGGTTGTGGGGCAGAGATAACGGCGTCCTATTGAACAATAGTAATTCTACGTTTTCACCGTGGGGACTGTTGGCATTTCTTAGCGTCACCACTAGGAACGAGGCTGTTAGTCCCATCCCTAGCAGCGGCGCTAGGAAACGCCATGTGGTATGTCTTAACGATTACAGAAAAAGCACTGCATGCGCACGGATATACCGCTGTAGCATTTCACCCGGTGAGTATTCGGGTATCATTATTTATATTTTCCCAAAGGAGGGCAAGATTGTAAAGAGTTTACTTGGTACAAGAGCAAGATGATATGAATAAGTCATAGACTATAGCATAAATAGGGGTAAGTCATGACAAAAGATATGAATAGGGGTAATGTAACACACACACGGGCCAAACTTAGGATAAAAAATGAACAAATAAATCTAAGGTTAGTGGGAGCATAGGCATACAAGGGGGCCCTATTAGCATGTATTCATACAAGCAAAGGTTACACACAAAACATGCTTAGAATGCTAGGTGCCGGGAAATTAGGGATATTGGGGAGAATGTCCCGCCCTGAAGTACATCCGGGCCGTTACAACTTTGCATGAACTCCTACACCGTACCTGGACGTCGGGGAGTGCACTAACCACGAAGCAGCTTCGTAGCGGACGGATAGGGCTGTCATACCTGCCGTCTGTTGACATTTAATAACGCAGTCACTAGGTATGGACATAGAATCCAATTCTCAGCGACAGCGCCTAAAATCCAGAATGGCATTCATAGCGTCATTACTAGGATAAGTGCTTCCCAGCAATGGCACTAGAAATGTTGTGGGGTATTTCTTACGTTACAGAAGGATTTGCAAGCGCACGAAATACCGTCGTAGCATTTTACCCGGGAGTACGGGGTTGTATTTATATTTCCGCAGGGAAGGCGGTGGTTATTGGAATGGATTAGTGTGTTGATTGATTCTAACATAGACATTCTATTGAATAAATAGGGGTAAGATAATAATGAATAATGAGGTAGTGTGACACGCAAGTTGCTCAAGCTCTACTCTATGCAAAATTACAGGAAGGGAGAAAGGTAGAAGAAAGCTAATCTAAGGACTTATGTACTCTTGGCTAAGCGAACAATCTAAACTAGGAACATACATACATACACATACTTAGGAAAGGGGGCTAGGCAACAATGCACAACGGGAGACCGCACAAGATATGGCAAGGTGGCCACTAGATCTTCACGGCTATTTTATGCACCTCCTACAGCTACTACACGAACGGGCAGGATTACCCGGGATAGGCAGGGCTATCACCACCTACTATCTACCTCAACTAACCATGGTATAGAGCCGCATCCAGCAACACTAACTAGCCTAGACACCACGTCTATGCTAATGAGGGATACTCTAGTGCACCGCGTGGAATGCACACTAGAGCAATCATACGAATACTGGAGCAAATGCCTAGGCCTAAATACGCTACCACATCTAAACATGCAAGATATAACTCCTAGGAGTAAGCTAAGCACAACATGCACATCTAGACAAATAAGAAAGCTACTATAAGAGTATAATACACTAGGAGATAACTCGACTAGAGAATTCTGAATATTACACAGGAGAGTAAGAGAAAAACCCATACCGAATGCTCCTATGAAGACTCGGGAAGCGAAGAAGAGCTACTTCACCTAAACTCCACTATCCTGAAGACTAAGCAAGATAGAAACTTGAGTTGAGCTACAACTTGAGGTGTGTCTCTTAGTAGCACCCCCCCTTATATTTATAGGGTTGAGTGAGGGGGGTGTGCAGCAGCTTCACAGCGCCAATCCACCCCCTGGCAGCTGAAACCGACCTTGAGGACCAATGGGAGAGCTTCACGTGGAAGGGGAAGGTCGGTGGGGCCTGGCCTGGTTCGGCCGAACCAGGTTGGGCGCCCACCGCCTCCAGCCTCTTCAGTGGTGCTGACACGTGGGCCCTGGTCACTCTTGTAGGTGAGTCAAGTCCATCCTAAGTCAGTTGTGCCTGTTTGTGGGCCCTTTGATCCGTGTGAGGCTGAACGGCGCGCTCTGATTGGTCGACGTCATTTGCCTTGGATTGAAGTGTTGTTTTATACTTGATTTCTGCTCAATTTCCCTACATTGCAAATTCTCCAAGGGGAATGTGGAAACGATATTATTTTAGATAAATATGCAAGTTAAGTATGCTAGTCATCCCAATTTTCTGATCAACTTGACGCTCAAAAGTGATCCATATCGAGCGTCAACAAGAACCACCAAGCTGTCCTTTGCTCGTCCCGAGCAAATCAGGACAAATCAGGATTGTTGATCAGAAAGTTGTTAGACTCATTACCTGCTGTAGTGTCAAGTCCAAGGCATAGATGACCTCCTTGAGGATGAGTAGTGTTGGCACGAGTACCTGGCCCTTGTTACCTTCATCATCTATGGGGCTTATGAGCTTCTCCTCATCTTGAGCTGTTGAGAGTTAGAACGATCGATAGAGCAGTACTTACCTTACCTTTGTTTAGCAATCCATCTGGAGGTTTTCTTTTTGGAAATATTAAAACAAGACTAAGTTCCTCGAATGATTCACTCGGATCGCTCAATGGTGTATGAATCCTTACCAAGGCACTTCTCCTTTCTCATAACTGAAGCTTTTATGGGGCTCAAGGTATGGGATAGATGAAGCACACCTGCATTTCATATATTGCCAAGACAAAGAGTGGATCCATGGAGAAAACAAGTCATATCCCATGATCAAGAGGTGCGTGTGTGTGGATGGATGAGGGGTATGAGTACTCCTTTTTGGTTTGTGATCTCTCTCCCTTTTTATTTTATTTTTGCATTTTCTTTTAGACATGGCTATCCCCTCTCTTATTTTATATTTTTTTCTTTCTCTTTTTTTTGGGTCATGCTTCTTTGGTATTCCATCTTTTCTCTTTTTTTCCTTTTTTTTCGGGGATAACCAAGCCTAATTCTTTATTTCAGGGATAACATGAGGAGAGACCACAAACTTCATGGAGCATTTATTTGGTGGATGGATGAATTTGCTAATTCCTAGTGTAGGAATGTAGCAATGGGTGTAACGTGTGCGTGATCTTGATCAAAAGGATATGAAAAGCATCTCACTAGGGTCTCAGCAATTTGACAAAGCTCAATGAAATAGCAAGCAGCATATGTATATGGTTTTTCAATGTTAATGACATACGACTTTGGTAGGGCTTCGAACATCATTGAGGAACTCGTCTGTCCCTTTTTAAATTTTTGAAAACAAAATACTCCAGATATCATGCTTCACTTAGGACAAGATTATAAAGCTCCATCTTCCATATCTAAACTCACAACAACCTAGACTTGGATAAAGCATGTGCAACCCACGAGATATGCGGGGGTGAAGGGTCCTTTTATAGCTCTTGAGGGGGTGAAGTGTGGTGTGTGTAAATGAGGGGGTGAAGGGTCCTTTTATAGCTCTTGAGGTTGGTTCCCGCCATCACTTCATATGGAAACATTTGCAACCGACCTCTAGAGGATCAGTGTGATCTTCCCGCCAAGGCGCACCTGGATGGGAGGCAAGCCGGGTGCGGCCGACCCCCATCTGCCGCCTCTCGCCACCGCCTTCACGTGGAACGCTTGTAAGTGGGCCAAGACCTTATCCCTTGATGTTTGCCGCCTTGTTACGTCGGTTTGGTCTGACTTGTGGGCCCTTCTTATAAGTGTGTTGCAGTGGATGATCTTCTGTGCATGTGTAGCTACGTATTCTTCGCGTTTTCTTCTTATTGCAGACTTGTATCCCTGAAACAGGTAGATAAGCAAAACAATTGTGGAGCTAGGTTAGTGATACAAATATGTGAGTAAGAGGCATGGTTTTCCTTTGCTTGTGAGTATCGTTGACGGTCGGATTTGGCACTTAAGGACCGTCAACAACACCCCCAAGCTAGCCTTTTGCTCGTCCCTGAGCAAAATAAGGCTTTATATTGTTGATAAGGAGTTGCTTCAATGTTGCATTTCCAACCTATACCGTAGGCACAACAAAGTGTTCGTACCATGATTTTGAATAAGTTGGCGTTGTTCTTACTTCTTACCTTCCTCCTTTGGGGCTTGTAGTTTCTCCTCATCTTTGGCGGTTGAGAGTCAGAACGATCTTGTAGAGTGTTAATATCTCTTACTCCTTTGTTCAACCGTCAATCCGGAGGGTTTTTGTAAAGTTTTTCAAAAGAAATCTCAAAGTTCCTCAAATGATCTCTCGGATCACTCTTTTGTGTATGATTCCTCACCAAGGCTTTTTATTTTGCCTTTCTTCCTCACCCTATCTCTAAAAGTCAAAATTTGTGGGGCTGTAGGCATGGAGGATATGAAGGCACACTTGTTTCTCATGTATTGCAAAGTCAAAAACCGGATCCAGAAAAGAGACAAGTCATAAACCTTGATCAAGATGTGCAAGTGTGTGGATATTTTTGGTGGATGGTGGATGAACTCCTTTTGTATGAACCATCTCTCTATTTATTTTCTTCTTTTGAGCATGGGCTATCTCTTGTTTTTTTTTTAACATGCCTTGTGAGCATGTGGCATACCTTCTTTGGGCATGCATCTTTTTCTCCTTTTTTTGACATGCCTTGTGAGCATGTGGCATACCTTCTTTGGGTATGCATCTTTTTCTCTTTTCTTTTCTTTTTTTAGATAGCCCATCCTCCTTTCTCCTATGATACTTGGGACAAAGTGGTCATGAGGCAAACTGAAGTTTTTATTTGTGGATGGATGAATGGAATACTTTCTTACTTCTTGTGTAGAAGCATAGCATATGGTGGAGTGTGTACGTGATCTTGATCATGGGAGTATGAATTGAATCTCTCTAAGGGTCACAATAATTTGACAACGCTCAACGAGATAACAAGTCGCATATGTGGAAGGTTTTCAATAGGAACAACATATGGCTTTGGATAGGAATTTCAAATCATTGAGGAACTTTGTTTGTTTTTGTATTTTTGAAAAGATAGATACTCCAGAAATCAAGTGTCACATGGAGAAGATCGTAGAAACTCTATTCAACCATATCATGACTCACAACAACCTAGATTTGGATCATGCTTTTTGCTAACCACAAGTTTTGAGTTTAAGGTTTGAACATTAAGCCAACGAACCCAAAACTTAGGAAGATCACTAAATTGTAACTAGGCATGTGAACAAAATTAACAGAGCAAATATTCATCATCTCAATAAGGAAAACTTCACATGCTTACTTCACATACAAAAGCAAGTAAATATTTTTGGTCTTTTTGGTTTATTGCAAATTTTTATTTGTTTTAGTTTTGCAGATTTTTATTTTGTTTCATGCATAAGGTTTTGAAAGCGAAAAGGAAGTTAAGATACAAGATACCTCTCTGTGGGGGTCCTCCCCCAAGCTAGCTTTAGGCTCACTGTTGTTGGTCGGGGTTAAACCCTCTCCAACAGTAGTAAGCCCTCCACTCCTCCTGCTGCTGCAGCTGCCTCTGCTCCATGGCGTGGATCATATCACTGGTGTACTGCTTCCATGCTTGGTTGCTCTCGATGTGCTGGTGCAGCATATTTTCAATGTTGTCGACCTGGACCCGCAGCTCTCCTAGCTGCTGGGTGACGGAGCTGAAGTCACGGCTTGAGGCCGTGCATCGTGCGAGGCTCAGGATTCCGCCGGAACTGGAGCTAGTGGACCGGCGGCTTGGAGCATGCCGTGCCCACTCCTCGGTGCTTGCACTGTACCAGGACGAACCACCTGCCTCATGATGGTATGAAGTCTGGTGTTGTGGTGGTGGTGGTGGTGCTGGCTCGATTCCTCTTCTGGCCCTGCTTCTTGTAGTCCTGCCAGGTAAACCAGAAACACTATGCCTTCGTGCCACCTCTTCCGGAATGAGAGGGGCGGTTAGCGACTGGCAATTATACAAATAATACTACGCGTTTGGCAATGGGATCTCATTTGCATAACCCAGAGAGAAGAAGATCAAGGAGTCATCCGGGCCCTTCTTGAGAATGTGGCCCTGAACCAAATAGGTCTCATCGATAAAAACACGGTTACCCTCAATGAAAGAAACATTATTTCTTGCTAAGGTGCCAATGCTTGAAGCGATGCGGGTTATCAAAGAAGTACACTCAATAGGACCCATCTGCTTGAAATTCTGAAGCCAACGGTTAACTATTTCTTTCACGGGAGAGACTTGAATCTTGTTGACCACGGAATATAGGATTATCAACTCATCGTTGCGCACGACTCGGAAATCACCTCTTGGAAAGAGAGTGATGGCAAGCCACTTGTGCATCAAACGAAGAGTCGGATTTTGAATGTCATTGCACCGAGGTGCAAACTTGCCATGAACAACTTTTCACGAAATCAAACCCCAAAAAATCATGACGATTAAAACTGCGGCAAGAATGTTCAAGAGAAACCGGCAAGCGTTTATTAAAACCGAGGTGGTGACTCAACATTTTCCAAGTAAGATAATACTCATTTTCAAAAAGCCGAAAGAAAACACCATCATTCACCTCTTGAAGAGTGCAAAGAAACTGAATGGTGAGAAGTCGAGAACCATACTCCTCAACGGGCACGAAACCTTCCCAACCGATCGCATGCCAAACATTAGCAAAGTCGAGATCCATACAAATTTATGCGAGGAGCTCCGGGTCAAAGGCTTTGGTGTGACCAAAGCTTCAGCGCTTGAGGATAGCGTAGGCTTGGTGCTCGCGGTCGCTGCGCAAGTCAAGGTACAGGGCATCATCTTCATCCATCTCCATGTCCTTGGCTTGCACTTTGGTTTGCACTTCTTCTTGCTCTCCTTGTTCTTCGTAGTCCATCATGCTTGGGGCCGGAGTTGGCTCGGAAGAGTGGTGGGAGCTTGAGCCACCTCGGGAGCGAGATGAGCTTGCTCCCGTCACTTTCTTGAGGGCACCGAAGAGCTTCCGCCCCATGCTCTTCATGCTTGAATACGAGAACGAGCAAGAACAACTCAATTCGGGTTACGTTAGTGAAATTGCAATGGAAATTCTTACCGAATGTTGTACTTCCGGATGTGCGGAATTTTTCTTGCAGCAAGAAAATCAGAGAGAGATTTCTTGAACCCAAACTTGAGCAAAAACCCAACGAAATTCCAAGAGCAAACAGTGTAAGAGGGAGTGAGTGAAAGAAGTGAAGTGTGATTGCTTCACCCCTCTCTCTCGGCCTCTATTTAAAGACCTGAAGCACGAGCACGTCGGGGACGGTCATCTAACAACGGCTAGGAGCCGTTGGAAAAAGTGGGGCCCGAGAGCCGTTGATGTGGGGTCGGCCGCACCCTGGCTGGCTCCCCAGGCTGACAGCCTGGGCCCACTGCACCCTAACGGTCTAATGCTTTTGAATTTTTGGTGCTCGATTAAAGTTTGCTCCGAAAGGATGTTCACATGAATTTTTCAAAGGAATTTAATGCTTAGAAAATATTTTTGGGATTTTTGTGAAAGGGAAAAAATGGCTAGAAAAGTTCTAGCATGCAAGAGAATTTTTGGAGAATTAAATATGCAGTGGGAAAAAAATCAAATGGGGGAGAAAAAATCAAATGGCGGAAAAATCAAATATGAGATAAATACCAATTTACCTTTGGCAAGGGCATGTCGTTTAAAGTCTGACAGGCAAGACCTTTCCCCTTCGTTGCTTACCATTTGTCGTCCCGTTATGGAGAATTTGACGAGGGCGGACTTTCAACCTTCCGCCACATCTTCTTGGTTTTCTTTCTTTTGGTAGTCGAAGGTTCTTCTGGCTGAGGTTCTGGTGCCCCCAGAGCGGGCTTCCATCATAAGCCTGCTGAATTACGAAGCGCTGCTCTTTACTGAATTGAAATTGGAAGAAAATGTTTTCCGTCCCAATGCGGAAACGTATGTCTCCTGTCCATACGTCTATCCTTGCCTTGACGTCCCTTAGAAAGGGGCGCCCAAGGATGAGCTGTATACCCGTGTCGCCTTCCATGTCGAGGACGACGAAGTTGGCGAGGACGAAGGAGTTCTTGACTCGTACGAGCATGTTTTCTACTATCCCTTCAGGATATCGAATTGTAGAATTGGCTAGCTGCACGTACATGAGTGTCGGGGAAAGAGCAGGATATTGCAGTTGCTCAAATATCACCTTGGGCATGATATTTATGCTTGCCCCAAGGTCACAGAGGGCCCAGTTGTAGTGCTGATTGTAGATGGAGCAGTGAATCGTTGGCACCCCTGGGTCTCCATGTAGTGCTGCTGTTAGTCCTCCCCATGCATTTGTTTTGGCATGTAGGGATCTTCCTGCATGGTTAGCATGTGGCATCCTCCGGGACGGGTTGCCCCATCCGGTAGACAACATACTAACATTTTCAACGGGAACTTCCGGTTGCCCCAAAATTTTCCCATCGTCCACAATAGGAACGGCAGCAGCTATTTGAGCTAACTGCGTTTCTATCATTTTATTAAAACTTAATTAGTTCATGAGAGTAGAAGAAAGAGTTTCAACTTTTTATATTCAAACTCTCGAGAGTTTTATCATTGGCAGCAAGCTTTTTGTTTATGGATTCATTAATTTTAGCTTGGCCAAAAACAAGATCTTTTATGGAGAGTTGGTTTGAATTGAAATCTGAGTTATAGTTGTTACCTCCTCCTTTGTAGGGTGGCCTTGATTGGTTCCACCCTTGGCCTCCTTGTGGACGGTAGCCATTGTTGTTGTTCATGTAGGCTACGTCTTCGTGAGTCTCGGGGCAGTCATTCCCCAAGTGTCCACTATTGCCACAGACTTCGCATGTGGGGTGCGAGTCTATGGATTGAGCGTAGTTGTTCATACGCTCTTTGATTTATGGATTCATTAATTTTAGCTTGGCCAAAAACAAGATCTTTTATGGAGAGTTGGTTTGAATTGAAATCTGAGTTATAGTTGTTACCTCCTCCTTTGTAGGGTGGCCTTGATTGGTTCCACCCTTGGCCTCCTTGTGGACGGTAGCCATTGTTGTTGTTCATGTAGGCTACGTCTTCGTAAGTCTCGGGGCAGTCATTCCCCGAGTGTCCACTATTGCCACAGACTTCACATGTGGGGTGCGAGTCTATGGATTGAGCGTAGTTGTTCATACGCTCTTTGATTTGCGGCCTTTTGTCGAGGCGCTTCAGTAGGAGGTCCATCTTGGCGGAGAGCATATCAACTTCTTTTAATGTGTGCATTCCACCTTTACTCTTGGGCTGGGAACGTTCCTCATTCTAGCCCTGATTGGAGACCATCTTCTCGACCGGCGCTTTTGCTTTGGAGATCGTGAGGTCGAGGAAGGCTCCTCCAACAGCGGCATCTATGTGGGCTCTTGAATTTGGAGTCAGCCCGTTGTAGAAGCTTTGGAGCACGAGCCGCTCATCCATCCCATGATGAGGACATGAGAATATGTATTCTTGCAGTCTCTCCCAAGCTTCGGGGACATACTCCATGCCCGTCTGCTGGAAACTGGATATCTTTCCGCGTAAGGCATTGGTTTTGCCCAGCGGAAACAACTTGGTGAGGAATGCCGTGGAACATTTGTCCCATGTACTGACGGCCTCTTTTTTCTTGTAGAACCATTGTTTTTCCTTCCCCAGCAGGGAGAAGGGAAACAAACGGAGCCTGATGGCATCAGTCTCAATGCCCCGTATAGTAACGGTCTCGCATAACTCCAGGAAGCTCTGGATGTGGGCGTTGGCATCCTCGTTCGGCTTGCCACAAAATGGGCTAGCCTGCACCATGTTGATGAGGCTGGACTTGAGCTCGAAGTTCACGTCCCCAACATTAACGTTTGGTCTAGTCGCCACATTAGCGGTGGAGGGGACGGAGAAATCGCGAAGAGTCTTCTCAGCCATGAGTTCGGTTGAGGTTGTAGGTGCTGGAAGGACTGGTTCGCTTGCCAAAAGAATGACTTGAGGAGGGATGACGCGAGGTCGGACCCTTCTCACGAGCTTCTCTGGATCTTCAACGAAATTTGTTGGCAAGGAGAAACCAGTCATACGCTACACTATTTTCATCCAATTCAGGAGAAAACAAAAAGCAACATTAGCCTGAATAAGCTATAACTATTTCTTAGACACATTGCCATGATCATGTACAAGTAAATCTTTTTAATCAATACCACTCCCCGGCAACGGCGCCAGAAATCCTTGTTGGCATTTCTTAGCATCAACACTTGGAACGAGGGTGTTAGTCCCATCCCTAGCAGCGACACTAGGAAACACCATGCGGTATGTCTTAACGATTACAGAAAAAGATCCGCAAGTGCACGGATATACTGTTGTTGCATTTCATCCGGTGAGGTATTCGGGTATCGTTATTTATATTTTCCCAAAGGAGGGCATGATTGTAAAGAGTTTACTTGGTACAAGAGCAAGACGATATGAATAAGTCATGATAAAAGATATGAATAGGGGTAATGTGACACACACACGGGCCAAACTCAGGATAAAGAATGAATGAATAAACCTGAGGTTACTGGCAGCATAGGCATACAAGGGGTCCTATTAGCATCTAATTATACAAGCAAAGGTTACACACAAAACATGCATAGAACTGCAGGTGCCGGAAAATTAGGGATATTGGGGAGAATGTCCCGCCCCGGAGTACATCCGGGCTATTACATCTTTGCATGAACTTCTACACCGTACCCGAACGTCGGGGAGTGCACTAACCACGAAGCAGGTTCGTAGCAGACGGACAGGGCTATCACCACTTGCCGTCTACCCCAGTAACACCATGGAGCACGGTCATATCTGAAGGATCCCGCATACCCGAGCACCACGCTCGTGTATCAGGTCACTACCCTAGCGTCCCCGGGTCTACCACCCTTCGGATGGACAAGTAAAACGCTAAGGCAGGCCCGAAAGCATGACGAACTAATATCCTTAACCAGATCATCTGGTCTAAGCATATAAAGGGTATAACTAGTGAAGCAACAAGTCAAGGCATGATAAACTAGCAAGTGTTGACGGTCGTTAAGTGCAAAATCTGACCGTCGACTATACTCACAATCAAAGGGAAATTATACCTCTTACTCGCATAATCTTATCACTAATCTAGTTCCACAATTATTTTGCCACATTAACCATTTCAGGGATACAAGTCTAGAATAAGAGGAAAACACGATGAATACGCAGCAAAACAAACACAGAAGATCACTTGCTGCAACTCACGAACAAGAGGGACCCACATGTTAGAGCAAACGGGGGAGCGAAGCAAGCAAATGTATGGAAACCTCACCAGGGCCCACTGCTCAGCGTACCAGAGAAGGCAGAGCCGGGGAGGGCTCACCTGGGGTTTGGCCGAACCCCAGGGGTCGGATGAACCTGGATGGCTTCCCGGCCATGTGCCCTTTGGCGTGGCGTAGCTCCTAAGCCACCTAATCCCCGAGGATAACGTTTCCGTATTAAAAGATGGCGAGAACCGACCTTGGAGAGTATAAAAGGAGGCCCTCCCCCCTCATTCCACACACACCTCACTTGAAGCCCCTCTCTCTCCCTCACTCAAGACTTGTACTCCTTAGGGTAGTGGAGCTAGGCTAGTGCCTCATCTCTTAGCGAAGCAAGTCGTCCTTAGGGTTGGAGAGCAGTCCTCGGCCTTGGTAAAGGCTTTGTATTCGAATAGTCTATACTCTATTCTTAATGCAGAGCTGAGTCTTGGTTATTTCGCTATCTTAGTAGTATATCATTCTTTGCATTGTTATGCAGCTTTGCTAGTTAATTATATCATGGCTTGGTGCTACACTAGTTATGATTTACATATGATTAGGCCAGATGATCTGGGTAAGGATATCGGTTCATTGTGCCTTCTGGCTTGCCTTAGCGTCTTACTCGTCCATCCGAAGGGTGGGAGACCCGGGGGCGCTGGGGTAGTGACTTCATACACGAGCGTGGTGCTCGGATATGCGGGATCCTTCGAATATGACCGTGCTCCACGGTGTTACTGCGGTAGATGGCAGGTGTTGACAGCCCTGTCCGTCCGCTACAAAGCTGCTTCGTGGTTAGTGTACTCCCCGACGTTCGGGTACGGTGTAGGAGTTCTAACAGATGTAATGGCCCGGATGTACTTCTGGACGGGACATTCTCCCTAGTATCCCTAATTTCCCGGCACCTGTAGTCCTAACCATGTGTATGTTCCATGACCCTTTCTGTATGAATAGATACTGCTAGGACCTTGTTGTATGCCTATGCTCCCACTAACCTTAGGTTTATTCGTTTATTCTTTATCCAGAGTTGGCTTGAGAGTGTGTGTCACATTACCCTCAGTCATACCTTTATCATAACTTACCCATGTATTGCTATAGTCTATATCTTATTCATGCTATCTCGGTTATGTACCAAGTAAACTCTTTTACATCATGCCCTCCTTTGGGAAAATATAAATAACGATACCTGAATAATCTCCGGTTGAAATGCTACGACGACATATTCGTGCGCTTGCGGATTCATTCTGTAATTATTAAGACATACCAAGCATTTCTGGCGCCATTGCCGGGAACTTAACCGTTCCTAGTGATTGCGCTAAGAAATGTCAACAAGCATTTCTGGCGCCATTGCCAGGGACTTAACCGTTCCTAGTGATTGCGCTAAGAAATGTCAACTGCAAGGTAGCATAACAAACCGAGGTAAGGTAGACTACCAAGCTAGCAAAGAAACCAAGACTCAGTTCCATATTATGAATAGGATACTAACAAGTCGAATACAAAGCCATACCAAGGATCGAGGATTGCTCTCCGATCCCGAGGACGACTCGATTCGCTAAGAGAGGTTCTAGCCTAGCTCCACTATCCTAGGATTACAAGTCACAAGTGAGAGTAGAGAGAATGGCTCCAAGTGTGGTGTGTGTATATGAGGGGGTGAAGGGCTCCTTTTATAGCTCTTGAGGTCGGTTCCCGCCATCACTTCATATGGAAACATTTGCAACCGACCTCTAGAGGATCAGTGTGATCTTCCCGCCAAGGCGCACCTGGACGGGAGGTAGGCCGGGTGTGGCTAACCCCCATCTACCACCTCTCGCCATCGCCTTCGCGTGGAACGTTGGTAAGTGGGCCTAGACCTTATCCCTTGATGTTTGCCGCCTTGTTACGTCGGTTTGGTCTGACTTGTGGGCCCTTCTTGTAAGTATGTCGCAGCGGATGATCTTCTTTGCATGTGTAGCTGCATATTCTTCGTGTTTTCTTCTTATTGCAGGCTTGTATCCCTGAAACAGGTAGATAAGCAAAACAACTGTGGAGCTAGGTTAGTGATACAAATATGTGAGTAAGAGGCATGGTTTTTCTTTGCTTGTGAGTATCATTGACGGTCGGATTTGGCACTTAAGGACCGTCAACAGGGACCGCGCCGGGGATTCGAGAACGTTCTATAGAGTAAATAATAGATGCATTTGTTATCTTCATATATGATTGAATGATGCATAGAACTAAAATATTATAAAACTAGTTATACCTCTGCGGCTGGATCGTATTCAGGGTCTTCTTCGTCTAGCCGTCGTCGATGCCTCGGTGGGCTTGGTTGGTACGTCTGGGGTTTGAAAACGACCAAAAAAATATCCATCCTCTTCCGATGATTCCTCGGTCTCTAGCAACGTAGCATCATCTACTTCGTTCTATAGAGGAAATAATAGTGCTAGCAATAAATTATGAATAAAATCAACCAATATCTATCACTAATTCATTAATAGTAAAAATTTCACAAATTCTATGAACCAATATCACATTTTGCAACATCAACCAAAATCAACAGTAATTTCTATCATAATTTTTATAACCAATATCTATTCAATTTGCAGAATCAACCAAAAATCAACCATAATTTCTATCATAATTTTTATAACCAATATCTATTCAATTTGCAAAATCAACCAAAAATCAACCATAATTTCCATCATAATTTCTATAACCAATATCTATTCAATTTTAAAAATCAACAAAAAACCAACCATAATTTTTATCATAATTTCTATAACCAATATCTATTAGTTTTGCAAATTCAAGAAAAAATAAACCATAATTTCCATCATTATTTCTATAACCAATATCTATTCAATTTGAAAAATCAACCAAAAATCAACCATAATTTCCATCATAATTTCTATAATCAATATCTATTCGTCCGGGCAGGGGCGGGCGGCAAAGTCGTCGAGGCCGGCGGCGTCGACATGGTGGAGGGCCGAGGTCGGCGGCGCTCCGGGCCGGGACTCGGGTAGGAGGTGGAGAGGACAGGGCGGCGGCGCTCGGTGGACGGCGGCGGCAACCGACGGCGGTGGCGATGGCGGGAAAATTTGGCAGGCTGACGGCGTCTTTTCAGAATCGCACGCCACAGACTTGGAAAAAATTTCGGGAGTGGGCGGCATATGTAGGAGGGATCTGTGCTGGCGGGCCCTCCTAAGCGCCCGCCAGCACACATCTTTCCTGGCGGGCCCTTAGGTGACCCGCCAGCAAAGATCTTTCCTGTCGGGCGCTTAGAAACCCGCCAGAACAGATCTGTGCTGGCGGGCGCTTAGGACAGCCGCCAGCACTGATCATTTTCACAAATACTAAATGATTTTATGTTGGTAGATATGAACATCCTTCAAATGTGTGCAGCATGAATTATAAGTTTATTTTTGCAAAATTGGCAGATATATGTTGGGTTTTAAAAGAAAGGCCAATTCACATCTCACATAATTAATTAAACGAATTATAAGCATGAATGTGACATAGTCAAGTTCCCATATTTCACACATCACAGACAATTTATCCTTGAACAAGTATAAGCATGAATATTTCACACATCATAGACAATTAATAGTCTTACAATATAATTAATAAAAGTACACGCTTCTTTAACAATTTATCCTTTAACAAATCTTCCTTTATAGTCTTTGCGCCCCCAGGGATTCTTGGATTTGTCTATGCTTCCTTCTACCTTCTTAATCCTTGTTTCTAGCTCTTTGAACACTTGCAATTCTTTGTACTGATTATATTCCTCAACGTCGTCTAACCATCAACTCCAAGAATCCTTTGTTTCCCGGAGATAGCAATATGTTTCTTTGCATTTGTGGGGTCGGATATATAGAATACTTGTGCGACACGATTGGCAAGCACCCAAGGGTCATCTTTATAACCGACGTTGGCTACATCCACAAGTGTCAACCCATAGTTGTCCACTGCAACGCCCTTCGGGTGTTTGACCCATTGCCACTGAAAAACAGGGATCCAAATATTTGCTCCATAGTCAAGTTCCCATATTTCCTCTATGAAACCATAGTAAGTTACAGTTTGCCCGGATGTGTCAATAGCCTCTATGCGAACACCACAATTTTGGTACACCACGCTCTTCTTGTCCTTTTCGATGGTATAAAATGTGTACCCATTTATTTCATATGCTTACCATGATGTGACATTGCTTGATGGTCCAAAAGCTAACCTCGTTAATGTTACTTCATTTGTTGAATCTCCTTGAAATTGGTGTTCATGGTCTAAACCATGATGAGAAACAACTCTTGTGCTCTTTGATGATCCAATCCTGCGAGTGACCATTACTTTTTGACCCAATCTCATTTAAATGTTGCTAGATGTAGGGCTCCACTAATGTGAGTTGTTGCAGAACACTGGAATGAGCTTTCTCCAACTCTTTGTTGTCACTATCGACGAATCTTTTCTTTCCAATGGTTCCCTTTCCGGACAACCTCCCCTCATGTCGAGATACCGGCAAACCAACAACTCTCAAATCTTTTATGTAATCTATGCAGCAATCAATACTCTCTTCTATATGGTAGCTCTCCATCATGGAACCCTCTGGGAATGCGTTGTTTCTCATATATCCATTGAGAGTTGACATGAACCGTTCATATGTCCACATCTAATGGAAGTACATAGGCCCTAGTTCAGTTATCTGGTTGACCATGTGGATCATAAGATGCTCCATGATATCAAAAAAGGATGGAGGGAAGCACATCTCAAGTTGGGCCTGAGTTTCGGCCACAAATAGCTGGAGTCTAGCCAGTTCTACACAATCGATCACTTTCTTAGAAATTGTATTGAAGAAGTAACACATCCGTGTGATAACCATCTTGACAAATACTGGTTTGATAGCCCGGATCGCAATAGCAAGAAAAATTGTGATCATCACATGACAATCATGGGAGTTATAGCCAGTAATTGTGAGGTCTTTCATCGAGACTAGTGACCTGATGTTTGATGAGAAACCATTCGGCAATTTCAACCCGCGCAACCACTTGCACACAGCAGTTCTCATTTTTTGTGTTAGGTTGTAGCTAGCCGGGGGAAGGCATTGTTTTCCATTAGGATGTAGAACAGGGTGGAGATCTGTTCTGATTTCGAGTGCAACCATATCCTTGTGTGATTTCAATCCATCCTTTACCTTCCCTGATATTCCCAACAAACCAGCGGTGTTATCAAACACATTAATATTCTTCTGTAGATGCATACCATCAATGGCAAGGCGTGCCGCCAACTCCTTCCAGTATGGCAAATACATGAAGAAGATAGACATCTTCTTGAATGGCACGTCGACGACTTCTGTACTTTCATCCTGCTTATTCCTCCTTTTCCTTTCGGCACCGGGTGCTGACTTCTTTCCAGGCTTGAACGTGACATTCTGGCACATTTCACACACTGCTTGTCCTATAACCGGTTGAGGAGCCTCATCTTTCTCATTGGTGCCATCAAATTTTTCCTTCATCTTTCGGTATTTGTGCGTACTCATTAAGAAGCATCGGTGGCGCATGTACATTGTCTTCATAGATCCTGTAAGATACATAGATGTTGCTTTATACACACATACAACACATGTCATCTTTCCTTTTATTTGTCCAAGTAGGGCAAATAGGGCGGGATAATCATTGATGGTAACAAAAATAATTGCACTTAGTGTGAAGTGCTCATGCCGGTACTCATCCCACATCCTAACCCCCTCGTTCCATAATGTCTGCATATTCTCCAGCAACGTTTCAAGAAAAACATCTATGTCAATGCCTGGTTGCTACTGGCCTTGTATGAGAATGGTTAGTAGAAGATACTTCCGCTTGTGACATAGCCATGGTGGAAGGTTGAATATGGTCAGCAGCACTGGCCATGTGCTGTGCGTGCTGCTTCTTTCACCAAATCGATTCATCCCGTCGGTGCTCAACATGAACCGTACATTCCTTTGTTCATTTCCAAAGAGTACATGATTGGCATCGAAAGTCTTCCACTGGTGAGCATCGGAAGGGTGTCGAAGCTTGCCATCATTCTTTAAGGGCCTATCGTCATGCCATGTCATCAGTTTAGCGGTGTTCAGATTTGAGAACAAACGCTTCAGGCGGTTGACCACTGGTAGGTCCACATCACCAAGGCAGGAATTTTGCGTTGACCCATTTCAGTACCTATACAAGTATCATCCTCTGCTTGACAATCTACACTTTTCTTTGCTGCCCTTTCCTCTTGTCCCCGAATGTGGATCCGACACCATCCTAACTAAAATTGGCATTACTTTTGTAACGACTAGCTTCACAAGTTGGGCACTTAGTCAATGTCGCATAGTTACCACGGTATAGTATGCAGTGGTTTGGACAAGCGTGTATTCTTTGCACACACATTTTCAATGGATTGATAAGCTTCTTCTCTTCATATGTGTTTTTGGGAACAAAGTTTGGCTTCAGAAGCAATTGACCAAGAAGAATAAGCAGATCGTTGAAACTATTATCTGACTAGTCGAACTTAGCTTTAAGGATAAGAAGATGAAGCACAAAACGCAGGACTGTCCACTCCTTCCCACAACCATCATACATACGCTTCTTTGAGGCTTTCTTGAGTGTCGTGAAGTGCTCTAAACCTTTAGCACTACCTAGCAACACTTCCAGTTCAATATGGCGCAACATTTCCTCCATATCGATATCATGTTCCTCTTATTCTTGAGAATGCAAATCATCGTTGACACCTGCGGGGTTACCATTTTCATTTTCAAGATTGCCATCATGCATCATACCGTGATCACCGGGATCCTCATCATCATCTTCATCAGCAGCACACACTTCATCATTGGCATTGTTGACGCATGTGTTGGCAGTTAATTGTGCCTCACCATGGTGTATCCAAACCTTGTAATCAAATGTGCCTTGATTACATCAGTGTTTTCCCATACTATATTGTTCTTGCAATCAAAGCACGGGCAACGGATTTGCTTTGTCGTCTCATTGTGAGCGGCATCAACAAACTTTGATACTTCCGGCATGAAAGAATCTGAATGTCTCTTTATGCCGTACAAACATGCCCTTTCCATCTTGAAGCTCCCTATGACAATAAATGTAATATTAAACAAAACTCCATTAATCGCTAATGTAATTTATTTTGACAACAATTATAGTATGGAAAAATTTCTAAATATTATTAACAATGAAAGGCAAGCTCTTAGTGGTAGATCAATTGAGCTCCCTATGGTAATATATATAATATTAAACAAAACTCCATTAATCACTAATGTAATTTATTTTGACAACAATTATAGTATGGAAAATTTCTTAATTTTATTAACAATGAAAGGCAAGCTCTTAGTGGTAGATCAATTGAGCTCCCTATGGTAATAAATGTAATATTAAATAAAACTCAATTAATCGCTAATGTAGTTTATTTTGACAACACTTGTAGTATGGAAAATTTTCTAAATTTTATTAACAATGAAAGGCAAGCTCTTAGTGGTAGATCAATTGAGCTCCCTATGGTAATAAATATAATATTAAATAAAACTCAATTAAATAATTTGATAACAATTAAAGTAAGAAAATATTATCTAAAATTTATTAAGATTGAAAGACAGGCTCATACTCTTATTGAAAGACAAGCTCAACTAAATCTCCTAGTTGTAGATGAAAAAGCAAACTCTTATTAATAAAACCAAGCTCATACTCTTTCTCTCCTATTTTTTCTAGATCTAGATCTAGATCTAGATGATTTTTAAGCTCCTATTTGAGGAATATACTAAGTAAAACTTGTAACTAGTTGTTCAATCACGTCTACCTAATCATTCAAGGAAGAATGGAAATAAATTCCTAGCTCAATTGCCTATAGAATGAGGAAGATATCCATGGATGCCCTTCTCCCAAAGAAATACAAAATTAAGCTCCAAAATATGGATTTAAACTTGAAAAAGAAGCTAGGAATAGCACAACTTATCTTTTAGAGCCACCTCCTCCAAGTAATTCAAGAACAAAACCTTCCCCCTTGTATTTGGTGATTTTGAAGTTTTACCCGAGCTCCTCTCGGGCACACTCCAAAGGGAAGGCTATCTGGAGAAGAAGCAGTACGCCACTGTTGTAGTGAAGTCTTTGTGCTGGCGGGCAATATAATTGACCGCCAGCACAGATGCCATTTATGCTAGCGGGCTGCCTAACTGCCTGCCAGCACAAAGGCCCCCATCTGTGCTGGCGGGCTCTTCCTCAGTGGGCCCTCCTGGCTTTGTGCTGGCGGTCTATTAGGTGGACAGCCAGCACAGATGTCATCTTTGCTGGCGGGCTCTTCCTTAGTGGGCCCTCCTGGCTTTGTGTTGGCGGTTGGGAACTTCACCCGCCAGCACGGTAAAAGGGCGGTGCTAGCACAAATCGTTTCTGGTCTATTGTTGTTCATCTACCTTTAACCAATCGGCATTTGATAGTTTCCTATAGTAAATTGGAATACCCAAATATCTCAATTGAATGATTCATCTCATAAAAGCTTAAACAATTGAATACATCGATCTTGTGGGAAATCTCCTTCCAATCCCAGATTAGTTTCCTGACAGCCATACTTATCAAGAAAATTATTAATCCAATGGGACTACAAGGACAAAAAATTCATGCATGTTATAGTAATTTCATATTGTATCACACAAGTATATAAAGATTCAGATGTGTGCCCAGCATGTGAAGCTTCACGGTACACGTGTTTCTTGAAAATCAAGGACAATGTCAAGTTTGATAAAAGGGCCCCCACTACAAAGATCGTATGGCATTTCCCTATAATTCATATTTGAAGTGGTTATATGCAAACAAAAAGGGCAGCCAAGCTAGTGCTGTGGCATGCATGTTGAACAGCGTAATTAAGAATGATACGAAGCCTAGACACTCTGCTAAATGTTCATTATGAAGGACTATCAATTATAGATTCAAGAAATTATTTACAAAGGAAATAAGTAAATAAGATTTGGATTGAGTACAAATGGGATTAATCCTTTTAACACAGTGAGTCATAAATACAACACTTGGCCCATGACTGTTTGTATATACAATCTTCTACCTTGGTTATGTATGAAGCGGAGGTACACTGCTAGAAGAAGGAGCGTTAGTACCGGTCGGATGGCGTGTTTAGTACCGGCTGTGGCAACCGGTACCTTGGCCGGTACTATACCGGTCGCTACGAACGGTACTAAACAACACGCCACCTACAAAAATAAAAAAATATTACAAACCCAGTCACAAGTCAGACAAATTATTCACGCGTAAAAGCGCGTGCGAGGCGGCATCGAACCCACAACCTCTAGCCTCGCGCATAGCTTACTTATCATCCCACCTACGCATCACATGTGATTGGATGAGAGATGCTATCCTTTTGAAGTAACCCGTGGCAGACCATTTAGTACCGGGTCAAGACACCGACCGGTACTAAGTGACACCCTTTAGTACCGGATGGTGTCGTTGACCGGTACTAAATGGCCGTGCCATTTTATTACCTGGTCAAAACATCAAACGGTACTAAAAGGTGACATTTAGTATCAGTCGGTGTCTTGACCCAGTACTAATGGCTCCAGGTGCTTTTAAATTTGGATCCGTTACTAAAATGGCTCCATAAAATATTAAAAACATCACAAATCTTGCCCTATTTATGATGTTTGTTTTGAACGTCACTTGAAATTCGTCATAGATTAAATGGTTTGTTGTAGTGTTAGTACCGGACCAAATTATGTCTAGTACTAATGTGCGCGAGGAAAGGTCATTTTTCTAGCTATGGTACATTATGATGTCGTTGCGGATCCAAAGATCAAAGCAACCCAGCAATGATATTGATATATATTTGGAACCAATGATTGACGATCTATTGATACTGTGGAATTATGATGTCATCATGGTATGAGATATGTATAAGCGAGAACATTTCACCCTAAAAAGGAATGGTTTATTTCCATGACAACCATGGACCTACATTATATTGGTACCTTATCAGACTAAGTTACAAAAGGATATAAGTGATTTGTCATGTTGGGACGATACTGATGCCAGATGGCTGAGCAACAATAAGAAGATAGTTTACATGGGCCATCGTGGGTTCCTACCCACAAGTCAGCCATATCAGAAACAAGGTATCCTTTGATTGCACAAGGGACAATTGTTCAGGTCCACATTTTGCATTGGGAGACAGATATTTAAGATAACAAATAATCTTAGAGTTGTCATTTGGAATAGCAAAGGTAGTGTCTATGCGCGGGACGTTTTCCTTTGTGTTAAAAAAATCATTGCCTCGGAAACTGCTTTATTATTGGTCCACTTGATTGTCCATCACACACTTGATGGCATGCACTTGACTAAAAACATGTAGGAGGGCACTCTCATAAACTTAGTGCTTATCAAGGACAAACGGGTAGATCCACTAAAAACTCGGACGGACCTAGAAGAGATGAATGTGAGGATGGAGGTGCATCGACAGATTCTCGATGTGAGAAAAAGATGAGTGTCAGGTGGGCCTACAAGACAACACGGCTGGGACGCAAACAATGTTAGCAAGATATATGACACATGTGCCTCGAAAACCTACTCCCTCCATCCCAAAACATAAGTATTTTGATTTGTCTTAAGTCAAAATAGTCTAAATTTGACCAAACTTATAGAGAAGAATATTAACATCCAACATACAACATACCGAATAAGTAAATTATAAAAATATATTTCATAATCAGTCTAATTAATTATTCTCGTTTAAAATATTATTACTCTTTTCTGTAAACTTGATCAAACTTAGAACAGTTAACTTAGGACTAGTCAAACTACCATGCATTTCAAGACGGAGCGAGTAAAAGTTAGAAAGCCACGAGCATCTTATATATGATAATGGTTGCAGAGGCCACAACTAGAACACCATCCAACATATTTTTTTTCTCTCTCTTTAGCACGTAGATGTTAGCATACATTTACACATACTCACACCTGTGAAAACAAGACGCCTATAGTGATATTATTTCGAATGTGCATGAATTTATGTGAGCGAGCATCTGTGTGTTTGGCATAAAACTAATTAAAATTTTGTATTGATGGTCAAGGAAGCAAGAATCATGGAATGATATATATTATATGGGGAGTGCATGATTAAGGTTAAGGCGGGTTCAACACAAAAGGCCGCCGGGTTCATCATTAGTTGAATACTACCTCGATGTTTATGATATTTACGGATTTGATAAGAATTTTCTAGGAATCGACGCCGATCACGAGGAAATACTAACTAAAAGAGACTGATGTTGACGTCGGCATTGTTTTTTCCAAAGAGTAAAACAAGAACATTCTTTCAAAGTAATTTCCGGGAAGATACAGATGAGCTGCTCTCATTGTTGGTTCGAAATGGTCGAAACACAACTATGTAGCGGCAAGAAAAAAGTAAGACTGTCGCGGCCAGAAGATCTGCAGCCGGAGGTGCTTAAATTTTCATGACGGCCTCGGATGCATCATTATGCAATCGTGCCAAACGAGGGGCGTTGATTCCAACTTGGATCTAACCAAAATTTCATGTAGAGATTAAACCCGCCTTCCAGGTAATTCCATGCATGCTTCGTCGGCATCATTCATCTGTTGCCTTCGTAAGAACCAAGGTACCGTACCCCCAGCCTGTGATATCTCGTACTAGATGTTGCAGCAGTCTACAGCTGATCCAGACAATAACATTTCTGGATTGCAAGAATAGTAGTACCGCACAACGAAATTAATTTCCCTTAATTACATGATTTCGTCGATAGATTTTTTGTCAATAATATTTTCTATCAGATCGCGCTTTTAACATAGATAAAACGTCTTATCTTAACTATTAATTCTATATTAAGAAATATAGATAAAATATCTTATCTTACTATTACTAATTGAAACCTCCATGCTAATCTTGAAAAGACACATTATTAGCAGAATATAAAGAAAATAATCTCTATAAATCTTCACAAAAAACTAGAAACATTAGCCATTTGGATCTGAAAAAAATACCCACCAATGACATGATAAAAATAGTAGTAATCCCTAAAAATAGTCCCCAATCGTTCTCTATATTACTTTTGGCAGTTTTGGGCACCAAGGCAATTCCGTATTCTGGTGGTGTACATCATGTAACACCATGCATCTCCAACATTACTCCTCGGGTTAAATGCCTCTGGTAAGCATAGCACCTTTCCTTCAGTTTCATCCTCGTTTCATGTAGAAAGGATTCTATATATGTTGGTCCACGCCCGTGGCATCGTGGTTTTGTACCACAACCAAGACTGGATTAGATGGGTAAACACCAACTACTACTACTATAAGATATTGGACTGGGTGTTACATTATCCAGATATGACATTATAAAAGCAAGTCTAAAGTAACCCCTAAAATATATATCTATATTATCCACATTACAAAAAAAAACATAAAATACCTCTATTTGTCTATAATACTCAATTATTCCACTTTAAAAATTAATCCAAAGTAACCGCAAAATTTGAATGTAGATTACCCACATCTGCCATCATTAAAATAACCTTTTCTTTAGTGGCATCATTAAAATAACCTAACGTAACACGTAAATATACATGGGAATTAACCACATATAGGTCAAACTAAGGGTATAAAGTAATTGCTATCTGAAGCCTATGACAACCGAATAAAGATAAGTATGTATGATAAATAACACACAGAGAGAGAGAGAGTAAGATAAATAATATTGATTCTATATGAGCCCCATTTTCTTTTCTAAGTTTATAATACTTGCATCTCTTATTATTACTGAAAGTGAGCCATGTGGGCGCGCGAGTTGATGGACTAGTCCATATAAGACAAGTGTTGTGGATCAAAATCTGTGCTAGACATGTCTAAAGATTGGTAAAAAGAATGTTCTTAGAGATAAATAATGTTCCAAACGATGTGTAAATGAACATGGTTTCGTCCATAGTAAGAGTCAACCTATCTTAAGAAATTGATAATAAGCGGGGTTATTTCAAAGAGAAACTTTAAAGTGTTTGCTCTTCCTGTTCACTAGTACACAAACGGGACTACGAATCCGGGACTAAATGTCCGGATCTGTAGTCCTGGGTCCAAGAACCGTGACTAAAGGGTCTGCTTGGACAAAAATTAATTTGGAGGACTCGAACCCAAGATATCTTGCCTCGTGTATATCTTCCTTATCACCCCGCCTACATAGCATATGTGACTCTACTTAAGATATCTTTTGAAATAATATGTGGAACTCCCTTTAGTCCCGGTTGGTAAAGTTCCCTCCCGGCCCCTAGCCATTGGACCCGAAACTGATACCATCATTAGTCCCGGGCCAACAACAGCCGGGGCAAATATCAAACACCGATGAGCATTTCTGGTAATATATATGAACTTTTTGGTCTGAACTTTCACAAGCATTGTACACTAGGCTTAGGCCATATGCATATGCTAACACAACAAGGTTTTACGTAGGGATCGCAACGAGGCGGAATGTTCTACAGCCCCATGTCGTCAACTATATATACTCTCCTACCGGCACTTGTAAACGCATCAAGCAAAATGGCTGCGAAGATAGCTCTCCTCGCACTTGTGGTCTCCTTCCTCCTTGCCGCTGCTCATGCCGCCCATGGCCACGCCGAACACCGTGGCTTTCGCGCCACCATGATCCGCCGCAGCAATCACGCAGCAATCAACTTCACGCAGGCCGCTCGTCAGTCTCACCACCGGCTGTCAGTGCTTGCCTCCCGGCTCGACACGGCCTCGAGCCACGTGAATACAACGCTGGGTATGGACGGCGATGGTGGCGCCTATGACATGGACTTCTCCATCGGCACGCCACCGCAGAAGGTAACGGGTCTCGCCGACACCGGCAGCGACCTCATCTGGACCAAGTGCGGCGCCTGCGCGTCCTGCGCGCCGCAGGGCTCCCCTTCCTACTACCCGGACAAGTCGTCGACTTTCTCCAAGCTCCCGTGCTCGGACCGTCTCTGCGTCGCCCTCAAGTCCGATAAGCTCGCGACGTGCCCTACCGACGGCGCGGAGTGCGACTACACGTACTCCTACGGCCTGGCGGCCGGCGACACCTTCACCCAGGGCTACCTCGCCAGCGAGACCTTCAAGCTCGGGGGCGCCGCCGCGCCTGGCGTGGGCTTCGGCTGCACCAACGTGTCGGAGGGCGAATACGGCAAGAGCTCGTCTGGCCTCGTCGGGCTCGGCCGCGGGCCGCTGTCCCTCGTCTCCCAGCTCAACGCCGGCGCTTTCTCGTACTGCCTCACCAGCGACGCCTCCAAGGCCAGCCCTCTCCTGTTCGGCTCAGCGGCCAGCTTGTCGGGCTCCGGCGTCCAGTCCACCGGGATCCTCACTTCCACCTCCAGCACCTTCTACACCGTGAACCTCGAGCGCATCTCCATAGGCTCGGCGACGACTCCCGGGACAGGCGACGGCGTCGTGTTCGACTCCGGCACGACGCTGACGTTCCTCTCGGAGCCGGCCTACACGCAGGCGAAGGCGGCGGTGCTGTCGCAGACGAACCTTGCCCGGGCGGCGGACAGGCTCGGGTTCGAGGCGTGCTTCGACCAATACAGCGGTGGCGGCGACCCCACAGCGGCCGTACCGACGATGGTGCTCCACTTCAACGGCGGCGCCGACATGGCCTTGCAGGTGCGCAACTACTTCGTGGACGTGGGCGACGGCGTGGCGTGCTGGGTCGTGCAGAGGTCTCCCAGCCTGTCCATCATCGGCAACATCATGCAGATGGATTTCCACGTCCGGTACGACGTCGACAACTCGGTGCTGTCGTTCCAGCCGGCGGACTGCGAGAACCTCCAAGGGAGTGCGGCCTCAGCCTCGCCTCCTCTCGTGGTGAAATTCCAGGGCATTCTCCTGCTGGCAGCGTTGCATTTAATTTTCCGTATGCTGTGTTCCAGTTAGTAGAGTAGTGGCGGCAGGGGCAAAGTACTGGAAACATATTTATCGTGTTGTGAAATATACTTACCACGCAAACAATAATTTGATTTGAGAAAAGCACAAATATACATAGCCTATAGGATCTCAACTTTATTGATCTGTGATTATATATGTATACTGGGATGGAGTGTGTGTTGCCTCACAAGCTCTCCTCCGGTGGAAAGCGAGGATGTGGTGTGGACAAGACCTAGCTATATATCTCGGGAGTTATTTTTTTATTTACTAAAATTTAAATAAAGGCAATGGTTTTAGCTTGACTTAGGTTTGCATGAAAGTAAACACGTCACAAAAAGTATTTTTCAAATTTGGTATTTTTGTGTAAATTGGTATTCAACAAAAAAAATATGGTACTCCCTCCGTTCCAAATTGTAGGTCGTTTTGAAAAATTGAGATACTTAGTTTTGGTTATGTATATAGACATAGTGTATATCGAGATGCATAGCAAAAATTATGTAACTAGAAATCCTAAAATGACCTATAATTTGGAATGGAGGGAGCATGTTGTAATATTTTCTTCTAAATGTTTAAGAAGTCCAAAAGCAATCTGTATAGATTCAATTTTCACTATTCTAAAATAGTTTGGAAACATTTTTTTAATTTCACTAGAGATGGTAGTGAAAGCGATATCTCCCTCCTCAAAATTCCATTGCCAAACTCTATTTAATTAAAATCTTATGTAGAATTTTTTTAGAGGAAACGAAATGATTTTAAGATGCCATTCACATAAGGATCTTCATTTCAAAATGGTAGCATTTTCACATGTAGTTCCTTATGTGAACCACTATTTCATATCGTTGTCCACAAGGTTTAAGAGAAAATTTATCCTATTGCCTAAAAACCACGCAAAAAGGCGGTTGTGAGATCAAAGCCTAAAAACCACATGCATCGCGTGATATGTGGCTTGGGAGGGGTAGTTCGGCGGGATTATAGCTAGAAAACTACCATGTTCATTATGTGGACCCCTTGTGGAAACCATGTTCTATGTGTCTTGAGCAACACGCGGAGTGTTAAAGCTTGTAGAAACTTGTTACCACCTTCTTATAGGAACATGCCTTCAGTCCAAACGAGGTTTCCTGGTTTCTATTCTAGCTATTCAACTGCTACTTATGGTTCGGTACTTCTGTTGTTTTATTACGCTGTGCTGTTCTTCCTAGTTTAATTAAATTACAATACCGTTGAGACCATTTCCTGTTGGTTCTGTACTTCTGTTTGTCAACACTGTCAATCCCCACACGCACCAAAGAAAGCAAGCTTTTTTGAGGTTCTGTTTATGGGTTCTACTCTAACTAAAAGCAGCATTCCATTTAGCAGAACAAATAGGGACTCTTTACTCCGTGAAAATTACTCCCAGCAGATACCTTCTGCTGCTGTTTGAAATTATATTAGAAGGACAGGATGAACTCAACTGTACCATAGACATGCCCCATTGGCTGTCATCTGACCCATACTGTGGATGTGTGGTTTTAAATTTTTGATAATAAAGCTAGCTCGAACTACTCATTGGAATCACCATAACCGGATCTGCAGATTGTGACTAAAACCAATATAAAATCTAAGTAAAGAGTCTGTGGACAGGTACGGAGTTATATTAGCGAAAGTTATCATATGAACTTTGCTTAGAACATTCATTCTGCTGCTTGATATCCTTGAAATCTTCAGACTATAATTAAAACAAAAGCTACAGGAAGATCATATATGTTCTTTTCTTAACAGAGTTTTGCTAGTACCTACACATAGCACGTTGTCAATGAAATCAATGAGATTGTGGTCTGGTTGAGCAATAGACTCTTTGGTCAGTCATCCAGGTTGCTGGCCAGTTCTCAAGGTTGCGCGCACAAGGGCAAGCGTGAGGAGGAGACTCACCACCCTCTGCGCTACCATCCCCGATTCTACCACCTTGCCATAAAACCATTCCTCCAGTCTTGTAGCGTGATAGGTCTCGGTGTTCCCATCATCTCTTTGCTTGGTTTCTCCACACAGAGGTGTACACTGCCATGTGCCGACTTCCAGGAGATCTGATAGATTGCTGACTCAGCATTGTGGTGAAGGTAGTCTACCGCCTTTGGCAGCAAGAGCTTGTCAAGTTCGTTCGGATGGACATTAACATGTAGTAACTGTTGCTTCCCTCCATCAATTGCTTCTATTGCTGAGCTCTCAGCTTCAGGAGCAAACTTGATGTCTTCCAAAGGGTGATGCAGCATGAAGAGAACTCCCAGCTTCAGAGGCGTGACATCCTATTGGTAAGATGAAGCGCTGTAACATGTCATCTTTGACGCCTGCAGCTTGCCATACTCAGATGGTAGGATCTGACGCTGCAGAAGCACTTCAATGACTTGTTCCGGAAATATGCTGGATAGCCTCGGTGTACTTGTACTGCTGCTACGGCTACAAGCTGCAGCCATGTCTTGGAGCTCATGTTGTTTGCAACACAATGGATCTGGACGGAACCATCGAGTCAAAATGTCGTGAACTTGGTTCCAGTGTTCCATGTTGCCAGGTTCATCATACGTAGGCAACCAGTTAAAGTCCTGCGTAGGAAGCTGAGTGAGCTCTCCGATGACTACCTCGGTGATGGAGTTAAAATGAGGCATTAGCAGCTGCAAACACTTGTCTGTAATCCCAATGACGTCCGTACTCTCGGAAAGACGCAGCATAAGTCCCAGACGAAAATTCTCCTTGGGTGCCTCACGATCTTCATGGATGAATGATAGCATAGCCTCCAACACATGCTCCTCAAAACTCATTGGCCGTATGCTGAAACAATTGCGCATGCTTCCCTGGTGCTGTAACATTTGGTACTGGACATACTTGCCTGCAATGAGATGCCGGACAAGGGGGTCAAAGAACATGTACCGTCGCGGTGTTCCACTCAACTCTATGAATCTCAGGAATTCATCAGCACCATGTGCAAGCCTCTCGAATCTCTGAACGGCCTTGCTTAAGGGTTCACCCTCGTTTTTGTGACCAACGAGGGAGGAAAAGAATGAATTGGTCGTGTGTGCTACACGCCTGGGAAACAAGGACTGTCTGAGCTTCTCTCTGGTCTCTTTATCTTCAAGAGATCGCTGCTTGCATCTGCGAAGAGCGTCATCGCACTGTAGAGCAACACGCTTCAGCTTCTTTCTCCAGCGCAGAAGTGCCACGTCGGTGATCTGCCACTTGTCCGGAATACACTTGCCTTTTTTTTAAAGAATAGCTGCTCAGAGTCTTCAACACTTAGCTTTTCAAATTTTTAGCCTTCAGCTCTCCTCTCTAGCTGCGTTCCTTCTATTTGTGACAAGCAACGGCACAAACTCAGAAGAAACAAACAAATCAAGCATAAAAATAGTACACCAAACAAAAGAAAAATATTAAAAGAGCACACCAAAGGAAAGGACGCGTTACTACAATCGCGAGAGCATAAAAAATGTTGAAAACGGAGCTACAGTTAAAAAAAATAGCTATCCGAAAATTTATATTATAGCAAAAAGAAAACTATATGTTTAATTTATTTTAATTAGAAAAACACATGTAAAGGATATTTAAACTAAATACCCAAGATTATACTTAACTCATTTTAATTCATATTTTGTAAAGATGAGGTAGAACTTAATCACATTTTATTTATTAAGTTTCTATATAAATTCTTCCACTTAATTATGTAACTAGCAAATAAAATAGCTGAGAGCATTATAAGTGTAAACTTTATAATTCGTGCTTGAGCTAAATAAGTTATAATGAAAGACACATTTACGTTAGTATTAATTAATTTAATCATTAATTATGAAAACTGAGTTCGAACTCTTATTTGCTTTTAGTTAGAAAAGCTAGTCTAATTAGTTATTAATCAAATTAATTATAAATTTAATTATAAAACACTTACTAGGTAGAAGGACGCTACTAAACGAACGATGATTGATCGAGCTAAAACAAAACCAAGCAGCACAGATTAAACGGAGCTAAAACGGTGAATCTACGTACTAAGCAAGGTCGCAGGGATCTAAACGTGATTAACTGAAGGCTCCGAGGGTTAGTCTTGCAAGATTTGCGAGACACAGCAAGAACCGAGCGTAAAAAGGCTTAAACCTAGGATTAGATATGGAAAAGTCGATGCTTGGACTAGACTGATAGGATCCAACCTATCTTGATGGTTTTGTGCAAAAGATCATAGACTAACTTAATATGCAAAAGATTACAGATTCGTGAGGGGCTTTACTGTAAAAAGGTCATGGCTTCCTGTCCATGGCCGCCGGAGCTCTGGTGCTTCAAATTGACGGCCGCTCCTTGCTTGAGCGACTCGGGCGAGTGGGGTAAAACATCCAGAAGGCTAAGGGGAACTCGTGGAGGTTCTCATCGGTGGCGGAGACACCATGTGCTGGCCGGAATTCGGCGGCGGCTCGGCGCGAGGATTCCGTTTGAGGGGCTCACCGGCGGTGGAGTCCACGGGAACGGCCGGAACCGTAGCCCGCGGCGGCGTTTGTGCAGGCCCACGGAGACTAGCCAAATCAGCCACAACGCGTCGACGGGGGAAGGCGGACGGGGTGGGCGACGGCCTGGGGATGCCCCGTGATGCGGTGATGGTGATGGCTTGCGCCGGCGTTGCTCGAGGCGGCCGGTATCGCGCGGTCAACGGCTGCGGCGGCGAGCTTCCTGCGTCGCGCGGGCAGAGATGGCGAGTGGCGCTGCGCAGGCAAGGAGGGCGGCGGCGGCGTGGCGCGGGCGGAACGAGCAGGGTGAGGCGGCGTCGGGGTTGCGGGTTTTTTCTTTTTTTTTTTTGATAAAAGCAGGCAGTATTAAGGCAGCTACAAATTACAGTGAGACAATCGAAAGGAGGCCTAACAAATACACTTGCACCTCCAAATTTTTCCCTGGTCGTCGCCGTAGCGGGGGCAGCAGAGGCGTCACGGACGCATGTTGCCGGGGCGGAGGGTCCTCACCAAGTGGAGGTTGACAAGGAGAGCAGATGATATCGAGGAGTAGCACATCCGGCAAAACAAGGATGCAGTTGTAGCCGTTGACGGAGTCTAACAGGCCAGTTTCCAGCCCAAGGTGGCCGGCTTGTTGCACTGAGGTTTGGTGAAGACTCGCTGCCACCGTAGACCGACCAGCCCCATTCCCCTGCTCGAAAAGAGAAGGGCAAGCCAGATTCGCTGATTTCTAGGTCCGATTTTTCCTCCACGGTACGAATCGACCGAATCTCCAACCAGGAATGGCAGTTTCGTGAAGTGGAGAACCAAATCAACCCAAATCGAAAATGAATAGGAGCAAGAACGAGAGGGGCTGCTCTATCTCTCCGCTTGCTTCGCAGGGTCAGGAAGGAAAAAAGGGAACGGCTCCACTAGTGAGAGTGCGCAGGGGTCGAGCGAGATTGATGGCACGCAGGCCAAGGTTGGCCGACGGCGCGGCGTAGCCAGCCGGACTCAGCCTACGCTTGCAGGCTGGGTTGGCCTCGTGGCGGGCCGAGTCAGGCCTAAAATAGATTGGGCTCGGCCCATTAGAATTTAGGTCTTACCCAATTCGGGAAAATATTGTCCTGCTCAAAAATAAATCGGAATAATTCTGATAAATGTTTTCAAATAGCTAAAAGTATCCCGAAAATTCTAAGAAAATCTAATAAAATTCTAGAGGTAGTTTGGGACATGACGTGGAAAGATCTTCTTGAAGCTTTCGGAAATTGGATTAGCTCTTGCGAAAAGAGAATAATTTTCAGATAAATCTGGTAAACTCCTGGGAAACCTGAAATGATGGATAAACAAATTAGAAAAGATATTCACATCTAAAATTGAATCTTTTAGGGTGTGATAAATAGTAGTTTAATCTTCATATGAATTAGGTAGTGGAATACATGTAAATAAAAAGTATACGTCAAATAGAATTAATAGATAGATAAGATGAAAAATAATAATTAGTACATAAAGATGTATGAAAATTTTGAATTAGTGCTTGGCGAGTAAAACAGAAAAAGACTAAAGTCCTTGACCGACACGTAATATGTTATTATAAAATCCAGCAACCTTGTGGAATCCTCGTATTCTAGACGTAAAGTTGTTTGGAATTTCTGCATAGGTGAATCAGATCTGCTACCACACTTATTTAGGGAGCCATATTAGAATGATACAAATTAACTAGACTAGAGAGTTCCATAAGCATATGCAAATGTAGTTTCAATTACATATATTAAATTTATATATTTGGCAAATGCAATAGAGTTCATAGCATAGTAAAATGACGGGATTTCTAAAATGCAGAGGAGCATACTACATGATTACGTACGTGAGATTCCCATGCTGGATTCGAGTCTACCGCTAATCAGTTGTGGTTGGAGATTTTCTATACTCAGCTTTGTTCTTCCCTCCTATATATCCATGTTTATCTGGTTGGATTTGAGGCCTTTTGAGTTCGACTGGTGTTTGCTGACACTTTGTTTTGATATGTGTTGTGCTTCTATTTTTGCATGAGAGTGACCTAGTAGTTCTATAAGATAGGATTTGAGTTTTATTATTTTGTATGCTGTATATATGGATATGATGCCGCTTGCTCCTCATTCTACTCTCCCTTTTCAGGTATCGTGCATCAAACAGATGGGATGAGTGTAAGACATAAGTTTTAGGGTTCGCACTACTGATTCTGACTAATGGTTTGTTTGTCCTATTTGATGTTCGTTTCTTTGTGATCATTTAGAGTTTATTGGTACATATTTGCCGACAATAAAATTAGTGTGATTCCTACTTCTTGAAATCATCATCATGTCCATATTTCTTCTTTAGTATTTAGCATCCATTTTCCTTTTGTTCGGTTAGTTGTTTCTCCCCTGATTTGTGATTTTTTTTTGTCCCTTAGTTTCCACTCAACGTGAAGAGGCTTGGTGATTAATCACTACTATAGAACCTCAAATAGATCCACCCCCTTTTATCCCGCTTTGATTGGGCCCGGGACTAAAGGAGGCATTAGTCCCGGGTCCAACGGCTAGGGACTTTGTCGGCGCAGGGACCTTTAGTCCCGGTTGGAGCCACCAGCCGGACTAAAGGTCCATCATTAGTCCCGGTTGGTGGCTCCAACCGAGACAAAAGGCGCGTGGCACATTTTTATCCCCTTCATCCTCCCTGCTCGAGAGCCATTGTGTTCTCCTCCCTTCTCGTGTTCTTGCTCTTGGCTCTCGGGTGAGGAGAGTTCATCCCTATTTTCTCCAAGATTTGTGAAGCTTTTTGATTTTCCCTCCATCCAAAGGTGAGAAACTTCATCCTCTCAAGTTCCATGCTAGTGGAGATCATTTCATGCCTTAGAAATAGAGATATTTAAGCATATTTAGATATGGTACAATATTCATGTTTTTTCGATTCATACGCTATTTGAGCTCAAAGTTAACTAAGGTTTGCATGTGTAGATGTGATTTACTTGTATTAGTTGATGGAAATGAGTATATTGAGTTGAATGTTTTTAATTTTTGAATGAATATGAATAGGAATTTTAGCAAAATAAATATGAATGAAAATGATTGTAGTAGAATTTTTATTTTTCCAAATGAGTATGTATATATGTGGTTTATTAGTGAAATATGAATGTTTGAATGTGGTTTTTCAAAATGAAGTGAAAAAGGTGTATACTTTGTATTTAATTTGTATTAAGAAGAAAATATTTTGATACTCTAATGATGTATTTATTTGGGCTCCTATTGAAACCATCTCGAAGTTAAAAGAGATTTTGTTTTGGATATGTATATGTCGGTAACCTTGATCCGGCGGTGTTGATACGGCCATTCGGGGCCAACATTGATATCCGCGATACGGTGCGATATAGGGAGGTGATGAAGGAGTACGGTCTTGGTTCCAGTAAAGAAATCCTCAACTTTTTAGCAGTGGACTTCTTTATTAGGATCAAGGCCATACTCTTTCATCACGTCCGTATACCGCACCGTGTCGCGGATACCTATGTTGGCCCCGAATGATAGTGTCATCACCGCAGGATCAAGGTTGATGGCATATGCATATCCTAAATAAGGATTTTTTTTCCTTTCAATGGTTTTTGCATAAAGAGCCTGAATAAATGTTCTGAACCATTATTGCATCCCATATGACATGGGGCGACGAGTGTTCGCCTCAAACTGAAGAGTATCAAAATAATTAGATTTTAGAAATAACTTTTTTTATTTGTATGTGTAGATGTGATTTACTTGTATTAATTGATGAAAATGGGTATATTGAGTTGAATGTTTATTTTTGAATGGACACGAATGTGTGTACTTGGTATTTAATTTGTACTAGACATCGAATGGAATGTTAATGTTTATTCTGTAGCAATGACTTTCCAACATGATGGGAATGACGAATGCGCATCGGTCATTCCCTTGAGTTCCGCCGTGAAGAGCGCCTTGGACTTGTTAGTGGTCGTATTCGTCGTTGGATTAAGAAAGCATTCCATTGCTTCCCGCTCGGCAAATTTGAGCGTGAATTTGATGTCGAGTTGCATGGTACGGATGATGACCGCGAGTTGATGGCTCGACATAATGCAAGGCACGAAGCATCGGGGATGCCAGAAATTGATCGTTCCATGGCGAGAGTTCGCGCGGCGATTCATGAGGCATCAGTTAATAGGTCTCATGAGTAGTTTGTATTTGCATGCAGTCCTTTTATGTAATCATGTTGTGTAATGCATCATGTAGTTATTTTATGTAATCATATCATGTAATGGATCATGTAGTCCTTTTATGTAATCATGTTGTGTAGTGGATCATGTAGTTCTTATAATTTATCATGTTGTGTAATGGATCATGTGGACCTTTTAATTCTGTACTTCTCAATTTTTTTTCATACTGTATCATAAAATTTATCAATTTGAACTCTAAATATGAGAACTGAAGTGGTGAAATCAATGTAGATGGATCGGCGATGGATGTATGCTGACCGACGTTCCAAGGAGTTCATTGATGGACTGCATTATTTTTTGGATGTGGCCGAGGCAAACAAGCAGAATGGTTTCATGTGTTGTCTGTGCAATATTTGCAAGAACTAAAAAGATTACTCCACATCAAGCACCCTTCATAGCCATATTTTTTCTCATGGTTTCATGCCCAAATACATCTGTTGGACCAAGCACAGAGAAAGAGGGGTTATAATGGAGAACAATGAAGAAGAAAATTGTCACGAAAACTTTCCTGGCCCCTTTGGATTCGGTGCCTTTGATGATGATACCGCAATGGAAGAGCCAGAAGGAGAGATGTCATATCATGATCCGACCGATGATCTTGGGCAGGCGTTGCGCGATGCGCGTGAAGATTGTGAAAGTGAGATGGAGAGGATGAAGTTCCAACAGATGTTAAAGGACCACCGCAAGTTGTTGTACCCAGGTTGTGAAGATGGCTTGAAGAAGCTTGGTAGCACTATGAAGTTGCTACAATGGAAGGCAATGCATGGTGTATCTAATAAGGGATTTGGTGAATTACTGAAACTTTTAAAAAAATGCTTCCTAAGGATAATAAGTTGCCTAGCACAACATACGAAGCAAAAAAACTTGTTTGCCCTCTAGGTTTGGAGGTACACAAGATACATGCATGTCCTAATGACTGCATCCTCTACCGCGGTGATGGGTACGAGAATTTGGATGCATGCCCTGTATGCGGTGCATTGAGGTATAAGATAAGGAGAGATGACCCTGGAGAAGTGGAGGGGGAGCGTCATCCCAGGAAGAGAGTTCCTGCCAAGGTCATGTGGTACTCTCCGATAATACCACGTTTAGGAACAAAGATCATGCTAAGTTGATGCGATGGCACAAAGAAGAATGCAAGCAAGACAATATGTTGAGACACCCAGCTGATGGCTTCCAGTGGAGCAAAATAGATAGAAATTACCAAGACTTTGAATGGGATGCGAGAACATAAGGTTTGCGTTGAGTACGGATGGTATGAATCCTTTTGGTGAAATGAGCAGTAGCCATAACACTTGGCCTGTGACTCTATGTATGTACAATCTTCCCCCATGGCTCTGCTTGAAGAGGAAATTCATTATGATGCTGGTGCTTATATCAGGGCCAAAGCAACCTGGGAATGATATTGATGTGTACCTAAGGCCATTGTTCGACGAACTGTTATTGCTATGGCGCGATGAAGGTGTACGGATGTGGGGTGAATACCGATAGGAGAACTTTAACCTACGAGCATTGTTGTTCGTAATAATCAATGATTGGCCTGCTCTTAGTAATTTGCCAGGA